>OU342733.1:19610910-20285910 GCA_910589765.1 Avena atlantica
ATAATTCCGTGTTCCTGACAGAATTCATCAAATATTTTGGGAAAATACTCACACCACCACCACGATCTGACCTAAGACGTTTGGATCTTCTCTCTAGTTGATTTTCAGCTTCGGCCTAAGATTTTAAAGTAGCTAAAGCCTCATCTTTAGTTTGCAACAAGTAAACATAGCAGAATTAGTAGCATCATTATCAACGTCATGAATATCTCTTTTCACCTTTGTCAACACCATCATCTCACATAGATCAGAATGTATGAGTTCTAGAGGGTGCCCAGTTTCTCTCCTCCAGCATTGTGAGGCTTTCGAGGTTGCTTTGATTGCACACAACTATGACACTTAGAACCTTTGCAAATAGTGAAATTCGGTAAACTCCTGCTGGACATCCGAGACATAAAAACCAAATTAATGTGACATTAAACGAGAATGCCAAACACTGGTATATCATCATAACACCACCCACAAATATGATTCACGGATTTATTACAAAACTCTGAAAGTGAAAACCGGAACAAGCCTCCGACTCATAACCTTTACCAATAAATTGTCCATGTTTCGAAACAACGACTTATTGAGACTCTAAGACACCTTAAACCCCATCTCTGCAAAGAAGGATCCACTAATGAGATCTTGTTCATAGTAGGGACATGCTGCACGTTCCTCAGCTGCACGATCTTTCCGAAGTAAACTCAGATCCACCGTGCCAACACCACGAACAAAAGCATGTGATCCATTCCCCATTAGGACGATGAAATCCGAGCGACCTGATAAGAAGTGAACATAGAGATGTCAGCACACACATGAACATTAGCACCCGTATCAAGCCACCAACACGGTGATTGAACTACTGAAAGAACACAGTAAATAAATTACCATATACCCATCAGTATTGCTAGCGGTCACGACGTTGACAGTCTTGGCCTTTTTCCCTCTGCGGTCTGCGCGTTCTGGACAGTCCTTGGAAAAATGGCCGGGCTCTCCACAAGTGTAACAAGACAGTTCACTCTTGTCCCTGTTCGTCTCTTCTTCTTGAAGGTTGTAGTCTTTACAGGCTTGTTAAAGAGGGTTTGAAGTTCCCTTTGTTCTTGCTACGGATTTGCCTTTCTGCACAAAGTTAGCACGTAGTAGCAAGACCCTTCCTTTTCTCAGTAGTGTCCTTAGCCCGAGCCTTCTCCTCACATCAAGGGACGCTATCAGATTTTCAACTGACTATCTCCTGTCTCTTGTGTTTGAGAGTTGTGGCAAAGTTCCTCCATGAAGGGGGCAACTTAGCAATAATGCATCCCGCCACAAAATTGTCGGGTAAGGTACACTTAAGGAGTTCGAGCTCCTTGTCAATGCACTGTATCTCCATGAGCTTGTTGAACCACAGGAAGGTCCTTAGTCATCTTAAAATCATGAAAGCTCTCCATGATATACAGTTCACTGCCGCATCTGCAGCACCAAACTTGGCATCCAGTGCATCCCAGAGCTCCTTTCCGTCTTTTATGTGCATAAACACATTCACACAGACGGTCAGCAAGAATGGTCAGAATACATCCCACAAAGACAGTATTAGCATCCTCGAACTTCTTTTGATCATCGTCATATATAGTTCCCCTCAGGTTTGCCTTTACTGATGTGGAACACTTTCATCGTGGTCAGCCAAAGCTCAGCCTTGTACTGCCACCTCTTAAAGTGCACACCGGTAAACTTATCCGGCCTCAGTGCATCGGTAAAACCAGCCATTGTTATTCAGGAAATTGCCTACAATAAGGTTTTGGATTGTTGGATTATTAGGCATAATTTCCACAATTAATTCCAGAATATAAATCATGACAAAACCAGCTACTAGCTCATGTAACTCGAACATACTAAATGTACTAAACAACAGGATGATCGAAACAAACAGCAGCCTAACATGTACTCGCAGAACATGATGAATAACAAACAGGATCACGTAGCACGTACCGTTCGGTTGTCGTAGTAGAAACTTTGGGGAAGAGTGATCGCAGCAGATGGCGACGAAGACGGCGGTAGGCAGCACCGCCTGACTTGGATGGAAGACGACCCGTGATGAAGAACTCGAGCAGTCGCGCAGAGCGCTTCCCAAAAACCTTATTCGCCCTCTCCCGTACAGGATCGCAAGGGCGAGTGGTTCCGGAGACCTGCTCCCCGTTTGCCGGTGCACGCCGACAAGCGGGATGGAGTAGACTACGGTGAAGGCGCAAGCAAAGAGGAAGGCAAAACCCTAGATTGGTTTTCGGTGGTATTGTGGCGGTAGCCGCGCAGGACTTTATATAGAACGGCTCAGGAAACCTAACGGAGGCAAACGTGGGCCGAGTCCACGTTACGCACGTTCGGGTCGGTTACAGTAGCAACCCGCAAGCCGCAACCCGCGGCGCCCGCGTCGCGTCGTGACGAGGCGAGCGAGCGAGCGTGCGTGCGAGCGGCGGCGTCGGAGGAGGAGCGCGCGTGTGTATCTCTCTTATTCCCACTCACTTACAAAGTGTGGCAACACTCCACCTTATAAGGTGGTGCAACTCTCCTCCAACTTTCCATGTGGGACTAAACTTTAGCTCCCACTCCACTCCCATGTGAGCTGCCACAAACATGGGCCCAAACACATATAGGCTGCCACAAATTTGGGCTTTGAGATTTAGGGAAAATCTGAAATACTCATGGGTCTAAATGGATTAGCCCCATTATTTCTAACAATGGTGACAGGGAAGGAATAGGTGGTCCTCGGCCTGACCAACTCGAGTGGCGCCTTGGATTACATTTGTAGCTTTATGCTATTCTGCAGGTCCAGGAACATACCTCTAATTTTTTACGTGGTGGAACAGACTGAAATAGGGAAAATAATTTTTTACTGGAATACTACTTTGGTAAAAAACTTCTATTAACTAATTCAGGTACTCCCTCCATCTTGGTTTATTGGGCTGTTAGCCGTTTTGAAGTTGGACAGAAAAATTGGGCTAATAGCAGTTTTAATTGCCGTCATTTACTCCTCATCCTGTTGGACTTCCCAACCCGTTTCCTCTTCCAAGTAAAGCACACCCCAATCTGTTTGCATGAGGCTGGAGTAGTGCATGCCTCGTGTGAATCTCTGCCACCTATGATTTTGATCTTTGCATGCATGCGATTACCTTAAATATCAGCCAGAATCAATCGTTCCCCTTCTCACCATTAAAACTCAGCCAGAGTAATACTGCATGCACCGCTGGGCAACTTGCTAAAACGGCAGTTTTCCAGCCCAATGACTAACTCCATTGGTCGCGCTGCACAGGGCTAATAGGCTAAGGCCGGTCCTAGTGGGAGTATCATACCTAGTATCATGCATGCCATGTTGGCAAAAATCTGATGTGGCACAACAATTAATGAAAAAAGAGATGGTTAGTGTATCATAGGTAGATACCGTATCATAGCACGTAAAACTAGAAAATCATCACACAATAAATCTTGTACACAATTTTGTATTGAGATTCTACAAATCATTAAATATAGTACTAGTATGATACTACCATATGATACCATGCACATGAAGATAGTATCATACTACTAGTATCATGCATATGGGCCTAGTGGTAGTATCATACTACTAGTATCATGCATATGATACTAGTATATGATACTATGTCTCTAGTGCATTGTATCATATAGTAGTATCATAGTAGTAGTATATTTATTGATTTTTAGAATCTCTATGTAAAACGTGTGTACAAGATTTACTTGCCATTATGATTTCTAGCTTTACGTGCTATGATACACTAACCACCTCTCTCTTCATTAATTATGGCGCCACATCAGATTTTTGCCAAATTGGCATGCATGATACATCTTATGATACTAGCACTAGGACCAGCCTAATAAACCTGGATGGAGGGAGTACAAGGTTTCTAGCTCACTAACTAGCTCATATGAAGATTATTATATAAGGGTTTGATATGATTACATGCCATATGTTTACATATTAATAGTGCTTTCAGAACCAACTTTTATATGTGACATCATTTAGTGAACCTTTCATATATTTACCAAAGTAGGATTTGTTATTTTATAATTCTTTATTAGGAAATTAGTTAACTATCTGGAATGACGGAAAGAATAGAAAGACCATGTAATTTGGTTGTTTCCATTGTTCAATAAAAAGATTTTTTTTTTTACTTGTGTATGCTTTATGCTTGCTGGAGTTGACAATAGACTATTGCTATGCCGCCTCCTGTAGTTTTCATACCCCCTCTTGACTTCAATCTAGGTTTGCATTGATGTATTATTTCTTGGAGTTAGTACTACGAAGGTATGGACTGATAAAAGTATCTTTATGAAGTACCGAACTACCATTCATGGAAGTAACGCATGAACATATGCTATGCTTCTTTTTCTGCTATACGGTTGTACAGGAATAATATTGAGAAAATGATTATTTTTAGTCTCTCTCACTACAGGAATGGCCAGATGCGCCGACGGCCGCCGGCTACGCCGACGGCCAAACGTCGGGGCCGTCGGCGTAGCACCGCACCGGGCCAGCCCAACTGGCCAGCCCTCGGCGTAGCCAAGCCGTCGGCGTAGCATACACTACACCGACGGTCACCCTCGGCGTAGCGGCGGCCCTCGGCGTAGCTAGCGGACGCGTGGCACATGCCGGCAGCACGGACGACGCGCTAACGGTGCCGTCGGTTAGGCCGACGGCGACCCTCGGCATAGCATACGCCGCGACGGCCACCCTCGGCGTACCAGAAACGTACGCCGACGGTCACCCTCGGCGTAGCATTCTCTATTTTTCATATATTTTGTATTTGCATCAATTATTTATATATTTTTTTATAATTGGATAATTTTGTACCCTCTGAATAGCAGTCTACACGTCCATATGAAATGTCGTTGCGAATCTTCTCACACCCCGAGAAATTTCTATATGTTTGTAAGTGTTATTATCGCATGTGGTTCTCAATAGCACTCACCACGACCACATGAAGTGCTTGCATGTGTCCCCTAGCATATGTGTGTGTGGGTGTGGTTAGAGGTTGGTATATATAGGTGCTTGCATGTGTCCCCCTCGCATGCATGCGCTCTAACCTAGAGGCGAAGGTTCCGGGCCCGTATGAGGGTGGAATCTCCCCGTCGAGGTGAAACCGGGTAGGATAGTGCCCCAACTTGTGAGCCAACATGGTTTGACATCACCCTATTGACCTAAACAAACACAAAACAAGAGAGAGCTACGCCGGGCTACCCCTGTCAGAGGAACGTCTAGGGGGTAGACGATCCGAGTGTGCACAGAGATCAGGGTTTCGCCGGAGGAAGACCACGAGAACATCGGAATGAGATGAAAACTTGCATGTGCCCCTAGCATATGTGTGTGTGGGTGTGGTTAGAGGTTGGTATATATAGGTGCTTGCATGTGTCCCCCCTCGCATGCATGCGCTCTAACCTAGAGGCGAAGGTTCCGGACCCGTATGAGGGTGGAATCTCCTCGTCGAGGTGAAACCGGGTAGGATAGTGCCCCAACTTGTGAGCCAACATGGTTTGACATCACCCTATGACCTAAACAAACACAAAACAAGAGAGAGCTACGCCGGGCTACCCCTGTCAGAGAACGTCTAGGGGGGTAGACGATCCGAGTGTGCACAGAGATCAGGGTTTCGCCGGAGGAAGACCACGAGAACATCGGAATGAGATGAAAACTTGCATGTGCCCCTAGCATATTGTGTGTGTGGGTGTGGTTAGAGGTTGGTATATATAGGTGCTTGCATGTGTCCCCCCTCGCATGCATGCGCTCTAACCTAGAGGCGAAGGTTCCGGGCCCGTATGAGGGTGGAATCTCCCCGTCGAGGTGAAACCGGGTAGGATAGTGCCCCAACTTGTGAGCCAACATGGTTTGACATCACCCTATGACCTAAACAAACACAAAACAAGAGAGAGCTACGCCGGGCTACCCCTGTCAGAGGAACGTCTAGGGAGGTAGACGATCCGAGTGTGCACAGAGATCAGGGTTTCGCCGGAGGAAGACCACGAGAACATCGGAATGAGATGAAAATTTGCATGTGCCCCTAGCATATGTGTGTGTGGGTGTGGTTAGAGGTTGGTATATATAGGTGCTTGCATGTGTCCCCCCTCGCATGCATGCGCTCTAACCTAGAGGCGAAGGTTCCGGACCCGTATGAGGGTGGAATCTCCCCGTCGAGGTGAAACCGGGTAGGATAGTGCCCCAACTTGTGAGCCAACGTGGTTTGACATCACACTATGACCTAAACAAACACAAAACAAGAGAGAGCTACGCCGGGCTACCCCTGTCAGAGGAACGTCTAGGGGGGTAGACGATCCGAGTGTGCACAGAGATCAGGGTTTCGCCGGAGGAAGACCACGAGAACATCGGAATGAGATGAAAACTTGCATGTGCCCCTAGCATATGTGTGTGTGGGTGTGGTTAGAGGTTGGTATATATAGGTGCTTGCATGTGTCCCCCCTTGCATGCATGCGCTCTAACCTAGAGGCGAAGGTTCCGGCCCCGTGTGAGGGTGGAATCTCCCCGTCGAGGTGAAACCGGGTAGGATAGTGCCCCAACTTGTGAGCCAACATGGTTTGACATCACCCTATGACCTAAACAAACACAAAACAAGAGAGAGCTACGCCGGGCTACCCCTGTCAGAGGAACGTCTAGGGGGTAGACGATCCGAGTGTGCACAGAGATCAGGGTTTCGCCGGAGGAAGACCACGAGAACATCGGAATGAGATGAAAACTTGCATGTGCCCCTAGCATATGTGTGTGTGTGTGTGGTTAGAGGTTGGTATATATAGGTGCTTGCATGTGTCCCCCCTCGCATGCATGCGCTCTAACCTAGAGGCGAAGGTTCCGGACCCGTATGAGGGTGGAATCTCCCCGTCGAGGTGAAACCGGGTAGGATAGTGCCCCAACTTGTGAGCCAACATGGTTTGACATCACCCTATGACCTAAACAAACACAAAACAAGAGAGAGCTACGCCGAGCTACCCCTGTCAGAGGAACGTCTAGGGGGTAGACGATCCGAGTGTGCACAGAGATCAGGGTTTCGCCGGAGGAAGACCACGAGAACATCGGAATGAGATGAAAACTTGCATGTGCCCCTAGCATATGTGTGTGTGGGTGTGGTTAGAGGTTGGTATATATAGGTGCTTGCATGTGTCCCCCCTCGCATGCATGCGCTCTAACCTAGAGGCGAAGGTTCCGGGCCCGTATGAGGGTGGAATCTCCCCGTCGAGGTGAAACCGGGTAGGATAGTGCCCCAACTTGTGAGCCAACATGGTTTGACATCACCCTATGACCTAAACAAACACAAAACAAGAGAGAGCTACGCCGGGCTACCCCTGTCAGAGGAACGTCTAGGGGGGTAGACGATCCGAGTGTGCACAGAGATCAGGGTTTCGCCGGAGGAAGACCACGAGAACATCGGAATGAGATGAAAACTTGCATGTGCCCCTAGCATATGTGTGTGTGGGTGTGGTTAGAGGTTGGTATATATAGGTGCTTGCATGTGTCCCCCCTCGCATGCATGCGCTCTAACCTAGAGGCGAAGGTTCCGGGCCCGTATGAGGGTGGAATCTCCCCGTCGAGGTGAAACCGGGTAGGATAGTGCCCCAACTTGTGAGCCAACATGGTTTGACATCACCCTATGACCTAAACAAATACAAAACAAGAGAGAGCTACGCCGGGCTACCCCTGTCAGAGGAACGTCTAGGGGGTAGACGATCCGAGTGTGCACAGAGATCAGGGTTTCGCCGGAGGAAGACCACGAGAACATCGGAATGTGATGAAAACTTGCATGTGCCCCTAGCATATGTGTGTGTGGGTGTGGTTAGAGGTTGGTATATATAGGTGCTTGCATGTGTCCCCCCTCGCATGCATGCGCTCTAACCTAGAGGCGAAGGTTCCGGGCCCGTATGAGGGTGGAATCTCCCCGTCGAGGTGAAACCGGGTAGGATAGTGCCCCAACTTGTGAGCCAACATGGTTTGACATCACCCTATGACCTAAACAAATACAAAACAAGAGAGAGCTACGCCGGGCTACCCCTGTCAGAGGAACGTCTAGGGGGTAGACGATCCGAGTGTGCACAGAGATCAGGGTTTCGCCGGAGGAAGACCACGAGAACATCGGAATGAGATGAAAACTTGCATGTGCCCCTAGCATATGTGTGTGTGGGTGTGGTTAGAGGTTGGTATATATAGGTGCTTGCATGTGTCCCCCTCGCATGCATGCGCTCTAACCTAGAGGCGAAGGTTCCGGGCCCGTATGAGGGTGGAATCTCCCCGTCGAGGTGAAACCGGGTAGGATAGTGCCCCAACTTGTGAGCCAACATGGTTTGACATCACCCTATGACCTAAACAAACACAAAACAAGAGAGAGCTACGCCGGGCTACCCCTGTCAGAGGAACGTCTAGGGGGGTAGACGATCCGAGTGTGCACAGAGATCAGGGTTTCGCCGGAGGAAGACCACGAGAACATCGGAATGAGATGAAAACTTGCATGTGCCCCTAGCATATGTGTGTGTGGGTGTGGTTAGAGGTTGGTATATATAGGTGCTTGCATGTGTCCCCCTCGCATGCATGCGCTCTAACCTAGAGGCGAAGGTTCCGGGCCCGTATGAGGGTGGAATCTCCCCGTCGAGGTGAAACCGGGTAGGATAGTGCCCCAACTTGTGAGCCAACATGGTTTGACATCACCCTATGACCTAAACAAACACAAAACAAGAGAGAGCTACGCCGGGCTACCCCTGTCAGAGGAACGTCTAGGGGGGTAGACGATCCGAGTGTGCACAGAGATCAGGGTTTCGCCGGAGGAAGACCACGAGAACATCGGAATGAGATGAAAACTTGCATGTGCCCCTAGCATATGTGTGTGTGGTGTGGTGAGAGGTTGGTATATATAGGTGCTTGCATGTGTCCCCCTCGCATGCATGCGCTCTAACCTAGAGGCGAAGGTTCCGGACCCGTATGAGGGTGGAATCTCCCCGTCGAGGTGAAAGCGGGTAGGATAGTGCCCCAACTTGTCAGCCAACATGGTTTGACATCACCCTATGACCTAAACAAACACAAAACAAGAGAGAGCTACGCCGGGCTACCCCTGTCAGAGGAACGTCTAGGGGGGTAGACGATCCGAGTGTGCACAGAGATCAGGGTTTCGCCAGAGGAAGACCACGAGAACATCGGAATGAGATGAAAACTTGCATGTGCCCCTAGCATATGTGTGTGTGGGTGTGGTTAGAGGTTTGTATATATAGGTGCTTGCATGTGTCCCCCCTCGCATGCATGCGCTCTAACCTAGAGGCGAAGGTTCCGGGCCCGTATGAGGGTGGAATCTCCCCGTCGAGGTGAAACCGGGTAGGATAGTGCCCCAACTTGTGAGCCAACATGGTTTGACATCACCCTATGACCTAAACAAACACAAAACAAGAGAGAGCTACGCTGGGCTACCCCTGTTAGAGGAACGTCTAGGGGGGTAGACGATCCGAGTGTGCACAGAGATCAGGGTTTCGCCGGAGGAAGACCACGAGAACATCGGAATGAGATGAAAACTTGCATGTGCCCCTAGCATATGTGTGTGTGGGTGTGGTTAGAGGTTGGTATATATAGGTGCTTGCATGTGTCCCCCCTTGCATGCATGTGCTCTAACCTAGAGGCGAAGGTTCCGGACCCGTATGAGGGTGGAATCTCCCCGTCGAGGTGAAACCGGGTAGGATAGTGCCCCAACTTGTGAGCCAACATGGTTTGACATCACCCTATGACCTAAACAAACACAAAACAAGAGAGAGCTACGCCGGGCTACCCCTGTCAGAGGAACGTCTAGGGGGGTAGACGATCCGAGTGTGCACAGAGATCAGGGTTTCGCCGGAGGAAGACCACGAGAACATCGGAATGAGATGAAAACTTGCATGTGCCCCTAGCATATGTGTGTGTGGGTGTGGTTAGAGGTTGGTATATATAGGTGCTTGCACGTGTCCCCCCTCGCATGCATGCGCTCTAACCTAGAGGCGAAGGTTCCGGGCCCGTATGAGGGTGGAATCTCCCCGTCGAGGTGAAACCGGGTAGGATAGTGCCCCAACTTGTGAGCCAACATGGTTTGACATCACCCTATGACCTAAACAAACACAAAACAAGAGAGAGCTACGCCGGGCTACCCCTGTCAGAGGAACGTCTAGGGGGGTAGACGATCCGAGTGTGCACAGAGATCAGGGTTTCGCCGGAGGAAGACCACGAGAACATCGGAATGAGATGAAAACTTGCATGTGCCCCTAGCATATGTGTGTGTGGGTGTGGTTAGAGTTTGGTATATATAGGTGCTTGCATGTGTCCCCCCTCGCATGCATGCGCTCTAACCTAGAGGCGAAGGTTCCGGACCCGTATGAGGGTGGAATCTCCCCGTCGAGGTGAAACCGGGTAGGATAGTGCCCCAACTTGTGAGCCAACATGGTTTGACATCACCCTATGACCAAAACAAACACAAAACAAGAGAGAGCTACGCCGGGCTACCCCTGTCAGAGGAACGTCTAGGGGGGTAGACGATCCGAGTGTGCACAGAGATCAGGGTTTCGCCGGAGGAAGACCACGAGAACATCGGAATGAGATGAAAACTTGCATGTGCCCCTAGCATATGTGTGTGTGGGTGTGGTTAGAGGTTGGTATATATAGGTGCTTGCATGTGTCCCCCCTCGCATGCATGCGCTCCTAACCTAGAGGCGAAGGTTCCGGACCCGTATGAGGGTGGAATCTCCCCGTCGAGGTGAAACCGGGTAGGATAGTGCCCCAACTTGTGAGCCAACATGGTTTGACATCACCCTATGACCTAAACAAACACAAAACAAGAGAGAGCTACGTCGGGCTACCCCTGTCAGAGGAACGTCTAGGGGGGTAGACGATCCGAGTGTGCACAGAGATCAGGGTTTCGCCGGAGGAAGACCACGAGAACATCAGAATGAGATGAAAACTTGCATGTGCCCCTAGCATATGTGTGTGTGGGTGTGGTTAGAGGTTGGTATATATAGGTGCTTGCATGTGTCCCCCCTCGCATGCATGCGCTCTAACCTAGAGGCGAAGGTTCCGGGCCCGTATGAGGGTGGAATCTCCCCGTCGAGGTGAAACCGGGTAGGATAGTGCCCCAACTTGTGAGCCAACATGGTTTGACATCACCCTATGACCTAAACAAACACAAAACAAGAGAGAGCTACGCTGGGCTACCCCTGTCAGAGGAACGTCTAGGGGGGTAGACGATCCGAGTGTGCACAGAGATCAGGGTTTCGCCGGAGGAAGACCACGAGAACATCGGAATGAGATGAAAACTTGCATGTGCCCCTAGCATATGTGTGTGTGGGTGTGGTTAGAGGTTGGTATATATAGGTGCTTGCATGTGTCCCCCCTCGCATGCATGCGCTCTAACCTAGAGGCGAAGGTTCCAGGCCCGTATGAGGGTGGAATCTCCCCGTCGAGGTGAAACCGGGTAGGATAGTGCCCCAACTTGTGAGCCAACATGGTTTGACATCACCCTATGACCTAAACAAACACAAAAAAGAGAGAGCTACGCTGGGCTACCCCTGTCAAAGGAACGTCTAGGGGGGTAGACGATCCGAGTGTGCACAGAGATCAGGGTTTCGCCGGAGGAAGACCACGAGAACATCGGAAATGAGATGAAAACTTGCATGTGCCCCTAGCATATGTGTGTGTGGGTGTGGTTAGAGGTTGGTATATATAGGTGCTTGCATGTGTCCCCCCTCGCATGCATGCGCTCTAACCTAGAGGCGAAGGTTCCGGACCCGTATGAGGGTGGAATCTCCCCGTCGAGGTGAAACCGGGTAGGATAGTGCCCCAACTTGTGAGCCAACATGGTTTGACATCACCCTATGACCTAAACAAACACAAAACAAGAGAGAGCTACGCCGGGCTACCCCTGTCAGAGGAACGTCTAGGGGGGTAGACGATCCGAGTGTGCACAGAGATCAGGGTTTCGCCGGAGGAAGACCACGAGAACATCGGAATGAGATGAAAACTTGCATGTGCCCCTAGCATATGTGTGTGTGGGTGTGGTTAGAGGTTGGTATATATAGGTGCTTGCATGTGTCCCCCCTCGCATGCATGCGCTCTAACCTAGAGGCGAAGGTTCCGGGCCCGTATGAGGGTGGAATCTCCCCGTCGAGGTGAAACCGGGTAGGATAGTGCCCCAACTTGTGAGCCAACATGGTTTGACATCACCCTATGACCTAAACAAACACAAAACAAGAGAGAGCTACGCCGGGCTACCCCTGTCAGAGGAACGTCTAGGGGGGTAGACGATCCGAGTGTGCACAGAGATCAGGGTTTCGCCGGAGGAAGACCACGAGAACATCGGAATGAGATGAAAACTTGCATGTGCCCCTAGCATATGTGTGTGTGGGTGTGGTTAGAGTTTGGTATATATAGGTGCTTGCATGTGTCCCCCCTCGCATGCATGCGCTCTAACCTAGAGGCGAAGGTTCCGGACCCGTATGAGGGTGGAATCTCCCCGTCGAGGTGAAACCGGGTAGGATAGTTCCCAACTTGTGAGCCAACATGGTTTGACATCACCCTATGACCTAAACAAACACAAAACAAGAGAGAGCTACGCCGGGCTACCCCTGTCAGAGGAACGTCTAGGGGGGTAGACGATCCGAGTGTGCACAGAGATCAGGGTTTCGCCGGAGGAAGACCACGAGAACATCGGAATGAGATGAAAACTTGCATGTGCCCCTAGCATATGTGTGTGTGGGTGTGGTTAGAGGTTGGTATATATAGGTGCTTGCATGTGTCCCCCCTCGCATGCATGCGCTCTAACCTAGAGGCGAAGGTTCCGGGCCCGTATGAGGGTGGAATCTCCCCGTCGAGGTGAAACCGGGTAGGATAGTGCCCCAACTTGTGAGCCAACATGGTTTGACATCACCCTATGACCTAAACAAACACAAAACAAGAGAGAGCTACGCTGGGCTACCCCTGTCAGAGGAACGTCTAGGGGGGTAGACGATCCGAGTGTGCACAGAGATCAGGGTTTCGCCGGAGGAAGACCACGAGAACATCGGAATGAGATGAAAACTTGCATGTGCCCCTAGCATATGTGTGTGTGGGTGTGGTTAGAGGTTGGTATATATAGGTGCTTGCATGTGTCCCCCTCGCATGCATGCGCTCTAACCTAGAGGCGAAGGTTCCGGGCCCGTATGAGGGTGGAATCTCCCCGTCGAGGTGAAACCGGGTAGGATAGTGCCCCAACTTGTGAGCCAACATGGTTTGACATCACCCTATGACCTAAACAAACACAAAACAAGAGAGAGCTACGCCGGGCTACCTCTGTCAGAGGAACGTCTAGGGGGGTAGACGATCCGAGTGTGCACAGAGATCATGGATATTAGTAAACATCAATTGTTTCTTCTATAATAGTATACACAAAATAATATATTATTGTTTCTTATATTGTTTATTCATTTGTTATATTAATAATGTTTTTGTATAATTTTTTATTAATAACAAAAATTAAAAAAAAAACTAGCTACGCCGAGGGCAGCCCTCGGCGTACGCCTTGCCCTCGGCGTAGGACTATCCGTTAAGTGCTGCGCCCGAGCGGCCCACCCGGGCCACTCGC
This sequence comes from Avena atlantica, assembly GCA_910589765.1. Classification (NCBI taxonomy): domain Eukaryota; kingdom Viridiplantae; phylum Streptophyta; class Magnoliopsida; order Poales; family Poaceae; genus Avena; species Avena atlantica. The sequence goes on from OU342733.1 coordinate 19,624,500, forward strand.
CCACTCCTGCCCCCATCCCCAACCTCCCGCGCCCCCGCCCCCGACCCCGCCGCCGCCAGCCAGCCGCCGCCCCCCCTCAACCTCCCCGAGCCGCCGCCGCCAGCCGCCGCCCCCCTCAGCCTCCCCGAGCCGCCGCCCCCTCAGCCTCCTCGGGCCGCCGCCGCTGCCTCCCCGAGTCGCTGCCCCGTCAGCCTCCCCGAGCCACCGCCAGCACTCCCTCCCTCCCCCAAGCCACCGCCGCCAGCAACCCTCCCTCCCCCACTGCCCCGCCGCCACCCCTACTTCCCCGTCGCCTCCCCCACTGCCCCGCCCCTCCCCCACTGTCGCCACTGCCCCCCCACTGCCCCCCACCCCTCCCCCATTGCCCCCACTGCCCTACCCCACCCCACTGCCCTGCCGCCACCCCCACTGCCCCGTCGCCTCCCCTACTGCCCCGCCCCTCCCCCACTGCCGACCCCTCGACCGAGCACACCCTCCCCCATTAGGTTAGTATTGGTAATTTAGTTAATTTTAGGTGTATTGTTAGATGTAGTTAGTTATATTTATTTAGGTGTATTGTTAGTATTGTTAGATGTAGTTAATTTTAGGTGTATTGTTAGATGTACTTAGTTATATTTATTTAGGTGTATTGTTAGATGTACTTAGTTATATTTATTTAGGTGTATTGTTAGATGTACTTAGTTATATTTATTTAGGTGCATATGTGCATTGTATATTGTAGATTAGACAATAATGGCATTTGTTGGATATTTAACCATCTTCTCATGTTTTTTGCAGTTACCGGAGGGTGAGCGGGGGAGTGTTTCGACGGCGGGGTCCCGGATCATCTTCGACGATTTGATCACGCTTCGAGGGTGAGAATCCGTTCGCCTCTCTTGTACCTAGGTTTATTTTCGTGTCTAGATCACCAAGTATGTCGCGTCACCTAGGCGTCATCCCGACCGTAAGCGTTACGCGACTTAATATGCATTAGTGGTCTCGCATATTTTGGACCGTAACGCTTATGGCTTTTATCGGGCAGTCGGCGGATTCGTAGTTGGGTTTGGTTCTCCCTGGCTCTACCTCGATTCGAGACAGGATTTCGGTGGCGCCTCCTCGTTGTTCTCCGGATGCACATCCTCTTGGCTTTTTGTCGAGACGTGTATCGGGAGAGCAGCGGGGAGGTGCTGCCGAAATTCTGCTTGGATCGGGGTAGAACCAGGGAGAACTTACCCAATCTACGGATCCGACGGCTGGGTAGGACCCTCTTTTCCTATTGGACATGTAGGTTGATGGATGCGTAAAAATATGAAGCATTTAATCTCCTGTTTGATATAAAATGTTATATTTGTTCTTTGTCTCCCAACAAAGCAGAAGAGGATGGCTGATAATGGGTGGATGTACAGTGGCCGTATTAGTGCGACTAATAAAACAGACGATTGGGTACGGAACACTCATTTGTTAGTGAATGAGTTAGCGCGTGGTTCGAAGGCAATTGTTCGGGCACTTTGTCCCTGCGCTCATTGCACTAAGCGTCATCGTCAGGGAAAGGATGACATGTACAAACACCTTCTGCAATATGGGTACATGTCTAACTATGTCACACAAGTCGACTTTGCTCGGTACGAACGTGACAGAGGTGAGGTGATGCGTCAGCGGCTCAATGGCAATGAGCACGATGGGATTAGAAACATGCTAGATGATCTTATCGATGTCGACCAGCCAAATTCGCCACCTCCACGGGAGGAATCACCAGAACCAGAGGAACCGCTAGAACCGGAGGAACCGGAGCCAACCGCGAAGGCCTTCCTTGATATGATGGCCGCGGCTAAGAGGCCTCTGTACGAGGGTGCAAAGATTTATCAGCTCGATGCCATCTCTCAGTGTCTAGCCGACAAGTGCCAGTACTCCGCCACCCGTTCTCACTTTGAAGCTAATCTGAGAACATGTGGTAACATGTTGCCCGAAGGGCATTGTCTGCCCAAAACCTTTCACGAAACGAAGAAACTCATGAAGGAGCTCAACATGGATTATGAAAAGATAGATTGTTGTCCAAAAGGCTGCCTTTTGTTTTGGAAACAGTTTGAGGGTGACAAGTACTGCTCCATTTGTAAGGCCTCTAGATATGAAGAGACAAAGGGGAAGGATGGTCAGGTGAGGCAGTCGAAGGTCGCTAAGAAGATACTTCGGTATCTCCCATTCATAAAAAGAATCCAGCGGCTTTACTTGAGCGAGGAGACTGCCAAACAGATGACGTGGCACAAGAAGGGGAAAAGATACGAGGACGGGCACGGACGGAAGAAGATGGGACATCCATCTGATGGTAAGGCATGGAAGAACTTCGATGACAAATACCCCCGGTGGGCAGAAGAGGCTCGGAATGTTAGAATTGCGATAGCAACAGATGGCTTCAACCCATATGGTATGTCGACGGCCTCGTACAGCTGCTGGCCGGTGTATGTTATTCCGCTCAATCTCCCTCCCGGAGTATTAATGCAACGGAAGACCATGTTTTTGTCGCTGATAATTCCAGGACCTGAGTATCCGGGGAAGAACTTGAGTGTCTACATGCAGCCGATTGTGGATGATTTGAACCACTCTTGGATACATGGGACGTTGACATACGACCGAGCATCAAAGAGAAACTTTTTGATGAAAGTTTGGTTACAATATACTATGCATGACATGCCCGGGTACGCCCTAACGTGCGGATGGTGTACAGCTGGTAAGTGGCCATGCCCAGTGTGCATGCACCGACTTGAGTTCCTTTGGCTAAAGTCGGGTCGCAAATATGTTGCGTTTGACACGAATCGATAGTACCTCAAAAGAAATCATTCGTTCAGAGAAGATAGAAAGAACTTCAAGAAGGGCAAAGTTGTGCATGAAGTAAAAGAGGTACCAAAGTTGGAGGGTGCAGTTGTTGATGCCGAGATACGTGCTCTCGTGCCCGCGGCGCCGGGAACTGGCCATCAATTTGCGGGATATGGTGTAACGCATAATTGGACTCACGTGGCAGCCTTAACGAATCTCGTGTATTACAAGGACCTCGAACTTCCCCATAACATCGATGTGATGCACACCGAAAAGAATGTCGGGGAGTCCCTTTTTCACACAGTCCTAAACATTCCTGGGAAGTCAAAGGATAATGTCAAGGCTAGAGTTGATGTTGAGAAGCTTTGTGATAGGAAGAGATTACACATGCAGCCTCCTACTGTCCGTCGAAAGAATTGGTTCAAGCCGCATGCCTACTACTGCCTTGATAATGTCCAAAAGAAGGAGTCATTTAGGTGGCTCAAATACGTCGTGATGTTCCCTGACGGTTATTGTTCGAATATAAGTAAGGGATTCAATCTTTTGACGGGACAAGTCAACGGGCTCAAGAGTCACGACTATCATATATGGATTGAGCGGCTGATGCCGGTGATGGTTCGAGGGTATCTCCCCGAAAAAGTATGGCGAGTGCTTGCGGAGTTGAGCCATTTCTTCCGCACCCTCTGTGCTAAGCAGATATGTCCTCTGGTGATTGAGAAGCTGCAAGTTCAGGTGCCGGAGTTGCTATGCAATTTGGAGATGATCTTTCCGCCAGGCTTCTTTACTCCGATGGCACATCTCATTGTGCACCTCGCGAACGAGGCACTATTGGGGGGGCCGGTGCAATTTCGTTGGCAATTTTGTATTGAGAGAGAGTTTAAGTATATCCGAAAGATAACTGGAAACAAAGCCAAGATTGAAGCATGCATAGCTGAAGCAACATGCCTTCGGGAGATGGCAGACGCCGCGACAACCTACTGGCCCGATGATGTTCCCACTATGCATAACCCGGTCTCTCGTTACAATGTCGACCTGCCCAAGAATGACCCCAATCTCGAACTATTCCAATTTCCCGGTGGCAAGGCCGGTAAAGGACTAAAATATAGGTTGCCGAAGGAAGAGAAGGATTGCATAATGCTCTATGTGCTTATGAACATGAAGGAAGTGGTCGATTTCATTAGGTAAAATGGTGAACACCCTATTTCTCTATGCAGCTAGTAACTCGGTCTCCGTCTAATGCTTATTTTCTCCTTCTTAGCGATTTCACGGATGAACAGTGGCCGGGACCGACTGATCCCTCTCCCATGGAGTTGGACACTCTACTGAAAGAGGGTGCTCCCGGAAATAAAAAAAACTTTGTGTCCTGGTTTATGGAAAAAGTAATTTCTAACCTGTCCCTCTTACCTTGCAATATGTGACTTGTCGCTCTTATTCCACGTAACTACTGAACGCAACAAATTCCTCTTGTACCTGTAGGGAGCTGATCCCAACGTTGAGATGTCAGATGAGCTGAAATGTGTTTCCCAAGGTTGTAACAGTGTCGTCATGAAGTATGAGAAGTATGATGTGAATGGGTTTCGCTTCCATACAGAGACGCACCAGAAAGGGCGACCGAATGCAAAAAGGTAAATACTGGGGTGTTCACCAAAGGAGCCGATTCCCTTGATTACTACGGAAGGTTAGAGAATGTATACGAGCTGACCTTCAATCATACGAATGTCGAACTCAATCTTGTTGTGTTCAAGTGCCACTGGTTTGACCCAAGGGGTGGACTGAGAAGTACCCCTTCCATTGGGTTAGTTGAAGTTAGGCCTTCAACCACCTATAGCGGAGCCGACGTCTTTGTTGTTGCTCACCAAGTCAACCAAGTTTATTATTTGCCCTACCCATGCCAGAAAGCGGAACTCCAGGGCTGGGAAGTCGTGTTCCAGGTATCGCCACATGGTAACCTACCGATTCCCTCCGAGGACGATTACAACAACATTAACCCTTGAACGTACGAGGGAATTTTCTATCAAGAGCAAGAGGACTTCGGACACTTTGATTTAGAACCGATTGATCTTGAGGATCTTGGGAATGATGTAGAAACTCGGGGTGAGTCAGTGGTGAATCTACATGACATAAGTATGCTCGAGAAGCTCCATACCGAGAATGACAACGATGATGAGCCTACACCCTTCGATGAGAATCCAGATTTCTACTCAAAAGATAGTGATAGTGAGAATGAGAATGAGAATGTGAATGAGAATGAGAATGAAAATGATAGTGAGTATTTATTTTTTAATGCATTTTATTTTGTCTTTGTGCTTAACTGTTTTCTTAATTGCATTATGCCTTTATTCTTTGTGTATACATTTTATTATGTCTTTGTGCTTAACTGTTTTCTCTTACTTAATGCAGGTGATTGAACAATATGAGCAGCGGCAAGGCAACCAGTTCGTCCTTGCTTAATGCGCTGAAGCAGCGCAAGAAAAGTGCTACACGGAGTGGGAGACAGCCAAATCCCAATCCGCGTTACCCCGATCTTGCTCCTGCTGGCGGAGGACGGGGTCGAGGCCGAGGTCGAGGAGGACGAGGACGAGGTGCCACGGGAGGAGGCGTGGACTTTGACCCACCACCCGCTGCTTCTGGCGACGTGGCTCCTGAGTTGTTCCTGACAGAGCAGCCTTTCAGGGCCGAGAGGGAGGCAGAGTCCGAGAGGGAGGCAGAGTCTGAGAGGGAGGCGAGGACCGAGAGGGAGGCGGGGACCGATACGGAGGCGGACACTAGCCGCGAGTTGGTGGGGCCGAAGAAATTGCGGAATCGTGGGGAATCAGGAGTCCCTGACGAGAAGTTTGAGCCTAGGACTCAGGAGGCGAAAGCCCTTATTATTCCAGATGGCCTTGAGTAAGTGTACTAATTTGGAAATTTAAAACATTTTATTTCATGTTGGTCATAAATAATTATTGTGTACTAACGTTTATTATTGTGCAGCAATTGGACATTTCCTCCGGGGACGAAGCCTCGCCTTCCTAACAGCCTTGTTGGAGCTCTGATTAGGAAGTTCTGGCCGGGCTATCACATTACCCACGAGGGTGACAGGAAGCTAGCTACCACTTGGGCGGACTACCAGACTACCCGTGTCCCAGGCTTTCCGACAGCTGCTGATGCTGTCATCACCAAGTTTTGGGTAAGGCATATTTCTCGAGTTATGTTCATACTTGATGACCCCACCGTGCTAACTCATGACTCTTATGCATGATTGAAGTGCTTTTACCGTGTGGCCGAGGAGGACCAGGAGAAGGCGCAGAGGACATTGCTTGGGGCTTGTGTGAAGTTGACCCCCCAGGTGTGGTACAACCAGAAGGTCACGGCCGCTAGCCACTTCTAGGCTGACAGGGGCGTGAGGGTCAGGAAGGAAGACATTGTCGGTAGGAACCCTAATCCTGAGTACTCGATGACGCCAGAAGAGTACATGTCGGTGAGTAAAATGTCAATGAGATTCTACATTGCTTCTAAGTTGCCATTGCATTGTCTGGAGTTGAGTATTGCATTTTCAGGTTATCCCCGATTGGGCCGAGCCGCATCGACTCGCATGGGAGGAGCTGGTTAGGACGAGGTGGCTCAGAGAAGACGAGGAGTTTGCAGCCTTGTCGAGGCGGAACGCGGATAACCGAGGCGATGGTGGAACGCACTGCGCGGGAAACCGCAACTTTGACCGCTTCAAGGGGAAGGTGGTACGTATATACATGGAACGACCTGCGTGCATTTCTGCTTATGTTTGTACTTCATATGCATAATATTTTCTTTTCGCGATACAGGTGGCCGAGGCACAACCCGGGGAGGTGATTCATGACGTCGCCGTCTATGAGATGATGCGGCGAAAGAAGCCCAATTACTCGGAGCCTCAACCCTCGTTGCCCGTGTACTTCGGCACTGCCCAGAACGACTTGGGGAACTACAGCACGATGGTGAAGGCTCGTCACCCCCATGTGGATGACCCCATTCACGCGGAGATCGACGAGGAGTCGTTGGTCCTGTCGGGGCACGGATTGCAGCATGGACGCCTCAAGATTCTGAATAAGAAGGTCAAGCCTACCCTCAGCACGAGCTTCAGCCGTCTCAAGGCTACCTACCCCGCCGACGGCCCCCCTATCCCGCCTCGTGGCCAGCCTCGTCGCTCCGCCGAGGATGTAAGTTTTTCTCGTTTTCATCATCTTTATGACTTTTGTTCCTGCATGGCTAACCGCTGACGAGATTCCTTGTATTTGAAATTGTAGCCTGAGTTAGACGCGGCCTACGAAGCCGCTTATGAGGAATATCAGGTGGCCTTTCGGCAGCATCAGGAGGCGAATGCAATCTACATGCAATACGTAAATGTAAGCCCGAACCTTTATTTTTTGCAAAAGATACAAGTCCCACTTCCCCCCGTTTGTTGTACTACGGCCTGACTTCTAAACTATCTTGCAGGCCATGATGGTGAATATTCAAACTGGCCAGAATATAGATTTAGGTCCCGTGCCTCCCATGCCAGGTCCGATGCCATTTTGGCAATCGAAGGAAAGCTTCGCTAGGACCTACTACGCATCGACACCGGTAAGTTCTTTGCTAACCCTACGCCGACGGTGAGTCGATACGCCGACGGCCAGTGTTGCTCCGCCGAGGGAGACCTCCGCCGAGGGAGCTACGCCGACGGCAGCCCTCGGCGTAGCGTACGCCGACGGCGAAAGGGGCTACGCCGAGGGCTTTTTGCCGTCGGCCTAGCAGTCTGTTCCTGTAGTGTCTTATTGTCAGGACTAACCTATAGAGATGCCGCCAGGATTCATGATGTTGTGTTAGATGATGTCACTCTAGCCCTTATTCCTATCTAAATATTGTGGTTCAGCTTATGTTTGAATGGGCGATAGTTCTTACTTCTATCAAGAGAAGATGCATATTATACCTTATAAGATGTTCTTTATCTTAAAATGAAGTCAGTGGATCGACTCCTACAGCTGGCTTTGTTTGTTCAACGGCAAATCTTGTGGTTCACTTTATTAGGATGGAAGGAACATTCCGATCACTATCAACAACCACAAGAGTCAACGTCATACCTAGCAAAACAATTGACATATATTTGACAAGTCAAAACTCTCAAGGACAACTCTCGCGTGGCGGTTTCATGTGTCGCAACACCAACAATTTGAAATTGTCATTGTAGAAGAGGATGGACCATGTGGCTAAATGACTAGAAATATTGTCTATCATAGAATTTCCTTATGCACTTATTGTAGTTTTGATTGTGGTTATATATAGTGGCTCCATAGTCCTGTTTGTTCCTGCTGGCTGTTCTACTTTTCCTACAATTTGTTCTCCTGTTGCGTTTACATTATTATTTCCAAATTGAGTATACATATGTGGTTTGAAGTTTACTCATTTCTTCTGACCAAAGTACGCATGTTATTTATTTTTCAGGTTTCACTTTTTTTTGGTGTTAGATGGCGAAGTTATCAAAGTCCTTTTGAAATATTTCAGCGCTAATGAACATGATTGATGCATTCGAGTGAATATACCGGGTTTGGCAACATTGGAACTTAAAGAAGCAGGGTGAGCTTCTTAGGCACCAAATTGTAGTGGTGGATGAGTTTAGGCGTTGTTTTTATACGAACTTCATGAGACATGATAGGAGGAATTAGAGTTCATATATTCTAAATTTTACTACATGGAAAAGAAACTATGAACTGTATTTCTTTAAAAAATTGAAGTGTTCATTTCACTATCATATTTACATTGGAATCCATCTTTGGTATACTCATGAACTCAATAGAGATTCTTTACGATGAGATATACGGTCTTGCCTTCCTGCCCCAGCTCCCATGGTATGATATAAAGTACAAACTAGAGTGTTGTTGGGTTTGTTGGTTTCGTGCTTTCTTATGGGTGTTGGAATCAAGTGATTGACTATTGGAGGTGGCCTAATTACATTTCTTTTGTGCAACTCCATGGCTGAATACCATGTGTTTTGTTTTAGTCCTATTACCTAGAATTCTTTCTCATATAGAAATATAGGAGATTAGTTATTGTTATTTTACACGACATATTTAATGATAGAATCATCAGTGCCGGTTGAAATATATGCATCTTCTAATGATGTTATAGTTGCTAACCTTATGACGAAAAAAATCAGGTGCTTTTCTTTGATGACTAATCTATACAAATGCAGCTCATTAATTTTCTTGACTGTTAAACCATATGAAAGCTTTGTTGTGAAATGTGACCATCTTAAAATCCGATTGTATAGCTAGGAAAATGTTTCTTGAGAATGCAAGGTGTTTACTGCGATCAAAACTGTAGTATACTCTGACTTTATGATACTGATTTGTTTCTAGAAAGCCATCAATCAGAATTTTGTTGAGAAATAAATATTGTATAGAATGAAAAAACCAATAAATTACATGATTATGATATATACTTCATTTTTTTGTTAAGTTAACTAAATTAAATGAGTTTTATTTGGATGTTCTAGAGATATATAATAATGTAGTGACAATTCCGAAGTAACTTTACAATGTTGGTTCAAATTTTATGGGGGCTAGCTAGCAAGCAATCAGTGTAGCTTTGTCCTCTTATTTTCCACGAAGCAGATAGTTTAAAGAGGAATTTTAGGCCGGGGGCTATTTAAGAAAACTCGGATTTGATCCGCCTCTGACTAGGAGGCATCCACCTCATCTAGATTGCAAGAGAGGTTCAACACTGTGATGTAGATGTTGCAAAAGAGTGTTTCTGTTTGATTTTTTTGGTGGGAGTTAATATTCATGTATGGCTACCATTTATAGATTCTCCTGAAAGCTCCAAATTTCATCAACCTCAGCAATTCTAAGCATTTTCTATGAGCCTTCGATCAAGCCAAAAAAAGTGTGACTAGGGATGAAGTAGGTAAAATACTTTTGACATCTATTTCCGCTGGATGCACAACAAGCTCCAACATGTCATAAGTTACATCTAAAGACCATCATTGAGTATTTTAAGCTGTTTGCCACCTATATGGTTTCTCTCATACATATTTATTGTTGTTAGTCCATTTTTATGTGTAACTTCATATGATTAAACTAAATTATCTGCCAGTGATGTTATTGTTTGCCTTCTCTATGCATTGCCAGTCTTGGTGCCATATCCCCCCCCCCCCCCCCCCCCCCCCAATTCTCCCTATCTGTACACTCCTTTTTGTTATATTTCGACTTATATGTTTTCCCTTTTTATGTTTATTTCGTATGTTCAAGCACGTTTTGGAATACATGACTCAGAGAATCATATTTTAGTCCACCTCTGTTCACCATCATTTATATTATAAATATATAAAGGTAAAGATTTCTCCATGTGATGGCTGAGGCTGGCAAGGAAGATGGATTAGTCTGGTGTGACCATGGCCTATGGTGGTGCATCCCATCAGTGTGAACGCCATCATGTGCCACCAACCATGGTCTGAGCCTGAAACCCCATCTGTGTATATGCGCCAATATACTTTTTTTGGTATATAACTAGAATGTGCCCAGTTCCTGCAAGTGGGTGCTACAATACAGTATATTGACTGCTTGAACCCATTGAAAGATGGATCCCCTACTTTGCAGCTCTGGTGAAATGTTTCCTGAAGATGAGTACAGTGGATGAGATTTCTTTCAGACAGTGTCAAAGGGGTGAGAATCAGGTGGCTCATTAGTTGGTGAAGTATACGTATAATTTGCAATTGTGTAGTAATTTATTTCAGACACTGTCAAAGGGATGGTGATCCACCTATTTTTATTTTACCTTTTGTCATTCATGATGTAACCCCGTTCCCAAATCAATAAAACTACAAGGCGTCCCTTAAAAACTGTGTGTACCATTAAGACATGAGTTACGAAAGGTAAGCGCATTACCTCCATAGAAACGCTAGTGAATCAACAATACCAGCCACGTGGTGCCAAAACTAGATGCCGGTGGCGCGGCGAAGCGCGCTTGTTCGTCTAGTATAATCAATACCACAATTAGAACCACATGTGGTGGACAAGGATATCGGAACAAGGTAGATTCATCTACACGGCCGCTGATTCTAAATGATGTGAATTGCTAAATTGTTTTTCATTGGATCGTCCAAATTTGCAAATAATATTTTCCACGCAATGATACCATACACAACTACCATGTCGTCTCAGCTACCGGAGGCATGGCACACTAAGAATATAGTCTTCCTAATAACACCCGAGGGGCTAAATTAGCATAGATTATCGCAATCAATTGAAAGAATATTTATCCTTATGGCGATAGATGACGTCTAATTGAGAACTTTATGCAAACAAAATTATACAAGCCAAGATTTTCAAGATGATAGGATGACGCATGTTGAATTGTTCTTGATATCCTCGAAAGCTACCGTTGTCTCGTGAAGTGATTCATATGTTTCGGATTTAGTATCCGCATATCATGCAAATAATATTTTACTAAGAGGACATAGAAAATGTATCATTTTAATTATTAGGAATGTTCAAGCGGATATTGTTTTGCTTTTTTTTTAAATGAGCATATATTAATATCGAAAGATACCAATTACACCCGGCCTCTGCAACAACGCAATGTCTTAAAAACATTACGGATATACACGGTCCTACTTCAAAACAACAAGAAGAACAAAAAACAAAATCAAAAGATCTTGCTTCGGTGATCAAGACATTATAGTTGCAACACCAAACACAACACCACCAAGACAACACCTAGAGTTCGCACTCACAAAACAATGACTTCAACAAGGACATTGCTAGGAATAACCAATTAAGACCAGACCTTGGATTTTCATCCTATAGCAAGTCCACCTGTCTCAAAACAATTTCTTCAAGTCCATTGCCAGACACAACTAGTTAAGGTCAGATCTTAGATTTTTACCCTAAAATATAAGACCATGTACTCTTCCTGTTGTCGCACCCGTGATGTCTACGCACGCTTCTATTTTTGTAGATAGTGTTGGGCCTCCAAGTGCAGAGGTTTGTAAAACAACAGCAAGTATTTTTTAAGTAGATCATCCAAGATTTATCGAACTCAGGGAGGAAAAGGTCAAAGGTATCCCTCTCAAGCAACCCTGCAATCAACATACAAGAAGTCTCTTGTGTTTCCAACACACCCAATACACTTGTCAGGTGTATAGGTGCACTAGTTCGGCGAAGAGATAGTGAAATACAAGTAATATGGATGATTATAAGTGGTAATTGTAATCTGAAATAAAAATGGCAGCAAGCAAACATGTAGTAGAACTGGTTGTAAACGGTGTTTCAATGCTTAGAAACAAGGCACATGAATCATACTTTTACTAGTGGACACTCTCAACAATGATCACATACTTGAACACACACACACAGACTGGTTATATATATATATATAAACCCTATTCAGCACCCAGGGTGCAGAATTGCTATTGGTGCACCCAACATATTTTTATGTTGTTAGATTGAAAAAATTATGTTTTGTATATGAATAATTATGTTCATATATTTTCCATAACCAAAAATTTCAACACAAAAATAAAGTTTATGAGTCATTATAGTGTAAAAACACTAAAAAATACGTATTTTACATCATAATTTTATATGGCAAGTACATAAAAAAATTATGTCATTTCTAAATTTTATTATGTTTTTCTTAACTTACAGAGTAAGAAAAAAATTACGTGACGTAAAAATAATATACAGTTCTAAAGATAGAGGGTGGGTGTAGAATAACTATTCTACACCCTGGGTGTCAAATAGCGCGACCCTATATATATATATATATATATATATATATATATATATATATATATATATATATATATATATATATATATATATATATATTCTTCACTATGCTACCATGAACTACTCTCCGGTTGGATAACGAACACCAATTCATTGCGTAGGGCTACAAAGCACTCCTTAAAGTCCGTATTCCCTATCTAGGTAACCCCTCACTGTCACTTTGAGCGCTAGATGGTTCCAACAAACACCACTCTTTCATAGAGACATCCAACTCAAATTATAACTCATGATAAGTATTTCTGTAATCTTTAGCCTAAGTGCACACATGGTGTGCACACTATCAACTTCACACACGTGGGGATACGCGGAGATTACATTAATTAAAGCACTTGAGTAGCAGAGTAGCATCTACTTATTCAACTAGATTAAAAAGATCATGATCACAATAAGATCACACCATGGAGAGAGAGAGATAAACACATAGCTACCGATAGAGCCCTTAACCTCGGGGAGAACTACTTCCTCCTCATCATGGGAGTCAGCAACGGCAATGAAGATGGCGGTGGAGTCAATGGAGATGGCTCCAAGGGCTATTCCCCGTCCCGGTAGGGTGCCGGAACAGAGACTTCTGTCCCCCGAATCTCCTCTTCGGTGGCGGCAGCGCTGCGGAAATTTTCGTGAAGTTCTGATCTGGTGCCTAGGGTTTTCTCCTCGGGGGGTTTATATAGGCGAAGGGACAAGGTCGGTAGAGGTCCAGGGGGCCAGACCATAGGGCGGCGCGCCCCCCTGGCCGTGCCGGGACTAGGTGTGGCCTCCCTGGGGTGCGCCTCCCCTAGTCTCTGGACTCCGTCTTCGCCTCTAAAAAATAGGAAGTTTGGCTTTTGTTTCGTCCAATTCCGAGAATATTTCTTTACTAACTTTTCTGAAACCAAAAACAGCAGAAAACAAGAACTGGCACTGTGGCATCTTGTTAATAGGTTAGTTCCAGAAAATGTATAAAAATGCCTCAAAGTATAGACAAAACATAAGATAGTTGGTACAAAACAAGCATTGAGCATAAAAAATTATAGATAAGTTTACGACGTATCAAGCATCCCCAAGCTTAACTCCTGCTCGTCCTCGAGTAGGTAAGTGATAAAAAGAATAATTTTTGAGGTGATATGCACCATCACAATCTTGATCAAGGTATTGTAAAGCATTGATAACTGGGATCAAAGTACTCTAAACGTAAGCATGAAAGATATATTTCTAACAATAAGGCGTAGCAAATATGTTGCAACATGAAAGGCAACATAAACAAAAGATCATGAATAATGCTTTGAAAAACGTTTGTTTGTTTCACATATAAAAAACATAGCAATAGTGGTATTCAACTTGTCCTTCATGGAATAGCAAAACATAAATGCATAGGACACCTTCAAAGTTTATTAGGGTGACTAGATTCAAATAATTTAAAAAAAGGCAATACCATAATTATGAATCAATCAACAAGTTTTGGGACAATGCACATTGAACTAAGAATGACAACTATGTTCTCTTAACTGATGCATAAAGATAGAAGATGAAGACTCAACAAAAAATAAAAAGAAAGGTCATTCACAGAGGAAAGTAGGGATTTCAAGTTTTATAAAGAGCTTCTAAAAATTATGGTACTTACTAGCTTTGAGCTCTCATTGCCCCTATTATAACCATCTTGAAGTGATTAAGGTTAAAGTGAGGCAAATATGAGTTATATGCTTGACAAATCACAAGTTGAAAATCTTATGCCCTTTGAGTATGAGTACCGTTCCTCATGCTACTCAACTTTAGTCACATGCAAGTTCTTGTCATTGTAAGTATATGTGTATCAGAGAGAACCGCCGACGGGGTACCCCTTGCCCCATGATACAGGAGCTATCCCATATCAAAATGATAAGGCAGCAAACAATGATCATTTCAGCGATTTTTTATTTACCATGAGCATGGTTTTTTTTTCTCTTTTTTTCTTTTCTTTTTATTTCTATTTTTTCTGAAGATGCTTCATAGAATTCTCATTATGGTTATGCTGCAAGTTTCCACCATGATTAGGCATTGCTTAGGCTATCCATCATGCATTTCTCTAACACATATACAAACTCCATGGACTTACAACCTCCCCTTTTTTCACAACCCAGGCATTTCTCTAACACATATACAAGTTCCATAGACTTGCAAGCTCCTCTTTTATTTCACACCACCGGCATCCATAAACAAAAGAACATGATATCAACTGAATAGATATGTACAATATCTAAAGTGTTCCCCATAATAGCATTATTTTTCTAACTCCCAAATTATAATTTGCAAGCATATAAGCAACATAGATGGACACAATGGTTCAAGTTTATTAAGTGCAAGAAAATAAAGTGTGCCATCAAGTACGTGAGAGCTTTTATCACTAATTTTCACATAACAAAGATTTAATTTGGAAGATAGATAAAACCATGAATATATTTGTAATGGTGTAACACACCATTGCATAGAAGTTTATAGTGAATTCTTTGGAATAACTTGTTTTCTTGAGAGTTGGATGCACGAGTAGATCTCATACTCAGTACAGGTGGAGGCTAGCAAAAGACTGAGAGCGACCAACTATGAGAGCAATAATGGCCATAATAATGCATAGCGACAAAATATTATTAATCAAAGCATAAAGTGATATCACAAGTGAAAAAATAAATGATCATAGAGGCTAAGGTGACTAGTTCATGGTGTAAGCATGTGCCAAGTCAACCCAAATAAAGCATCAAAGAAGAATACCATATTATTATGCTTTTGTATGCTAAAACAACGCATAATTCTTTCATGACAAATTAAGCAATCTTAATTGTTTGAAACAAGTCATGCTACAACAATAATCACTAAGCATATGGTCAAAGCAACATCTAACATGAATGATAAAGTCCAAGTCATAGTCAAAACAAACTTCTTTTTGTTCCACCATAAGTATGAAACATTCTACTATTTTCCAACACCAATCAACTTATTTGAAAGCCTAGACCGCCGCCCCTTGCTCCCAAGTCGCCGCCGACGCCCTAGACCTCAACATAGACGACAACGCTGTTGCTACAGTTGCAGTTGTTCTGTTTCACTACAAAGCTATCTATACTGTATGTGATCTTAATCTATCTATACTAATAATAAAGAGATGATGGTTTCTCTCTCGGTCCGTTTGCTTCTGTCGACCGTCCGTTCTCGCCACAAGTTTCCGTGCGTCAACGAAGCTTCGTAGGCTGATCAGATTACCTGATACAAGTTCGAACATGGACTCACCGGCAGCCCATGCGCCTTGGCCTGGCCCAGCCATCACGTGCAGCCCGGCTGGTCTGGGACTTGGGCGGCCCAGTTCGGCTGGGCTTCTTCTTTTTATTTTTATTTTTACTAGTTAAATGCCCGTGCGTTGCTACTGGGCTCAAAAGATCAGTTGATATTTTAAAATTAGTAAATAGTAAAATTTTACAATGCTTAAAATATAAGTCCATATAAAGCTATAATTAGACATCACATGACTGCAACATTATTGTCCCACTTCCGCCTCTTGTGTTGCTCATTATCTTGTACCAGACTTCCAAAAAGACAAGAAAATGTTAACCCGACCCAAGCTAGACTATAGTTATAGATTAGCGACCAGGAGAGAAATTAGCTCGTTTTTAGTCAGAAAAGAGACGAGATGAGTGTAACGGGCGAAGCTAGCAAAGTACATACCAAGTGAAAGAGGCAAGTGGTCCATACAGCTTCGCCTACCGACATGAACAAGCAAAGGGGCTCCTCCTCTATCGGTAGTCATATCAGTACTTTGTCTTTGCCTGTCTCTGTCCATTCCTTCAACACTGATGGACTCAGGAGTGGCATAACCCCTTTAATAAGAAGCATAAGACCTAAAGCGAGGAGATAGAATAGAAAGAATGATAGCCAGTTCTTTTAAAGTGGGAAGAAAGCCAAGGATACGGTGGTGTGGTCTTTTTTTGAAGCTTCATTATTTTGGACAGGCACAACTTTCAAATGACACCACTGGCTACATATTCTCCATTTAAAGATATGTACATACACAATTTTATCACCACACGTTAGCACCTTAGAAATTAGATAAATGGATCTCAGTTTACTAACCATCAGGATATACGGGTGAGTGCTGACACTCCAGTCATAGCAACTTTGGATACACAAAGTTCTTAGATAATTGAGGATGTATGTTGTTGCGTGATTGCTTTATTCTACTCAGTTCAACACCATGAAAAGGGTGAAACAGACATTGACTCTGCCCTCTTGGCCATCTTGTTGACAATATGGCGTTGCAGCTACAGTTGTCTTTTGCATTTGTCAGATCCATCAAAACGACGCACCTGCACGAGTAGTTTTCTGGTCACTTCAAATGCATCGCGTGTATTTTCAGTCCAAGGATCCTCTGCCCGACCTGCCACACCACACTGGGACAGAATTATGCTGAAATAGAACATACATGAGATCATATCTTTCACTCACCATGAAAAAGTTGTCCTTGATGGCAATTGAAGTGGTTTCATGTCTAGGAAAGGCGTGTATTCAGTATTCACCAATTGATTTATGTAAGAGGTTTCAGCTAATCACTCACCATGCCAAAGCTGCTCTTATCGGCAATGGAAGTGGCTCCATGTCTAGAGCAGATGTGTAATCTCCACTCGATTTGTAAGAGGTTTTGGCTAATTAAATAGATACGGCTAAAAATACACTCACCGGGTCTTGATTGCAGAGCGGAATGAACTCACCAACTTCCTGCTTGCACTATTATTTGAAAAGGGTCACCAGGCTTGCACTTCTTGCATGTCTACTGTGATGAGAAAATCGGTGCTCAACATCATTATCAAATCAAAGTTTTGCCTAATAAAACCAAGTATTATAGAAGATGGTAGGGCCTTGTGAATACTTGTGTAGTACCAACTCATAAAATCATGGAATAAAGGAAAACATTATACAGTAACCATCTTACACATATTAGTATTATTGTAGGAACAAATTAAACCACCAACACATTCCTAGTGAGATTCCCCTAGCAGTCTCAACAACACTCGGGATTTCTTCCTTATAACTATATAAAGTTCTATAGTTAGCCACACACTGGAGCATTACTTCAGACGCATAACACTAAAGTTAATTACTAGTTCCCCAGTTATAGTGTGTGGATTTAAAAATCATACTTTAGTTTGTATGCTTTAGCAGAACTTATAGGTTATATGGATAATACTACTCTCTGAGGACATTCTGTTATATATGTATGCAAAGTAATAGAGTTGCCATGATTAAGCCTAGCTAAATTCTTCGTGAAACACCAAACCAAGGGCATATACATATGACTTATTACATAGTTGAATAGTGCACCTAATCACTTCATATAGAAGATGAGCGTATCTTCTGTAATGGCAAACCTCTCTACTTTATTCTAACACAATAACAGATCGCTAAAAATCCATAGAGAATAAACAATGTTAGGAAAAGAAAATAAAACTGCAAAAACATGTAAGACAAAACTCTCTATCTAATTATCTTGATTTTACCGTTCATCCTTTTAGTTCTATACATATCTACAACCCTTAAAACAGAGAAAAACAGAGGCAACATTTATCTATTGATAGAAGACTAACTTGAGAAACACCAGGATAAAATAATTGACATCAGTAATACACTGAATGAAACATTCAGCTAGGTTGCATAAGTTTACCAACACACGAAGGAACTATTAATGTTTTTTTATAAAAGCGTGATAGCACAATCTTGAAATGGTTGCTCTGCTCAATTTTTTAAAAAGTAATTACCTAGATGTTGGAGGACGTATAGCCATTGTTGAGGGCGTGGAAGGTTGACGACCTGGTGGCAGCGCCCTATTAAAAATCAGGATTGTGGCCTAGTGGTGGTGACATATCATAGTTGCAGACAAAAATGATACATTATAAGGAACTTTCAAGCCTTTGTACTCTAATTGTGAACATCTTTAAATATTCTTCATACTACATAAGTTCTAGCAGTTTAAATAATCTTGTGCTACATAACTACACATGCTAGGGTTCTCGAGATGATGCAATATGAATTCTAGGGTGTGCGTGCGTTGTTCATAGGGGTGAGTGTATGTACGCATTGTGAGCGTCTGTGTTTGTACTGTGTTTGATTCCTAATGAGAATTACTTTTGTATTATAGGTTCCTAAATATGATGGTGTTCTATAATATATCCCGAAAGAAGAGTAGCCAATTTGCCCGCCGATGTCATATATTTTTTTAGAGCAAGAACACCCCCACCCCCCACCAAGTCACACACACATAGAGATCAGGTACCAATAATCTGGGCTTGCACTGGTTCATAAAGTTACCTAAGAAATGAGTAAAAGTGGTTTTGAAGTCTGGTGACTTTCAGTATTTGGACACATCACATTATGAGATGCTATAGTTGGAATCACTAACCATGGTGTCACTATACCTGCTATATGTTCATGAGACTTGTTTGTTTTCTCTCCATTTGATTCATACTTCCTTCACCATCTGCTGATCCATTGTTGTTGGCAGGACCAATAGGATCAGCACCTCGACAGCCAACTCAGAATTCAGTTACCTGTCGATTAGTGTAGGTCTTTACTTCCAAGAGAAATGCTGTTTTTCAGCTATGCTAAGGCCCTTTGCGTTCTCAACTTCTAATTGGTGGCACCGGTTTGGTCAGGCGACATGGTTCACGGCGGCAAGGCCCTCCACGTGGCTCCTTTTTTGTCAGGCGACGCGATGAACGATGCTTAGGTGCGGCAGCGAGGTTGAGAATGAAGGCGCAGCGGCAGCGGCGTGGGAGGGTGCCCATGTATTAAATAATAAGATCCTCCTACAAATTGTAGTAGCATCAATAAATATATTTGAGAAATATTTTGTAAATCCTAGTAGCATGACAAACATAGCTTATACAAATCAATTGACAACTTTTCTAATAAAATATATTTGAAACTACTAAGAGAAACATGACACAATTTATAATAACACTCAAATCTGAACATGACACAAGTTATGATTTATGCACATGGTTAAAATCGTGGGAAAAATCAAAACTGAGACGCGGAACAAAGATTTTCGTATACAGTATTAAGTCATGTTAATCTTCTAAACCATAAAGAAAAAAAGCCCTTTACTTAGATTCACATACAATGTCCTTCACCACATATGCTCTCGCTCGAGAAATGATAAATAGTTGCAGATATTTTCTGGTGACGGATGGACATTACTCGTCATGTTTTACAGCCCTGTTGAAAACAGCATGAGTATAGTTAGAGAAATTACCATTGGTTAATTGTCCATGAAGCAACCAGAATTGTATAAAATGCCACAATGCCATGAAATATCCGGCCTCTTCTATAAACTTTTAAAATATCCATGTGTTTTCTTGGGAGCTATTTTATTCTGTAGCTGCTCAATAAGAAACCGACTCATTCATGGGTAATAATAAAATCATTGGAACTGAACACAAGTTCTAATAAAGTTGTTTGCTACTTGTTGTGTAAATAAGAGGAAATCCATATCAGCAAATGCAGAGCAGAATGAAACATAGGGATGAGAAATATGAGAAGGAAATTAGGAAAGAGTAAATTCCAGTCCGGGGATGTCAGCAATATGTGCAGCACAAATCTGTTGTTAGGAAAAAATAAAGTGAATGTCTCATCTTCACACACCCACTACATTCCAAAAGTTGAAGGCATGTCATCCAGGAGATGAAGAAACACAAGTAACCGATTTTTATATTTGAAAATATATTGTGAAAAATACATGTATCTTTGCCAATTCCCTCTTAAGAGAGGAAGCTTAGAAAATTCATCAATCTTCATGGTAAAATCACTGAAATGTTAATTCCGTTTACCCTGTAAACTACCAGGAACCAGATCTTAATAGAAACCCACCCACGGAATCATAGAAACAGATCTTCCAGTGGCACCAAATCAATATCAATAAGGAGATCCCACAAACACAAATCGAGGGATAGGAGCAATCAACTCCTTCACGAGTAAAACTGAACTTTATATTAAGATTAAAACTTGCATTACGAGCATCAGGCGTGGAATCGAGATGCTAACAGGTAATCAGAACTGCCGTTACGTAGGATGGACAAGAAGTTGAATTACCTAATTTGGTTCAGGCGATGGAAGCATCGTTCATGCCAGAATCGGGGATATAGCGGCGGCCAAGTTAGCATCCCGGGGGCACGCGAGGTCGACAGGCGACGAAATCCTCGCGGTGCGGAGGTGGAAGGAGGCATCGTGCCGTGTCAGCCGTCCGGCGCGTGAGGTTGAACGCCGGGCCGGAGTTCGACGGTCGTGGCGTGCCCATGAATCAGTTGGACACCGCGCGCTCGGACCTCCGCGTGCTCCAGCATGAATACAGTCGAACCCTCCGCACGATCCCGGCGGCGTGCCTCCTCCGCGTACTCTGCTTAGGGGAGAGGGAGCTGAGGCGTGGTGTGCGGGATGAGGAGTCTCTGGACTTGTGGAGGGGATGACGCGGAGGAGAGGTAGCAGAGGCGTGGTGTACGGGATCAGTCCCGTTAATTGGGCAGATTATTTCTCCGTGCGAGACCTGGGACAGCGGTCACGGGAGGAAGGCGAGCGGTGTGTCGTAGAGAATTGACGAAGGGACGAACGGAGTGGCAGAAAACGGAACCACCTTGTATGTTTTAGATAGTAGAGATAGAGATAGAGATAGAGATTTTCGGTTGGCCCGAGAGAATTGTTCAGGATTTGTATCTCTGTAATCGCTGACAGCACACGTATAGTTGAGTAATCAATTTCTCTCCAGTCCTTTTTCTAACGAATTTTGACCGCGTGTACAATATAGTATTGGTGTTGAATAATCCCACCTCAAGATGTCATGTGGAATCCTACCCATTCATATATAGTAGCGAGTTGCCAGGAACATAGCACTACACGACGCGCGCGCTATGCCGAGAGCAAAAAGCCGTCGCCGTAGGCTAAAATGTCCTCGTCGTATGGTACGCTGACGGCTGCCCTCGGTGTAGCCTTCTTGGCAAAGGGCTCCCTCGGCGGAGCACATAGAGGTCGTCGGCGTATGCTACGCCGAGGACAACGTCGGCATAGCTTGTCGACAGGTTGTAAAAACATTTAAAAAAAAATTCTCAATTGTTGAATCTTTGAATTGTTTGACTCGTTAATTTCTCACTTTGAATATTTTTAACACTAATTACACTTAATATTTAATTAAATTACAGTCTTGGTCAAACTTCTCGGCCGGTCACCCATCCTAATACTACTCCAGCTCCAGCACGCTTAACTTCCTCGTTCCTTTTGGTGGTTGCTTTAGAAAATTCGGAATTATCTTTAAATCTTTAAATCTATAAATCGGAATTTAACAAATAATATGTTTAAATTGATCAGAAATATGAGAGGAATCCAAATATGATATCCATATCAACTAATCACAAACCCTCCGTTTTTGAATTATCTATTTGGTGGTTGCTTTAGAAAATTCCCTTTTTGCGCTTAGATAATGAAAAATGGCTTTTTGGTGCGATGAAAAGGAAAACTTGCATTGAATCTTTGATAAAATAGCATATTGTGAACCTAAAAATGATTTTTATAAAAAAACACGAGCATCGGATGATGTACATGTAGTTCATATCTGACCCACTTCCTGCCGATTCGGCAGGAATTTGTCTTTTTCACCAAAGGTGGACGGAAAGGTTTCGGATCCCCCTGTTAAAACATTGTCCATATAAGGTGGTATAGTATTTTTGTAAAATGTGGTGGCAGCATTTTGAATTAGCCATTTGGTGGTTGCTTCATAAAACCGTCCGTTTTTTGTGTTCGGAAAATGGGAAATGGCTTTTTGGTATGACGAAAAGGAAAACTTCCTCCTGCAACATTGTTCGCCATCCCATGATGCATGTGTATGCACAATATGGGCACATTATCACAAATTATGCCTTGATTCTAGCCATAACATTGGTCATTTGACCCGAAAGCTAAGAAACCTCGAATGAGATAGGTCATTTTGTGAAGGTTTTTTTGAGACATAATCAATATATCAAGTTTAATATTTTTACTTATAACTATGTCACATAATATGACAACACGCGAAGGTTTCGCATTGTTTCGATCGTTTTTGAATTTTTTATGCCCGTTTTAAACTATCGTCAAACTTTGTCAAATGGCGGGCATGAAGATTCTTAGCTCGGGGCCGAGCCTCGCTAAAATTGCATTGAATCTTTGATAAAATAGCATATTGTGAACCTAAAAATTATTTTTGTAAAAACACATGAGCATCGAATCATGTACCTGTAGTTCATATTTGACCCACTTCATACCGATTCGGCAGGAATTTGTCTTTTTCACCAAAGGTGGACGGAAAGGTTTCGGATACCCATGTTGAGACATTTTTCATATAAGGTGGTATAGTTTTTTTTTTAAATGTCGTGGTAGCATTTTGAATTAGCCATTTGGTGGTTGCTTCACAAAATCGTCTGTTTTTTATGCTCGGAAAATGGAAAATGGCTTTTTGGTGCGACAAAAAGGAAAGCTTCCTCCTGCAACATTGTTCGCCATCCTATGATGCACATGTATGCACAATATGGGCATATTATCACAAACTATGCCTTAATTCTAGCCATAACATTGGTTATTTGACCCGAAAGCCAAGAAACCTCGAATGAGATAGGTCATTTTGTGAAGTTTTTTTGAGACATAATCAATATATCAAGTTTGATATTTTTACTTATAACTATGTCACATAATATGACACCACGCGAATGTTTCACATTGTTTCGATCGTTTTTGAAATTTTTTATGCCCGTTTTAAACTATCGTCAAACTTTGTCAAACGGCGGGCATGAAGATTTTTAGCTCGGGGCCGAGCCTCGCTAAACTTGCATTGGATCTTTGATAAAATAGCATATTGTGAACCTAAAAATGATTTTTGTAAAAAAACATGAGCATCGGATCATGTACCTGTAGTTCATATCTGACTCACTTCCTACCGATTCAGCAGGAATTTGTCTTTTTCACCAAAGGTGGACGGAAAGGTTTCGGATACCCCCGTTGAGACATTGTCCATATAAGGTGGTATAGTATTTTTTGTAAAATGTCGTGGTAGCATTTTGAATTAGCCATTGGGTGGTTGCTTCACAAAATCGTCCGTTTTTTGTGCTCGGAAAATAGGAAATCGCTTTTTGGTGCGACAAAAAGGAAAGCTTCCTCCTGCAACATTGTTCTCCATCCTATGATGCACATGTATGCACAATATGGGCACATTATCACAAACTATGCCTTAATTCTAGCCATAACATTGGTCATTTGACCCGAAATCCAAGAAACCTCGAATGAGATAGGTCATTTTGTGAAGGTTTCTTTGAGACATAATCAATATACCAAGTTTGATATTTTTCCTTCTAACTATGTCACATAATATAACACCACACGAAGGTTTCGCATTGTTTCGATCATTTTTGAATTTTTTATGACGTTTTAAACTATATATAATGTTTTATGTTTTACTTAATTTTTATTTACAAATGTGTAATATTTGAGTGCAGATAGATATGTCTTATTTTTCTGTAAATTTTGATATATTATTTGTATTTTTCCAAATTAGAATGATTTAGTTATGATTTTTCAAAGTTTAATGAGATAAAATAAAAAATAGCTACACCGAGGGCAGCCGTCGGCGTATGCTACGCTGAGGGCAGCCGTCGGCGTAGCATAGGATATGCCGAGGGCAATTCTACGCCGACGGCTGCTTGGTGGAGCTGGCCTAGACGATGGTTACACCGAAGACCCCGACGTTTGGCCGTCGGCGTAACGACAGGCCGTCGGCGTAGCTTCCTATTCCTGTAGTGTAGGAACAACATCGGGAATAACAAGCAGAGGCACCGTTCATTGGTCAGAAAATCTCCTGATCAGAACCAGGATTAAAGTCCCCCATTCAGGCACCGATAACTGCCTTGCCCAGCGCCAACATCCCACACATGATCAGCAGCAGTACAAGAACGAGGGACGGGACATGAATGAGGAGCATGCACGACGTGGTGGATATGCATATCGAGGAAATAAGAACCACACGGTTGATTGGTTTGAAGATATATGGTTGCCTTATTATCCTCTCTTATGAGTTAATTAAACAGAAACATACATGGTACGAGCTAATTATACACAGGAGGCATTGTGGCATGCTGTCTAATGCGCATGAGGTGTCATATGTGATAACTCTTGGCACTAATTAAATGGGATTGTGTTCGCTTTGGCTTGATTGTCAAAGTTTGAATTTGTACTATGAACATGTAGTTTGGGCCCGGACAAGCATATGTAGCGGTGCTAATGATAGCGGGGTAGGGCTTCGGGGTCGTCAAAGACACGCTATACACATATTTTTATCACTAGTGCAGACCCCCCCCCCCCTCTAACACCGGTTTGGAGGGCCCTCTAACAGTGGTTGTAGAACCGCTGTTGAGGGTTCGGTGTTAGAGGGGGGCCCCTTTAACACCGGATCGTATACGAACCGGTGTTAAAGGGTGGCGCACGTGGGGCTACCGCATGGCTCAGGGCCCCCCTTTAACACCGGTTCGTAACATGAACCGGTGTTAAAGGTTCTATGCCGCGGCAGGAAAAAGAGATAAATCTCTTCCGCGGCAGAAAAACGGCCTAAATCTCTGCCGCGGCAGAAAAACGGCATAAATCTCTGCCGCGGCAGAGTTCTGCCTCTGCCCCGTTCTGGGCGTATTTCTGCGGGAGGGGGGAGGGGGAATCAATCGGTAACGGTATACACATACAACGTCATCGGTACATACGAGTACATGAATAATTAAGCAACTATTATTATACACAAACATCGTCATTGTGTGGTATTCTCCGTAAACGTTGAAGCATCAAGTACAAGACAAACACGTTAAAGCATATATACAACGTTTATTTTGGTGGATATCTAAAGAGTTCTCCGCCAGGCGTGACGACCTCATCAAGTATGAACCCCGCCAATTCCTCTTGAATGGCTCGTATGCGGTCAAATGGTAGGAGTTGGTCCCGCATCCGTTCGATCTGAATATATATGAAGAATGGGGTCAATATATATATAAGAATAAAACACAACACAATTGATGGTAATGAAATAATATTGTGGACTTTGTTTACTTACTCTAAGTTGTTCTAGTGCGGCTTGGCCCGTCGCACATATCGTGTTGCGAATGAACTCGCAAACATAGTATCCACATAAGTTATTGCCGGGTCCCTAATGCGCGCACTTTACGAGAATAGAGAGTTCAATCAAAATAATAATCAATAAAGCATGATATAATGGAATTGAAAGCAGAATCAAAGAGATACGCAGACCTAGCTAGCTAGTATTACTTACATTTTGGTCTACAAATTTTAGTTCTTCTGACCATTCGCCCACGGTCCTGCCCGTGAACCTTTTCCAAACCCTGTCCGGCAAAGAAAATGGATAAAGGAGTAATTAATTACTTGTTGTCACGAAAGTTGCCGATCTAGTGCGATATATGATTGAAATTACCTCTGGAGCATCTCTCTAAAAGTCTGCCCATAGCTCTTTTTCTTTTCGTAATGAGTCCATGACAAGGACTTTTCCTGAGTCGGGTTGAATGACTAGCAGAATAAAGTGGAACCTACGCACGCATAACTCATCATCAGTTACACTTAACATCGAGTAAGCCGAAACAGAATGTGTACAAGAGAGAGGATAACAGTACTCACGAGAAGTTGTAAGGCAATAGTATTTCCCTTTTGGTTTGTTGTCTCAGTAAAGATCTTAGCAAGTAATCTTCTGTTTGCCCGGGTTTGGTTCTTACCACTTCTTCATGAACTCTATTTGGGTCAACGAACCTAATGTCAAAAGGGACTCCTTTCATGCATTCCATAACCTTTTTCCTGCATAATAGTATATACATATATGGTGAGCATATATATATATATATATATACATGCAATTAATGAAGTGAATGAGATGAGATATAAATTACAGAAATAGTACTTACACACAATAAAGGCTGATGGCAGCTTTGTCGAGTTCCTTCTAATTGAATAGAAAATGCAAGTCTTGAATGTTGAAGTCGATCGCGTCGTCTCCGCACAAAAAAATCTGATCTCTTATATGCGCCGTGATCCATTCTTCCTTTCTCGTCTTGAAGAAATCAAGGTACCACTTGTGCAATCTTCGCATATTTGTTGGTAGATTGTTGAGCTCCTCTTTCTTGACGATATTCTTCCCATACTTCCATGGCTGTATGGGGTTGGCATCGCATTTGGGCAAGTTATCTCCCATGATGTTCAAGGATGCAATGTAAGTCATCCCCATCTCATTGGCCTTTCTTTGTAGCTCTGCCTCGTAATCATTTACGGGAGGAGCGTCCCGTGTGTCGAACACTTGGAGCGGGGCACATGATTGGTTTTCCTGCTCTCCGAGCATGGGAACTGTTTTCTGGGGTGTCGCACGACTTCTACTTTCAGTCTCCCTACGGAGCCTTGCATCCCCCTTCAAAATCTGGCGCTCGTAGTCCGGCACAAGTGGGGTTTCAGGTTTCAAAAGATTATTGTAAAACTTATCCACCACCGCTGGATCTATTTTATCCTTTGGCTCGGCCCGTCTAGGTGCAAAGAATTTCTTGACCTCTTCTTTCAAGATCCTATTGGTCTCCTCGTCGCTGCGATTCCACGGTAAAACCGGCAGTGGCTTGGCGGAAGGCCGCGGGACGTAGTTTTTTGAACTCTTTGGCGTACGGTTTCCTGCGGATTTCTTTGTGGAAGTGCTAGTGATGCTCTTCGTGGCAGTGCTCTTCCGCTTACGCTGAGGAGATGGCTGAAGCACCGGAGATGGCTGACGGGCAGGAGATGAATGGCGCGCCGGAGATGGCTGGCGCGCCGGAGATGGCTGCCGCGTAGGAGATAGCTGAAGCAGCTCAGACTACTGACGCTGCGGAGATGGCGGGGGTGTCAGTGGCCTCCAATTTGGAAGCACGATGTGTTCCTTCTTCCAAAGAATGGTTGTTTTCACTGCAAATTTGAGTTGAGTTTCCCCTTCACCTGTAGCATGGTCAAGCTGTGCTTCCTCATATTCCTTCACAACCTCATCCACCCCGACAATAGCATAGCCATCTGGAATCGGTCGGCAGTGGTAAGTTCCACCAGCTACAGGAGGTAAGGCATAGCCGACAGCCACCTTAATGGATAAGACCATTAATCTCACATGCAGCTCAGCGTGTTTGCTCTCCGTGATCTCATCCACGGGGTATCAAGGACCCGCCATTTCAAGCGTGGGCTGCACGTTCTCCGTGGAAGCCACGCTGCTTTTCCGCGCAGAGTCTGGGCCGCCGGCAGCTTCCAACGCAGGCTCTTCGTGCCGCTGAGATGGGCCGGTAGCTTGATGGCTCTGTTGTGCATTCACTTGCGCCTGCAGCGCCACAAGTGCATGTTCTATATGTGTCATCCGCTCTGTACGCTCTTTTTCTTTTCTGCCGCGCCATCTGTAATAGTCGCTCCACTCGGCAAATCCATCCTTCCACGTCATACCCCCTGTGCCTCGTGCATGTCCAGGGTGTTCTTTTTTACCGATGGCGCGTGTGAGCTGGTCATTCTCTCTGTCGGGATGGAAGGTCCTAGCGGCTGTTTCCTCGTATGTCGTGATGAGTTCAGTGACGGGTTTGGCAAGGAGGGTTGGGAAGATACACAATCCTGTTTCTGGGTCCAACCTTGCCCCGATTCCGTAGAACCAAGTCTTTGCACATAGGTCCCACCCATGTGTTTGGGTTGTGATCCCTCTGTCGCGCAGGGCCTTCTCAGCTTCCTCCCACTTAGGCCTCTGAGATATGTAGCCACCTGACCCCGTCCTCTGGTGATATTCCTTCTTCTGGGCATTTAGCGTATTGGTTTCTGACCTCTTTTTAGCTATAGCACCTTCCTTATATGCCATAAATTCGGGCCAGTGAGGTCTTATCTTCGCATAATATGCATCTTCGAAATTTGGAGTCTCACGAGCTTTGACAAATTTGTTCAATTTTGTCTTCCAGTTGCGGAAAGCGTCAGCCATCTTATTTAGAGTCCACTCTTTGACCTTTTCCTTTATAACCGGGTTGTTTTCATCCTCCTCTGGCGGAAGGGTGAAATTTACCAACAACGAATTCCAAAGCGTTTCTTTGGATTTGTCATCGACAAAGGTACCGTCGCCCTTCTTTGGCTTATTCCAATTTTCAATTATGATTGGGATTTGGTCCCTAACAAGAACTCCAGCCTGACGTACAAATTTGTCTGCGGCCTTCTTGGGCTCCATCGGCCTGCCATCAACACGGACTGCTTCGATCGTGAACTTTGCACGATCTTTCAACCGCTGGCTCGCGCCTCGCTTGCTCTTTTTCGTAGAAGAAGATGGTTGCTGGCTGGTCGATCCAGAGGGCTAAAAGAAGAAAGAAGCGTTAATTAATACATGTAGAAGAAGATTGTTGGTGGAAGTCAGCAGAGGCTTAATCAATGCATATACCTCGACGGACTTTGTAACCATTAAATTTCGTTCACCGGAGTCTTCATCTTCTCCATGACTAGTACTGGAGCTGTCGTCATCATGTCCCTCCAAGTTCAGATATTGTGAGGTGTCCTCATCAATAATGTTCTCCATTATTTCTTCTTCTTCTTCAAGGTTTCTACTAAGTGGATCCATAGTTTCTAAAACAATAATATTATCTAGAGTAAGAGTGTAAACATTCAAGTGGACTAGGATTCATAGACAAATATACATATTATTCATACAAAAATACACAAATGAAATTAAAACCCTAAGGATGCTTGATCATTTTAAACGAGTTCCGAGGGGTCCAAACCCTAATTCGGAGAAATCCCGGATGCATATGAGAGGGGCTAGCTACAGTGGATGACCGGAGGCTGGCGACGTTGGAGAGCGACCTAGGGCGCGCGAGGTAGCGTGATACGGCCTACCTAAAACGGGCGTTGTTCGAAAGAGGAGGCCGAGGCAAGCATTATAGTGTCGGCGCCGCCTCAGTATGATCACCGGAGCGACGACAGCGACGACAAACAACTTGGCAGAATCGGCGGCCCCAGAGACCTATGGCAAAGGGTTTTCCCCGTCTTCTGCCCCGCCCGTTGTCCCCAAGATAGGCCCTAGACCGAGGGGAGAAGCCACGACGCTCGCCAAAGAGCTGCCCGCGCAGTCCACCTTCTTCTAAGGCCGCCACCGACATTCGCGAACTCTAGCCACCACTCCGTCGACCAACGACACATCGCATCGCAATTGAGGCTAGGATTTCAAAAGACCACCAAAAAATTTCAAAATTTCAAAAAGCACTGGATTTGGGGCAATAGGTTGCACATAGCACTGATCTAGTTTTGACGCGGTTCTAACGATGAATCTGACCGGTGGGACCCGATGGTCAGGCCGACTTGGCCGCATTTATTTACCAAAACACCTCCACATATTATAAATTCTAATCTTAGGTCCTTTTTTTCTATTTTTCAATTCCTTTTTTATTTATCTATTTTTTTTCTAATCATTGAGGAGGTCGCCGGCGGGGAGCAGCCACGGGTGAGCGTCGGATGAGCAGCCACCGGCGAGCTCTAGCCACTGGCGAGCGCCGAGCGCCGGACTAGCGCGGTGACTCCACCTGGCCAGCGCTCGCCCGCGCCCCCGTTGGCTAGAGGAGAGGACGGGGCGGCGGCTCGACGACGGAGCGGTCAGCGAGGTCACGTGCGGGCGGAGGCCGAGAAGCATGGGCGCGGCGGAACTCGCGCTGACCCTGGCCGAAGCTGGTCGGAGCTCGCCCGCGCCCCTGTTGGCTAGAGGAGAGGAGGACGGGGCGGCGGCCAACGAGCTAGGTCTCGAGCGGGTGGAGGCCGAGAAGCACGGGCGCGACGTACCTGGCCGGAGCTGGCTGGAGCTCGCCGGTAGGGAGCGATGGCGGCGATAGGCGTGGAAGGCGGCGGCGGAGGCGATGGAGGACGCGACGGCGAGCTCCTCTGCTTGTTCCTGTTCGATCGATCTGGCTGGGGGAAGAGAGGAAGGGGAAGGCACGCATTTAATACCCCCTTTAACACAGGTTCGGGGCTGGAACCGGTGTTAAAGGGGGGAGGGAATTCGTTTCGCGCGCCCCCCCTTTAACACCGGTTCCAGCCACGAACCGGTGTTAAAGGGGGGGTGCACGCGCGAAACGAAATAAATGCGCCCCCCCTTTAACAGCGGTTCGTGTCTGGAACCGGTGTTAAAGGGGGGGCATTTATTTCATGCATTAAAGGGGCATTTTTAATTCAAAAAATAGGATATAAATTTAGAAAATTCATATCTTTTTCATTTCAACTCAGAAAAATATGAATAATATATCATAATTTTCAGAAAAATAATATCTATCCATTCATGTAAAAACATTTTATATTTACTTTAGATAAAAATTTTCAAAATGATTAAAACACTTACATATAAATTTTGATTATTCAATTCAATTTTTTTTTGTCAAATCCTAAACTTTGAACATAAGAAATATTAAGCATATAAAAAGGAATCTAACCCTATTTTATTAGAGCAAATCAAATTTTAATGCCGCATCTTTTGTATTAACATTTTTGAATTGATTGGATATTTAAATGCCGCATCTTTTGTATACACTTGAATCTTACCAAGCCTCTCTCAACTTGCATTGGATTTTTGATAAAATATCATATTGTGAACCTAAAAATTATTTTTGTAAAAAATCATGAGCATCGTATCATGTACCTGTAGTTCATATCTGACCCACTTCCTATCGATTCGGCAGGAATTTGTCTTTTTCACCAGAGGTGGACGGAAAGGTTTCAGATACCCCTGTTGGTACATTGTCCATATAAGGTGGTCTAGTATTTTTGTAAAATGTGTTGGTGGTTTTTTGAATTAACCATTTGGTGGTTGCTTCACAAAACTGTCCGTTTTTTATGCTCGGAAAATGGAAAATGCCTTTTTGGTGCGATAAAAAGGAAAACTTCCTCTTGCAACATTGTTTGCCATGCCATGATGCACATGTATGCACAATATGGCCATATTATCACAAACTATGCCTTGATTCTAGCCATAACATTGGTCATTTTGACACGAAAGCCAAGAAACCTCGAATGAGATTGGTCATTTTGTGAAGGTTTTTTTGAGACATAATCAATATACCAAGTTTGAGATTTTTCCTTCTAACTATGTCACATAATATAACACCACGCGAAGGTTTCGCACTGTTTCGATCTTTTTTTATTTTTTATCCCCGTTTTAAACTATCGTCAAACTTTGTCGAACAACGGGCATGAAGATTCTTAGCTCGGGGCCAAGCCTCGCTCAACTTGCATTGGATTTTTGATAAAATAGCATATTGTGAACCTAAAATGATTTTTGTAAAAAATCATGAGCATCGTATCATGTACCTGTAGTTCATATCTGACCCACTTCCTACCGATTCGGCAGGAATTTGTCTTTTTCACCAGAGGTGGACGGAAAGGTTTCAGATCCCCCTGTTGGTACATTGTCCATATAAGGTGGTCTAGTATTTATGTAAAATGTGTTGGTGGTTTTTTCAATTAACCATTTGGTGGTTGCTTCACAAAACCGTCCGTTTTTTATGCTCGGAAAATGGAAAATGCCTTTTTGGTGCGATAAAAAGGAAAACTTCCTCTTGCAACATTGTTTGACATGCCATGATGCACATGTATGCACAATATGGCCATATTATCACAAACTATGACTTGATTCTAGCCATAACATTGGTCATTTGACCCGAAAGCCAAGAAACCTCGAATGAGATAGGTCATTTCGTGAAGGAGATAGAACTGGAATTAAAATACAGAATGCAACTAATAGTAAGTTACATAAAGCACGACTGAAAATTAAGATACATAAAAGAACTGAAAATTAAGATACATGGCCAGATTAAGTAACAATCGGCCGAACTTGTTTCGGAATGTTGGAGTGATTCAGTCATGCTCCTGCCTACACCTGTAACACTCGCCACTGTAGTCGTCGTACTCGCCGCCACCGTCATCGCTGTCGTCGTCGGGGTCGCCGTAATTGAACCTTGAAGGCTGAGTACGCGTGGGCTGGACTTGAGGGTAGCGCAGACGGGGTTAGAGTCGGCGGCAGTGTCATAGGCCATGACGCTCTGGAGAGTCCGACCGCGCCACCATAGCCGACGGTCGGCCTCGTTGAAGTTAGGAGGAGGTGGGCCGTCCTCCTCATGCCTGGCGAGCGCCCTCTCACGCCGATCCACGAAGAAGGCTTCCCAAGTAGGGAAATAGTCGGGATGCCATCTGGGATTCCTCCGCTGCTCCGGCGTGAGCTCAAAGTAGTAGTGGTTCATGATGGCCATCCGGCGCGCCACACCTAGAGGGACAGGAGGAACCGGCACGCCTCCGGCGCTCAGCATCTAGCCGACGGGGACACAGTAGCCCGGCGGGCAGGGGTAGTTTGAGGCGCAAAGCGCCTCCGCCTCCCTGGGGGTTAGTGCTACGGTGGAAGCCATGGGAAAGAATGATGAGGTTGTAGATATGAGTCTAGAGATGTGCAATGACAATGGAGGCCAACCCTACATATATATATATAGTGAACTGGCGGGAAGAACTGGAGGGAAGAACTGGCGGGAAGAACTGGCGGGAAAAAATGGCGGGAAGAAAAATGGCGGGAAGAAAAATGGCAGGAAAAAATGGCGGGAAGAAAAATGGAGGGAAGAAATAGAAGGAAGAAAAATGGCTCATTTAATACATATACTGTTAACAGAAGAAATATGACATTGTTCTAAAAATGGGACGGTTGGAGGGATTTCAAGCTGGGCCAGGCAGCACTAATGATAGGGGTGAGTGTCGACATTATGTCGTGCGGCATGTACCTTGTCCCGGATGGTGTCACCAACCGGGACTAAAGATGAACCTTTAGTCCCGGTTGGAGACACCAACCGGGACAAAACACGAGTCAACACTAATAATAGGGGTGAGTGTCGACATTATTTCGTAAGTGTCGACACTATTCCGAGCTGCTTGTACTATAAATAGGCATCCTTGTGAGTCCAGTCCTCCAGCCAGGTTGAGGCATCTCCAAGATGGTTTTCGAGAGCAGGGACACCACTACGGCCAGTTTCAGGGAGATGCCGACGGAGCCCAGTCCTCCGGCATCTCCGAGAAACTGGTCATAGAGGCACTCCCTAATATGTGAAATTAGTTAGCTCCCAGGTGTATTGATCTAGTTAGAGAAGTTACAAGCTGCAAGATGGTTTTCGAGAGTAGGGACACCACTACGGCCAGTTTCAGGGAGATGCCGACGGAGCCCAGTCCTCCGGCATCTCCAAGAAACTGGTCATAGAGGCACTCCCTAATATGTGACCGCACGCATTTGGAGATCAGATATTAATGGTAAGTACGAATCGGGACAACTTCTTCTCATAGTCCCGGTCCATCCACAAAACAAGACTAACACTCAAGACATTTATTAATATTAAAAACTGAGACTACAAAACCGGTCCCCCCTATATATAGTCCCAGTCAATCCACAAACCGCGAAAGATATCCTTTGGTCAAGCCACAAACCGTGAAAGACATGAACCAGAGTTACATAATATGAGCATGAACTTCTTGGCATATGTCCTTCCTTATGATCGCTTCAAACTTAACCATGGAGCATCTTATTTACTTAACGGAATGCTTGGGTCAGTTTTCACTGTGAAGGGCGGAATTTCATCAAAATTATTATAATCTTCTGACATGTCTATCTTGTCCTCGATTCCCATGATGTTTCTTTCCCCTGAAAGAACTATGTGACGCTTTGGCTCATCATATGATGTATTCGTTTGCATATTTTTTCTTTTTTTGGTCTGGAGGACATGTCCTTCACATAGAAAACCTGAGCCACATCATTGGCTAGGACGAATGGTCCGTCTAAGTTCTTTTCTACCTTCATAAGATTGTTGAGATCCACCGTTGTCATTCCGTACTTCTTGTCTACCTCAACCCCTCCTCCTGTTAGCTTGACCCATTTGCATCGAAACAAGGGGACCTTAAAATTAGGTCCATAGTCAAGATCCCATATCTCCTCTATGAACCCATAATACATGGTCTTCTGCCCATTGTCTTCTGCTGCATCGAAGCGGACACCACTATTTTGGTTGGTGCTCTTTTTATCTTGGCCTATCGTGTAAAATGTATTCCCATTTATCTCGTACCCTTGGAAAGTACATACAGTCGAAGATGGTGTCCTGGCCAACAAGTACAGTTGATCCCCAACAGTGGTGTTATTCGTGAGAAGTCTTTGCAGCCAGCCGCCAAAACTCGCCATGTGTTTACTTATAATTTCATTCATCAGACTGTCCCGGGTGTTTAAGGCGTATTAAATTCTTGTGTTCATTGATATAAGGGGCAACCAAGATAGATCTTTGTAAAACCGTGTAGTGTGCTTGATTGAGAGAATGTCCGTCCCTACATATCATTGTTTACATCCTAGGGTGCCTTTTCCACGCAGTCTCCCCTCATGTCGTGATTCTGGAACACCAATCGCCTTAAGGTCAGGAATGAAATCAACACAGAACTCAATGACCTCCTCTGTTACATAGCCCTTGGAGATGCTTCCTTCTGGCCTAGCACGGTTATGAACATATTTCTTTAAGACTCCCATGTACCTCTCAAAGGGGAACATATTGTGTAGAAATATAGGACCGAGAATGGCAATCTCTTCTACTAGGTGAACCAGGAGATGCGTCATAATATTGAAGAAGGATGGTGGGAACACCAACTCAAAGCTGACAAGACATTGGGCCACATCTGTTTGTAACCCTGGTAGGCTTTCTGGATCGATTACCTTCTGAGATATTGCATTGAGGAATGCACATAGCTTCACAATGGGTACTCGAACATTTTCAGGTAGAAGCCCCCTCAATGTAATCGGAAGCAATTGTGTCATAATCACGTGGCAGTCATGAGACTTCAGGTTTTGGAATTTTTTCTCTGCCATATTTATTATTCCCTTTATATTCGACGAGAATCCAGACGGGACCTTGATACTGCTCAGACATTCAAAAAAGATTTCCTTCTCTGCTTTGGTAAGAGCGTAGCTGGCAGGAGTTAAGTGGCATCGTTTACCCTTCTCGTTCTCAGGATGCATAGGCTCTTCAGGGGCTTTCAGACGTTGCTGGTCCTGCCGTGCTTCCGGTGTATCTTTTGTCTTCCCATACACTCCTAGAAAGCCTAGCAGGTTCACGCAAACATTCTTTGTCACGTGCATCACGTTGATTGAAGAGCGGACCTCTAAGACTTTCCAATAGGGCAGGTCCCAAAATATAGATTGCTTCTTCCACATGGGCGCGTGTCCGGCATCGTCATTCGGAACAGATAGACTGCCAGGACCTTTTCCAAAGATTACTTCTAGGTCCTTGACCATACCAAATACCTCCTCACCGGTACGGAGGACAGGCTTCCTCCGGGGTTCTGCCAGACGTTTGAAATGCTTGCCTTTCTTTTTTACTGGATGCAGGTTCGGAAGAAATCGGCGATACCCTAGGTACACAACCTTCTTACATTTATCCAAATATACACTTTCAGTCTCATCTAAACAGTGTGTGCATGCATTGTATCCCTTGTTTGTCTGCCCTGAAATGTTACTAAGAGCGGGCCAATCATTGATGGTTACGAAAAGCAATGCTCGTAGATCAAATGGCTCCCCTTTGTGCTCATCCCACATACGTACACCTGGTTTGGCCCACAGCTGTAAAAGTTCTTCAACTAATGGCCTTAGGTACACATCAATGTCGTTGTCGGGTTGCCTCGGCCCTTGGATGAGCACTGGCATCATAATGAACTTCCTCTTCATACACAACCAAGGAGGAAGGTTATAGATACATAGAGTCACGGGCAAGGTGCTGTGACTGCAGCTCTGCTCACCAAAAGGATTCATGCCATCTGTACTTAGACCAAACCTTAAGTTCCTTGCGTCACGTGCGAAGTCCAGGTACTCTCGCTCGACTTTTCTCCACTGTGACCCATCAGCGGGGTGTCTCAACATCACGTCTTTCTTACGGTCTTCCATGTGCCATCGCAACAACTTGGCATGCTCTTTATTTCTGAAGAGATGTTTTAACCGTGGTATTATAGGAGCATACCACATAACCTTGGCAGGAACCTTCTTCCTAGGGGCCTCGCCCTCAACATCGCCAGGATCGTCTCGTCTGATCTTATACCGCAGTGCAGTGCATACCGGACATGCATCCAAATTCTCGTACTTCTCACCGCGGTAGAGGATGCAGTCATTAATGCAGGCATGTATCTTCTGCACGTCTAATCCTAGAGGGCAGACAACCTTCTTTGCTTGGTATGTACTATCGGGCAACTCATTATTTCTTGGAAGAAGATTCTTCATTTTTACCAACAACTTTGAAAATGCGCTGTCAGTCACACCGTTCTCTGCCTTCCATTGCAGGAAATCCAGTGTGGTACCTAGCGTTTTGTGGCCATCTTCGCAAGTTGGATACAACAATGTTTTGTGCTCCTTTAACATCTGCTCCAGCTTCTCCTTCTCCTTTTCAGTTTCACATTCTTCCTTTGCATCAGTAATGGCCCGACCAAGATCGTCATCAGCGGGCCCATCTGCTTCCTCTTGATCTTCATTATCTACCCCCGTTGCAGTATCATCATATTCAGGATACATATTATGATAGTTGTCATCATCCTATTCTTCTTCGTTGTCTTCCATCACAACCCCTTTTTCTCCGTGCTTGGTCCAACAATTATAGCTGGGCATGAAACTGGATCGAAGCAGGTGGGCGTGAATGGTTATGGTATTTGAGTAGTCTTTTTTGTTCTGACAGTGAACACACGGACAAAACATAAAACCATTGTGACCACGGTTTGCATTAGCCACAATGATGAAATTTTGGAGGCCCGTAATGTAGTCGGAAGTGCGGCGGCCACCGTACATCCATTGCCGGTTCATCTGCATTAATACGTAGTATATATCAAAAATTAATAGGGAGATGACCATTTATGTAGGTTTTCGTAGCAAGGAAAACAAAAAATTTCTATCGCATACAAACAAAAAAGCAAAGATCTATCTACTAGATTATAGCAACGAGTCGATGGAATAACTCACCCTCGAAGATTCCAAAGTGTTTAACGAGAGCGGATTCTCGTGGGTGATGTAGTCGTACTCTTCCCGATCTCAAGATCGCGTAGACGATCCTTCTGGAGCTGCGTTCCGGAAGCGCTACCTCAGTCGGTCACACGTTCGGTACTCGACGAAGACCTTCCTCTCCCTTGTTCCAGCAGGCAGCGGAGGTTGTAGCACTCTCCTCGCGATTCCGGCAGCACAACGGCGTGGTACCGGAAGTAGAGGGGAGATCTCGCAGGGCTTCGCCTTAAGCCGGAGCGAGTATGGTGGACTATGAGAGAGCTCCTCGGTGATCTAGGGTTTAGACATACCAAGGAGGAGGCTTGGCCGGCGGCTAGGGTTAGCTAGGCGGCGGCGGCTGCAGGAGGGCCGTCGGCTTAGGGCTAGGGTTTGCGGGTGGAGGTGTTGGGTGCTAGGAGGGGTAGCCCTGCCC
Organism: Avena atlantica; assembly: GCA_910589765.1. Lineage (NCBI taxonomy): Eukaryota > Viridiplantae > Streptophyta > Magnoliopsida > Poales > Poaceae > Avena > Avena atlantica. Next base: position 19,662,565 of record OU342733.1, read on the forward strand.
CTCCTTATATAGGTGGAGGGGCCGCGCCAGGGGAGGGGAGTCCCTCCCCAACTCGGTTTCCCAAGGGGGCCGGCGGTGGAGGGGAGGAACTCCTCCCCAACTCGGTTTCCACCTTCCCCTCCACTTCCCAAAATAGCCGTTTGACTATTCAAATTGGCGTTTGACTTTTCAAACTAGGATTTGATTAAACCCTTTATTTTGTTCAGCGATGACACCTAGTACATGATGCAATCATTACAACTTGGTATGACACATTCATGTACCCTTCCCCTTCGGAGTGCCGGACATTCCGGAACCTTCTAGAACATTCCCGATGAAAACACCGGAACCATTCTCCAACCCCGAAACATGACTTTCCTTATATGAATCTTATTCTCCGGACCATTCCGGATCTCCTCGTGATATCCCGTATCGCATCCGAGACTCCGAACAACATTCGGTCTCTTACTCATCATTCCATAACTACTCAAACAACGTCGAATCCTTAAGTGTGTCTCCCTACGGTTCGTGAATTATGCGGTCATGATCGAGACATTTATCCGAACAATAACCAATAGAGGAATCTGGAAATTCATATGGCTCCCACATATTTCTACGATTACTTTGCGATCGAATGAACCACTTACATACGATACCAATTTCCCTTTGTCTCACGATAGTTTACTTATCCGAGGTTATGATCATCGGTATCTCTGCATACCTAGTTCAACCTCGTTACTGATAAGTATTCTTTTCTCGTTCCCGTGATATGTGATCCCTTGTGAGCCAGTCACATGCTTGCAAGATAATTGGATGACATTTCACCGAGAGGGCCTAGAGTATATCTATCCGTCATATGGATGGACAAATCCCACTCTTGATCCATGTGTTTCAACCAATACTTTCCGAACACTCAATGCCACCTTTATAGCCACCCAATTATGGTGTGGTGTTTGATGTCATCAAAGCATCCATCCGGTAAAGGCGATATGCATGATCTCATGGTCGAAGGAATTAGGTTACTATGTATTAGAAAGCATATAGCAATTGAACTATTAAAATGACTTGATCTTTATGCTATGCTTATCTATAGGAGTATGTCCACCATATCATTCTCCTAACGATATGATCTTGTTGTTAATAACATCTCAATGTTCATGATAGGGAAACCACAATCATTTATTAACCAACAAGCTAGTATTATAAAGAGGCTTTACTAGGGACTCTATTTTAGTTTACAAATCACACAAGTATTAATGTTTCCTTGTTAATACTATTATAGCATGAATGTAAACATTTATCATAAACACAAAGATATAATAATAAATACATTTATTATTGCCTCTAGGGCATATCTCCAACAGTCTCCCACTTGCACTAGAGTCATCTAATCTAGATTACATGGTAATATACCGAACACCCATGGCAGTTTGGTGTTGGCCATGTTTTGCCCTCGGGAGAAGTTTAGTCAACGGATCCGCCACATTCAGATCTGTGTGTACTTTGCAAATCTTTATGTCCCCATCTTGGACATGTTCTCGAATAGCGTGAAAACGTAGCTTGATATGCTTCAGCTTCTTGTGTGACCTTGGTTCTTGCACATTGGCTATGGCACCCATGTTATCACAGTAGTTAGACATTGGGTCCATCGCACTTGGAACCACACCCAGCTCTGTAATGAACTCTTTCATCCATATCGCTTCTTGTGAAGCCTCCTAAGCAGCCATGTATTCCGATTCAGTTGAAGATCTCGCCACAAGTCTTTGCTTTGCACTCCTCCAGCTAACTGCTGCACCATTCAAAGTAAATACGTATCCAGATTGTGATTTAGAATCATCCGGATCGGTGTTCCAACTAGCATCGGTGTAACCATTAACAATGATCTGTTCATCACCTCCATAAGAAAGAACCATATCGTTAGTTTCTTCTCAAGTACTTAAGGATGTTTTTGACCGCTGTCCAATGATCCACTCCTGGATCACTTTGATATCTGCTAGTTAAACTAACAGCATATGCAATGTCGGGTTTAGTACATAGCATGGCATACATTAGAGATCCTATGGCTGAGGCATAGGGAGTCTTACTCATCTTTTCTCTATCTTCTGCCGTTGTCGGACTTTGAGTTTTACTCAAGGTCGTATTGGGCAACATGGGCAAGAACCCTTTCTTGCTATCTTCCATTCCAAACCTCTTTAGAACTTTGTCCAAATATGTACTTTGTGACAATGATATTAGGCGTCTCGATCTATCTCTATAAATCTTTATGCCTAATATGTAAGCTGCTTCGCCAATATCTTTCATTGAAAAACTATTATTCAAATATTCCTTGACACTATTAAGAAGGTCTACATCATTCCCAATCAATAATATGTCTTCTACATATAGTATTAAGAATGCTACAGAGCTCCCACTCACTTTCTTGTAAATACAAGCTTCTCCAGAAGTTTGTATAAAACCAAAACTTTTGATCACCTTATCAAAACGTTGATTCCAACTTCGGGATGCTTGCTTCAATCCATAGATGGACCGTTGAAGTTTGCATACCTTGTTAGCATCTTTAGGATCGACAAAACCTTTGGGTTGCATCATATACAACTCTTCATCAATATCTCCATTGAGGAATGCTGTTTTGACATCCATCTGCCATATCTCATAATCATAATATGCAGCGATTGCTAACATAATCCTCACAGACTTTAGCTTCGCTACAGGTGAGAAAGTCTCATCGTAGTCAACTCCTTGAATTTGTCGAAACCCTTTTGCGACAAGTCGAGCTTTATAGACAGTAACATTACCATCAGCATCTGTTTTCTTCTTGAAAATCCATTTGTTCTCGACAGCCTTCCGGCCATCCGGTAAGTCCACCAAAGTCCATACTTGGTTTTCGTATATGGATCCAATCTCGGATTTCATGGCTTCTTGCCATTTATTGGAATATGGGCTCATCATCGCTTCCTCATATGTCGCAGGGTCATCGGTGTTGTCCACCAACATGACATTCATAACGGGATCATACCAATCTGGAGTGGTACAAGTTCTCGTTGACCCGCGAGGCTCTGTAGCAACTACAACCAAAGTTTCATGATCATCATCATTAGCTTCCTATCTTATTGGTGTAGGCACCACAGAAACTTCTTCCGGTGTTGCGCTACTCGCAATTTCGAGAGAAGGTTTAACAACCTCGTCGGGTTCTACTTTCCTTCCAGTCACTTCTTTCGAGAGAAATTCCTTCTCTAGAAAGTATCCATTCTTGGCAACGAAGATTTTTCCTTCGGATCTATGATAAAAGGTATACCCAATAGTTTCCTTCGGGTATCCTATGAAGACACATTTTTCCGCTTTGGGTTCAAGCTTGTCCGGCTGTAACTTCTTTACATAGGCTTCGCACCCCCAAACTTTAAGGAACGACAATTTAGGTTTCTTCCCAAACCATAATTCATACGGTGTCGTTTCAACGGATTTAGATGGCGCCCTATTTAAAGTGAATGCGGCTGTTTCTAATGCATAACCCCAAAATGATAGCGGTAAATCTGTAAGTGACATCATAGAACGAACCATATCTAAGAGAGTTCGATTACGACGTTCGGACACACCATTACGCTGTGGTGTTCCCGGCGGTGTCAATTGTGAAAGTATTCCGCATTTCTTCAAATGCTCACCAAACTCGTAACTTAGATATTCACCTCCACGATCAGAACGTAGAAATTTAATCTTCTTGTTACGTTGATTCTCTACCTCACTTTGAAATTCCTTAAACTTCTCGAAAGTTTCGGACTTATGTTTCATGAAATAGATATACCCATATCTACTCAAGTCATCCGTGAAGGTAAGAACATAACGATAACCACCGCGCGATGCTACACTCATTGGACCACACACATCGGTATGTATGATTTCCAATAAGTCCGTAGCTCGCTCCATCATACCAGAAAATGGAGTTTTAGTCATTTTTCCCATCAGACATGCTTCGCATCTTTCAAGTGATTCAAAATCAAGTGATTCAAGAAGTCCATCGGAATGGAGTTTCTTCATACGCTTCACTCCAATGTGACCAAGACGACAGTGCCACATATAGATCGAGTTATCGCTAGATTTCAAACGTTTAGCCTCAATGTTATTAATATGTGTATTTCCACTATCGAGATTCAATAAGAATAGACCATCTATCAAAGGTGCATGTGCATAAAACATATTACTCATATAAATCGAACAACCATTATTCTCGGACTTAAACAAGTAACCGTCTTGCAATAAACAAGATCCCGATATAATGTTCATGCTTAACGCAGACACCAAATAACAATTATTTAAGTAAAAAACTAATTCCGATGGTAGATGAAGGGGTAGCGTGCCGACCGCGATCACATCAACATTTGATCTGTTTCCCACGCGCATCGTCACCTTGTTCTTCGCTAGCTTCTGTTTATTATGCAGCACCTGTTTCGAGTTACAAATATGAGCAACCGAACCAGTATCAAATACCCAGGCACTACTACGAGTACTAGTGAGATACACATCAATAACATGTATGTCGGATATAACTTTCTTCTTGATGTTGCCGTTCTTCAAATCCGCCAAGTACTTTGGGCAATTCCGCTTCCAGTGACCTTCTCCCTTGCAGTAAAAGCACTCAGTATCAGGCTTAGGTCCAGCCTTGGTCTTCTTCGTCGGTGCGGTAACTTTCTTACCACCCTTCTTGAAGTGTACCTTTTGCTTAGACTTGCCTTTCTTGAATTTGGTGGTCTTATTGACCATCAACACTTGGTGCTCTTTCTTGATCTCCACTTCTGCAGATTTCAACATGGCAAAGAGTTCTGGCAACTGCTTGTTCATGTTTTGCATATTGTAGTTCATCACAAAGTTCTTGTAACTTGGTGGTAGTGATTGGAGGACACGGTAAATCCCCAAAGCATTAGGAATCACTATACCCAAGCTTTGAAGTTTGTTTGCGTGCCCAGATATCTTAAGCACATGCTCACTAACGGAGCTGCCCTCTTCCATCTTGCAGTTAAAGAACTTTTTAGAAGCCTCATAGCTCTCAATTGCCACGTGAGTCTCAAAGACCAATTTGAGATCACGGACAATATCATGTGGGTCTGAATTCTCAAACCTTTTCTGAAGCTCCGATTCTAAACCATACAAGATAGCACACTGAACTGTGGAGTACTGAGTCTTCCGAACGAGGTAAACATTATTTACTTCATCGGTAGCAGTAGCTGCAGGTGGGTCACCCAGCGGTGCATCCAGCACATAGGTCAAATTACCAGCTGTGAGGACAATCCTCAAATTGCGGAACCAATCCGCGAAGTTGCTTCCATTGTTTTTCAACTTTTCTTTCTCTAGGAACGCACTAAAATTGATGGTAGGGGCCGCCATTGATCTACAATATATTTGCAATAGTTTAGACAAAGTTTATGACAAATTGAGTTCTAATTAATAGTTAAATTAATCTAGGTGAACTCCCACTCAAAACAACATCCCTCACATTGTTTTAGTGATCACACGAACCAAATCCACCACATCAAAACTGATCATCACGAGAGTTGATGTAGTTTCAATGGCGAACAATCGACATGTTCATCATATCTTCTATATGATTCATGCTTTACCTTTCGGTGATCCGTGTTCCGAGACCATGTCTGTACATGCTAGGCTCGTCAAGATCAAACCTTAGCTTCCGCATGAGCAAATATGGCTTGCTCACGTTGTATACACTTGCGGAATCTAACACACCCGATCATCACATGGTGCTTCGAAACAACAAGCTTTAGCAACGGTGCTTACTAAGGATGAACACTTTAGAACTTGAAATTCATGTGCATGAGGGATCATCTTATAATGCTACCGTCGTTAACTAAGCAATACAAGATGCATAAAGGATTAACATCACATGCAATTCATAATATGTGATATGATATGGCCTTTCTTATTTGTGCTTCCGATCTCCATCTTCAAGCACGAACATGATCTCCATCATCACTGGCATTGCATCAAGGTCAATGACGCTTCTCCATGGTTGTCGTCCACCGGCTTCAACTATTACAACTACTTTGAATAGACACGTTGGTCTTAACAAAATTAAAGACAACCATATGGCTCCTGTCGGTTGCCAACTTACAATAAGGAACATTGCATACATCAAATATAATCACAATCATGGCCATATCACATCACTGCACACCCCTGCAAAACAAAGTTAGACGCCTCTACTTTCTTTGCATGTTTTACGTGGTTTGGGGCTTTCAATAAGTGTCGTTCTAACTTACGAACAAGAACCACAACATTGATACTAGTATTGACAATCATCCGTTGTAAATTGAATCTTAACTATGCTGGGAGAAACAGGCACCCGCAAAGCCACTTATGCAATACAAGTTGCATGTCAAGCGTGGAGCAAGTCTCATGAACGATGTCATGTAAGGTTAGCCCGGGCCGCTTCAACCCAACATCCCGCAAGATGCAAAGTACACAAGAAGCAATCAACAATAAAACCATCAACGCCCACAATGACCATTGTGTTCTACTCGTGCAACAGATCTACATATAGACACGGCTCTGATACCACTGTAGGGTTTCGTAGCAAGGAAAACAAAAAATTTCTATCGCATACAAACAAACAAGCCAAGATCTATCTACTAGATTGTAGCAACGAGTCAATGGAATAACTCACCCTCGAAGATTCCAAAGTGTTTAACGAGAGCGGATTCTCATGGGTGATGTAGTCGTACTCTTCCCGATCTCAAGATCGCGTAGAAGATCCTTCCGGCGCTGCGTTCCGGCAGCGCTCCCGCAGTCGGTCACACGTTCGGTACTCGACGAAGACCTTCCTCTCCCTTGTTCCAGCAGGCAGCGGAGGTTGTAGCACTCTCCTCGCGATTCCGGCAGCACAACGGCGTGGTACCGGAAGTAGAGGGGAGATCTCGCAGGGCTTCGCCTTAAGCCGGAGCAAGTATGGTGGACTATGAGAGAGATCCTCGGTGATCTAGGGTTTAGACATACCAAGTTGGAGGCTTGGCCGGCGGCTAGGGTTAGCTAGGCGGCGGCGGCTGCAGGAGGGCCGACGGCTTAGGGCTAGGAGTTTGCGGGTGGAGGTGTTGGGTGCTAGGAGGGGCAGCCCTGCCCCTCCTTATATAGGTGGAGGGGCCGCACCAGGGGAGGGGAGTCCCTCCCCAACTCGGTTTCCCAAGGGGGCCGGCGGTGGAGGGGAGGAACTCCTCCCCAACTCGGTTTCCACCTTCCCCTCCACTTCCCAAAATAGCCGTTTGACTTTTCAAATTGGCGTTTGACTTTTCAAACTAGGATTTGATTAAACCCTTTATTTTGTTCAGCGATGACACCTAGTACATGATGCAATCATTCCAACTTGGTATGACACATTCATGTACCCTTCCCCTTCGGAGTGCCGGACATTCCGAAACCTTCTAGAACATTCTCGATGAAAACACCGAAACCATTCTCCAACCCCGAAACATGACTTTCCTTATATGAATCTTATTCTCCGGACCATTCCGGATCTCCTCGTGATATCCCGGATCCCATCCGAGACTCCGAACAACATTCGGTCTCTTACTCATCATTCCATAACTACTCAAACAACGTCGAATACTTAAGTGTGTCTCCCTACGGTTCGTGAATTATGCGGTCATGATCGAGAAATTTCTCCGAACAATAACCAATAGAGGAATCTGGAAATTCATATGGCTCCCACATATTTCTACGATTACTTTGCGATCGAATGAACCACTTACATACGATACCAATTTCCCTTTGTCTCACGATAGTTTACTTATCCGAGGTTATGATCGTCGGTATCTCTGCATACCTAGTTCAACCTCGTTACTGATAAGTACTCTTTTCTCGTTCCCGTGATATGTGATCCCTTGTGAGCCAGTCACATGCTTGCAAGCTAATTGGATGACATTTCACCGAGAGGGCCCAGAGTATATCTATCCGTCATATGGATGGACAAATCCCACTCTTGATCCATGTGTTTCAACCAATACTTTCCGAACACTCAATGCCACCTTTATAGCCACCCATTTACGGTGTGGTGTTTGATGTCATCAAAGCATCCATCCGGTAAAGGTGATATGCATGATCTCATGGTTGAAGGAATTAGGTTACTATGTATCAGAAAGCATATAGCAATTGAACTATTAAAATGACTTGATCTTTATGCTACGCTTATCTATAGGAGTATGTCCACCATATCATTCTCCTAATGATATGATCTTGTTGTTAATAACATCTCAATGTTCATGATAGGGAAACCACAATCATTTATTAACCAACAAGCTAGTATTATAAAGAGGCTTTACTAGGGACTCTATTTTAGTTTACAAATCACACAAATATTAATGTTTCCTTGTTAATACTATTATAACATGAATGTAAGCATTTATCATAAACACAAAGATATAATAATAACTATATTTATTATTGCCTCCAGGGCATATCTCCAACAATTTATATATATAGTACATCAATGACACATGAAAGGATAGTTGCCGACCTCAACCGAGAAGGAAAGAGCAACGAGAAAACTTATTTTGAGCTCTCGGGCATTTCACCGAACACCTCTTGTGCATATGAAAAAAACACAAACTAGCACTCTTCACACCATCTTGCTAGGATCCAAAATGAGATACTGAAAAAATAGAAGAGTAGGGTGTGGGCTGCGTGTCTTATATAGCCCCCCGTTTAACACCGGTTCAAGCCACGAACCGGTGTTAAAGGGGGGGCTGCGTGGGCCACTGTTGCAGGATCCTTTAACACCGGTTCGTGGCACGGTGTTAAAGGGGGCTCCTTTTTTGCCGCACGGGCCACGCTGGTACGCCCCCCTCCCCCCCTTTAACACCGGTTCGTAGAAGAATCGGTGTTAAAGCCCTTTTCCAGGATCAACAAAAAGCCTCGTTTCCACTGGTGTCTCTACCATTGCATCGTATATGCTTGTTGTCTTTAGATATAAGTTGGAAAGTATTATTCAAGAATCCGCAAGGAATTTATAAGTTTCCACGACATAGATCTTTTGCTCCCGGTGCAACGCACGGGCAATTTTTGCTAGTAATTTACTAATGACTCATGCCTAGAGATGGCGGAGAACTCCAATGCATGCAACCAGCACAACGGTCTGTGCGTAAGTTAGTTGTGACATGAAATTCGCCATTGCATGATATAACCCCGAGGTATATTTTAGATTGTGTTGTAGTTTATACATAACCGAAATATATACTCTCTTTATCTTAAAATAGATGTAGTAGATTTGTCTAAATTTGTCAAAATAGGGTTGTCTAACTGAAACGGTCGGTTTGCTTATTAGAAGTAGCTGTCGAGACATTCCTTTTGTTTCAGAGGCATCCATGGCAGAGGCGTCGGCGCTCCGCTATGGTATCATCCTTGCTGTGGACATGTGGGTTGTAACAGATTGGAGATAGATTAACTATGATTGCATGGATAGGATAGAGGTAATGCAAGCTGGCGGGAACTACTTAGGTCCAGCAGTGGGCGATATATGAAGTATGTAATTTTCTTTGTCGCAATTTGGTAGAAGTAAGTTTTGTTCATTATCCTAGGGAAGCTAATATGGCCGCAGATTGTTTATCTAGACATACAAAAGGGACAATGTTGATTGTGTTGCATGGGGAACCTTCCAATTTCTTGGTATCAGTGTTGGCAGACGATGTAACTGTTAACCCCAATGAATAAAATTTTCCATGATGGCTTTCCCTCAAAATAAAAATATTTGAATCTGAAGAAAGATTTCCTATGGAAGCCCTTTGGATCATGGGATTTGGTTGCCAAATTCTTATGGGACCATTCCTATGCTCCTCAATTATATATGAATTCAACGTGAACTCAAACCTCCTCTTAAGTATCCTTTGAGAAGTTCAGTGCTACCATCTGTACCAAGGCACTCTGCACGACATCGTATTAGTGAGCATATGGTCACCATGGAAGATTCTTGGTACAGCTGAATTCCACGCGCAGGTGGTATGCTCATGTTGATGTAGCCTTCAAACTGTCCATTCACATGGCCAATTATATGGACTGAGTTGATCTAACTGATGAGCTATGGACCATATCAATGCTAGAGATAATGCAGGTAAAACTCTCATTAAGGATGATGTTAACTCCTTTTCTGTTTTGAGTGATAATGAAATTGTAGACAAGGCTTTAGAAATTGGTATTGATGTGAAAACTTTACCTTTGGCTAGTGTGCATATGCTAAAAGATCTGGAGAGCGCTAGGGATAGTTTAATTGATAAAATAAGAGTTTTTCTGGTTTGGTTGTTCCTAGTAGGGATGGGAATGTGTCTTCTCATAAGTTGTTGATGGCTAATACCATGGTAGAAGAAGATATTACTGAGTTGGATAGTGGGGTTGAGGAATATGCTGGTATTGATGATGATGATTTTATTCCTGTAGTTTCGAAAAGAACCAGGAAACAAATGAAGAAGAATTCTAGTGGATCCAAAAAAATGGTGGGGTGTCCCTTTGTGGCACAAACGGTGGGGTGGGGTGCTAAAAATCACCCTCTGTGATATTTTTCCTAGGCCCCGACCGAGGAATACAACTAATAAATATCTATGATAGGCCTTATTATAAATTGCAAGGGTGTGGGGATGATGAGTGAGTTCCCTTTTTATTTTATTGAGTTACAAGAGACTATGAAGAGAAAAGTTGATAGTTCTGTGTGTAGAAAGTTTGACCCTAGGAATGAGTTTATCTGGTTATGGTCCCCCTTTGTGAGAAAATCTGGTGGAATTATGTGTGGGCTTAAATCCTCAAGATTTAAAGTCATCAAAGTAGAAACTAATAGATACTTTGTTAATGCTAGGGTTTTTTATCATAAAATAAGGTTAGAGTTGTATTTGATTGTTATTTATGGAGCTGTTCAAGTTGAAGATAAGGATATCTTCCTAACTGATTTTTCTAGTGTTTTTGATGATTTCGGTATCCCGTCCCTCATTGGTGGGGATTTTAACTTCATTCGTTTTGATTGTGAGAAAAATAAAAGGGAAAATGTTCAAGGTGTACTGATTTGTTTAATTCGATTATCAACTCTTATGCTCTTAGGGAGGTTCGGTTTTCTGGTGGCCAGTATACATGGTCAAATAATCAAAAAGTTCCTACTCTTGAGAAATTAGATAGGGTTCTGATTAACTCTGAATGGGAATCCACTTTTCCTCTGAACTAGGTGAAAAAAATCCCTAGAGTAATGTCTGACCGCAATCCCTTGGTGGTGGATACTTGTGAAAAAGTTGATGTCAAGAGCAATGAATTTGGATTTGATAAAACTTGGGTATCTCATCCTGAATTTCAGGATAGAATTAAGATGGCTTGGTATTCCTCTCTTAATGCCTTGTATAACATTAGCTAGATTCAGCTAAAAATAAAAAAAATGTGAAAAAAACTTTTAAAGGGTGGAGGGATTAACATCAGAGGACAATCTACCAAGGAGAAAAGATACATTTCTTTGGAATTAGAAAACTTAGAGCTTCTTGAGAAGATAATCTATTGACTAGGGAGCAATTCAAGAGAAAAATTTATATCCAATTTAAATTAATGGAGATTTATGAATAAGAGGAGAAGTTTTGGTTTAGTAGATCCAGTGACAAGTGGCTCTTGCAGGGGGAAAATAATACTGTTTATTTCCATAGAATTGCCAAATGGTAGGAGGAGAAAAAAAATTATGTACTCTCTTAAAAGTAATGATTTGTTGATCCAGGAGACCTCTGATCTCCTCTATCATGGTACTGAATATTATAAACTTATTTTTGGTAAAGGGGAGGTTAATCATGTAGGACTAGCTTCTTCTGTTTGGTTTGGAGAAGAAAGGTTGAATGCTACTCATAATGAGGTTCTTGATAGACCTTTTACTAAGAAAGAGGTCAAAATAGCTTTAGACCTTATGGTTAGGGATAAAACTCTTGGACCTGATGGGATTCCTGTTGAATTCTTTTAATCTTGTTGGCCTATTGTTAAATTTGATGTTTAAGCCTTGTTTGATGACTTGTATTCTGGTAAACTTGATTTTTTAGTATTAATTTTAGCATGATTATTCTCCTTCAAAAATATCATGATGCTGATGTTATATCCAAGTATAGGCATATTTGCTTGTTACATGTCTTATATAAAATAATTACTAAGGTGATTACTGTTATACTAGAACCGTTTTTGGGCAAGGTTATTTCCAGTTGTGAAACTACTTTTATTAAAGGAATAAATATAATGGATGGTGTGATGTCTCTTCATGAAATTTTGCATGAATCTAGGAGGTTGAAATGCCAGGGGGTTGTCTTAAAAATTGACTTTGAGAAAGCTTATGATAAGGTGTATTGAGATAACCTTTTAAAGTGTGTGTCTTAGAAAGCTTTTAGTGAATTTTGGTGTAATATGGTGAATACTATGGTTAGAAATGGAACATTGTGTGTGAAAATTAATAACAGAAGTGGAAAAGACTTTGGTAGCCATAGAGAGGTGAGGAAAGGGGACCCTTTCTCTCCTTTCATCTTTAATCTTATTGTTGAGGGGTTGGCTAAGATGAGTTTTCAAGCTCGAAGCAATGGCCTGGTGACTGGTTTGGTGTCTCATTTAATTGTTAATGGGGTGTCTATTTTACAATATGCTTATGATACAATTTTTCTAATTCAATCAAGATGATATTGAGCAGTTAATTCATGTTAAGCTAATCTTATATATGTTTGAGGCAATGTCTAGGATGAAAATTAACTTTAACAAAAGTGAACTCATTATGGTTTTGGGGGATGGGGAGAAGGGGTTAAGATATGCTGATTTCTTTGGTTGTCAACTCAGTTCTTGGCATATTATGTAACTTGGTGTCCCTGTTTGTGGCACTAGACTTTATGTTGCTGACCTGCAACCTTTGTATGATAAACTTAAGAAAAAAATTGATGGCTGGGTTGGTAATTCTTCTTTGATTGGGGGGAGGTATGCTCTTATCCAATCCTCTCCGAACAGTTTGTTAATATATCATATTTCTATGTACCTTGTGGCTGACACCAACCAGGAGAGTTTTACTATGATAATTAGGAAATTATTTTGGGAAGGGGCTAATAATAAGAAAAAATATTATATGGTTAAGTGGTCACTGATTTGTAGACCAAGGAAAGAAGGAGGGTTGGGGATTAAGAACCTAAATCTTTTCAATATCTGCATTCTCTGTAAATGGTGGTGGAGGTTGGAATCTGAAGAGGGTTTTTGGCAGAAAATAGTTAAGGAAAAATATGGTGTACCTCATGGTATTTGGAGGGTGAGTGTGAAACAGGGGACTCAGTTGCCTGGAAGGACTTGTTGAAATTGAAACATGTCTACCTTGCTAGGAGAAAGATGGAGATTGGTGATGGTAGGGCTACTGACTTTTGGCATGATCAGTGGCTTGGAGATTTCTCCCTCTGTGAGAAATTTTCAGATCTATTTGATATTTGTAACCAACAGATTGGTACAGTTAGGGAAATGTCTTGAATGATAATAAAGATAAACCCAAATAGAAATTCACTAAATCATGGGTCTTCTCTGTTAAATATCTGTATAACAAACTTGCTGATGAGGGCCCAAATAGATCTTTTTAGACATTTGTGGAAAGCAAAACTGCCTCTTAAAATCAAAATTTGGCTCTGGATTATTTGGCATAATGCTATTGCTACCAAGGATAATATAAAAAGAAGGAAGTGGGTGGGTAGTTATATATGTCAGTTTTGTCTTGGAGAGGAAACAATCAATCATTTATTTTTTGCATGTCCTGTAGCGGTATATATGTGGAGTACTATTGCATCTTTTTTGGGTGCTAGTACTCGACTTTCTTGCTTTACCCAATATTTTTGGTGGATTGTGAAATTTCTTCCTTTGGGTATAATGTTCATATTGTTTGTGTTGATGCCCTCTGCTGGGCCTTGTGAAAAACTAGGAATCGTGTTTGTTTTGTAGGAAAGTTGGTTTTTTTCCCTCTGAGATTAATCTGCTAGATGTGTGCTTTCCTTGGGTATTGGGAAGGTATGTAGAATGAGCGGGACAGGGATGTGCTGTTGGATGGAGCTGATCGTCTGCAACATATAGCGGCACGGGTGCATGAAATGGCCAGGCAGGATGCAACGCTGCGGGTCAAGAATGGGGAGATGGATGATGACATCTACGTGGCTGGGGACTAGTTTGGATGATGTGACCGTGGTTACCTGCGTCAAAAACATGAAGAAGCAAAACATTAAAAACTCATGTTCTATGTGTGTTTGGCGTTGTTTTGGAGGTTTCTATGGCTATGTTCTGATATGTTGAGCTTGTTTAGTTGTCGTTTATCTTTTATTCTTGTTTTTTCTTTGTTATTTGTCGGGGTACAAAAAGACATATGTTTTGTTATTGTGATGGTAATGGAACCCGGCTCGGGAAAAAAATTAATCTAACTGAGTAAATAAATAAATGCAATGGGTGGGGTGGCTTAGGAAGGGACATCGTTTTGGTAAGGTAAAAGACCGTCCAGTAAGATGCCGAAGGCACTTTTCCATTTACCCGAGTAACCATCTGCCATACATTCGTGAAGTTAACTTGCTCACATAGGAGAGCATGAACTGGCTGTTCTTATGAATTAGATAGGTTTTGATCAATAATACACAATTAGTCTGAGATTAAGTCAGCGCATGTAAATCTGAAGCTGACGTCTTTTGCTTATTGATGCCATGAAAGAAATGAGGGATGTGTGTGACAGGAGTAGATTGTTAACTAATGCATAGTGTCCAACAGATTTTTCGTGTGTTCGTGTGAGAAACACAGGAAAACTGTGCAACAGGTGTTCGTGTGTTCTAATCTTCAGTTAAGGGACAGGGCCCGACGGCCTGCTGCTCAAATTTTTAAGTTTACGCCTTTACGGTACTCAGATTACTCGTGGATAAGCCACAACAACGAACTCCAGCAACATAGGGCGGTCGTTCAGTTTGCGCAGTAGGATCAATGGTCATGACATCTCTCCATTAATTCTCTTCTGTTCTCACAACCTGTGAACATTTTACTTCTGATCCACATTGGGGATGCAAGGAACGAGTAAATTCATCAAACGACTCGAGAGGCCATATATACCTCGAGACGTCAGTTCATCTTCTGCCCGACATGCTGATGCCGGTCGTGGTTCTCAATCACCAATCCCGTCATTTTCCGTTATTTGTGATAAGCCGATCAATCCGAATTCTTAATCAGCAGTTCTGCAGTTGTGTGCACCATTCCTCATATATTTCTTATCTTCTTCTCCGTTGCATGTCATCTGAATCAGCCCATCAATTTCGGTCATCGTCTAATCGTCTCCAACGTTAATCGTTTTTACTCCCTCAGTTTCACACATGTGAATCTATACAAATCTCCTACATCTATTTTTTGAACGGACTGAGTACTTGAATTGACTGTTTTTCCATCTCTTCTGTAACTAGTTAAAATTTTAATTATTAAATTTTTCATCGAGTGAATAAAATTTTCTAGTGTCATAGTGACCCATTTTAGACCCTCGATTTGCCGTTAGTACTGATATTTCGGCGCTCTGGTGTCCAGCTTACATAGGGAAGCACATACGCACATCTGTCTATAAAATAAGAACAGAGGAGGGGGAGGAGCAGCAACACATAAATGAAGTACTCCTTCTACATTGTCTTCGAAATTGTGTTGGCGGCCTCCATCTCCTTTCCCACCGCCGCTTGTTCCACAGGGCAATACTGCCTGCCCTGCCCATCACCGCCGCTATTGACTCCAATGAGCCTGCCACCGCCTGCCTGCCCATCTCGGCAATAGAGCATCACTTGCCCACCATCGTCGGCACGCCGTGCGTGTCCCCACCTAGCAACATGCGGGGATCATCGCTACGCTACTAGCTTTGTATCATCGCGATGACGTCCGTCACCTGGATCGTCCGTGGAGCCTGGGTCGGCCCATAGGGAAGGGAATACTAATCATACTTACACTTTAAGAGAAATTTAAAATTTTAGACTAAAAATATTGTTAAGGAAATTTTATGGAATAGGGGGGCCATCCCCCCCCCCCCCCCCTCTCTGTCTTACTTGAGCAGAAACGCCGTGTGTACTCCGCCAATGTGAATAAAGGGACCTTGTGTCGTGTTGTCCTAGTCCAAATGGTAAATTGTCAGAATCCGCATGTGAAGCAAGATTCTTTGGGCAAAATAAACACTGCGAAATTTTGGTGCCCTGGTTCTTGTTTAGTAGCAGACTGTCACTAGATCACTGTTATTGGTAGTATGCATTTCTTCTAAACTAGTATGCATGCCCTGTTGTTTCAGTGATGGTACTGTTCCATGGTTTTAATTTAGACTTTCTCTTCATAGTTCATATACATGACTACCCGTACCATAATTTACCCACGAGATATTTGAGTACGGTAAACCTAAAAATTGAGCAGCAGAGCGTCGGGCCCTGTCCGTCCTCGTCCCGGGGATTTTTATGGTACCCGGTACTCCCCAGGTGGAGTTAGGAGTACAGAGAAAATCTAGCCCTCAATTTTAAAGGGTAGTTTTTCTTGGTCATATCGAATTACCAATCTGGGTAAAATTAGTTCCTGTTCAATCGTGCACATCGTGATTTAACCGCTCTGGTCCTATTCATGATGAAAATTAGATTCCTCTGTTCAAGCCGCCGCCACGTTCGCTTGCACGTGCTTCCGTCTCTACACCACGGTCTCGTTCATCTCGCAGCAGCTGGTCGCCTCGTCCCCTTTGCGCGAGCTGCTGTTGCATCTCCATCAAGCTAGATAGCCCATGTGCAGTTCATGGATCACACGATTTGATCCCTGGAATTTCTTTGATGCGTGGAGACCAGCGGATTGGTCCCCAATCATAAGAACGATGGAATATGTATCATTTAATTTAAGGATGAATCTAGATTTCTTCAAACTAATGTTACAACCCAATATCAGTTTTAGATCCGCTGTGCTCTGCTCTGCTCTGCTCTAGTCTGATTATCAATGGTGATCCCTAATTATCCTTGTTGATGTGAAATAAAAGAGTAATCCATTTGTCTTCGTGATCTAAACTCAGTAATCTAGCACTCAACTCCCGTCAATGAGCACTCAGTAATCTAGCACTCAACTCCCGTCAACTGAAGATTAGAACACACCAACACCTGTTGGGCAGTTTTTCCTGTGTTTCTCTGAATCTGTTGGACAGTTCTTCAGTTGGGAACCTGAGGTTGTGACAGACAACCAATCTCCTCTTGTCACCCACATCTGTCTCTGTTGTTTCGAGTTTTTCAGTGGCGGAGCTTAGTACAAGTCTGGGGGGCCACCGCCCCCCTAGCTTTGTACCAAATCTTGAAGTTTTTTTTTTGAGAAATTGATTATATGGAAAAAGTATAATCTTTTGCCCCGCCCCTCCCCTCCCAAACTCTCAGATTTTGTGTTTTGCCCCCCCCTGCTGTTTCTGCATTGTGTGGCTGACCTATTTTAATCATCATGAACTATACCTGCTTCCAAATTCAACTTCAATACAACTCAAGCTTTACAGTTACTAGATCAATAAGGAAAAGTCGTCAGCTTTAGTTTTACGCGCACTCACTTGATCTCAGAATAATTGTGTCTATTATTCATCAAAACTTACATGCATCAAGAAAAAGATGCCAGCTTCAGATTTACACTTGGTCCCTTTATCTAGACTAAACCAAAGACGGATCAGCAAGATTAGCTATATCTTGGCTAAGTCCGCCGGCCAGCTACCCATAAGAGCATCTCCACCCAGACTCGAGGAACGTGTTTTTGTCTCTGGATAGAGGGCGCCCCTGGATAGATGAAACCCCCAGCACCCCCAACGACTTGTCCTATTTTCCGTTCCGTGAACACAAGCCGAAAGCCGAATTTAGAGCATCTCTAGTCGTGCCTGTAAATTTGAAAACTGTAAAACGCAATAAAGGGCACGGTAAATCAAATTCACAGTTCCAATTGGCACGGCGCAAAATGGAGCCTGTAGATTCAAACTGTAAACACGAATTTAAAATTAACGCGGGCAAGTTCGTCGATGAACAAGCATCGGAGATCGAGGTTCAGGGCATAATTACAAAGTTTTTTACATAGTGGCTAGATCAAAAGCCACGCAAATACTACGGGGGAGGGCGCCGCCGCGTCCTAGACCAAAATCGAGCTCCGGGGAGCTACAGGGCGCGGCGGCGAGCTCGAGCTCACTCGTCGGTGAGGTTGATGAGGTCGGCGAGCTCCCTCTTGACGACGCCGGTGGAGGTGGAAGCGTCGGCGGAGGTCGACGTGCCGGCGGTGGTGGAAGCGGCGGCCTTCTCCCTCTCCCTCGCCTCGCGGCGCTCGACCAGCGCGATGGCGCGGCGCACCTCGGCGGCCTCCATCTCGCCGGCTGTCTTGGTCGCGAGCTCGGACTCACGCATCGCGAGCTCGAACGCCATCCGCTTCTCGTCGGAGTCGTTGGCGAAGTCCGCGTCGACGACGACGCGTGAAGGCGGCGGCGACGGCGCGTCGGAGGAGTCAGAGGAGGGAGAAGAGGAAGGAGCGGGGACGGAGGAGGATCTCTCCCGCGGTACCTCCGGAGCGAGTCGCGGCGGCGCTCCTCCCGCTGCGCGTGCCACCACGCCGGCGCGTAGGCGTGCAACGACGGCGGCGGCGACAGCCTCTTGTTCACGTAGGCGAGGGCGGCGTGTTTCTTCGCCCCCTCCGACCTGCTGAAGGCGAGCTCCTCCGGCGTGAGGCGCCGTCGACGACTGCCGCTATGCGAGTACATCGGCGTCGATCTGGGAGCGAGGTGGCGGCGATTGCTCGTCAGAGTTTGCGAGGGCGGCGGCGGCGCTAGGGTTGGGACGGCGGAGAAGTAAGGGTTTGAGCCCTTACTCGGCCACCGCGACGGTATATATACCGAGCGACACGGGCCGCCTATGGGCCACGGTAAAAGAGTTCACGGGCCGAGATGCTATACGGGCTCGACTAGCTCGTCCGTTTTCATTTCGGCCCATAAACTCACCGGAATAATACAGTTTCCGTCCTTTTACAGGCACGACTAGAGATGCTCTTAGCGCGCTGGGTTCCCCTACAGTCTCCGGATGTATTTGCATGCAAAAAGGCCCACCAAAAGTCCCTATCGGCCTTCTCTCTCCCCCTTTTCTTCTTTACGAGAGTCTGGGGGTGCACATGGCAGGAATTAATGCCCCCCCCCCGCGCTCACCCACACCCACCCAAAGGGCAAAATAGCCCCGGATTTAGACAAATTTTTATTCAAAAAAGGCCCTAAAGGCATAAACGAGTGGAGATGCTCTAAACTAGTAGTAGAAGGCAAGGCGCAAGGGTTCTTTACGAGAGTGTGAGGTGCACATGGCAGGAATTAATGCCCCCCTCCCCCACACCCACCCAAAGGGCAAAATAGCCCGGATTTGGACAAATTTTTATTCAAAAAAGGTCCTAAAAGGCATAAACGAGTGAAGATGCTCTAAACTAGTAGTAGAAGGCAAGGCGCAAATGGTAGCGTTGCCGGTACTGTCATACCGGTAAATACGCAATACGCGTACAAGAACCTTCCGGCAGATCGTCGTCATAATCTTACTTTGTTTTGCTTTGTGATCCATCAAGACAAGCAGCTGCTAGCTACCTGTAGACGCGCTTATCAGGAACGGAAAATGAAGTTTACCCTACGCATAAGGCGCCCACAAAAAATAGGTACCTTCAAATGTTGAGGGAACAACCTTTGTTTACCCACTCTGCGCAGAAGGCGTGCGTTTACCAACTTCTCCCATGGCCAGCAACTAAAGAGTAAACATGTAAAAACATCTCTTTTCTGGATAAATGACTTTTCAAACTCCTTTCATAAGATGGGGTCTGGTAAACCATTCAATGGAGTAAATATGTGGGCTCTAAAACTATGTCTCAAGTGGTTTGAAAACACACTTCTAGGTTGGACTGATGACGTCCAAAAAACCATTTCTTTCGTTTTGGTACCTTTAATATAAAGATGGATCACAGATTAGATTCTGTAAAGATAGGTGGCTCGGCCAAACTTCTCTTCGTAAATAATATCCGGCTTTATATTTGATTGTTAGACACAAAGGAGACACTCTCTCCACCGTAATGGGGTGTACTCATCTACTGTGTCTTTCAGAAGAAGTTTCATGGGTTCTAGACTGGTAGCTTGAAATAATATTTTATTACGATTATCCATAGTATAGTTGTCGGACGGTGTAGACGGTTTTAAATAGATATTACTACATAGCGGTAAATTTTTAGTGGACTCATTGTATAGAGCCTTGATCCAACCTGATATCCCAGTCGATAATAATAATAAAATTTAGATGATAAAAATACCTATGAAAACAAAGATATTCGCTTGGTATATATCCGTAAAAGGGTAATTCTAACTAAAGAAAATCTTGTTAAACGGAATTGGCATAGAAGCAAATAATGCGTTTTTGTCATCATGATGAGACAATCATGCATATATTCTTCTAATGCAAATTTTCGCGGACTATATGGTCAATCATCCAAATAGCTTTCGGTTTATCTCGCCCATGCTCGGTGGCCAATATTTTTGGTAACTGGCTGTATGGGAGAGGATAAATACATGACTTTATTTAGGGTGGGAGCGCTTGTCATTATTTGATCGCTTTGGCTGTGTAGAAATGACAATTTTTTTAATAATATTGTGTCTTCTCCACTGCATGTTATCTAACGGACTACAACTATTCTCCGATCATGGATTACACTCAAACGTATAGAGTTTCGGGACATGTTTGCGGAGGGGTCTACGCAATTGGAGGACGCGGAGATGGATATTTTTTCCGACATGGATGGCCGCGTGATCTGCGGATAGATCTACCATAGTACTAATCTACGGATAGATCTACCATAGAGTGTTCGTTGGTGTTGGCATCGTATTTTATAATTTCGATTGGCTACTCTAACAGTTAGTCCCTTTTTCGTGCGGCTATGTGCATCTTAGCTATGCATAGACCGGGTTTAAACATTACGTGAAGTAATAAAAGCGCCAATTTCCAGAAAAAACTCCCTCCATTATAATGAATACCTTACGCACATTTTATTCGAAAAGATAAGCATAGCCACAAATTATGCATCAACTGATCCACAAATCCATTTATGGCAAAGTTGTAAAGTTGAAGAACTTAGAGTTTACATCTCATGGGTCACACAAGGTGTACATAAAAATCAACCAACGGAACAAAAAAATCACAATTATGGATGGAACAAGAATGTAATGCTAGATGGTTGTTTCTCCTCCTTTTTTCTATCATGTTTAGATCTTGTTCATGATCAAGATCATCTATTTATAATCATACATGTTGTATTTGCGGGGATCCGATGGATATTGAGATTGCTATGTCAGATTGATTATTGATTCTATCATGTCTTATTGATTATTGATTCTATCATGTTTGTGTTGTTTGTGATCTTGCATGCTCTCCGTTTCTAGTAGCTATCTTGTCCAAGTAGATGCTAGTGACTCCAAGAGGGAGTATTTATGCTCGATAGTGGGTTCATGCCTCTATTAAATCCGGGGAAGTGACAGAAATCTCTAAGGTTGTAGATGTGTTGTTGCTACTAGGGATAAAACAACAATCTTTTGTTCATGAAACAATTGTATTGTTTATTTTACACACATTTCTTAATACAGTTATCCGTTGCTTGCAACTTAATACTGAAAGGGGTTCAGATGATAATCTAAAGGTGAATTACTAGTCATAGATGCAGTTGGATTAGGTCTATGTATATTGTTGTAATGCAGAATCAAATCTCATAGGAATCATGATGTCTAGTATTTGCATTATTATGCCTTGCTCAGTTCTATCAATTGCCCCGCTCTAATTGGTTTACGCAGTATGTTATGTTATTTATCTTAAGGAGAACACCTCTAGTGAACTGTGGACCCGGTCTAATCTTTACCATTGTTACATCATCTACTGTTACCGTTTACTTTCTACAAGCAACCATTACCTTCCACACTGTACGTTTAATCCTTTGTTTTTAGCAAACTAGTAAGATTTACATCCTTACTATAAGTTGGGGCAAAGTCTTGAGTTTGTGTTGTGCAGGATTCCAAGTTGTTAGCAACACCTTGGAGTTGTTTCCTTGCTCCTACTGGTTCGATAACCTTGGTTTCATAACTGATGGAAAACTTGTTGTCGTGCTCATCATACCTTCCTCTTCGGGTCTCCCAACGAAGCTCTACTATTGAGCCACATCATCAATCTATGAAGCATCCTCAGAAAATACATATATAGAAAAAAGAGAAGAGAAAAAAATATCCACCATGCTCATGGTAAATAAAAGGATCGCTGAGATGCTCATTATCTGTTGCCTTGTCATTTTGAGATGGGATAGCTCCCGTGTCATGGGGCAAGGGGTACCCCGTTGGCGGTTCTCTATGATACACATACACTTACAATGTCAAGAACTTACCGGTAACTAAAGTTGAGTAGCATGAGAAATGGCCCACATACTCAAGGGACATGAGATTTCCAGTTTATGATCTGTCAAGCATATAACTCGTAGTTAGCCTCACTTTAAACTTAACCACTGATACGTTGGGAACGTATCTATAATTTTTGATGCTCCATGCTTGTTTAGTATCTACTTTGCTTTACTTGTCCACACTTTGAGGTGCTTTTTACATGTTTTTCTGGTACTAACCTATTAACAAGTTGCAATAGTGCCAGATGCCTGTTTTCTGCTGTTTTTGGTTTCAGAAAAGTTAGTAAAGAAATATTCTCGGAATTGTACGGGAGAAAGGACAAAGTCAATTACTTTTCGTGGGGAACAAGAAGTCCAGAGGAGAGCCCGGGAGGCCGGCCAGAGGGGCCAGACATACCCCAGGCATGGGTGGGCCCCACCCTGTGCCTGACTAGGGTTTGGTCGCCCTGGCGGCCGCCTCGGTCTCACCCTTCGCCTATAAGAAGCCCCCGATGCAGAAACCCTGGGTACCCGATCAGAAATCCAGAAAACCGTTTGTAGCCGCCGCCACCATTGTCCCTAGATCAGGGGGATCTGAAGTTCTTCTCGGCACCCTACCGGAGGGGAGATCATCCTAGAGGCCTTCTCTCCTGTATGATGCGTGAGTAGTTCCACCTTGGACTATGGGTCCATGTAATAGCTAGATGGTTGTATCTCCTCCCTTGTGCTTTCATGTATATATCTTGTGAGCTCCGTTCATGATCAAGATATAATCTATTTGTAATCATGCATGTTGTGTTTGCGGGGATCCCATGGATATTGAGATTATTATGTTGGTTTGATTAATTGTTTTATATTTATGATTCTATCATGTCTGTGTTGTTTGTAATCTTGCATGTTGTTCGTTGTTAGTAGCTATCTTGGCCAAGTAGTTGCTAGTGACTCCAAGAGAGGGTATTTATGCTCAATAGTGGGTTCATGCCTCTAGTTTCCAAGGGAAGTGACAGAAATCTCTTCGGTCGTAGATGTGTTGTTGCTACTAGGGAGAAAACAACGGTCTCTTGTTCATGGAATATGTGGACTGTTTACCTTACACACTTTGCTTTTAAAGTAGTTGTCTATTGCTTGCAACTTAATACTGGAGGGGGTTCGGATGATAACCTAAAGGTGGACTTCTAGTCATAGATGCAGTTGGATGGCGGTCTATGTATCTTGTTGTATTGCCCAATCAACCTCATAGGATCTTTCTGACTAGTAATTGCATTGTTATGCCTTGCTCAGTTCCTGTCAATTGCCATGCTGTAATTTGTTTACCCTTTATGCCATGTTGTTTATCTAAGGAGAGCACCTCTAGTGAACCTCTTAGTTTTCGTTTGCTTTTCTTAGGTTGTTTAGTTTGCTTGCATAAAGTAGTTTGGACCCCCGTTCTCGCTGTGTTGTTTTGCAAGTAAGGTTGCTTGGTGTTTGGAAATGAGTAGTAAGTTCTTACTTGAAGTGCAAGAGGAGCTTGCATTGATTGTGAGTTAGACTTTAGCATGACATGCTAGGTGTTGTTTTAGAATTATGCTTAGTGATTATTTCTGTAGCATGTCTTGTTCCAAACAATTGGGATTCCTTAGTGTGCCTTGAAGAAATTATGCGTTGTTTTAGCATGCAAAAGCATAGTATTGTGGTATTCTCCTTTGATGTTTTGCTTGGGTTGACTTGGCACATGCTCACACCATGTTATGACTATGACAAGTCACCATTAGCCTCTATGATCATTTAGTCCTTGACTTGTAGTACCACTCTTTGCTTTGATTAGTATGCTTTGTTGCATTGCATGATTATGGCCATTATTGCTCTCTTAGTTGGTTGCTCCCAGTCTTTTGCTAGCTTCCACTTGTATGAGTAAGTTCTACTCATGCCTCCAACACCTAAGAAACCAAGTTATTCCAAAGTGTCCACTATAAACTCCTATGCATGGTGTGTTACACCGTTCCAAGTATATTCTTGTTTTCAACTATCTTTCAATTAAAAACTATTTTGTTATGTGAAAACTTAGTGATTAAAGCCCTCACGAACTTGATGGCATACTTTATATTCTTTGCCCCTAATAAACTTGAACCATTGTGTCTTCTATGTTGTATATGGTTGCACTTATACGTTGGAATTAGCAGAACCGTTCTGTCACGGGGAACGTTTTCAACATTGCACTTGTACTTTGTACTCAGTTGATATCATGCTCTTTTGTCTATGGATGTCACCAGTGTGAAATAAAGAGGGAACTTGTAAGTCCATGGAGTTTGTATCCTGTGTTAGAGAAACGCCTGGGCCGCTAGCCTAAGCCATGCCTAATCATGGTGGAAACTTGCAGCATCACCATAGTGAGCTATCTATGTAGCATCCTCAATAAAAAGCTATGCATATGGTAAATAAAAAGATTGCTGAGATGCTCATTGTCTGCTTGCCTTGTCATTTTGGTCATGGGAAAGCTCCTGTACCATGTGCAAGGGGTACCCCGTTGGCGGTTCTCAATGATATGCAAATACTTACAATGATAAGAACTTACCTGGACCCAAAGTTGAGTATGCATGAGGTGTGGCCCTCGTATTCAAGGGACTTGAGATTGCCAACTTATGCTTCGTCAAGCATATACTCCAGCTTTGCCACTTTAACTTTAACCACTTCAAGATGCTTATGATAGGGGCAATGAGGGCTGAAAGCTAACAAGTACCATAATTTTTGGAAGCTCTTTTTGAAACTTGTAATCCCTGCTTCCTTTACAAAAGGCCTTTCTTCCACCATTATTTGAGTCTCCACCTTCTACCTTTAGGCACCATTAAGAGAGCATAGTTGTCATTCTGTGTGCAGTGTTCCAAAGCTTATTAATTGATGCATATTGTGTTATTACTTGCTCTTGTGCTATTTGTTTCTAGTCACCCTTGTGAACTTTGCAGGTGTCCTATGCATTTTATTGCTACTCTACGAGGGACAAGCTCATTGCCACTATGCTATGTTTTCTGCATGTGAAACAAACAAACGTTTTTCAATGCATGTTATTCATGATCTTTGTTTGTAGCTTGTCATGTTACATGCATAGTTACTATGTCCTATTGTTAGAACTCCATCTTTCATGCACACGTTTAGAGTTCTTTGATCCCAGCTTTCAATGCTTGCAAATAGTTGGATCTTTGTGAGGGTGCATGTCACCTCGAAAATTATTTTATTTATCACTTACCTACTCGAGGAGGAGCAGGGGTTAAGCTTGGGTATGCTGATATGTTGGGAACGTATCTATAATTTTTTATGTTCCATGCTTGTTTAGTATATACTTTGCTTTACTTGTCCACACTTTGAGGTGCTTTTTACATGTTTTCTGGTACTAACCTATTAACAAGTTGCAATAGTGCCAAATGCCTGTTTTCTGCTGTTTTTGGTTTCAAAAAAGTTAGTAAAGAAATATTATCAGAATTGGATGGGACAAAGGACAAAGTCAATTACTTACCGTGGGGAACAAGAAGTCCAGAGGAGAGCCCGGGAGGCCGGCCAGAGGGGCCAGACCCACCCCAGGCACGGGTGGGCCCCACCCCGCGCCTGGCTAGGGTTTGGTCGCCCTGGCGGCTGCCTCGGTCTCCCCCTTCGCCTATAAGAAGCCCCCGATGCAGAAACCCTGGGTACCCGATCAGAAATCCATGAAACTGTCTGTAGCCGCCGCCACCATCGTCCCTAGATCGGGGGGGGGGGGATCTAAAGTTCTTCCGGGCACCGTGCCGGAGGGGAGATCATCCCGGAGGCCTTCTCTCCGGTATGATGCGTGAGTAGTTCCTCCTTGGACTATGGGTCCATGTAGTAGCTAGATGGTTGTATCTCCTCCTTTGTGCTTTCATGTATATATCTTGTGAGCTCCGTTCATGATCAAGATCTAATCTATTTGTAATCATGCATGTTGTGTTTGCGGGGATCCGATGGATATTGAGATTATTATGTTGGTTTGATTAATGGTTTTGTCTTTATGATTCTATCATATCTGTGTTGTTTGTGATCTTGCATGCTCTCCGTTGTTAGTAGCTATCTTCGCTAAGTAGTTGCAAGTGACTCCAAGAGGAGGTATTTATGCTCGATAGTGGGTTCATGCCTCTAGTTTCCAAGGGAAGTGACAGAAATCTCTTCGGTTGTAGATGTGTTGTTGCTACTAGGGAGAAAACAACAATCTCTTGTTCATAGAACATGTGGACTGTTTACCTTACACACTTTTCTTAAAGCAGTTGTCTGTTGCTTGCAACTTAATACTGGAGGGGGTTCGGATGATAACCTGAAGGTGGACTTCTAGTCATAGATACAGTTGGATGGCGGTCCATGTATCTTGTTGTATTTCCCAATCAACCTCATAGGATCTTTCTAACTAGTAATTGCATTGTTATGCCTTGCTCAGTTCCTGTCAGTTTCCCTGCTATAATTTGTTTACCCTTCACGCCATGTTGTTTATCTAAGGAGAGCACCTCTAGTGAACTATGGACCCTGGTTCAATCTTTACCATTGATACATCCTCCACTGCTACTTGTTTACTTGATGCAAACCATTACCTTCCACACCATACGTTTAATCCTTTGTTACAGCAAACCGGTGAGCTTGACAACCTCACTTTTCGTTGGGGCAAAGTCTTGAGTTTGTGTTGTGCAGGTCTCCGCGTTGCTTGCAACACCTGTGTGACATTTCCTTCCTCCTTATGGTTCGATAACCTTGGTCTCAACTGAGGGAAGACTTGCCGCTGTGCTGCTTCACACCTTGCTCTTGGGGTTCCCAATAGGCTCCACATCAACTGAGCCATCAACCGCTTAAATATGCCTATGATATGGGCAATGAGAGATCAAAGCTAATGAGTACCATACTTTCAGGCATTTGGAAGACTTTCAAACTTTTCAAAACATTTTCACTTCTTTGTTGAGTCACCATTTATTCTATGAGCACCTTCTTAAAGAGCATAGCTGTCATTCCTAGTGTAATGTGCTTGTCTCAGAACACGGTTAATTGTGGCATAACTTTGAAGCTTGTATCTTTGATGTTTTTATTTCTAGTCTTCACTTGAACTTCAGAGGTGCCTTGGAATTTATATTTTGCTCCACAATCAAAGGCAAGCGAGATACCACTCTATATACCTTCTTATGAGCATTACAATGTTGCTTATGCTTATGTTTCATGCTACTTATTATTATTATTGTGTTGGAATCTCTTCATAGCTTGCATGACTATTGAGTAGACTTAGTTGCATACTCCTTATTATGAATTGTCTAAGTATTTGATCATATGCTGAGAATATATACATCTTATGAGGTAAATGTGTTCATGAAAGTTTCTTTTATCGCAACCAGTTTTCAACTGAATTGCTTGAGGACAAACAATAAGCTAAGCTTGGGGGAGTTGATATGTCCTTAATGTATCTACTTTCCAGAATACTTTTTCTATTGTTTCTCCTCTAATTTGTGTGATTTGGATACAACTAACACAGACTGACGCTGTTTTCAGCAGAATTGCTTTGGTGTCTAGTTTTTGTGCAGGAAATCAACTGTCAGGAAAAATCCTGGAAAATATCACAAAACTCCTATTTTACCAGAAGACTCACGGAGCCAGAAGACGAGACGGAGAAGGGACACGAGGGGACCACACCACCTAATGGAGCGGGCCAGGCAAGGCCGTGCCAGTGGGTGGTGTGGCCACCTCGGGCACCCCCTCGATCTCTCCCTTCGCCTACATAAGCCCTCTGACCTAAAAACAAAGGGGGGTTTGACGTTTTTCCCGAGAGAGTTCCGCTGCGCTGCTACCACCAGAAACCGCGATTCGGAGCCAGAAACTCCGTTCTGGCACCCTGCCGGGACGGGGAATTGGAGGAGATCACCGCCATCATCATCACCAACGCCTGTCCATCAACCATCCATGTTTCCCCCGTCCATGAGTGAGTAATCCTCCGATGTAGGCTATGGGGATGGTAGGTATTGGATGAGATCTATCATGTAATTGCATCAGATTATTAGGGCATGGTGCCTAGTATCTTTGTTTGTGCTTTTTGACATTGTTGCAACTTGTTATGCTTAATTCTTGTCACTAGGGCCCGAGTGCCATGATCTCAGATCTGAAAATGTTATTGATTCATGATGATATTATTGTTTGTGATCTTACCTGCAAGTTGTTTACACATATTATTGTCTAGAACCCGAGGCCCCGAAGTGACAAAATTGGGATAACCGAAGGGGATGGCTATGATATGAGGATCCCGTCTGTTCACGGAGTGTTAATGCTTTGCTCTGGTACTCTATTAAAAGAAGTACCTTAATTTCCAGTAGATTCCCTTGAGGCCCCACTGCAACGGGCTAAGAGGACAAAAGATGTTGTGCAAGTTCTCATTGCGAGCACGTATGACTATATATGGAACACATGCCTATGATTATTTAGTACTTGGATGCTTTATCATATATATCTGCAAATGTCCTTGATCTTGATATTACATGAATAGTATTGTCCATGCAACACCCGTCCATCCATCCCTATGCATACCGCACTCAAATCCTGCTGTTTGCTACTATTGTTACTACTCCCTTTATTTTACTGCTATTGCTACTACAAAAATTGTTGCTACTAATAAACTACTGTGAGCAAGACTATTTCTAGGTGCAGCTGAATTGACAACTCAGTTGTTAAGGCTTATAAATATTCTTTGGCTCCCCTTGTGTCGAATCAATAAATTGGGTTATACTTCCCTCGAAGACTGTTGCGATCCCCTATACTTGTGGGTCATCAGTGGGCTCTTAATAAGATGGCCGAACTATTCCGAAACTGGAAGAAATCATTATGGTTAAAGTATGAGAAGGACAACACAACTCCAAAATTCGAAGGCTATCTAGCGAAGCAGCAGTCTTATTGGGATGAATTTGTGAAGTACAAAAAGTTAGAAGATGCTAAGAAAAAGTCAGAAAAAACAAGAAAAATGTTGTGAAAAAGAAATATCACCATCGCCTGGGGCCAAGGGCTATGCGACTTCCATGACAAAGTGGGATAAAAAAGAGAAAGAGTTGTGTGATAAAGGGATTATTCCAGAACCAATGCGCGAACAATGGGATTTGAGGGCAAGAAATTGGTTTCTTGGGCATGGGAGTGAGTGTGACGGTAATACAGGGGACCTTGTTTGTAGTGACGGGATTAGGATACCCAGGGAGACATGGCAGAAAGTGGTGAAATAAATTAAAGAGGGGAAAAAGTTTCGTCCCAATAGATAGAAAGACTTGCTGACAAAGGTCCTCGGGAATGACGAACACGGAGGACGAGTATGAGGCCTTGGCCCTAGTAATACGTGGGAGATTGGGTTTCCCAAAGACAAATGTACTTATAGAAGCCAAGCGAGAGCAAAGCAGTGACGGGATGAGGAGGATGAGGGAGACAAGTTTAACCAGTTGCTAGAAAGAATTGACAAGCAGCAGCAGCATATTTACGAACTTAGAGGAGTAGCGCTCCTGCAAGATCCTGCACTCGATATTACCGCCAACCCATCTCAGCGGAGAAGCAGCGTGGCTGAATCAGAGGTCCCTTCTGACGATGCACGGATGATAGATGGCGGTCCCGATTACCCCGTGGATGGAATCAAGGAGCAGATATCTTGTGAGCTCCATCAGAAGGTGAATAACATACCCCTGAAGGTGGCGGTTGGATGTGCTTTACCTTGTCCACCAGACGCACGCTGGCATAGCCGTAAAATTCTAGTTGGCTATCTAAAGTTTGGGTGGATGAAATCGTAATGGGGTGGGACTCAATGGAGTTTGACATCCCTGGACCTGAAGGTGAGAGGACACTCGGAGAAGTACTGGGTGGTATCATTCTATGGGACAAGAACAACATCAAGCTTATAGAATCGGCGCCAAGGCCAACACCGCCTCCGATTCGTAGCAGGTCACCTTCACCTCCATCACCTCCAAGAAGCCCACCCCATGACTACGGCCACCACAGCGCGAGTCCATCTCAATCTCCGCCGTAGGATCAGCCGTCTTTGCCGCCCGCTAAGGACAATAAGCGGAAGCGTGCTCCATCGATGAGTACTAACCGACGCAACAACCCAAAACGATAAATGTCGCCCTCCCAAGGGCCCAATGTGATGCGCATTTTCGAAATAAGAAACCCGAGCCCGCCCTGGTATACATCGAGAAGCAAAAAGTGTATCCACTTGATTTTCTAAACACAAAATCTCAATATGAGTTGCACCATAAGACAGATGACTATCTACGCACACTTCAGAAGGAAGTGAAGAAGAGCAAATCAAGTAGAAGTGCAAGCGGGAGCAAATCAAGTAAAAGTGCAAGCGGGAAAAGAAGGGACGTTCCCTAGCTCGGAGAATAGGCCGAACAATCGATCCCACCCCTCAAGGTGTTATCCAAAGACATTCCCCAGCTGCTGCTGCAGGATATGGAAGAAGCTGCGAAGTGGGTGGCCACTATGACTGTGAGTGTTGCTGAATTGCTAGGTTCTCAAGACGACAAGTTACCCAAGGCTGATGTAGTCCCTAGATATGTCCCAAGGATGGATTTGGTCAGCAAAGAGAAGTTGCAACAACTACCAACATAAATGCGGAATCTCCATAAGTGGTACTTGATAGTTGTAAAGGAGGACATAACAATGATCGTGGCGAAAGTCCCACGTGAGTACTACTTCCGAGCCAAAGAAGTCCATGTTGAGTTTCTATAACTCTTCCAGTTATACAATTTCGACGCACCCTCGACAAATCTATCATGAGTTTCTATTGTCTATAAGTTGTTGAATTCATTGTCTACATATAAGTTTTTCAGTTCATTGCATGTAATTATCCTCATTATATCTTTTTGTAATCTATTATTATGCATAATGAAGATCCAGGAATATAAAAGGACACTCTATAGTGTTGGGATCATTGACCCAGATAAAGTATATATAGATACGGTAAGGAAAAAACTCAAGGAGACGTAGGAAAACCTTTTAAGGTTTCTAACGGAGCAAAATTTCTGTGACCACATACTGTTTCCTTACAATTTCAAGTGAGTGTCTTACTCTGTTGTACACATTCACTTTTGCTTACTCGATGTTAAGTGTAAATGATGAGTTACTGATGTATATATAAAGGTGTGCAGGTTCCACTGGATTCTGCTAGACATTCAAATTCATAGGGAATAGTTTAAGTCATGGACCCATTAAAGAGACACCTGAAAGAGTTCCATGGCATGCAGGACATGCTCCAGAGGAAACTTCCGTGCTATATCGGTCTTTTTTGTTGATTTTCTGAGATATCAGGTAATGAATAACTCATTCATTCATTTTCTTTGTCGAACAGGGTATAAAACCTGTTCAAGTGTGAGGTTACATGTTCCTTTAGTGATAAGGTGATGTTTACTCCGGTCTCGGTAAGTAGTACGTGATATTTCCACGTATCTCTTTACTTCTAGTTTGAATACAATTATGATGCTAGATTATTATTTTGATTGAATTCTATTCTTGTAAAGTGCGCGAGGCAGCCACCGGGGACGAATCTATATGGATATTATGTTTGCGAGTTTATTCGCACGTTTACCACTGAGCACAAATATTATAGAGTCGACTTAAGCAATACATTCACAACATCATTTTATTACCGTCACTTTTATTATCATGATTGATACTCATGTTGATCTCCTTTTCTTATATAGTTTGAGAGCATGTGGAATCAACTCCTACTAGAGCAACACGTACTAGGAATTGCAAATGAACTGGCGGGATTTTTGTTGAAATAGACGATAGACGATGCTGGAGAATTTAGTGTGAATAGGCGCTACTGATGATCCCCGGCAGTGTAATCGAATAGACGGGCTCTAGTCCCAGTAATTGTGATCTCCATGTAACTATCAAAATTTTATATATGTGTATGCTCGATCTCGTAAGACAAGTTATCTTATATATACACGAACGCGTACGGTATATGGTAGCGTTTGAAATAAAAAAGAAATAAATAAAAGAATACAAAATGAATTCTTTGCCGCGGCAGAGAAAATGCCCAAAATGCTGCCGCGGAAGAAAAGCATTTTTCACGGTCCATAACACCAACCGGAACTAATAGGGATGCACCCCGCGCGTGCCGCGGCAGCCACGTGGAGGACCATTTATCTTGGATGATAACCGGGCCGGGGCTAATGCATGGGCTTTTAGTCCCGGTTTGTCAACCGGGACAAAAGACCCTTACGGGCCAGGACTAGAGGCCCCTTCTCTACTAGTGGACATACATGTTCAAGATACGACCTGACTACCTACAAGTGCAGCGGTTTTTTTAAAACACCCGAGCCATACACTACATGGAAATGATTTATAAAAAACATCGAAAATGACACAATTTATCTGATCTAATTATCTAAATATATATATGGGTGAATTACAATGGCTCAAATTGAGCCTAAAAAATGGCTCAAACTGACCCTAAAACAAGTGCGTTACAATGTGGCTCGAATCGAGCCAAATCTCCTCCATTAAATATTTTCTTACTACTATATATTTTCATATTTTTTTATAAATGTCTTCCTTTAACTAGATTCTTAATTGTAGATATCATAGAAATATTCTTGTAGATATCATAGAAAGATTCTGAGTATCCAAATCTACTAATTTCATTAATTATTATATGCTATGTATAATGCTTTAAATGTTTATATCTTATTCTTCTACCTACCCCTGCCCTCTTATCATGCGGGGAAAGGTTTTTCACACTATTTAAGATGACGATGCCTCAAGGAAAGGCATATCAATGTACTAGCAGTGCTTGTGTTTCATCTTGATCTCTAAATGGTGAATTCCCCTCAACCTATTTTGTTGTTTGTTCTGATAATTATTGCAAATACCATCGGAGGAGGGGGATGTTTTACTTCTATTGAAGAGGTAAATATTATATTTAGTATAATTTTATTTGAATTAGAGACAATAGGACACGATATTGTTATATTCTTTCTTGGTTTAATTCCCATCCTCAACATTTTGAAGCAAGGAAACTCAATTCTGCCATGGCCCTTCAAAATTCATTCAGAATTCTCTGCCACAAGTGAAAATCTTACCTCGAGTCAAAATAATGTACTGTATTATGTGAGTATCACGCGTATCTTGCACAAAATTTACTTCAGGAAATTTGAATCTACATCTTGGGGTATCCAATTTACTTACATACTAAAGCAACACTAACTACTTTTCTTACAGTTTTCGAGCCATGTTTTGCTCCCAGGATCTGGTAATGCTTTTTATGGTGCAGAGGCTACATTTGATGTTTACAACTTTAATTTACAACCTGGGCAAATAAGCATGGCATCCATTTGGATTATTGACAGAGCTTCACTCAATGGAATTCAAGCTGGATGGCATGTAAGTTACCTTGATATGGAGAGCGAGAAGCATAACTAATACACGAAACTTCGAAATGATTCTGCATGATTTTTATATCTTGGGCATAACTCTTTTGTATCTTGTTTACAACACTACAATATATATTTTCTGCGTTGCATTGGGTGTGGCCTACCATTTCTATATAGGTAGCCTTGTAGTTGCAAATCAAAGTTTACTAGCATAAATCAAACATTTAGTTATATAAAAATAAAAAAAACTGAAAGTTCATTCTGTTAATAAAATAACTATATATAGCTTGTTATATTTGTTGTTATAGCCTCACAGCATGAGTTACAAAAAGACAAAATTATATAGTCATGCCCCCTATTAAGAGTGCTTACTTTATATGGAAAGTAATCGAATACCCATGGGGGTAGCTAGCTAGAGCACTACTCACCGTCGGATCCATATTCTTATCTATGTACGGCTCACAAGTAAGTACCTGATTAAGTACAATTAAACCACCATGTTTTGTAGAAGGATGCCCATTACCACTACATGCACCAGCTCCACGTCGGCATGCGTCTGGCATGCATTAGCTTCATGTCAGCAGGCATATAGCATCTGTATTCGCACTCGTGTTTATGATGAAAGTATGAAAATGGAAGTGGAAAGAACACTCATGATATGAACAAAAATATATATGCACGTAATTTACTATGAAAATTTTGAACAATGTTTACCTAAACTGATTTGTTCAATATGATTATATTGCTTCTATAGGATGCCCCAGTTACATAATGAATCTACAATCTAGTAATGCATGTTAATTAACTATATTACCAGTAATACATGCCTTTTTGTGTATCTATATTTACACTAACATTCTTTTTTCTAGATTTCTCCAAGGTTGTATAAGGATTCTCATACTCATTTCTATACTTCTTGGAATGTAAGTTTATCTTGTTCTCTGGAGATATATAATTAGGAACGTTTAACACAGGGAGTTTATGCTTAGTTTTACAACTAGAAATTATATCATATATATCTGAGTAAACTAATAATTCGAATTTAGAGGCACGGCAAAGCTATCATGGCCCACTAGTTGGGAGAATAAATATATAATCAGACCACTAAGGATCAAGACCTTATTTGGAAACTAAACTTGGGCAAATATTTTTATGATGAATTATTTTTATTCTGATAATTGTACAACCACTCATGTGCTAATGCACTAGACATGATGATGCGACTCACTGAAAGTTAGTGTGACCTCCAAAGCTCCGTCCAATAACCCGTAATACTCCCACTGTTAGTAGGCACTGATATTGCGAGACAATAGCATAATGTTTTGACCTTCATTTTTAGTTGAAATATAATGAAAAAGTCATGATTTTTTTGCAATGCCAATGGAAATATTCCGTCAATAACATGACCTAATGTTGTAGAATTTAGCGTGCGACCTTTGCAGGATGATGTGTCTTATGAATGGGTGCAGTATTACGTTCGTATGTCATTATTAGTATAGATTTTTTTTCAATACCCATTGAAATATTCCCTATCTATGTAGCATACTTCTTCAAAATATTTAATTATTTAATTATTCTAGCATCATTAATATTTCACCACATGGAAAATGAAACATGGGATGTGCGTGATTTCAAGATTGTTTCGTTAATAATATTTTAATTGCAGAGTGGCCATCGCAAGGGTTGCACAAACATGCTTTGCCCTGGCTTTCACAAGACATCATCAAGCATCTCCCCAGGCGGTGTCATTAGTTCAGATTCACATGTACATGGCAAAAAATTGTATATGAGACTTAGAGTATTCAAGGTACAAACTTGCTACCAAAGCATTCTAGATACGTTGTGTTGGTCTGCTGGAAAGAGCATCAACTTAATTTGCATACATTTTTGTTATTTATCCATTCCATATTGAGTTGTCAAAATTAGTTCACAAAATTGGAGCTATTAGTTAAACAAGAAAACTTTGAAAAAAGCCCCTATCTATGTAGCATATAAAGTATAGTTATGCAAACAAAAAACATATAGATTTCCTAAAGGGGTGTACGATTATGTACTTATTTTTATCGAAAAGGAGGATGACCCCCTGCGTCTGCATCAATTGATGTTATAGTGCTATATTATGTAGGGACATGGTATGTCTTCTTAGAAGTATAGAATTAACTTTCTGAGATTTGGTGAAACTTTTTCTACTATAATATTAATTTTGAATAGTACACGTCAACTACTATATTTAACCTCTTGGTATTCTATGGAGACTTGAGTTCGTGGGGCTATCCAACGCATACCCAATGAGGTGATTGTGATCCTGCTCCATATTGAGGACCTCCTTGACGCGCCTGGCGAGAATTTGAGATGGGCGGCCATGGAGGTGATGTTGGCTCTGGTCACGACAGGGACTAGAAATCTGTTCTGGATGAGGAGGCGATGCGGAAGTCGATCCCCCCACCCCGAACTGGGATGAACTCGGCGGCGCCGGCAACCTGGATGCAGCTGCACCGACGTAGGAGGTGTAGACTGGGGCGCAGCACGATGAGCATGCGGACTATTGCGCTCCGACCGAGGCCAGCGGCGGCCGGTGCGGGCAGCACGAGAAGAAACCACGTCGGAAACTCGGGATACGATTTGGACGGCCAGTTCAATTTGGCGAGTATGGAGTTCGTCGAGGACGGAGAGAAAAATATCAAGTTG
Source organism: Avena atlantica (assembly GCA_910589765.1). Classification (NCBI taxonomy): domain Eukaryota; kingdom Viridiplantae; phylum Streptophyta; class Magnoliopsida; order Poales; family Poaceae; genus Avena; species Avena atlantica. Next base: position 19,698,996 of record OU342733.1, read on the forward strand.
CCATCGAGGTTTGCCTAATTGCTTTCGAGAAAAACGACTAAGTAGTTTTTGCCAACACTCGGTTTCCTGGCTTAGTGGAAACTGTTATAATTGCGACAAGAAGATAACGAAGAACGAAATCAAAACACAGCAAAGGGGATACAGATTTAACGTGAAAAAACCTCTCCAACAAAGAGAGGAAAAAATCACAGGCGCCAGCCAACGAAACTTCACTATATCGGAGAGTGTTTACAAACGCCGGGGATTTCACAGATACAACTCATCCCAGCCGGCGGTTTACAAGATGTTTATATAGAGGTGGAAACCTAGGTCATAGCATCTCTTCCTGGAAGTATATAATTAACTTTCTAAGATTTGGTGAAACTTTGTCTACTATAATATTAATGTTGAATAGTACACAGGAACTACTATATTTAACCTCTTGGTATTAAGTTTTTGGAAAAAGGGCCATTAACCTAATTATGCCTAGATTTTAACACAAATTATATGTTTTATCGCAGGAAAAATCTTCTGGTGATTGGCATGTCCACCTTTATGGAGCTAAAGGTGATTCAAGACCAGTGGGTTACCTCCCTAAGTCATTGGTTCCGGGACTCATAGACAAGAATGTGGAGATAAGCTTTGGTGGCTATGTGTCTCACGAGAAACAGCAACCAAGTCCTCCCATGGGTAGCGGCTATGTCAAAGCCAGCGGCTACGCTGCATCATTCACTAGTCTCAAGCTTATTGACATAGATGGTAATGATCATATTGTTGACAAAGATCTCGGATCTTATGTCGACGAGAAATGTTGTTATACTCCTTCACACATTGATCCTACCGGCCGATTCTTTTACGGAGGACCCGGTTGTGTGGATTCGTTGTGCAATGTTCCACATATGTAAGGAGACTACATGTCATGTCTAAGAATTTGAATTCTCTTCTTATTATGTTATTTCCTACCACCTTCTCCCTTTTTGCGTTTGAAATGTCACGGACGTCTGGTTAATAGTTTTCATAAACGCACTAAAAACTCCGTGAGATGATATGGATGCTTGCAAGAATTTTGTCATAGTATGTTAAATGTTACTATTTGAAGAATATTATGGATGCCGAAAGGGGAAGAGTAGCTGGTGGTACTAATATATATCTAGATCTGATTATTTAGTACTTGCCGAACTTTTGCTCAAGAGGATTACAACTATTAAACATCCTGGATCTTGGTCAAGCATTTTACTATGTCTCGATAATGCTCGCCACTGCTGACGGCGTGCTGGGCTCAACGATGTGCCATCCTATTCAGCATCACCGGGCTCCTCCATTGTGGCCAAGGAATGAACACAAATTCGGAGACGATGCCTGCCCATTCACCTCAGCAGCATCCTTGTCTTTATCATCATCTGCACAAAAAAAATTTCTCCTCTGATCCAACTCATTTTTTATGTCATAAATATACAGCTAGGAATAAACATGTTTGTCTGTAAACATTGGGAGTGAACCCAACACAAAAAGGCTGTCTGAAACTTCTTCAGATTTGAATCTAAACTGTGCAGTAGAAGCTGTCGGGAACCCAGCATCATCCCGTCCTCACAGATGTATACGTAGTGACTACTGCCACCCTGAATAACATTATACTTCATCCGATTCATATTAATTGTCGTTGAATTCGATGTATATCTAACACTATGGATCGGAGGGAGTACCAAACAGGAGTTTATACCACTCTCAAAGGAGCGCTGATCTCAATGGATGTGTCAGTCCAGGCTGCAGTACGGTACAAAGTATCATGACGGGTTACTCTCTGATCCAACACCTCAAACTAGGAAATTCTGTTAAAAAAAACTAGGAAATTATTTTTCATTGGTCAGTCCAGTCTAGTTAACGAAGATATTATATAAAAGAAGGGCGAGGAGAATTTTTCGGAAGAACGAAGAAGCAGATCATTTATAGAAGCAGAGTACATAGAGATCTAATGTACATCACTACTTTTTTTTAAGGAATCAACGGCGGGCACAAGGCCGGCCTGAACCGATTTCATTGAAGAGTCAACATAGCGAAAGTCATTACAAAAAAGCCGCAAGAAAGCAACCAAAGAAAGAGAAACTAAAAAAACCTGTCTATAGCCTAGCTAGGAAGAGCAAGTGTTTGTTAGGTTTTTGGGAAAATACATAGAGGTGAAAACTGTACACCAAGAAGATAAAATTAGGCTGAAGGTAGACTACTCATTTCTCGCAAGGTGGTAGAACCTCACCGCCCAATCCTCCGCTAAATATTTATGAGAAGGGTTTTTAGTTCTATGAGACCATAGAGAGATGTCGTCGGCACACCTACGAAAAACGAGATGGATAGGCTCGACCTCGTTCCTAAAGACTTTTGTGTTTCTCCGCTTCCAAATATTCCAGAGAGCGCATATGATTACCAAAGTTCTTGCTTGGCAAGCACGAGAGCCATCCCAGAGATCCCTGAGCGAGAAACAAGACATAACATCATCTTGCAAGGCGGACACCGCGATCCAGAACGGCAAAACCGAAGGGTAGTGAAGCAACAAGTGAACCGAAGAATCCGTCGAAGAGCAGAATGGGCAAGAATCAGATGACGCAATGCCTCTCCTGAACCTGCGCTCATTAGTGAAAATCCTGTCCCGATCCGCCAGCCAGAGGAAGATACGGCACCGATTCGTCGCAAAATTCTTCCAAGTGGTAGTTGCGAAGGGGACCTTCTGCAAATGATCAAAAGCTGCCAAGTATGCTGTTTTAGTGGTTAGAGGCCTGTTGTCCGAACGCGCGACTCTAACGTCCGGGAAACTATCATTTAGGTTTACAGAGGCTACTAGCGCATGCAGATCCGAGAGCTCCAAAGACGCAGCATGAGAGAGACGCGGATGAGTGGCTAACAAAACGGAAGACGATTGAAAGGAGAAGGCTGTCGAGCATTTTTTTTTGTTTGTGATGTGGGAGTAAAGGGCTGGGAAACGAATGTCCAAGGTTCGGTCATCTATCCAAAGATCATGCCAGGGTTCGGTCATCTATCCAGACAGACTTCATCAGAGGGAGGTCAATCTCGGAGAACTTTATTTATGACACTGACATTGTGTAATCTTGTTTTAAGCGTAAAAAGCCTGCCATTGTCCTTAAACTTGATTTTCAGAAGGCATTTGACTTTATTAGTTGGGAGGCCTTGGATAAAATTCTGCTTGCCAAAGGTCTTCCTATGCTTTGGTGCTTCTAGATAAAAAATCTAAATTCTTCCAGCAAATCGGTCATCCTTCTAAATGGTAAACATGGAAGGTGGTTTCAATGTCGTCAAGGTCTACGCCAAGGCGACCCACTATCTCCATACCTATTTAACATAGTTGCTGATATCCTACGCCTCCTGATTCTCCAGGCATCTGACAATGGTCTACTTCTTCATCCCGTTGTCAATGACCTGGCTTGCCCTGTTCTTCAATACGCTGACGACACTATCATCATCCTTCATGCTACTCAGGATTGCAACTCAAACCTAATGCATGTCTTACATGCCATCTCGGAGGCGACAAATCTTCAACTTAATTATCATAAAAGCACATTTGCTCCAATTCATGTGGAGCTGAACATTGCCCAGTCCATGGCCCTTGATCTTGGTTTTCATGTTGCCTCCGTCCCTCGGACCTATCTTGGCCTTCCACTTTCCACTCACAAGCTAAGATTGTCTGTCTTTTGGCCTTACTTAGAAAATCTTCGAAACAGATTGCCCGGGTGGGTTGGAAAGCTACACCTATCAGTGGTCGTGCGATCCTGGTCAAAGCCTCTCTTAGGTCCATGGCCTCCGACTTACTTTCGGCTATTGTCGTCCCTGCTGGAACCATTCTTGCTTTCGACAAAATTTGTCGGGCTTTCTTTTGGGAAGGCGATGACCATGTTATCGGTGGTCAATGCAAAGTTGATTGGGATGAGCTTTGCGCTCCAGCTTCCAAAGGCGGACTTGGTTTCCGATGCCTTAGGACTCACAATCAAGCTTTGCTTATGAAGTTTCTTTCTAAGCTTCACTCCGATAGTTCTCTTCCATGGGCAGAGTGGTTGCGACGTAGATATGGTTGGTCCCAAAACCGCGACTTGGGGGACACCCATAACCTTGACTCAGTTGTCTAGCAGGACTTACTCTCTTGCTTGTCCTCCTTTCAATGTACATACCTACTGACTTTCTACAGTTACATATACTTAGGGACATCTGCCGTTGGATTTCCTCGAGCTCGAGTCCAGAAGGGACAGACTGTGAAGAGCACGCCGGAGATGGTGGCGTGCTGCCAAGTGCAATCAATATTTCCCGATCAAAATGAAAGCACCACATCTGTCATCAAGAATTGAAGGGAGAACAACTTGACCGCTTGGAGAACGATCGTATTGCTACATTGCACAGTTAGCCTGTTGCCTAAGAAAAATATAGGGGTCAGCTTTTGGTACTAGCATACACTTTTTTCCCAGCAAAGGATTAATTGACTAGTTGAACAAGTATAGATTTTTTTTTTGAGATTCAACCGAACCTTTTAAATTAATATGTCAAAATGTTCTGGTATACCTTTGGGCATGCTCTAGTAGATGAAAGTGACAACCAGTGATTTGTAAAACCTAGAAGATTGGTTTGGTTGTGGTTGCACGTGCTAGACCGCACGGTCCCCTGGACATATATATTGATCAATACAAGAGTTACAATTGTACACGATTAGAGTTAGGTAGAGTCCTATACAAACACAACTATCTAACACCCTCCCTCAATCTTAGCTACGTCAAGTAGTCTAAGATTGCGCCTACAAGTTTCGAACAAAGGCAAAGGCAATGGCTTGGTGAAGATGTCAGCAAGTTGATCTCTGGAAGATATGAATTTTATCTGTAGAAGCTTCTGTGCAACTCGTTCTCTAACGAAGTGATAGTCAACTTCAATATGCTTTGTACGGGCATGGAACACAGGGTTAGAGGACAGGTAAGTGGCACCAATATTGTCACACCATATAATAGGTGGACAATCATGTGAGACTCCAAGTTCCCGAAGCAAAGACTGTACCCAGATCAGCTCAGCAGTGGCATTGGCAAGAGCCTTATACTATGACTCCGTACTCGACCGAGACACCGTGGCTTGTTTCCGAGCACTCCAGGCGATCAAATTAGGACCATAGAAGATGACATAGCCCCCCGTGGATCGCCGATCATTAGAATTACCAGCCCAATCTGCATCAGAAAACGCAGAGAGAAGACCAGAAGGAGCTCGCCGAAGATGAACTCCATGTGAGAGGGTCGCATGAACATAGCGGAGAATACGTTTGACAGCAGACCAGTGTGGATGGCGAGGAGTCTGCATATACTGGCAGACTTTGTTAACAGCAAAAGACAGATCAGACTGAGTGACAAGCAAATACTGGAGACCACCAACCATGCTGCGATACAAGGTAGCATCATCAGAAGATAACGGATCACCATCAGTAGCAGTGAGGCGATCAGTGGTGGTCATAGGCATGACCGATCCTTTACACTTGAGCATCCCAACACGACGGAGAAGATCAAGCGCATATTTTCTTCTGGGTGAGAACAAGACCCGAAGACAGAGTAGCAACCTCAAGACCCAAGAAATAGTGCAGAGGGCCAAGATCCTTCACAGCAAACTCAGAACGCAGCCCTGTAACAAGACGATCTGTAGCAGTGGAAGAAGAGCTGACCACAATGATGTCGTCGACATATACCAAGAGATACATGGTGAGTCCCGGTCGACGAAGCATGAAGAGTGAAGTATCTGCTGCAGAGGGAACAAAGCCATGAGCCCTGAGAGCACTGCCAAGACGTGCATGCCAGGCACGAGGGGCTTGTTTGAGACCATAGAGAGCCTTCACAATCCGACACAAATGCTGAGGCTGAGCTGAGTCAACAAACCCTGGAGGCTGACGCATATAAACCTCCTCCTCAAGTACACCATGGAGGAACGAATTCTGAACATCAAGCTGACGAAGATGCCAGCCATGGGTGACAGCCAAAGACAGCAGCAGCCGAATAGTAGTGGGCTTGACAACCGGAGAGAAAGTGTCCTCATAGTCAAGTCCATAGCGCTGCTTGAATCCTTTTGCCACCAGACGCGCCTTATAGCGCTCAACAGAACCATCAGAACGATGCTTCACCTTAAACACCCACTTGCAATCGATGACATTGATGCCGAGACGGGGTGGAACAAGTGACCAAGTCTCATTGCGGAGAAGAGCTTGGTATTCAGCCTCCATAGCCTCACGCCAGTGAGGAACACGAAGAGCATCCTAATGATTGACAGGCTCGAGAGAGGTGTCAGAAACACCATGCGTAGTGCATGCAGCAAGCCATGCCACAGAACCGTCGGTCTAGACTTTGGGCCGTGAATTCCCAGTCAGACTGTGCGTAGTGGGCCGTGCTGGCGCATCAGATGACTGCGCGGGCGGCGGCGAACTAGTCGATGCCGAGGCAGGAGACGACCCAGACGACGACGCGGGCGACGCGCTATCCGCCGCACTGGGCGGAGACGTGCTCGCTGGAGGGGGCGACGCGGAGGAGCCAGTCGGCCCACGGGCCGACCCGGGCGTGGACGGGGAAGCCGGCCGACGAGTATATGCATACGGGCCAGGAGAAGCTGGGCCGGGCGACGCAGGCCGATCAGGAGTAGCCCGTGCATGATCCTGCATGGGGCGCCGATCGACGTACCGGCCTGATCGACGTGATCAGGTTCAACAGCGTCATCCAGAACCTCGAGTCGTGCGCCACGTCCAGTACCTGCACCATGGTTAGGAAGAAGAATAGGAGCATACACAATATCTGCAAATTGGTCAAGAGAGGTGGTGGTGGAATCGACAGGAGAGGTGTTAGATGGAGATGGCAATTTGGCAAATGAAAAAACACTCTCATCAAAGACAACATCCCGAGAGATGTAGACTCGATTAGTTGGAACATGTAAACACTTGTACCCCTTGCGAAGAGAACTGTATCCAAGAAAAACACACTTTTTGGAACGAAACTCTAATTTATGGTTGTTGTAAGGGCGAAGATGAGGCCAATAGGCACAACCAAAAACTTTAAGAAAGGTGTAATCAGGGGTTTCATGGAGTAATTTTTCTAGAGGAGTGTTCATCTCAAGAACGCGTGTAGGCACTCTATTAATAAGAAAGCATGCTGTGCTAAATGCATCACTCCAAAAATGGAATGGTACAGAGGCATGTGCAAGGAGAGTAAGACCAGTCTCAACTATATGACGGTGTTTACGTTTGGCAGCCCCATTTTGCTGGTGAGTATGGGGACACGCAACACGATGAGAGATACCAAGGTTCCGAAAGAACGTGTTGAGGTTGCGATATTCGCCACCCCAATCCGTTTGAACATGCAAAATTTTATGCTGCAGTAACCGTTCCACATGTGTTTGAAATTGGACAAAGACATTAAAAACATCAGACTTGCGTTTGAGCAAATAAAGCCATGTGAAGCGACTAAAAGCATCAATAAAACTCACATAGTTATGACCACTAACAGAAGTTTGGGCAGGACCCCAGACATCGGAATATATAAGCTCCAAAGGAGCTTTGATTACAAGTGTAGATGATGAAAAAGTCAATTGATGACTTTTGCCTTGCTGACAGGCATCACACACATGAATATCTTTATTACTAGACTCAATAGGAAGAGCATGCTTATGAATGACATGCTGAACAACTGGAGCAGCTGGATGACCTAGACGACAGTGCCATTTGGAAGAGGACACTCTAACACCAGTGTAGACTTGTTTATTTGAAGAAGCAGCAACAGGATAAAGACCACCATGCGCCCGAACTCTAAGAATTGTTGCCCTCGTAACGCGGTCCTTCACAAGACAATCAAAGGGATGAATTTCCACAAAAACATTATTATCTAATGCAAGATTGTGAGCAGAAAGGAGATTACGCATGACTTGGGGAACATATAGAACATTTTTAAGATGAAGTGGCCGACTGGAAGGAGTAGCAAGGGTGGATTGACCAATATGAGATATGCGCATACCTGAACCATTAGCAGTGTGCACATGGTCTCTCCCTTGGTATGGCTCCTTGGTGTGGATCTTGTCGACGTCGCCGGTGAGGTGGTCGGTGGCGCCGGACTCCATGTACCAGGCGGGGTCGATCTGGTACGACGTAGAGGGAGCATGACCGTGATGGCCACCGTGGCTCACCATGGCCACCTGGCGCTCCATGTTGGCGCCGTCATTGCCGACGCCGAGAAAATCCTTGTCGAAACTTCCAGCAGCGCGCAGCGACATGACCAACTGTATTACACAGCTGGTAGACGGGACGGTTCCCGTCCTGGGTGTTCCAGCGACGGCCACCACCGCCACCAGAACCACCAGGAGGCGCGCCCCCACTGTTGTTGTTGGAGTGTGGGAGCTGCGCGGGCGACGACGGCTTGGAGTAGCCGGCAGGGGTGCCGTAGGCCGTGTTGGAGGGAGCACCGCGCCCAGCACCCTTGAACGCCGCGTTGGAAGAGGAGTTGGGGAAGCCGGCGCCAGCCTTGGCGCACCGAGCCTCCACCCTCTACTCGGTGAAGAGGAGGCGGGAGTGCAGATCACGGGCAGAGATGGGCGTCTCGCGCCCATTGACGTTCTCGGCGAGGTTGTCGTAGTCCTCGTCCAGCCCCTTGAGCACGTACGCAGAGAATTCTTCTGGACGAAGGGGCTGTCCCAGCGCCGTAAGCTGGTCAGAGAGGTTCTTCACCTTGTGGAAGTAGGCGGAGACGGAGGAGTTGAGCTTCTAGACCTCGCCCAACTGCGTACGGATCTGCACAGATTGTGCAGTAGACTGCTGGGAGAAGCTCTCCGACAGCGTGACCCACGCTTCCTCCGTAGTCGCGGCGAACATGATGAGGCCGCCCACCTGCAGCATCAAGGAGGAGACGATCCCAGAGAGGATCGCCTGGTCCTGCATCACCCACGAGCGATGCTCAGGGTTCAGAACAGTGGCAGTGCGGCCGCCCTCAAGCTGTTGCAGGAGGCGCTCCGATGGACACGGGTATGACCCGTCGACGTACCCCATGAGGAATCGTGAGCGGAGCAGCGGAAGGATCGCCGCACACCAGAGGAGATAGGTCTCTCCTCCGCTCAGCTTGATGGTCATCAGGTTGCTGAAGTTGAACGGATCTGCGCCATGGGTCGAGGACGACGAGGACGCAGCATGATGACCGGTGGAGAAGAGGCTGCCGACCGGGCGGGAGGCGGACTGTCCCAGGGTCGACGCGGAAAATTGCGATGCCGTGGACGCGGACACCGTCGAGGTGGTGAGCACGCCAGAGGTCGCGCTCGGGAGAGCACCGATGGTGGCATCGGCGAGGGCGCCGTTGGTGGCATCCGACATGGCGCCAAGAGTGGCGTCGAGAGAGGCAGCGGAAGTCGTCATGGAGTAGCGGCGGCGCTAGAGGGCACGGCGGCGACTCGGAGCGGCGGCGGCGGCAGCAAACCCTAGATGAGTTCAACGGCGGCGGCTCGTTGCTCTGATACCATGTAAAACCTAGAAGATTGGTTTGGTTGTGGTTGCACGTGCTAGACCGCACGCCCCCTGGACATATATATTGATCAATATAAGAGTTAAAATTGTACACGATTAGAGTTAGGTAGAGTCCTATACAAACACAACTGTCTAACATGATTGATTCATTTCATGTGAGTAATGCTTCCGTGGTGAGCTTACACTTGCACTTTAATCCCGTTAACCATTCTTTTCTGAATTTACTTTATTTTTTACTTTCTTATTATTTTACTATTTATTTAATTTATAGTTTTATTTTAGTTTTAGTAATGCGACACCTTCTGCTTGACAACCACATGGTGGAGTTGGGGATACAAGGCAAAAACTTTGTTTTGCGGGTTGCTAGAAGAGGATATAAACCCTTTTACCACCCGCCGCTTGCTATAGCACTCTACACTTTGGATCCCAACGAGTTGATACACACAGAGTCGTTGCTATCACCTGCAAGCACTTGCTCTGATCGCACATTGATCGAATGTCGATGCCACTCTCTAGCTTGGAATGACACACTTGGTCCTAGGCAACGAGGCATTGAGCATCAGAAACATAGTCTGATGCTGCTCAGAAGAAAGAGCACCTCAACCTATTGTAACACCCTCAGAATCGGCCCTATGCAAGTTTTAGCGAAACTCGCCAAACCCGCATAGAAACGATTCGAAGGTGCCCACCAGGCACTTTCGTGCGGGTGGAAAACGATGTAATAACATTACACAACAGTCCTCGATGGGACCCACAGAACAGATATATATAACAGCGGCTCAAAGAGCCAAGAATACAGATACAATATACAAAGATCCAAATCACCTTGAAAATGACAGAGCGTCCGACTACGGACAAGATGCAAATGGGGCTAAGAGCCCTGAAGAATAACCAATGGCGTCCATAACCCTGCCCAGGCCAAGCCGGAAGGGTAACCCTGCTAACGGCGTCGATCTCAAAACCTGCTTAAACAAAAGGGGTGCCGACAAAAGGCAAAGGAAAAAGAGGAGCGTCAGTACTGAGGCCAGTACACGGCGAGGCTAGAATTCGGCGGTCCTCGCCTACATAGGTATGGTGGACTGAAGCGGCAGCGGCAGCAAGCACTAAACAACCTATAGAGACTCGACACAACTGGCGGCTATTAGAGAGGGGTGAGAAAGACCTATTCGGTTCCAACCTGATACTATCATCAATCAAACCCATCCTGGCGTTTCCCCCTCGAGACCATCGAGGAAGTCAACCGAGGAACTCACACAGTTGGCAGTTTTACTTATTCAGTTATAGTTGCGGCACTTTACTAGTCAGGTTTAGATAGTCGTCCTGATAAAGTAAGCAGTGGGCACTTTTAATTAACCATTCCGTTATAGTCACAACACTTACTAATCAGATACAATTAGCATGAGACAACCCCAAAACCCAGCAGTTGTTGGTACTTTTATTTAGCCATTCCGTTGTAGTGAAGCTGATTACTAGTCATATCGGATACAAGTCAATTTATAACAGTAAACTTTAGTTATAGTTGTCTATGATCAAGCACTGTGCTCCAAGTCGTCCATAACCGCGGACACGGCTTCTCGAAAAGATTTAACCCTGCAGGGGTGCACCAAAGTATCCACAGGCACTTCGACCCTTTTTGCCAGATCAGTTAACATACACCCATCGGTATGTCGGCGGGGCCTAAGTCACGACGTTCCCAGACCCAAAGCAAGCACGGGGGGCCACCCCACTAAGTACACCCGCAACGAAGTCGGCCGGTCTCCGAGACGGACTTAGGGTTCGCGACAATGGCTGTAAACGACAGCAGGTCCCCAATCGGGGACTGTCGATACCGCGAAAACATTCCGCTTCCTAAACAGTACAGCGTGCTCCTCACACAATCGTAAATAAAGCAGTAAACATGGCATAAGTACAGGATAGTAAATAAAACCCCAAACTAGTTTGTGGCCCCCAGTACAATACTTTGAAATCAGGTAATAATCAATGGGGGGCCCATATCTCCCCACCTGTGGTTAGCACGCTCGATCTCGGAACAGGTGTCAAGAACTCGGGTCCTACGGGACACAAGTGGGCGGTCGGAAACCAAAACTTACCTATCACCCACCGATGCCTCTGCTTAATTCAATTTTAGTTGTTAAACAGGAATTAAAGTGAAACAATAATTAAAGCCATGATCATCTCCAACATCAACATGTGGCAATCCTCCAACAATTGTGGTACGTGACGACAAGCAAAACACTTGAGCAAGCGGCTACGACACGCGGGTCCAACTATCTACCAAACAACAGGTAATATGATGTGTCCAAGGCTATATATGGCTGCAAGGGTTATCACGGGTACGAAAAACTAGAGCATCGCAACACAGATAGCAATAGATCAACAGGAGGGAATAAATACTAGAAAAGTAAGATAGGTAGAAAGGGGGAGATGCTCGCCTGAAAACATTGTCGAAGGTTCAACCGAAGATCGGGGCGAAGCTCACATCAACTCAACGGCCTTATCCGCGAAGAAGCAAAACACTAGAAGAGACATCGGATGCACTATTTAATACAACGACAGAAGATCGGCATGATGCATGTATGATGCATGGCATGACAAGGTGCGATGCAATTAGGCCAGATTAAGCGGAACCGGGGTCCCGACAATACTTAGATGGTTCAAGTTATTTACCTACCCCGCAATTTAAATGTTGTATTAACAAGACAAGATATGACAACGGTTCGATGCACAAATTTAAATGAGGCCAATATGAGACTAGATTTGCCCGCATATGGGCCCCATATTTAATTATTAGGTGAATCGGCATAAGGCCCCCAAACCACAGATATGCATGCGGGTATGACAATTATTATGCATCAAGTTGTATTATATTATAAAATAGGGTTCGGGAAAAGGGGTCACACATTTAGGGTCTCGACGAACTTGGGGTTCCGGGTTCGGGTTCGACAGGGTCCAGGGTTCGACTGTTTCGGTCTCGGCGGGATCGTTCTCGGACTCCGGAAAGGACTTGATTCGGTGTCGTTCTTGTCGCATGCAGATCTTGTCGGGTACCACGGGGTCGGTCTTGGCGTTCGGGGTGAAGCACTCGGCGTCCTACGGTTCCATGTCGACGGCCTTGGTGTCCTCGATGGAGACTCGGCGTACCCGTGTCGGTGACCTTGGCATCCAGTTTCTCGGCGAGCTCGGCGTCCGGGAAGGAGAACTTGTCAGACCAGCGTCACCACCACCGGGTTCCGGGCGGACGTGCTTGGTGCTCCACGGTCTCCGGATCCGTGTCGATGATCATGTCGTTCCGTGATGTAGTTCTTGCCGGGCTTCTCGGAATCACTTGGGTCCATCTTCACGTGTCGTTCCTCGAATAGGAGACGGTCTTGGATTTACAAACGCCCGGAGTACTTGTCGAAATTCTGGACTCGGTACTGGATCGGTCATCCGAAACAACTAGCACCACATAACCCACATGTGCAAACACCTGTTCTTCCCGTGAGGAGCAGCTGGTTGGCGAGGCTTCTAGCCAGAGGAGCCCTTGCGGATCAAGCAGCAGCGGCCAGAGCGAGCAGGCGGCCGGCCGCGGGGTGCTGACGGCGAAGACCGGCGAGGGAAGGCCGCCGGCGCGCGGACGGGACCTGCCGCGGCGAGGAAGGGAAACCGCAGGGGCGACGGGGGCGTCGGGGAGGAGCTCGAGGGCCGGCGCCGGAGGGGGCTCGTGCCGAGGCGGCGCTGGACTAGGGGCGAGCTTGGCGGGTAGGAGAGGCCCGCGGAGCTCGGGAGCTGGGGCCGGCGAGGCGAAGCGCGGAGGAGGGAGGCAGCGGCCGGCGGGCGCGCGCGTGGAGAGCTGCGGGCTTGCGGGCGACGGCGACGACGCCAGGGAGGAGGGGCAGCACGCTGCGGAGCTCGGGGGTGCGGAGGTGGACCGGGGCCGGGGCGGGGTGCGGTGCAGGGGCCTGGGGCGGAGGCGGGAGGAGCACGGCGGGAGGAGGAGGCCGGCGCGGGGTGCTGAGGGAGGACGAGGTCGGTGGAGGCTCGACGGAGGGCGACGACGGAGGAGGGGCCGACGCGGTCGGGCCCAGGGAGGAGCTTGGCCGCGCGGAGCTCGGGCGGCCGCGGGCGCGGAGGCTGCTGCGAGCGGGAGCGGAGTGCGGCGGCGGGGTGGGGGAAGGAGAGGAGAAGGGGAAGCACGCCGGCGGCGGGGAAGGAGCCGACGGCGGCGGAAGGGAGCGACGGGGCTGGAGAGAACCATGGAAGAGGGGAGGGAGAGGAGCCTGGCGCGGGGAAGGAAGATGAGAGGAAGAAGAGGAACAGGGCAGAGATGCTGGGGGCGGGGCCAGGGGACGGGGCCCGCGGGCAGGGAGAGAGAGGATGGGGACAGGCGGGCCAGGGGGTGGGCCAGGACGTGTGGCCCAAGGGGGGTGCGGGGTCCACGCGTGGGAGATGGAGCTGGGGTGGCTGCAGCGTGGCGTGCGTGTGGTGTGTTGGGGAGAGAGAGGAGGGGGTGATGTGGCATGGTGGGATTGGTAGAGGGGAGAGGCAGGGTGACGTGGCAGACTGTGATAGGTGGGAGTGATGTGGAGAGGAGGGCTGGGTATACAGATGGGTAGGTTTAGGATTTGGAAGGGCGGGTGTAGTTGGACCGTTTTAATTTCTGGGGCGGTCGTTCGGTCAATCGGCCTGTTCGACTGCCCCGCTAAAATAATAAATATTTTTATTTATTTCAAACAAGGCTTTTGCAAACCGATACCGGGCAAAACAAAATATTCCGGTGACCCGGATTTTGGCGTTTGAATAAAGACGAGGCGTTTGGAAAACAAATCGGGCGTTGCGAAATAGTTTTAAGCAAACAATGCATGATGATGACGATGCGATGCACAAATTCAACGCGATTTTCTAGTAGTGGTTTTGCGGGATGCCACAATTCGACACCACTAACAATGGATCTCGCCCTCGAGATCCGCCTCATGGTACCGGAAAGAAGGTCGGCGGTCTGATCCTTCGCGCTTCGTGTAGTCCTCGCGACACCACTAACAAGAGGTCGTTGATCCGGTTCATCAAGAGAACACTCCGGAAAACAACGGACGAAGTTAAAGGGAAGGCCACCTCTAACTTCCATGGAAGGAGTAGAATTGCATCGATCCACCATTCAATATACCGAGCAAATGATAAGAGTAGTGGTATGGTCGCGACTCCATCCCGCACTCAAAGCATTACTCTGTACACGAATAGACAGATTATGCAACCAACCCTCAAGATTCAGAATGAAGATCTCGACAAGCGAGGTTCGGAAACAAAGGAGTGATGCAGACTCTGCATCGGAGCTGGCGTAGATGATGTCGTCGCGTCGGCAAACACCGGAAGGCACAAACAAGGAACAAAGAATGGTACCACAGATAAAGGATCACTCAGGCAGCATGAACACCGGATGGTAGAACACCGTTATCAAAGAAGGAAGCGAAACCCTGAAGGTACGACGGAACCCAACCACGAGAAATCCTGGACTCGAAGAAAAGATAAGAGAGCAGATTCAAAACACGTCGAGATAAGAGGAGAATAGCAGAGGGGTAAGGAGTAAAATCAGACCTAATCAGAACTATCCAACCGATTTTTCAAAATAGTTTTGACACTCTACTTCGGCCGTTAGCTAGGTTATCCTACAGCCTGGACTTGTGGGGTATCGCAACTGCTGAGCTCTGATACCACTCCGTGACACCCTCAGAATCGGCCCTATGCAAGTTTTAGCGAAACTCGCCAAACCCGCATAGAAACGATTCGAAGGTGCCCACCAGGCACTTTCGTGCGGGTGGAAAACGAAGTAATAACATTACACAACAGTCCTCGATGGGACCCACAGAACAGATATATATAACAGCGACTCAAAGAGCCAAGAATACAGATACAATATACAAAGATCCAAATCACCTTGAAAATGACAGAGCGTCCGACTACGGACAAGATGCAAATGGGGCTAAGAGCCCTAAAGAATAACCAATGGCGTCCATAACCCTGCCCAGGCCAAGCCGGAAGGGTAACCCTGCTAACGGCGTCGATCTCAAAACCTGCTTAAACAAAAGGGGTGCCGACAAAGGGCAAAGGAAAAAGAGGAGCGTCAGTACTGAGGCCAGTACACGGCGAGGCTAGAATTCGGCGGTCCTGGCCTACATAGGTATGGTGGACTGAAGCGGCAGCGGCAGCAAGCACTAAACAACCTATAGAGACTCGACACAACTGGCGGCTATCAGAGAGGGGTGAGAAAGACCTATTCGGTTCCAACCTGATACTATCATCAATCAAACCCATCCTGGCGTTTCCCCCTCGAGACCATCGAGGAAGTCAACCGAGGAACTCACACAGTTGGCAGTTTTACTTATTCAGTTATAGTTGCGGCACTTTACTAGTCAGGTTTAGATAGTCGTCCTGATAAAGTAAGCAGTGGGCACTTTTAATTAACCATTCCGTTATAGTCACAACACTTACTAATCAGATACAATTAGCATGAGACAACCCCAAAACCCAGCAGTTGTTGGTACTTTTATTTAGCCATTCCGTTGTAGTGAAGCTGATTACTAGTCATATCGGATACAAGTCAATTTATAACAGTAAACTTTAGTTATAGTTGTCTATGATCAAGCACTGTGCTCCAAGTCGTCCATAACCGCGGACACGGCTTCTCGAAAAGATTTAACCCTGCAGGGGTGCACCAAAGTATCCACAGGCACTTCGACCCTTTTTGCCAGATCAGTTAACATACACCCATCGGTATGTCGGCGGGGCCTAAGTCACGACGTTCCCAGACCCAAAGCAAGCACGGGGGGCCACCCCACTAAGTACACCCGCAACGAAGTCGGCCGGTCTCCGAGATGGACTTAGGGTTCGCGACAATGGCTGTAAACGACAGCAGGTCCCCAATCGGGGACTGTCGATACCGCGAAAACATTCCGCTTCCTAAACAGTACAGCGTGCTCCTCACACAATCGTAAATAAAGCAGTAAACATGGCATAAGTACAGGATAGTAAATAAAACCCCAAACTAGTTTGTGGCCCCCAATACAATACTTTGAAATCAGGTAATAATCAATGGGGGGCCCATATCTCCCCACCTGTGGTTAGCGCGCTCGATCTCGGAACAGGTGTCAAGAACTCGGGTCCTACGGGACACAAGTGGGCGGTCGGAAACCAAAACTTACCTATCACCCACCGATGCCTCTGCTTAATTCAATTTTAGTTGTTAAACAGGAATTAAAGTGAAACAATAATTAAAGCCATGATCATCTCCAACATCAACATGTGGCAATCCTCCAACAATTGTGGTACGTGACGACAAGCAAAACACTTGAGCAAGCGGCTACGACACGCGGGTCCAACTATCTACCAAACAACAGGTAATAGGATGTGTCCAAGGCTATATATGGCTGCAAGGGTTATCACGGGTACGAAAAACTAGAGCATCGCAACACAGATAGCAATAGATCAACAGGAGGGAATAAATACTAGAAAAGTAAGATAGGTAGAAAGGGGGAGATGCTCGCCTGAAAACATTGTCGAAGGTTCAACCGAAGATCGGGGCGAAGCTCACATCAACTCAACGGCCTTATCCGCGAAGAAGCAAAACACTAGAAGAGACATCGGATGCACTATTTAATACAACGACAGAAGATCGGCATGATGCATGTATGATGCATGGCATGACAAGGTGCGATGCAATTAGGCCAGATTAAGCGGAACCGGGGTCCCGACAATACTTAGATGGTTCAAGTTATTTACCTACCCCGCAATTTAAATGTTGTATTAACAAGACAAGATATGACAACGGTTCGATGCACAAATTTAAATGAGGCCAATATGAGACTAGATTTGCCCGCATATGGGCCCCATATTTAATTATTAGGTGAATCGGCATAAGGCCCCCAAACCACAGATATGCATGCGGGTATGACAATTATTATGCATCAAGTTGTATTATATTATAAAATAGGGTTCGGGAAAAGGGGTCACACATTTAGGGTCTCGACGAACTTGGGGTTCCGGGTTCGGGTTCGACAGGGTCCAGGGTTCAACTGTTTCGGTCTCGGCGGGATCGTTCTCGGACTCCGGAAAGGACTTGATTCGGTGTCGTTCTTGTCGCATGCAGATCTTGTCGGGTACCACGGGGTCGGTCTTGGCGTTCGGGGTGAAGCACTCGGCGTCCTACGGTTCCATGTCGACGGCCTTGGTGTCCTCGATGGAGACTCGGCGTACCCGTGTCGGTGACCTTGGCATCCAGTTTCTCGGCGAGCTCGGCGTCCGGGAAGGAGAACTTGTCAGACCAGCGTCACCACCACCGGGTTCCGGGCGGACGTGCTAGGTGCTCCACGGTCTCCGGATCCGTGTCGATGATCATGTCGTTCCGTGATGTAGTTCTTGCCGGGCTTCTCGGAATCACTTGGGTCCATCTTCACGTGTCGTTCCTCGAATAGGAGACGGTCTTGGATTTACAAACGCCCGGAGTACTTGTCGAAATTCTGGACTCGGTACTGGATCGGTCATCCGAAACAACTAGCACCACATAACCCACATGTGCAAACACCTGTTCTTCCCGTGAGGAGCAGCTGGTTGGCGAGGCTTCTAGCCAGAGGAGCCCTTGCGGATCAAGCAGCAGCGGCCAGAGCGAGCAGGCGGCCGGCCGCGGGGTGCTGACGGCGAAGACCGGCGAGGGAAGGCCGCCGGCGCGCGGACGGGACCTGCCGCGGCGAGGAAGGGAAACCGCAGGGGCGACGGGGGCGTCGGGGAGGAGCTCGAGGGCCGGCGCCGGAGGGGGCTCGCGCCGAGGCGGCGCTGGACTAGGGCGAGCTTGGCGGGTAGGAGAGGCCCGCGGAGCTCGGGAGCTGGGGACGGCGAGGCGAAGCGCGGAGGAGGGAGGCAGCGGCCGGCGGGCGCGCGCGCGGAGAGCTGCGGGCTTGCGGGCGACGGCGACGACGCCAGGGAGGAGGGGCAGCGCGCTGCGGAGCTCGGGGGTGCGGAGGTGGACCGGGGCCGGGGCGGGGTGCGGTGCAGGGGCCTGGGGCGGAGGCGGGAGGAGCACGGCGGGAGGAGGAGGCCGGCGCGGGGTGCTGAGGGAGGACGAGGTCGGTGGAGGCTCGACGGAGGGCGACGACGGAGGAGGGGCCGACGCGGTCGGGCCCAGGGAGGAGCTTGGCCGCGCGGAGCTCGGGTGGCCGCGGGCGCAGAGGCTGCTGCGAGCGGGAGCGGAGTGCGGCGGCGGGGTGGGGGAAGGAGAGGAGAAGGGGAAGCACGCCGGCGGCGGGGAAGGAGCCGACGGCGGCGGAAGGGAGCGACGGGGCTGGAGAGAACCAGGGAAGAGGGGAGGGAGAGGAGCCTGGCGCGGGGAAGGAAGATGAGAGGAAGAAGAGGAACAGGGCAGAGATGCTGGGGGCGGGGCCAGGGGACGGGGCCCGCGGGCAGGGAGAGAGAGGATGGGGACAGGCGGGCCAGGGGGTGGGCCAGGACGTGTGGCCCAAGGGGGGTGCGGGGTCCACGCGTGGGAGATGGAGCTGGGGTGGCTGCAGCGTGGCGTGCGTGTGGTGTGTTGGGGAGAGAGAGGAGGGGGTGATGTGGCATGGTGGGATTGGTAGAGGGGAGAGGCAGGGTGACGTGGCAGACTGTGATAGGTGGGAGTGATGTGGAGAGGAGGGCTGGGTATACAGATGGGTAGGTTTAGGATTTGGAAGGGCGGGTGTAGTTGGACCGTTTTAATTTCTGGGGCGGTCGTTCGGTCAATCGGCCCGTTCGACTGCCCCGCTAAAATAATAAATATTTTTATTTATTTCAAACAAGGCTTTTGCAAACCGATACCGGGCAAAACAAAATATTCCGGCGACCCGGATTTTGGCGTTTGAATAAAGACGAGGCATTTGGAAAACAAATCGGGCGTTGCGAAATAGTTTTAAGCAAACAATGCATGATGATGACGATGCGATGCACAAATTCAACGCGATTTTCTAGTTGTGATTTTGCGGGATGCCACACCTATCGAGATCACGCCCGGCGGCAGGTCGATAGAATCACACCCAAAGCGTAGGTAGGCAAGGCGTCGAGAACGATATTGACCAGCGCAGGAGCCCTCCGTGGGAGAGTAGGAACGCACGCCGGCCAGAGAGATACTTGTCCGCCTTAGCAATCAGGGGCATGAATGCCGCCAGGTTCAGCTGTTCTGCCGGGGCTTATAGATCCCATACGACGTCTTTACGTGGAATTGGAAGGAAAGCGACATCGTTGAAAAGAATAGCTCGCATGCGACGATTGTGAGGCAGCTAATATCCTAGGGCCACACGGGCCATAAAACGGTCGTAAGGACACATTTAACTTTGTTCCAAGATTAGGGTTAAGCCAAACCGGTTGGTTGGGACAGCCAGTCAAGCCAGTCAAACCAACCGCTTCCGACCGAGAGAGCGCGTCACACTGACTGTAGCTTCCCCGACGGCGGCGGCGAACCTCACCCATCGTTCTCGGCGGCGGCGACACGGCAATTAATTTAGGCGGCGGCGCTTTCGTTCGACGGCGAAGGTGGTGAGTGCCATTTGAAAGCTAATTCCTCTCCCATTCTTATCATTTCGAGACCTGAGCGTGCCCATTGATGCTAGATTGTGGAGGCGAGGGGGAACGATATGGAGCATGGAGAGGGGACTTCTAATCGGTATATCCCGTATCTCTGCACTTAATTTCTCTAAGGTTGAGCTCTTTGTTCGCTTCCGCTAGCTCACAGTGCCCGCCAAAAACAGGGGAGACGATGTTGCGCGCCAAACCTTCGAATTTCACATCAATTT
The DNA here is from genome assembly GCA_910589765.1 of Avena atlantica. Classification (NCBI taxonomy): domain Eukaryota; kingdom Viridiplantae; phylum Streptophyta; class Magnoliopsida; order Poales; family Poaceae; genus Avena; species Avena atlantica. Next base: position 19,719,273 of record OU342733.1, read on the forward strand.
CTTTCCCTCTAGGGCTGTTTTAGTTGATGGCAGCACGCAGATCATTGAGAGAGACACGGTTGTTAAATGGGAGGTGGAATTAGAACATGTTGATCCCCAAGAGCTAATAAACATGGGAGAGGAGGCGGTGAGGAAAATGGTGGAAAAAATTGGGGATAGTGTGGTTTGGGGGCCAGAGCAAGAAGTTTCTTTGTTACGATTTGATGATTGCAAATGTGACTATGTTAGGGTTGAGACAGGGGAACATATAGTTGATGAAATCGATGAGCGAAACGGTTGGACAAGGAAAACTGTTTTGTTTTTAGCAGAGCTCATTGATCTGAAACCTGATTCGAGGGTTGGATATGTGGCCTCGAAGCTGGCTGCTCAGATGGTCGATGATGATTGGGCTGCACAAAGGCAATTAATGCCTATACTAACTGAGTTGGAAGTGTTAACAGTGGAGGATGATGATGCTAATGCACAAGGGGAGGCTGTAGATGGTAATGCACAAAGGATTGTAACTGTTGATTGGAATTCAGTTGAGATACATGACCAGACTGATTTGGTCATTGCACCAATAGATGACATTGAAATGGCAAAGCTTTTTGGCATTCCTATACATGACAGAGACAAGGAGAAGAAGAGGGATGAAGCTGCAAATGATGGTGACAACCATTTAAGAGATGAAGAGGCAGATATAGATCTAGAGTTGTTGGAAAATGCTGCAGTTCATGTAGATGATGCACATGATGATGAGCTAGTAACAGTTTATGACAAAGAGGACCCATTATTGAAGTTGGGAGATTGTTTCCAAGCATGGATGAATTTAGGATGTGTTTCAGGACATATGCAGTCATGCAGTCAAACGTGAGTTTGCTACCAAGACTATGTGGACTGATAAAAAGAAGTTCTATGCAATAGGTTATGATGATGGTGCCAAGCCTTGCAAGTGGTATATATCTGCTAGACGCCAACCTGATGGAAGGACAATAAGAGTGAATCAAATTCCAAAACCTCATACTTGCATTACAAGTTTTCAAACAGTTACAAAGATGACATAAGAATTATGGGTTGCAGAAAAGGTCAAGCCCATTTTAGCCACAACACCAAACAACACTGTAAAGAGACTGAAAATAGACTTGGAAAAGCAGTACCCCATTAAGCTGAATTATACTACAGTGTGGAAGGCAAAGCAAAGGGCAATGAAAGAGCTATATGGTGATTGGGCAAATACCTTTCGAATGATGTATAACTTCAAAGCAGAAGTAGAGAAGAGGTCACCTGGTAGTGTTGTGGAGATATATACTGAGGTAACAGCTAATGGGAAAGTCTTCTTCTCTAAATTCTTCATGGCTTTAAAGCCTTGCATCGATGGCTTCAAAGCAGGGTGCCGTCCATATTTGAGTATAGACTCATCTTTCTTGACTGGAAAGTGGAATGGTCAACTAGCAGCGTGCAATGCTTTATATGGACACAATTGGATGTTCCCTATAGCTATTGGCATGTTTCAGTCTGAGACAGAGGCATCATGGACATGGTTCATGATGCAGTTGAAAAGATGCATAGGGCCAGTCTCTCCATTGGCAGTGCACACAGATGCATGTAAAGGTTTATAAAATGCAGTGAAGATTGTTTTCCCTCATGCTGAGCAGAGGGAGTGCTTCGGCCATATGTGGATGAATTTGATCAAAAAATTCAGAGGAGATGATTTTGGACGCATGTGGCCAGCAGCAAGATCTTACACCAGGCAGACGCATTCATATCACCTTGAGAAGATTAAGGCGGCATGCTCTGAGGAGGATAGGGTCAAGTTTTGTACATGGTTGGAAACCTACCATTCTCTTTTATGGTACAGGTCTGGTTTTAACACTGCCATCAAATGTGATCATATCAATAATAATTTGGCAGAAAGTTTCAACAACAAAGTGAAGGAGTTAAAATACTTGCCTGTCCATGACATGGTTGACCAGATCATGATCATGATCATGATCATGAGGTTGTGGGAATTGAGAAGAAGGCTTGGTGATGTTCTTCAAGGAGATAAGCTTCCTGATGTTGTCCAGCAGGTGGTCAACAGGAGCAGAAATCTTGCACATTTGCGTGTTGAGAAATCCTCATTGTGGGGTGCTGAAGTCAGAGATACAAAGACTGGCAGGAGGCATGTTGTTGACACTCAATTGCATGAATGCACATGCCTTGAGTGGCAACACACTGGGAACCTTGTGAGCATGCCATACTTTTCTTGGCCTCCAAACACAAGCTAAATATGCACCCATATTTGCATGAGTATTATTCTGTAGCAAAATTCAAGGCTGCATATGGAACACCAATTCCAGCACTTACAGATCAGTCTCAGTGGCCTGAAGTGGACATTTAGTTCGCATTGTGTCTTCCTTTGATGAAAAGAAAGGCTGGCAGGCCCAAGCAGAGTAGATTCAAGGCTTGGTTTGAGAAAGGTGGGAGCAGCAAGAAGGGAAAGAAAGATGAAAAGAAAGATGCCAAGCCAAAAAGGGCCCAAAAAGGTAACAAGAATAGATGCAAACTCTGTGAAGAACTTGGACACCGAGCTGGCTCTACCAAGTGCAGATACACTGCTGAAAAGCCAAAGTATGTTCATCTAAAATCTATCCCATTTCTTGTTGATGATTTTTCTCCCCCAGCTAACTTGCTTGTTTTCAGGAGGAAACGTAGAGAAAAAGGCCCACCTCTTGTTGTTGATGAATGTTGGCTAGTGAAAAGGGCAAGAATCAATGGCCAAAGAAAGAAGAGAACTAACCAGATCATGTTTGGTGCTGCTGAGGTGCAATCTGAACTTGTTTTGGAGGATGATGTGCAAACTGTTGAGGCTTTAGGGCACACCGTTTCTGATTTGGAAGCTCTGGTGCAAAATGAGGGGCAAAATGAGCCTGTTGTTGAGGCTCCAGTGCAAAATGAGCCTGTTGTTGAGGCTCTGGTGCAAAATGAGCCTGTTGTTGAGGCTCTGGTGCAAAATGAGCCTGTTGTTGAGGCTCTGGTGCAAACTGACCATGTTGATGAGGCTCTGGATCATGATCATGAGGTTGTTGAGGAGGTGCAGGAGGTGAAGGAGACTCTTGGACGTGCTGTGGGGAGGCCAGATTGTAATGTTAAGAAAAAGAAGAGCATAAACCTGTTGTGTGGTGTGAAACTTGTGAAGGAGAAGAAAACGAGGGGTAAGAAGAGCCAAAAGAAATAGACTTTGAATTTGGCACTTGTTGTTGTAAACATTTGTTATTGTAATAATTTGGCACTTGTTGTTGTAAACATTTCTTACTGTAATAATTTGGCACTTGTTGTTGTAAACATTTGTTATTATAATAATTTGTCACTTGTTGATAATTTGGACAAAATTCAAATATGATGGTAAATTTGAATTCCAACAAATGTAGCTATGTCACTTTTCTATGTGTGTATGAGCTTCCAACGTTTTTCTCATATGTACAATACAACTCATCCTCACCCTGATCCCTTTTGTGAAGTACAACTCACCCTCACCCAAAATAGGGTAGAAATGGGCTCCAAAGCTAGGGTAAACCACCCCATTTCTAAGAAAGTTTTTTTTCGACCATTTCTAAAACCAAGTTTGATATTTTTCCTCAGAACTGTGTCACATAACATGACACCATGCGAAGGTTTTGTATTTTTTTATTTTGTTTGAATTAGTTATGCGCATTTGAATGTCTGGTCAAACTTGAAGGGTTTTCATAAATATTCTTAGCTAGGGGATGATGCTCACAAAACTAGCATTGGATCTCTGATGAAATAGCATGTTGTGAACCTAAACATGATTTAAAAAAAATCATCAGCATGAAATCATGTACCTGTAGTTCATATCTTACCCACTTCCAACCGATTCGGCAGGATTAGTCTTTTTCACCAGGGATGGAATAAAAGGTTTGAGATACTAAAGTTGGGAAATTGTACATGCTAGGTGGTCTAGTATTTTTGAAAAATAGGATGTTACCATTTTGAAACTTTAATTTGGTGGTTGCTTCACAAATCCCCCCTCTTTCGGCACTCAGAAAATATAAAATGGATTTTCTGTGCGTCGAAAAGGAAAACTTTGTGCTACAACATTGTTAGTCATCCCATTATAGACATGCATGCCAAATATGGGCACATTATCACAAACTATGCCTTGATTCTAGCCATATCAATGGTCATTTGACCCGAAAGCCAGAAAACCTCGGATGAGATAGGTCATTTTGTGAAGGGTTTTTTGAAATATGATCAATAGACCAAGTTTGATATTTTTCCTCACAACTATGTCACATAACATGACACCATGCGAAGGTTTTGTATTTTTTTGATTTTTTTTGAATTAGTTATGCACATTTGAATGTCTGGTCAAACTTGTGAAACCCCGTTGACCGCATCCTAAACCCAGCTAACCCTAAGGCCGAATGAGGAACTTAGATCTAACCCTAGCGCGACACTGTGGCCGTCCGATCGCGTCTTTTAGAAGGATTCCGTGGGTGGCTCTGGGCGATCCGTGGAAGGGCTTGTTCTGCAACCTGATTGGTTGGCGTCTCTTAGAAGGATTTCGTGGCTAGCTCTTGGCGATCCGTGGGATGGATGATTCTGGAATCTGATTGGCTTCATCGTTTTTACGTGCAACAACGTGGCATGCGAGCGTGGAACACTCCATTGACCGTTGGACCGAGCGTGGCATGCGAGGGAGCAGGGCGGGGCGGACTGCACCATGCATGCAGCTGCCCCTAGCGTCGCAGTAATATTTTACGTGCAACAGCGCTGCAGCGTATTTACTCCTTCCGTCGCATTAAATAAGTGTACGTGTAACAACTTTCTTCAATCAAACTTACTCCCCTGAGGTTCATTGTAATAAATGAGACTTTGCATGATATCACATCTATGTTATTTTGCACTATGGAGTAGTAACTTAGACTAGTAATATATGCATGATACCACATCTAAGTGCATTGGAAAGGTAGAAGTACACTTTTTGTGAATAAATTTTGAAGTCAAACGTAAACTTATTTGTGGACAAAGGGAGTATGCATGTCACTATGACCAGACTAAGAAAAAATATCAAAATCTAAAATATGTAATAAATATAACGTACAGCGTGGCACACTCCATTGACCGTTGGACCGAGCGTGGCATGAGAGGGCGCTGGACGGGGCGGGCGGCACCATGCATGCAGCTGCCCGTAATGTCGCAGTCTAGCTATTTCGCGTGCAACAGCGCTGCCCCATTAAATAAGTGTACGTCGAACAACTTTCTTCAGTCAAACTTACTCCCTCTATTCCCTCCAATTGACATCCCTCTGATTACTCCCACCGATTTTTCTTGCGTGTGTAAAAACGAACGAGTTTGTTGCATGCGGTGTGTAAAAAGGAACGAGTACCTTGGTACTAGATTCCTGCATTTATTACCGAAGTAAATCAAGGCCAAATTATATTTTCCCTTTTATTTTTCACTGTCAATGAACAACTACCTTGGACGTTTTTTCTCTCTTTCCCATTAATGCATGCATGCATGCAGGGGCGGGGGCGGCGGTGCAGGGGTTACGTCCCATCCTAGCTATTTTTTTTCTCTCTTTCGCATTGATCACGCCCGCTGCCCACACGCAACGCAGCGCACGCGTCTGCGCCAACGCGACACTGGATTCCCACGCCGCCCTTCATGCCCCGCCCTCAATAAATAGGCAAAATGCCTTTGCCTCCTCATCTCATCTTGCCCCTCATCTTCAACCTCGAGCCCGTCCCTTTGCCTCCTCCCAGCCCCCAAACACTCCGGCGACCATGGCGACCTGCCCCTTCCGCTTCCCTTCCGACACCGAAGTAAGCGGCGAGGACAACCACCCGGACCACAAGCAGTGGTGGGATCAGGAGGCGCCCACGCGCCCCAAGCGTGGCAAGAAGAAGAAGTCCCCGCCCTGCCCCTGGGGGGAGCAGGGCCCCATCGTCACCAACCCCGTCCCCAACCTCCTCGGCGGCGGCGACCTCCCCTCCTAAGCGTACTGGGCTACGACGGAGAAGGAGGAGGCAAAGTAGGAGGCTGCTATCGCCAGGCGGGAGGAGAAGCAGGCCCAGCGCGCCTTGAAGAAAAGGCGCATACGGAAGGACGAGCAGCGACGGGAGGCCAATGGCTGGGCCTTCCGGGAGGAGCAGCGAAAGCGGGAGCAGCGGAAGAGGCTGGCGGCGTGGAATGCCGCGAAGGCGGCTGCACCGGCACCGCCTCCACCGCCGATGGAGTAGGGTAGCTAGGGTTAGGGTTTAGGGGCTAGCCCAGGGTTTAGGCGGGGCGCCTATTTGTTGGATATATGCCCAAGAGGCAATAATAAAGTGGTTATTATCATATCTTCACACTTATGATAAATGTTTACATACCATGCTATAATTGTATTAACCGGAAACATTAATACTTGTGTGATTTGTAAACTAAAATAAGAGTCCCTAGTAAAGCCTCTTGTTAAACTAGCTTGTTGGTTAATATATGATCATGGTTTCCTGATCATGAACATAGAGATGTTATTAACAATAGGATCATATCATTAGGAGAATGATGTGATGGACATACTCCTATAGATAAGCGTAGCATAAAGATCAAGTCATTTCAATAGTTCAATTGCTATATGCTTTCTGATACATAGTAACCTAATTCCTTCGACCATGAGATCATGCATATCACCTTTTCCGGATGGATGCTTTGATGTCATCAAACACCACACCGTAACAGGGTGGCTATAAAGGTGGCATTGAGTGTTCAGAAAGTATTGGTTGAAACACATGGATCAAGAGTGGGATTTGTCCATCCATATGACGGATAGATATACTCTGGGCCCTCTCGGTGAAATGTCATCCAATTAGCTTGCAAGCATGTGACTGGCTCACAAGGGATCACATATCACGGGAACGAGAAAAGAGTACTTATCAGTAACGAGGTTGAACTAGGTATGCAGAGATACCGACGATCATAACCTCGGATAAGTAAACTATCGTGAGACAAAGGGAAATTGGTATCGTATGTAAGTGGTTCATTCGATCGCAAAGTAATCGTAGAAATATGTGGGAGCCATATGAATTTCCAGATTCCTCTATTGGTTATTGATCGGAGAAGTGTCTCGATCATGTCCGCATAATTCACGAACCGCAGGGAGACACACTTAAGGATTCGACGTTGTTTGAGTAGTTATGGTATTATGAGAAAGAGTCCGAATGTTGTTCGGAGTCTCGGATGGGATCCGGGATATCACGAGGTGATCCGGAATGGTCCGGAGAATAAGATTCATATAAGGAAAGTTCCGTTTCGGAGTTCGGGAATGATTCCGGTGTTTTCATCGGGAATGTTCTAGAAGGTTCCGGAATGTCCGGCACTCCGGAGGGGAAGGGGTACATGAATGTGTCATTGCATATTGGGATGATTGCATCATGTACTAAGTGTTCTCGCTGTTCCAAATAAAGGATTAAATTGAATCCTAAATTGAAAAGTCAAATAGCAAGTTTGAAAAGTCAAACGACTAAAATTGGAAAGAGGGAAAGAGGAAGGTGTGGGAAACCGAGTTGGGGAGGAGTTCCCTCCTCCAACCGGCGGCCCACCTCCAAGCCGAGTTGGGGAGGGACTCCTCTCCCTCCCCATGGCGCGCCGGCCCCTCCACCTATATAAGGAGGGGCAGGGCTCCCGCCTCTTGACACACAAGTTCCTATCATCTAAACCTAAACCCTAGCCACAGCCTCCGGTTTAGAGCCGTTTTGACTTAGAGCTTCTAATTGCCCTAGCCTTCGGTTTAGAGCCTTCTAATTGGTGTGTCTAATCCCTAGACCACTAAAGCCTCTCTCATACTCCACCATACTCGCTTCGGCTTAAGGCGAAGCCCTGCGAGATCTCCCCTCTACTTCCGGTACCACGCCGTTGTGCTGCCGGAATCGCGAGGAGAGTGCTACAACCTCCGCTGCCTGCTGGAACAAGGGAGAGGAAGGTCTTCTTCGAGTACCGAATGTGTGACCGACTGCGGGAGCACTGCCGGAACGTGGCGCCGGAAGGATCGTCTACGCGATCTTGAGATCGGAAAGAGTACGACTACATCACCCACGAGAATCTGCTCTCGTTAACCGCTTTGGAATCTTCGACGGTAAGTTATTCCATCGACTCATTGCTACAATATAGTAGATAGATCTTGGCTTGCTTGTTTGTATGCGATAGAAATTTTTTGTTTTCCATGCTACGAACCCCTACAGTGGTATCAGAGCCGTGTCTATATGTAGATCTGTTGCACGAGTAGAACACAATGGTCATTGTGGGCGTTGATGCTTTTATTGTCGATTGCTTCTTGTGTACTTTGCATCTTGCGGTATGTTGGGATGAAGCGGCCCGGGCTAACCTTACATGACATCGTTCATGAGACTTGCTCCATGCTCGACATGCAACTTGTATTGCATAAGTGGCTTTGCGGGTGCCTGTTTCTCCTAGCATAGTTAAGATCCAATTTACAACGGGTAATTAACAATACTAGTATCAATGTTGTGGTTCATGTTCGTAAGTTAGAACGACACTTATTAACAGCCCCAAACCACGTAAAACATGCAAAGAAAGTATAGGCGTCTAACTTTGTTTTGCAGGGGTGTGCAGTGATGTGATATGGCCATGATTGTGATTATATATGATGTATGCAATGTTCCTTATTGTAAGTCGGCAACCGGCAGGAGCCATATGGTTGTCTTTAATTTCTGTTAAGACCCGCGTGTCTATTAAAAGTAGTTGTAATAGTTGAAGCCGGTGGATGACAACCATGGAGCAGCATCATTGACCTTGATGCAATGTCGGTGATGATGGAGATCATGTTCGTGCTAGAAGATGGAGATCGGAAGCACAAAGAAGAAAGGCCATATCATATCACATATTATGAATTGCATGTGATGTTAATCCTTTATGCATCTTGTATTGCTTAGTAGACGACGGTAGCATTATAAGATGATCCCTCATGCACATGAATTTCAAGTCATAAAGTGTTCACCCTTAGTTAGCACCGTTGCTAAAGCTCGTTGTTTCGAAGCACCACGTGATGATCGGGTGTGTTAGATTCTGCGAGTGTATACAACGTGAGCAAGCCAGATTTGCTCATGCGGAAGCTAAGGTTTGATCTTGACGAGCCTAGCATGTACAGACATGGTCTCGGAACACGGATCACCGAAAGGTAAAGCATGAGTCATATAGTAGATATGATGAACATGTTGATTGTTCGCCATTGAAGCTACATCAACTCTCGTGATGATCGGTTTTGATATGGTGGATTTGGTTCGTGTGATCACTAAAACAATGTGAGGGATATTTGTTTTGAGTGGGAGTTCACCTAGATTAATTTAATTATTAATTAGAACTCAATTTATCATAAACTAAATCAAAGTGAATTTGCATAGTTGTTGTAGTCATTGGCATCCGTTTACCACCTTGCGCTTAGTTATAATTGAGATGATAGAACTATAGAATTCTGGTTAGTTACTTTACGAACTGGTATCGGATTGTTTTGAAGTGTTAATCTAAAGTTTAAAAGTCCTATTGCAAACTTTCAGTAAGTTCCGGTTACTCCATGAAGGTTAATAATTAGTATTAAATCAAGAGTAACAATTCCAAGTGTTAGTATATAAGTATCATGTTTGTCTCCATGATTCTTGATATTCAAAGGATTCTCTTAATATCAAGGTTATCTAGGATCTGAAAGAGTTGTTTCAGAAACCATGATGTATGGAAGATATTGTGATATCTAAAACGAAGTTTTGGTTACAACATGATAGAGTATAATATGGCAAAGTTCATGTTCTCATATTTTGATGAGAATTTGCAAAAGGTTGGAGACACTTGTTGTCCTAATCCTCCAAAAGGTTTTGGATAGCAACATTATACTCATAATTCATCGTTATAAGCTAAATGTTGCTTGATCATGGACGATTCCATGATAAGGGTGAATATTTGATGTAGGTAAAATGTTTACTACACCAAGAGATTACTAAAGAAAGGAATTTGAAAGAACACCAAACGTTTGATGATGGTGATCTACTTCAAAGTGCAAGTCCAAAGACATTGGTATTTAACTATACACGCTTTGGACTATATGTCATATGTATGACTCCACTATTGATGTTGATAGATTCTTCAAACTGAAAAGGAAATACTGAAAGAGAATCTCATAAATATATGGCAGAAAAGAAAAGACTAGAATTGTTCAGCTTAAGTATATAGATGATATACATGTTATGGCTATATTCTTTGCTTATTAAACAATGTGGTTCTTAAGTATTTGATACTGAATTTGTTGGTGTGAATCGTCATATGAAACAACACAATTCATGAACTACAATGGCCTAAATAAACTAGCAAAAGAATATGTGATGATGTTCATCGAGAACAAATAAAAGGTTATTGTGTTACTCGTTAAACGTCAAAGCTTGTCTTCAAGATTTGTTTTATCAGGTATTATGAGAACAAAAGGGTTGTTCAAATAATTGCCGTAATCCATAAAAGATGGATGATTCACAAATCTCGTTGGAGAAATCACATCCATAAAACTAGTGCTAAAAATGTCGAAAGACAAATTAATTGAAAGATCACTTAGGAAGTGACATCGCCGTTTAAATTATATTGGAAAGAAAACATGAAGAAACTCCATATGGATGGAATTTTGGAGTCTATTTGTTTTTGATCAAATGACGCTTGTGAAACTTTCTTAGAGATAATTAAAACTTCGTTCATAGGCCAAAAGGGAACGAATGACTAGCTTATTGGAACTTGTGCATATTGTTGTACGAAATCCATTATGTGTAGTCAAGAGCGATGGATTTCAACTTCATATGCTTTCTCCAAAAATTTGAGTGAATATATGAATATTTACTTAATAAGGATGAAGTGTGAAATATTTGAAAAGTTCAAAGATTTTCAAGATGAAGTGCAAAATCATTGTAACAAGAATATAAATAGTTTATGATAAGATCATAAAGGAAGATATTTGAGTTACAAGTTTAGCATAATACCTAAGATTTAAGGAATCATTCCGTGGATTTGCATTTTCCCGAAACACCATAAGAGTATGGAGCGTTCGAGATATGTAATTAAACCTTGTTTGACATGGTAAGATCGAAGGTGTAATTCATAAAACTGCCATTGTATTTTAAAGGTTAAAAGCTTTAGAGATTACCGTTTTCCACTGAAAAGAGCTCCATCATAATCCGCTGAAATGACACCATATAAAGTTATGGTTTGGGATAAAACCCAAGTTGTCCTTTCTTTAACATTGGTATGCTATGCATAAGAAAGATGTGTGCAACCAAAGTCGGATGAACCTGTCTTTGTATAACTGTTAAGTATTCCTCCATAAACACCGGAGACAAAAGTGTTTGTTGCTTAGAACGTCAAGTTTCTTTGAGAAGGAATTTTTCGTGAAAAGTTAAGTGGGAGTACAATAGAACTTTGATAAGGTTAAAAGAACCTTAGCTATACGTGTCAAGTTGCGCAGCGCCGAAAAGTGTTCCGGAGTTAGCAAACAATGCTCATGGCTCGCGTACTTCAAAGGTTGTGGTCACGGAGATCTAAGTTCCTATTGAAACAAGTAGGTCGGATGAACAATCAAATACCAAGATTTGAGAGTTAAATCATTATTTGACAATAATGATCCGACTACATGCAAAGAAGCGATGATGAGCCCTGACTCCGTCAAATGGCTTGAAGCCATAAAATCCGTGATAGTTCCATACACGAGAAATCAAGTTTTGAACTTGAAGGACCCTCGAGAAAGGTGTAAGACCTTACAGTTGTGTCTGGATCTATAAAGAAATAGACATGGATGTTTTACATCTATGAAATAGTCGACATGTTGGGAAAGAGTTCACAAAATGTTCAAAGGTTGACTATGACAAGATTTGATCTTTTATAGTGATATTTAGTCTAGACGGATTAATGTAGCAACCACTACATATAATTTGTTATATGGTAGTTGAATAAACAAAACAAGTTCTTCTAATAGAATCGTTACCTAGGACATGTGCATAACACGGTCCATAGGGTTTTGTTAATTCAAAGGATGCTAAAAGCATATGCAAACTTCAATGGTTAAAGTGAGCATCACGGAGTTGGAATCTTCACTGTGATGAAACTGTTAAAGGAGTTTAAAAGTTCATTAGAGACGATGAAGATGCTTGCATTTGCAAGAAATTAAGTGGGAGCGCTAAGACATGTTTCTAATACATTATGTGGAAGACATATTGTTGATTGAAAATAATGTATCTTTTATTAACACATATTAAGAATTTCATCCCGATGAAAGACTTAGGCAAAACCCAAATATTTGGCATCAATAGATGCTAATATGGTTGTGCCAGAAGTACATAGACAAGATATTGAATGAGTTCAATATAGAAACTACAAGAGAGGTTCTTGTCGCACAGAAAAGATTGAATGAGTTCAATGTTGATGATATATTCAAGTGTATTGACATTTGGTAAAGTGAAACAAATAATCAAGTATAGATTGATACTTGATGTATGAAATCACAAAGAGTATTTATATCAATCATACTGTGATATGTACAAATCCAGATATGTCCTATGCTCTAAATATTGTGAGCATATACCAGAATGATTCGTAAGATGATCATTGGACAATAGTAAGGATATTCTTATGATCTTTTGGAAGAACTAAGAGTATAATATTTGTAGAAGTGACAAATAGATGGTTAGTTCATTGTAAAAGTATTACATTGATACTAGCTTTGTCACAAAGTACAAATTAAGTTTATCTCAATCTAAACTAAGGGTGGCACAATATAATGGAAAGTGAGTTCCATAATGGATTTGGATGAGTTCCAAAGTTAAGACATTGTGACAGATACTACAATAAAAGGCTAAGTATATGACTGCTATTTTAGCAGCAAAAGAGGGAATTTTTGTCAAGTAGTTTGTTATCAAACTAGGTGTAGTTCACAGTGGGATAATACTATGAAGATATATTGTGCGACAATATTATCAACATGTTTTAACCCCAAAGAGCTAAAGGTCACACCGAAAGACCATATTTATACAAAGCCATCTCATTAGAGAATGAGTGATGCGTAGAGACGCAAAGACATGCAATTACACACGGACCTGGAAGTGTCAGATCCAGAGATCAGTTGACCACTAGCAATCGTGTACATACAACACCGTAAAGCCATAGGTGTTGAATACACAAAGGTTTGAAACTAGATTATTGACTCTAGTGCAAGTGGGAGACTGTTGGAGATATGCCCAAGAGGCAATAATAAAGTGGTTATTATCATATCTTCACACTTATGATAAATGTTTACATACCATGCTATAATTGTATTAACCGGAAACATTAATACTTGTGTGATTTGTAAACTAAAATAAGAGTCCCTAGTAAAGACTCTTGTTAAACTAGCTTGTTGGTTAATATATGATCACGGTTTCCTGATCATGAAAATAGAGATGTTATTAACAACAGGATCATATCATTAGGAGAATGATGTGATGGACATACTCCTATAGATAAGCGTAGCATAAAGATCAAGTCATTTCAATAGTTCAATTGCTATATGCTTTCTGATACATAGTAACCTAATTCCTTCGACCATGAGATCATGCATATCACCTTTTCCGGATGGATGCTTTGATGTCATCAAACACCACACCGTAACAGGGTGGCTATAAAGGTGGCATTGAGTGTTCAAAAAGTATTGGTTGAAACACATGGATCAAGAGTGGGATTTGTCCATCCATATGACAGATAGATATACTCTGGGCCCTCTCGGTGAAATGTCATCCAATTATCTTGCAAGCATGTGACTGGCTCACAAGGGATCACATATCACGGGAACGAGAAAAGAGTACTTATCAGTAACGAGGTTGAACTAGGTATGCAGAGATACCGACGATCATAACCTCGGATAAGTAAACTATCGTGAGACAAAGGGAAATTGGTATCGTATGTAAGTGGTTCATTCGATCGCAAAGTAATCGTAGAAATATGTGGGAGCCATATGAATTTCCAGATTCCTCTATTGGTTATTGATCGGAGAAGTGTCTCGATCATGTCCGCATAATTCACGAACCGCAGGGAGACACACTTAAGGATTCGACGTTGTTTGAGTAGTTATGGTATTATGAGGAAGAGACCGAATGTTGTTCGGAGTCTCAGATGGGATCCGGGATATCACGAGGTGATCCGGAATGGTCCGGAGAATAAGATTCATATAAGGAAAGTTCCGTTTCGGAGTTCGGGAATGATTCCGGTGTTTTCATCGGGAATGTTCTAGAAGGTTCCGGAATGTCCGGCACTCCGGAGGGGAAGGGGTACATGAATGTGTCATTGCATATTGGGATGATTGCATCATGTACTAAGTGTTCTCGCTGTTCCAAATAAAGGATTAAATTGAATCCTAAATTGAAAAGTCAAATAGCAAGTTTGAAAAGTCAAACAGCTAAAATTGGAAAGAGGGAAAGAGGAAGGTGTGGGAAACCGAGTTGGGGAGGAGTTCCCTCCTCCAACCGGCGGCCCACCTCCAAGTCGAGTTGGGGAGGGACTCCTCTCCCTCCCCATGGCGCGCCGGCCCCTCCACCTATATAAGGAGGGGCAGGGCTCCCGCCTCTCGACACACAAGTTCCTATCCTCTAAACCTAAACCCTAGCCACAGCCTCCGGTTTAGAGCCGTTTTGGTTTAGAGCTTCTAATTGCCCTAGCCTTCGGTTTAGAGCCTTCTAATTGGTGTGTCTAATCCCTAGACCACTAAAGCCTCTCTCATACTCCACCATACTCGCTCCGGCTTAAGGCGAAGCCCTGCGAGATCTCCCCTCTACTTCCGGTACCACGCCGTTGTGCTGCCGAAATCGCGAGGAGAGTGCTACAACCTCCACTGCCTGCTGGAACAAGGGAGAGGAAGGTCTTCGTCGAGTACCGAACGTGTGACCGACTGCGGGAGAACTGCCGGAACGTGGCGCCGGAAGGATCGTCTACGCGATCTTGAGATCGGAAAGAGTACGACTACATCACCCACGAGAATCTGCTCTCGTTAACCGCTTTGGAATCTTCGAGGGTAAGTTATTCCATCGACTCGTTGCTACAATCTAGTAGATAGATCTTGGCTTGTTTGTTTGTATGCGATAGAAAATTTTTGTTTTCCATGCTACGAACCCCTACACTATTCCCTTCTATATTATTGTACTTTTTTCTTTTTATTGTAATGTTATCGATCCGGCTATCTAATATAAGTAATGTTATCCCAATATTATCTACCCCCTTGTTTTATTGTAATCTGTGTTTTATTGTATTGTCATTTGTCAAAACACCCAAAACAACAAGTGTATAAAACAAAAGACACAAAACAAGTTCATATAATACTCGTGCAATATTTATAAAATGAGTGAAATTAGAAAAGCTCAAAAGGAAGAATAAGTTAACGTAATGATAGTTGATTATTTTCAAAACAACACATGGTTCATTTTCAAACAAGACATTTACATATTTACATAAGTTAAAGGAGCGCGCAAGTTATGTTAGTTAAATGGATGTCCTTGGACTTCATTTATATATTTACTTTCGCAAAAAAAAAAAATTGCGACCTGAGCACGAGTATCTGCAGATCCACACGTCCCTATTTAGATTGTAACGTGAGTACCATTTTTTCCCCAATCAACATATAGTTACTATTGGGCCTGGATACGTTCATTTTGGTCTGGCTAAGTTCTATTTGGGCCTGGCCTTTTTCAATCCTCGTCAATTGTTTTTTTTACTTTTCAACCCCTCCCCCTCCCCTGCACACGGACGCCCCCTGCACACTGATAAAAGGAACACTGACGAAACTGAAGGAACACTGATTTCGAAAACAGAGCGGCTCAAAATTAGCCTGAATTTGTGTTGCATTTTATTCAAGCCAAAGAGATAGACCATTACATCCATTACAAAACATCACTCGAACACTGACTGCGCTGTCTAATGACTAACGATCAGGAGATAAACTAATCCGAGAGAAATTACACAAAAAAAAATCGGCCATCAGATTGTCCTGCTTCTTCAATTCGATGATTTGCCTTAGCTGCTTGTTCATCTTCTTTAGCTCGTCCTTCACTTCCGCATCCACCGTAGTACCAGCGGAAATGGGGTTGCCACATCCCAATTGCTCCACCACGGACGGGTTTTCGAGCTCCCGGGGTGCTACCTCCACCCCAATTCGCTCTATGTACTCATCAAGCCACTCAAAATTCCCACATTTTGGCAGTTCCTGAAATCGCAGAGATGTACCCTAAATCCCAAATTCGATGAAACGCATGAAATTTCGAAAGAAAAGCGAGAAATTGGCGCTCGGAACACTCAGATCTCACCTTTCCCGGCTCGGGCTTGCTCTCACACTTCACAAATTCCCGGCCAATGTTGCCGTTCTTGTCGGTGGATGTGACAAGCCGCTTCAGGGGCGCTATACGGGGGCAATCGGGGCACCTCCTCATCGGCACCGCACCATACCGAGGCCATGAGCGGTGGGAGGAAGCAGAGCTCGACATCCCTCGCCGGCGTTGCCGCACTTGCTCGCCGGAGAAGAAAACGGAAGGGGATGAGATGCTGGAACGGTGGCGGGAGTGCTCGGGTGCGGGGACGGATCGGGGCCAACGGCTCTCTTCAACCACAGGGTGGGTCCCACGATATGAGGTGGACATCAGGTGAGTTCCGCCGTGACGTGGAGAGGCTGTGGGTCCTACTGTGCTCAGCTGATTCGAATTCGTTGACGGTCTCGTGGGTTTAAGTAGAAGTGTCGCACGGGAGCTATTTGCCGCTTCAGAAGTGTCGCATGCGAGCTATTCTTTGCAACGATGTCGCTTTCCTTCCAATTTCACGTAAAGACGTCGCATAGGAGCTATAAGCCCATTCTGCCGAGAGAGGAAGACCGAGGTAGGTTTGGGGAGAAGCCTCCACATGGCAGCCAAGGACATCCCGAATCGAGGCCAGAATGTCTGGATCAACATGCGTGGGATCCACCATGGTCTTGTGGAAGTTGGTGCCCAGGCCGGTGGCTTTGGAGAAGCTCAAGAGGAGTTTGCAGATGCGTTTTTGCCACGCCCCACTACAGGATCAGATCGCTAGGCCGACGGCAAAAAGCCCTCGGCGTAGGCCCTTTCGCTGTCGGCGTACGGTACGCCGAGGGCATCCGTCGGCGTAGCGTCCTCGGCGGAGCAAAAAACACCGTCGGCGTAGCGTCCTCGGCGGAGCAAAAAACGCCGTCAGCATATGTGCTAGCCGTCAGCGTAGCAGCCGTCGGCGAACGGCGGCGCTGCTGTTACACGGCCAGCTAACGGCGCGCTGGATATGCCGATGGCCACGACCCTCGGCGTAGCCGGGACACGTGGCTAGCGCTGTCCTCCCCAGGAGGTGAGCTGTGCCGATGGAATCCGACCCTCGGCCATGGGCCAGGCGTACGCCGATGGCCTGCCCCTCGGCGTATAGCTGGCACGTGGCAGCTGCTAGCCGTCCCGGGCCGAAGCTAGGCCGACGGTTTTAGCCCTTGGCGTATGGACTCGCATACACCGACGGCAAGGCCCTTGGCGTAGCTATGACCATATGACACGCAGCAGGGGTCTACGCCGACGGCAAGGTCCTCGACGTAGCCCCTGCATAGATTTTTTTTACAGTTTGTTTCACAGATTTGTCTCCTGCACTTTTGTTTCATAGCAATATTGAATTAATTTCACAACAATATAGGGAAATATATTTCACATCAATTCAAACAAGATCACGTATGCCATACATGTATCAAACAAGATCACATCATTCATACATCATTCAAACATGTATCAAACAAGATCACATCATTCATACATGTATCAATATCGTCACACATGCATAGACAATAAAACCCTACAGCTATGGAGGAGACGGGGTGGGAATGAAATCTTCCTAGGTGAAAAGAGGCGACCTCTTGTGAGGGTGGCGTCCAGTGGAAGCAGCAAAAGAGCCACCTGGCGAGGGAGTAGGAGAAGTGTGAAGCTCGGGAGAACCACTGGCAGAATGGCCAGGAGAAGGACCATTGTCATGAAGCGGTGTGATCTGACGCCCATCCGGCGAGGCGTGGCCAAAGTGCCGGTTCCCAAAAGCTTCTGTTCCCTACATGTTAGCAACTTGCGAGACAAAGTAAAGAGATAACCAGTGGGTTAGCAAAGAACTTACCGGTGTCGATGAGTAGTATGTCCTAGCGAAGCTGTCCCTCGATGGCAAAAATAGCGTCGGCTCTGGCATGGAAGGCATGGACCCTAAATCTGTATTCTGTGGGCTGGCGACGTGGGCTAGCCTGGCTCGTTGCTACGCCGACGGCCCCGATCTTTAGCCGTCGGCGTAGCGGCCGACCGTCGGCGCACAGCGCCATTCCTGTAGTGCCCACGTCCGTGCGCAGGATAATAAGGGTGTCATCAGGGTACCGAAGGACCAGACACCGCTCGCCATCAACGAGAGGGTGTCGGAGAAGATCATCCTGCTTGATGAGCACATGTAGGATATATGGGACGGGCAGGAAAAGTTAGGGCGACAAAGGATCTCGTGCTGCAGGGCCACGCTTGAGATCGATACAGTGCCCCGAGATCCCATTTCCGTATACCATCAATTATTTGAAACTGAAGGTGAACTCTATCCTCAGTTTGGACAACTTTGACAGCACGCGGTTTGGTTCGAAAACTATGGCTAGCTTCACTTGTAGGTGAAAAAGAAGGAATGGCTATTTTGAAGAAGAGCCTGTGTCTCCACCGCGTACCCATCAGCACAGAGAGGAAGGAGGACCTGTTCATCCCACTAGTATAGTTATGAAGATAAAAACCTACATTGACCTGATCATCTCGCAACAGGTTTGATCCGAATCCGACCATAGGCGTGGGACCTCTCGTGTAGGTTCTTGGTCTCCGCCGCCGGAAGGACTTCGGATGATTAATGTTGATGCCGGAAGGACTTCTGCTGTGGTTAGGAACCATGCATGAGACTTTATTGGGGCTTATGGAGAATGTTTTCATGATGTAACCAACCCCAAGCTGGCTAAAGCCATTGCAATCAAATCAGCTGTCTGTTTTGCTGTCGAAGAAGGTACAGACAATATTATTGTTGCTTCTGATTGTCTGTCAGTTGTTCAACGCCTTCAGGCCGACGGAGAGGACCGGTGCAGTGTTGGTCCTGTTATTCAAGATATAAAGGCCATACTGGATTCCTTTAATTTGTGTTCTGTTCGTCATGTTAGTCGCTTGCACAATGTTGCAACGCATCGTTTAGCCAGGTCTTTTGAGTTATCGAGTAGATCTGTGTGGCGTGTTGTGTACCCGTTGTGTATTCTAGAAACAATTTGTATTGACATTATGTCTGGATGATTAATAAAGCATACGCGTCCTCTAAAAAAAAAGTAATCATCGAGGGCGGTCACCAATCTGTAAATCTCGATGTGATGCCTTGTCACTGTATTCATTGTAGAATGGTGAATGTTGTGTAACCCGAAATTACCTGTTGGAGGTTTATAACCGCTGAAGATTTATTTGTAGACACGTTTGTGGAAGACGGCCTTGTCCGTCGTAGTTTTCAACATACGGAAAAAACTCACTCCGCACGGTCGAAAAAATATAACAACTACTAGCTGAATGCCCGTGCGTTGCTACGGGTGATAATAGAAAATATAAAAATGATAAGAAATTATTCTCTTTTATGTCATGATTATTTGGTGGTCTTATGGTCTCATAAAAACACCAAATATTTTTTTGGATAAAATGAACAACAATATCATCTTTCCTTGCAGATACCTACCGTGGTCAGGTACACATGAAAATAATCTGAGGTGTGTACCCTTTAAACCATAATAATAACAATGCATATGAGTGGTACAAAAAATTGGGTTTCCTCTCATAGCACAATGACCCTGCGACGGGTCAACAAATAATAAATACATCTTATAAATATAGAATAAATAAAAAATACCATCCTAATTTTTTCTAGGTTTCAATTATTTTCAGATCTTTAGACGCTGCCACATCAGTCTTTAATTTTATTGAGAATTATTGGCAGATTGTAGCCTCGCACCGGGGCATATTTTATCTCGTTTGGTAACACCGATGCAATCAATGATCGACTATTTCGTGCAGGGATGTTTTTTTATCTCCGTCCACTTAGATTAATCTGGAGTTGGGCGTTTTTGGTTGACATCATCTGAAACAAAAATTGAACATAGATTTTCGAATGTAGAAACAAAGTGAACCTACTTATTGTTATGTAAAAACGAATACTTGGTAGAAATCGTGGCAAGCAATATTGGTAACTGGAAGGGGGAAACGTAGTCATAGTGGCATTTTGGCATTCGTGTGAGTAGCTGAATTATCTTATTTATCTTATTTTAGCCATCATCTAAATCTGTGCGACAAAGGTTTTAATCTGAATGAAATGTTTGGATGTGTTCACTGTACATCCCTGCA
This sequence comes from Avena atlantica, assembly GCA_910589765.1. NCBI lineage: Eukaryota > Viridiplantae > Streptophyta > Magnoliopsida > Poales > Poaceae > Avena > Avena atlantica. The sequence continues at coordinate 19,739,699 of OU342733.1, forward strand.
TCTGTTTTCACAACCGTAAACGAAAAGAATCAAGAGGCACTCCAAATCCATGGCCAAAACGTGTGCTAGTTTTTAGGTTATAGACTTCAAACCGAATGAAGATATAAACTGATAGCCCCGATGTTTTGTATAGATTATAGAACACGTCCAAACTATAGATTCAAACCCGTGGTAAAAAAATATGAAGCACAAGCTGGCAAATCTCATCGATTCCCACCTCCACACCTCAGCAGCTCAGCCACTGCTTGCCGCAAAGTTCCAGAGAGAAAGGGGAGAGAGCGGCGGTTGGGATTGTGCTTGCATATGCAGCTGTAGGTGACCATCATCGATGAATGGAGGTCCGTGTACTCTTAGGTAGAGACGGGCTGAGCCCGATGCGGATATTGGTGGCAACCGGAGGGGTAAATAGTTGGAGAAGGGATGGACGGTATGGTAACTGTCAAGGTCCATGGCACCGATGCCAACTCCCTGCCCGGTGAACTCGCCCTATGTGTTGCCGCGGCGAACTCCCCTAGCGCGCCTCCCCGGCCACACAGATCGCCGCCCTCGCCTCCTACCCCAAAATTCCTGCGTCCCACATGGTACAGATCCCATGTCCCTGATTTCCAATGACAACATTGCCAAGGCTCTCCCCTGCTGGCCCTTCCGATGAACTCAAATCGAGGTCGCCCTTGTAGAGAGAGATTATGGAAGATTGCACAGCTCTAATAGGATCGGCTATATATATATATATATATATATATATATATATATATAAGAGAGAGAGAGAGAGAGAGAGAGAGAGACAATTACAGGGTATAATCCAACGGTTACGCAAAGACCTACCCAACTCCCTGCTTGCAGTCCCTGTCCCCTGCTAGCTATCAACAACGCCGTGTGTAGAACGGACCTGCCATGCATGGGGCGTTCCCATGTCTTCTTGAGGATCTCCCCTTCCTTCATGGACATGGCCCCGATGAGAATGGCGTATGGCTCCACGGACATGGTGCTCTCCCTCCTCTTCCAAGCCTGCAAGACCATCCCGACATGGCCGCCTCCCTCGCTGCCCCCCCCCCCCCCGATCCGGGAGTGAATAGGACTTAGAGTTTGTATTTTTTTCGAAATGGGGGTAAAACTACCCGGCCTCAGCATCAATTGATGCACACAGCCATTTATTAAGCCAACGTGAAAAATAACAAGTCACCAATTCAAGATACAGCATAGGACTACATGCAGAGGGAAAGGACTTAGAGTTTGGACTACAGGCAGAGGGAAACTCTTCAACGCGAGGGGAATGACCGTGGATGCCGACTAAAAATGTAGACCTTGTCTTCTCCTTCTTCCGTGCGGGGCAGCTTCTAGACGCACCCCAGGTGCTCGACGAGAAGGAGGGGTGTCCAGGACGGAGACGGGGGGTGTGAGGGAGATGCAGGGGAGGGGGAAACAAAGAGGGAGAAGGACAGAGGGAGGCGGAGCTAGAGGAGGGTGATCTTGGAGTCATCACGGTCACCGGCGTGGCGGACCCGTGAGAGGAGGCATGCCGACGACTCGTGTGGCGGAATCAGGAAGAGCTCGATGTGCGATGCTGCGAGGCGGAGAAGAGTCACTTATCGGTCGTTGACCCAGGGTGGCATTTGGGGATTTTTTTTCTTCACTCGGCGGTGGCATACCACGTAATAACTTGAAAGATTTAGGGGCAAACCCATCCATAGAATTTTCGCGCGTACGAACCTACGATAAGACAAATTATAGTGTAGATAGATAGCACAAATGTCTGTGCGTTGCAACGGATGAGATTGTTTAAATTGGTTAGGACACGCCACTTTCTGATTGTTTGATCTCTCAAGACTCCTCCCGATATTGAATTGTCTATCCCTTCTGTTTAAAGATATAAACTACTTCTCAGCCTCCCTTCTATTGAATTTATCTTTGCAAATTTAACTCTTAAATATATTTCTCTAAATATCGCCTAGTTTACCGAAAGAACTTTTCACACATTTTTCATGTGTTCCGAGTATGCACTAGTCATATGATGTTATGTAAATAATGCTAATACTTAGGGAAGAGGATCCAAAGACAAGACAGCAAAATACACGCATTTGCATGTCATAATTAAGAGATAATTGTATTTCAATTTAACCCCACCATGCAACAACTTATCCTTTTGCATAAACCATGAAATGTTCAAGAACAATCAATCTGTGTATAATATTTAGCGAATATTTAAATAAGTATTCCCTGATGAGTTGAAATTTTAAATAATGAGGAGTGTCCAATCTGAACAGATCATATCAAAGTAGCAAGAGAGCGTTTTCAAAATTTTATTTTCGACCGGTGTGAACTAGGATAATTCAACAACTTATTTATTTACATTTGTCAAAATTCTATGCAATTTTCATTTCTATTTCCTAAGAAAATGGATGAACACATCAACATGGAATATGTATCAACATCTACTCTTCACAATCTTATGCCTCGCACCAATCTTTTGTTAAAACAAACTGATTATATTAACTTTAACTATCACAGTACATCATTACATGTATATCAAGTACTACATAGCAACATGCAAAAGTGTCTAGCCGCAACAAACATGAACAAAATGAAAAATACAACGCAAGGATTGATGGGGATACGCCTACTGGGGTATACTCAGCAGGACGTTTCCGACTGGCCCGAGGGCTGGCGAGTGGGCCTGCAGAACGACGAGTGGATCGAAGCCCAGCAAGGTACCAAGCGACTGGAAGCTAAAGGCCCAGGCGAGTAGATAGGCCTAGTCGGACTAGGTTAAATGATTACCGAAGCTGTAACCGAATCGGTTGAGATATGTAAACCCTAGGGGAGGTGAGTCTATATAAACCTCCCTACGGGGTGAGTAGAGACACGTTCCCTCATACACCCAAGCGACTCGCCGCCTGGCCGCCGAGCTCGCCCATTGTAAACACCTCCATAATACAATCTAGCAGGAGTAGGTCTTTACCCTCCGGGGGGCCGAACCTGGGTAAAACCCTGTGTCTTTGCCCTCATCTCGCACCGCAGATGGCTGGCCGCCCTTGCCCCTCGTTATACTACTCGCTGCCGATTGCAGCATCTGCCGTGACCATTCCCACGACAGTGGCGCCCACCGTGGGGCCTGGCCGGTCTGGCCGGTGTTCTGCGGTGAGATCCAATCTGCCCATCAACGAGACGGTCGCCACCGGCCGCATGATAGCGATCGGCGAGATGCTCCAGATCTTGCCGAGTAGCTACGTCCCGGCGGCGCGACCCGTCACGCACAGCGTGATCCTGCCAATCGGCACGATCAGCCTCTTCGTCGGCCTCACCGACGTCATCGTCTCGGAAGACTCGGCTCGCATCCGCGAGTCGCCACCACGCGATCGGCTCTCCGAGAGCCAGGTTCGAACGATCCACCGCCTTGCCTCCGAGTACAACTCGGCCCACAGCAACGTGGCCGGGAACTCAGCGGCCGCAGAAGATGCGGCCCTCACCGACGACGCCGACTCGGCGACCCCGGCGTCGCTCGCCGGATCCATCACCGCGGCCTCATCCGCGGGCTCCATCGCCCAGGTCTCCAACGCGGGAGACTTCGAGGACCCCTCCATCCTCGGGATCTTCGAATTCGACTCCGGGTCGGAGAACTCCGCCGACCTCCGCGATGGCGCCAATCGCCACGCCGCGACTTACATGGCCACCAGCACCGATCCACCGGAGGATCCTTTCTCCACCCCAATCTCTCCTAACGCCACGGCAACGGAGGTCGAGGAACTCCGCTTGAAACTGGCGGAGGCGGTACGCAAAGAGCAGGCCGAGCGCGAAAAATTTCGCCTCGAGCAGGTGACGGCGCAGGAGCTGTCACGCTACCACCAGCAGCGGATCAGGTCACGCTTGAACCCCACCGTTCAAGGGCGTGCCCTGAACTTTGACGACGAAAACGACCCGGCCCGCATAGCCGAGCGCGCGATCTGCGAGAACGCGCCACCAGGAGGAAGCGCCCGGCCCCCGCCAGGATCAACGGCGATGGGTGCCCCACCACCACCCAACCGCACCCCTCCCAGGGAGCAACCGCGGATAGTTGTCTCCTCACGGGAGCGAGACGCAAACGGCCTCCCACTGTTCGCCACCCCAATGGACAACCTCGTGGCAGGCCGAGCAGCAGCCGATAGCATCATAGCCACTGGCGACGGCGCCTTACAGATCCAGTACGTCAAGGCCTTGCTTGCGAAGGCTGTGGAGCAGCAAAAAGCGGGCGCCGACTCGCAAGGTCGAGTATACTCGCGTTCTTCGGGAAGCAGAGCGGCCTCAAGCGGCCGCCCCGCGGTGGCAAACACCCTCAATTGCCCGCCACCAGAGCCACTGCAGCTCCAACACCGACCCGCGAACGCGGCACTCTCCACCAACGATCCCAGGCCGGCGACCAACTTCGTCGCCGCTAACGGACAACCCATCGACGCCCGCACTCACATCATCAACAACCAAAACTGGCGCGCACGCCAGCCCGACGACTTGCGGCACACCCTAACTAATCGCCGCGATGGCGAGCCCATGGGGTCGCTCAGTCGACTTGGGCCTAAGTGCTTCGGACCAATGATCCGAGGCGAGAAGTACCCGCCAAACTTCAAGGCGCCAAAGGAGATAGAAAAGTACGACTCCTCGTACGACCCCGCAGTCTGGCTCGACACATACCTCATGGCAATGGGGATCGCGGGTCACACTGACCTACTCGCCGCCCGTTACCTCCCATTGATGATGGAGGGGACGTGCAGGCAGTGGATCAACACGCTCCCCCAGGACAGTATCGACTCCTGGGAGGAAATGCGCGACGCCTTCGTCAGGCACTTCGAGTGCTCCTACACCCGCGCCACCACCATCGAGGACCTGGAACGATGCGTCCAGGGACCCCGCGAGTCGACCCGCAACTGGGTCCAACGGTGGCAAGAGCTCTGGTACAACGCGGTCGGCATCCACCCGGACACCGCGATCCATTGCTTCAAGACCTCGTGCCGCTACGAGCCTCTAGTCGCCAAGCTCAAGCGACACGCCCGCACACTCGACAACATCCCCGACCTCCTCGAGATCGCCAAACGGTACGCCGAGGAGGATCCAAACCAGGAAATCGACGACGAGTCAGGAGGGCAACACCGCACGGGCGGCAACGACGGCGGACGCCAAACCGACCTACGCTACAGTGGCACCCGCCTCACAGGCAAGCGCCGCAGCGACGGGCGAGTCGACTTCGTCGCCAACGCTGGGCACGCACAGCGCGAGCCCAAGAGCTACCGCCGCGACGGAGGGCAACGGCGCGATGGCGGCAACTACAAGAACAAGCCAAGGTTCGATCCTGCGGCCCTCCTTAACCAACCATGTGCGTTTCACAGCAGGGAAGGGAAGCCTGCAACGCACACCACCGCCGACTGCCACACCCTAAGGGAAATCGAGAAGGCACGGCACGCGCGGGAGGACACCGACAACGACCCGCCATATGGCGGAAAGTTCGGCAAAGTAGCCGGCTCGCTCCACACCTTCACAGGCTTCAACACGAAGCGCGAGAAGAAGGTCATCGCCCGCGCCGTCGCCGTCAACGCAGTGGCCCAAACAGACGTCCCCCAGTTCCTGAACTGGTCGGAACAGCCCATCACCTGGAGCCGGCAAGACCACTCGCCACGCATCGAGTACCCAGGACGAGTCGCCCTGGTGGTCAAGCCCAAGGTTGGCGACTACTGGCTCCCCAAGACACTGATGGACGGCGGCAGCTCCATCAACATCCTCTACCTCGACACCTTCAGGCGGCTGCGGCTCCCGCAGTCGATGATCGAGACAACCCACACCACGTTCCACGGCATCGTCCCCGGTCGGAAGGCGTATCCGATCGGCAAAGTCACGCTGCCAGTCACTTTCGGCAGTCCGGCAAACTTCCGCACCGAGCGGATCGTCTTCGAGCTGGTGCCCTTCGACAGCCCTTACCACTGCGTCCTGGGGCGCTAGGCGTTTGCTAAATTCATGGCAGCGCCCCACTACGCGTACAACGCGATGAAGCTCCCCGGGCCGTGCGGCGTCATCACCATCAACGGCGACCCCGACATGGCCGCCGAATGCGAGGCCAAAGGAGCCGAACTCGCCGACGCTGTCATCGCGGCAGAAACAAACCACGCCGACGAGCTCGCCAAATACGCGAGCGGGGTCAACAATGACGATCCCACAATACTCAAGAGGCCCAACTCAGAGGGCACAAACACCTCAACCTTTGAGGCCACGACGCACACCCGCACCGTCGAGCTGGTCCCAGGCGACCCCAGCCAGACGGTGACGATCGGGACAGGCATGAGCCCAGCATAGGAAGGCGCGCTCATCGAGTTCCTTCGTGAGAATAGGGACATCTTCGCATGGAAACCCTCTGACATGCCCGGTGTCCCTAGGGAGCTCGCTGAGCACAAATTAAACGCCGACCCCAAAGTGCGACCTGTCAAGCAGTCGCTACGGCCCTTCAATGAAGAACGCCGTCGAGCAATCGCCGAGGAAGTGCAGCACCTACTCGCTGCCGGCTTCATCCGGCCAATCAAATACTCCAAGTGGCTGGCAAACCCAGTCCTGGTCGAGAAGAAAAACGGGACCTGGAGAATGTGCATCGACTACACAAACCTGAACAGCGCCTGCCCAAAGGAGCAGTTCGTCCTCCCGCGGATCGATCAGATAATCGATTCAACCGCGGGTTCGGAGTCGCTATGTTTCCTCGATGCCTACTCGGGGTACAACCAGATCAAAATGGCTGTCGAAGACGAGGAGAAGACGGCGTTCATCACGCCATTCGGAGCCTTCTGCTACACCGCCATGACCTTCGGCCTCAAGAACGCCAGGGCAACCTACCAGCGGTGCATGCAAGAATGCCTCGCGAGCCAAATTGGCCGCAACATCCACGTCTACATCGACGACGTGGTCGTGAAATCCGCTCGCCAAGACGACCTACTCGCCGACCTGGCGGAGACCTTCGCCAATCTGCGGCGGTACAAGATAAAGCTCAAACCAGGAAAATGCACCTTCGGTGTACCCGCCGGACAACTACTGGGGTACGTCGTCTCCAAACGAGGGATCGAGGCGAACCCAACAAAGATCGACACGATCGCCCGGCTCGGCAAACCCGAGTGCCTGCGTGACGTCCAGAAGCTGGCCGGGCGAGTAGCGGCTCTCAGTCGCTTCATCCCCCGCCTAGGCGAAAAGGCAATGCCCCTATACCGCCTGATGCGCAAGAACCCCACCTTCCAGTGGGACAAGGAGGCGGACGACGCGCTCCGCGACCTCAAAAAGGTGCTACTCGCCGCACCACTACTCGCCGCACCCACTGACAAGGAACCTATGCTGGTTTACGTCGCGGCGTCCGAGCGCGTCGTCAGTGCTGTAATGGTCGTTGAACGACCAGAGGAAGGAAAGGAGCGCCCGGTTCAGCGGCCGGTGTACTATATCAGCGAGGTTCTCACCGAATCGCGCCAGCGGTACCCACAGTACCAAAAGTTAGTATACGCGGTCTTCAGGGCTCAGCGGCGCCTGCCGCACTACTTCCAGGAGCACCCGATCACGGTCGTCTCCTCAGCGCCACTGCAAGACATCATCCGCAATCGCGAGGCGACCGGGCGAGTCGCCAAGTGGGCCGTCGAGATCGGCGTCCACAACATTAAATACGAGCCACGAAGGGCGATTAAGTCACAGGCACTGGCAGACTTCATCGCCGACTGGGAGGAGGCCCAGCAGCCAGAGAAGATGCCGTACCTCCATTACTGGAGCCTGCACTTCGACGGGTCCAAAAACGCGGACGGTGCAGGAGCGGGGATAGTGCTGACTTCACCAAAGGGCGACAAGCTCCGCTACATCCTCCGGCTCGAATTCACGCCCTGCACCAACAACATGACCGAATACGAGGCCCTACTCCACGGCATGCGAGCCGCCAAGGAGATGAGCGTCAACCGCCTCCGATGCTACGGAGATTCCGACCTCGTTGCGGGACAAGTCGCCGGCACCTGCGACGCCATCTCCCCTACCATGGCGGCGTACCGCCAAGAGGTGGATAAGTTGGGCGGCCACTTCACCGGCTACTCTGTCGAGTGGATCGACAGGCGAAAAAACGAGGAGGCCGACGCCCTCTCTCGCATCGGGTCGGCTCGACTCGCACCACCCGCCGGCGTGTTCCTCGACACAATCTCCAAGCCATCAGTCTCTCCCCCGAGGGAGATCTACATCGGAGTCCCACTCCAACCAGAGGCAGCCTTGGTCGCACTCATCACCGAGCCAGACGACTGGACCAAGCCCTACATCGCCTACCTGGAAACCGGCACTCTGCCAGCAGACGAGACAAACGCTCGGATGATCGCTCGCCGATGCAAGTCTTACACCATCATCGACGGCGAGCTACACAAGCGCAGCGTCACCGGCGTGTTCCAACGTTGCGTCCAACCGGCTGAAGGACGCAAAATCCTCCACGACATTCACTCAGGTGACTGCGGCCACCACGCCGCCGCCCGCTCCCTGGTCGCCAAGGCTATGCGAGACGGCTTCTACTGGCCCACCGCTCACGCCGACGCCGTCGACATCGTCCAGCGATGCGCCGGGTGCCAGAAGTACGCCAATCAGATGCGCGTACCGAGCTCAGCGCTCAAAACGATCCCCATCACTTGGCCATTCGCCGTATGGGGCATGGACATGGTAGGCCCCTTCAAGAAAGCCCCCTCCGGCTACACCCACCTGCTAGTCGCCGTCGACAAATTCACAAAGTGGGTGGAGGCCAAGCCAGTCCGGAAATGCGACGGGAAGACCGCCACTAAATTCCTACGCGAGCTCATATATCGCTACGGGTTCCCCAACAGCATCATCACGGACAACGGCACAAATTTCGCCAAGGGGGCAATGGCCGAATTTTGCGAAGAGCACCACATCCGGCTCGATCTCGCGTCAGTCGCCCACCCGGAATCCAACGGCCAGGCGGAACGAGCCAACCAAAGCATCCTCCACGGCCTGAAGCCGCGACTCCAAGTGCCACTCGAGCGCACCGCTGGATGCTGGGTCGAAGAGCTGCCCTCCGTCATCTGGGGAATCCGCACCTCGGTTAACAGATCGACGGGATTCACTCCCTTCTTCATGGTCTACGGCGCCGAAGCAGTCATGCCCACCGACCTCGAACACGACTCGCCGCGGGTCGTCCACTATACGGAGGCCGCAAACGAGCGGGCCCGCCAAGATGGGCTCGACCAGCTCGACGAAGCACGCGACCTCGCTCGATCGCGCACCGCCATTTACCAGCAAGAACTCCGCTGCTACCACAGCCGACGGGTGAAAACCCGCACCTTCCAGGAAGGCGACCTGGTGTTACGCCTCATCCAGGACAAGAAGGGCATGCACAAGCTCTCCCCTCCGTGGGAAGGCCCATTCGCCATCGGGCGCGTACTCGGCAACGACGCCTACTACCTCATCGACGTCCGCGGGGACGGCGAACTCGACGTCAAGCGACCATGGAATGTCAATCTCCTCCGGAAGTTCTACTCCTAGAACCCCACACATGTACTCTCCAGTCGCTATGAAATAAAAGAAACGGTTACCGCAAAATTGCGTCTACTCTCCATGCCTTGTGCCACTCGCACTCGTAATAACAGCGTCATGCTAAAATGCAGAAGTCAACCTTTGGTACAGCGATCGGCACGGCTAAGTAGTGCGATGTAAGAGCACTGAGTCATTTCAGGTCTTGCGTCGTCCACGAAAAACGCCAATCCGGAGCCCCATTGGAGTCGCCTAGCTCGACTGGTTTTACGAACCAAGACAACTGCCCTCGCTTCTCACAGCGACCTTGGTCCTCCGCATCCTCGGCATAGCGACTCGAACGGCTAAGTATCACGCTCGGGGACTGAATACCAGTTCGTCGCGATCGGTCAGGGAAAACGCCAAGTAAGAGAGCATGCCCAGGACTCGCCACGCGACTGACCCCACGGGCCAGGCAGGAGTGACGCGCTCACACCAACGCGCTGAGTCCTCAACCACCCTCGAGTCGCGCCTAGAACTACCAAGTACCACGCTCAGGGACTCGGCCACCCGACCCCGTTCGCGCACGGGAAAACGGTAAAGTACAGAGCACTCAAGGGAGTCGCCTTGCGACTGGCTCTCCGAGCTCGGGCGAGTCGACTAAATCAACAAAACACTTGTTAACAACAAAACATCATATACGAGGTAAACCCCACAAAAGGGCGGACGCGCTCGGGGACTCGTCCAAAATGAATCCAAAGCACACAAACAAATAGCAAAACGGACACGACGTCCCATTCAATCGCATATTGCATTGTCTTATATTACAAAATATGTCCGCGTGGCAGAACTGATGCTAACACATCCAGGCAAACTACCCTATTCTGCAGGCTTCGATGACGACTCGCCAGAATCCCGGCGCCTACGGATGAACGCGGTGTACGGGTTTGACGGATACGTCGTCAGTTCACCCGCCATCGCCGCGCGGAAAGGTTGCTCGACCTTGAAGTCACGATGCGGCGGCTCGGGGTCGTTCGGCACGACGACCGTCTCCTGATAGGGAAGGAGGTCGCCCATTGCCCAGACACGCTCCGAGTACGCGGCGGCACGCTCCTGCAACTTGAGAACCTCGGACAGGTCCACCGCGCCAGTCGACGAGGGATACCCACTCGTCACATCGTCGAGGTCGAAATCCTCGGGGAAGTGGGCGAGTCCAAGGCTCAGTGCTGTCGACGCTCCACGCCGAAACGCCGACCGCGTCATGAACTCAACGACCGCGGGCGCCTTCTCCAAATACTCCCACACCTCAACGAGGTCGCTGGGAATAACCTCCGTGGGCGACATTTCTTGAAGGTAGGCGCGGATGCACGTCGCCGATAGCGTAGCCGAGTCGACGAGCATGCTTACGCACTGCCTCGCGTCGAGCAAGCTCGCTTCTTCTTGGCTACCAATCACGCGACCTGCGAGAAGGAGACAATGATGAGTGCGACGGACACCACAGCAATTCCAACTAACGGAAAGGAAAGATGCACTCACCAAGCAATGGGCGGGCGAGCCCCGTGATGAAGCACTGAAGCGACGTGTGGTCGTCCTGCAGCCCAGCAATAAGGACTTCCGACACCTTGCGATCCTCCTCCGCGGCTGCAATGGCGGCCTTAGCCCGCCCGTCCGCCGAGCTAGCTTCTTCCCTCGCTTCCCGCAGCTCGCGCTCGAGGTCAGCGACCCGCTGTTCAGCAGCGCCCAGAGCAGATCGTGCCGCCTCCAACTCACCAGCAGGGACAAGTTCCTGGCGAGCTTCCTCTGCCCTCGCAGCAACATCCTGGAGCTCTTTGTTCGCCTCCTGGATGGTGGTCAGCTCCTTCTCAGCACGCTGCTGTGCGGCCAATCGGTCCGCCGATTCGAGCTGCAGACCCTGCATATCATCAAAAAAGTCAGTAAAAACGAACCTCCTAAGTGCCCACCCGCTGAAATTCAGCGAGTGCGTACTCGGGGACTGGCGATCAAGAAATTCCTAAGTGCCCACCTCGCTAAAATTTAGCGCGTGCGCACTCGGGGACTGGATAAGAAAGTAAAAGACGAGAAAATAATAAGAATCAAGCCGCTGCAAAGCACCGACCTGATCCTCGGGGACTGGATATACCTGGATGGCTGCGCCAAGCATGCCATGAAGTTGCATCGCGTCCACGGATGCGAGTAACGCTGGCGTGTGCCCACGACGCTGGTCGACTTCAGCATCGACGGCCCCTGGAGCGAGGCTCGGGGATGCAGCCCCGCTCGCCGCGGCCGCCTTGGTCACGAAGCGAGGGAAGGTGGCGATAGAGGCACCCGCTCCAAAGGAAGTCGCCTCCGCCGTTCCAGGCAAGGAAACGCCCTCCTTCGTAGACGCGGCTGCCTCCACCGCGGGGCCGGCCGGCGCAACCGCCGTGTCGTCAGAGACAGTGACGATGTCGTCGCCCTTGGCCTTCTTACTGCCATCCGCCGAGGCAACGACCTCGTCCGCCTTCCTCTTACGGGAAGGATCCTCCTCGCTAGCGGTGGAGGGTACCTGGGCCACGGTCGGGTGGCCCATCCTTTTCACTCCGGTCCTGCACATCAGTCGAATCAGTAAAGACAATCGAAACAGCTATGGAAAATAGGGAAGGCCGAATGCACTCACTTGGCGACCGGGATGAAGCGTAGCCCTGTGCGAAGGCCGGCCGGTTTTTCCAGCTCGGGGCCCAGTTGCCGACTGAGCCCTAGTTCCAGGACGTCGCGTGCCCAAGACACGGACGGCTTCTTCGTCGTCGAGGCTGCGGCTAGCGCCTCTGGGATACCTTCGGCAGGGGCGTCCTCGCGAACTGGAGCCGCTACGGCCGGAGCCTCCTTGCGGGGCGAAGCCGCCCCAATCGGAACCTCCTTGCGAGGCGAAGTCGCCACGGCTGGAGCCTTCCCTAGCCCAGAGACTGGCGTGAATGGCGGAGGCATCGAGGCCAGCGGCACTTCCACAGACGGCGCATCTAGCGCGGTTGTCGCTGGGGCCGCGCCGTCATCGGCCGAGCTGTGAGCGTCAGAGCTGCTCGTCGAGTGCGGCGGCGAGGCCATCCTCGGCAGCTTCGTCTTCCTCTTCGGGGGGGCCCTCGCCTCCTTCTCCTTCTTCTTCTTCTTCGAAGGAGTGGCCTGGCGGCGCGAGGTGGTTTCTGGGAGCTCATCGTCGTCATCATGACGCTCGAGGCTCCTTCTCGCTTCGATTTCGTGCTGACGTTGCCCGCGGGTCTTTCGGACCAGCAGGGCGATTTCCTCTTCGGACTCGTCCTCGTCATCCTCGTTGCCCTTCGCGGGCGACGATTCGCTTGTATTCTGGGCAGATGGCCCCGGGCTCTCGTCATCGGCAGGTGGGAGCTACCCTTCCACCACTTGGAACAGCTGCGATGAATACGAAACAGAATTAGAATTACCGCGACTGCACACGCTGCGACTGCGAACAAGATAAAGAAATTACCGTCGGAGCCGGACGCTTCGCGGTGTAGGGGGGGACCCCGGCCTGTGCATCCACGTACACCGCCTGGGTGATCTTCTTCAACGCTGGGAGATAATCCTCCAGCTTCCATTCATCGAGGCAGGCTTTCGTCGAGTCTCCCCGGCCTGTGTACTGATACATGTAATGGTCGCGTTGGGCGAGCGGAACGAGCCGTCGCCCAAGCCAACAATTGTACAAGTTTATCGTCTGAAGCCCCTTCTTCTTCAGACCACGGATGGCCTGGAGCATCTCGTCGACGACCATTCGCTGGTCGTCGGGGAGCTTGCCGACCTGGAGATGGCGCGGCTCGGAACGGTTGGCCGAGTACCGCGGGATCGCCGCCTCATCCTCCGGAGTCGCCTCGGTTACGTAGAACCATGACTTCTTCCAGTCGCTCGCTGCTTTGGCGGGCAGCATTAGATCAAAGAAGGAAGCTTTGGACTTAAGCTGGAACGTCAGGCCGCCCGCGGCTAGCATTGGGCCGCCTGCCTCCTCGCGGCTGATCCGTCCGTGGAACAGATCTTGCCACAAGGGAAAGTAGGGCCGGCAGCCCAAGTAGCACTCGCAGAACGCCACGAAGATGGCGAGCTGCTCGATGCTGTGGGGACCCAGATCTGAGGGCTGGATCCCGTAGTAGGCGCAAAAACGCCGGAAGAACAAAGACGTGGGAAACCCTAACCCCCGCTCGAGATGACTGGTGAAACAGACGAACTCTCTCTCTCGCGGGTTTGGGGTCGTTTCTCCGGCTGCAGGGATACGCCAACAGCCGGCTCGCAGGATTCCGGCCTCCTCGAAGGAGGCCAGTTGCGCCCTCGTGCACTTGGGCCTGCCCCATGGTTCGGAGGGAAGGGCCATAGCCGAGAGGTTGGTTGGAGGTCGGAGGATTTCGGCTCGATTGGATCAAGGAGCAAAGAAAAGAGAATGCGCGCACTCGGAAGAAGTGGTGGGCAGTTGGCTCTACGGTTGCCTGCCATTCCCCTTATATAGCGGGAGTTACCCGCCAAATCAGGAGGTCGTTACCGCGCGATGATTACGCCGAGAGTTACCGTTGAGTTACCTTAACGGCTAGTTTGACCACGCCTGACGGTCCAACTCCAGCCACTCGGCTCGCTAGGCCGCTCAACGTGGCCGCGTCCCGTTGGCTCGAGTCGCCAAAGACGCGACTTGGTTCACTGGATTTTCTCCTTCATACAGGAGCCCGCCGACGATTCGACTGGATGCCTACTTTGAAGCCGTATACTCCGACTGCCAGCAGCCACTTACGCCTAATCAACGACGGCCTCGGGGACTACTGATGGGGATACGCCTACTGGGGTATACTCAGCAGGACGTTTCCGACTGGCCCGAGGGCTGGCGAGTGGGCCTGCAGAACGGCGAGTGGATCGAAGCCCAGCAAGGTACCAAGCGACTGGAAGCTGAAGGCCCAGGCGAGTAGATAGGCCCAGTCAGACTAGGTTAAATGATTACCAAAGCTGTAACCGAATCGGTTGAGATATGTAAACCCTAGGGGAGGTGAGTCTATATAAACCTCCCTACGGGGTGAGTAGAGACACGTTCCCTCATACACCCAAGCGACTCGCCGCCTGGCCTCCGAGCTCGCCCATTGTAAACACCTCCATAATACAATCTAGCAGGAGTAGGTCTTTACCCTCCGGGGGGCCGAACCTGGGTAAAACCCTGTGTCTTTGCCCTCATCTCGCACCGCAGATGGCTGGCCGCCCTTGCCCCTCGTTCTACTACTCGCTGCCGATTGCAGCATCTGCCGTGACCATTCCCACGACAAGGATAGTTAGGGAAAGAACACTGGCTTGACGGAGGGGCCTGTTAGATGTATATATCTGTATATTGTATTTCCCCAGTATGTTAGGGGGCTTCCTGCATATTTGCCCTGTACCTGTACTATATATTGTGCCCTTTGGCCCCCAGAGGAATATAACTTGTCTATTCCTAACATGGTATCAGAGCCGGTTTTAGGGTTCATGTGCCCACCGGTCCTCTGCTTGTGACCGCCGCCGCCGTCAGCTCGCCCCGGCCATCGCCGGTTCCCGTTCTGGCCGCGTATGTGGAATTCCCGTTCTGCTCGACAAAATTTCTCAGATCGGATCGGATTCGTCTGGTGTTGCTGACCTGCAGCTTGTATCAGATCGGATCGGATCTCTCAGGCGACGTACCTGCTCTCACGCCCAGCCCCGACACCCAGCAGAACCAGCCCCGACGAAACCTCCCGTCGGGTCCCGTCTCCCAGTCCAACTGCTGTTGGCCCGTCTCTGATCACGTCTCCACAGTAGACCCCGACAAGTGCTGGCTGGCCCGCCGTGCCCCCGTTCACGCCTGTGGCGGACCCCGCCTCCGAGCCTGATCTGTGTGCTCGACAACTGCACTCACGCAGCATCATCAACAACGACACACACGCAGCGCCATCAGCCATCGCCACCTGCACGCACACACCGCCTCTGCCCAGGCTAGGAGGGACCCGTGTCCTCTTCCGGTCGACAATCTGCTTGCCAACTGCGTGCTCGATAACCTGCTGGCCGACTGCGTGCTGGCCGCCTCTTGCTCGCCTCAGTCACTTCCTCTTCCGGTCTCGATTTTCCTCGGAATAGGTTCGCGCCGCCCGGATCTATCTTGTTCCAGGGCTCAGATCACCGGTGGTGCCCTGTTCTAGGCGGAATTGGCCGGAGATTGCTGGTTTGCGAGCGTTGACTTTCAATCAGATCTAGTCAAAAAAAAAGTGAGAGAGATATGTCTTCTTCATCGGGTTATGTTGCGATTCCTCGCTGCCCGGTGATCTTTGATGGCACAAATTATCCTGATTTCGCTGCATTTATGCGCGTTCACATGCGCGGTCTCCTTCTTTGGGTGTGCTCTCCGGCGAGGTCTCCTGTCCGCCGTGCCCCCTGCTCCTGTGGCTCCTCTTCCGCCGACGCCGATTGTTCTCAGCGCGGATGCTTCTCAGGAGGCCAAGGATTCTGCTCAGAGTGCTAATGATAGTGTTGTTGCTTCTTATGACCTGAAGTTCAAGCAGTACTCTTTTGATCTCAAGGCATATCGCCACGCTCTGACTGCCTACACTCAGTGGGTCGATGAGGATGCTCGTGCTGCTGTTGTTCTCACCTCCAGTGTTCTGCCCCAGTATGCTGCTGAGTTCATGAGTCTCCCTACTATTGCCGCTCAGTGGGCACATATTCGTCAGCGCTATTAGCCGTCTGGAGATGCTCTTTACCTGTCTGTGGTTCGCCAGGAGCATGCTCTTCAGCAGGGTGATTCCACTATTGATGAGTTCTATACTCAGAGTGCTGCTATCTGGCGTCATCTTGATTCTCTCCGTACTGCTGTTTGTGGCACATGCTCGTGCTGCCAGATTGTGCGCTCGGATTTGGAGTTTCATCACATCTATGAGTTTCTGTCTCGGCTCCGCCAGGAGTTTGAGCCCCGGCGTGCTCAGCTGAATGCTCGTGGTCGTGCTCCGCTCTCTGAGGTGTTTTATGAGCTTCTGGCTGAGGAGACCCGTCTCCGTGGTGCTGGTCTTCTTGCGGTTCCATATGTGCTCGCTACTCATGGTCCTCTTATGTCGTATGCTCCCTCGACCCAACCGCGGTCCTTTGTGCCGCCGCCGATACTACCCACTCCTCCAGGTCAGGGTCAGAGTCAGCATCAGCAGCTCAGGGTCAGAGTCAGCACCAGCAGGCTCGTGGTCAGGGTCGTCGTGGTTCTCTTCGTCACTGCTCTTACTGTAACAAGGATGGCCACACTTGGGTCACCTGTTATACACGGGATCCCAGTTTACGTCAGCAGCACCAGGCTCATGGGCAGTCGGCTCCTTCCGGCTCTTCAGCAGTTGCTCTCTCCGATCAGGACATTATCAGGAGTCTTCGCGGTCTGCTTGCTGCTACAGGTTCTTCTTTGACAGACACTGCTGGTTCTGTGACTGATTCTTTAGGCACTGCGCGACCACCACCTTCTACACAATCAGGTATGTCCCCATGGTATCTGGATTCTGGAGCTTCCTTTCATATGACCTATGAGTCTTCTTTTCTGTCCGCTCTTCATTCTCTCCCTTCTCATGACCGTGTTTTCACGGCCGATGGTACCTCTCTTCCTGTTTCTAGTCGGGGTACCCTTTCTACTTCTTCTTTTTCTGTTCCTGATATTTCTCATGTTCCTCTTCTTAAGATGAATCTGTTCTCTGCTAGCCAGCTTACTGACTCTGGTTGTCACGTCATTCTTGATGCTGATTCTTGTGTTGTCCAGGACCGTCGCACACAAGCCCTGGTTGGAGCTGGCCCTCGCAGCCGTGACTCTTCAGGACTTTGGGAGTTAGACTGGCTTCGTGTTCCTTCCGCTGCCACTTCATCTGCCAGTTCTTCTCTGGTCGTCGCCTCTGCTACCAGCTCCTTTCAGCAGTGTCATCACCGTCTTGGTCACCTTTGTGACTCTCGCCTGTCATCCTTAGTTCATCGTGGTCTTCTGGGGTCTGTCTCAGAAGATGGGTCTTTGCATTGTCAGGGTTGTAGGTTGGGTAAACAGATTCAGCTTCCCTATCCTACTAGCGCGTCTGTATCTCAGTGACCTTTTGATTTAGTTCATTCTGATGTTTGGGGTCCGGCTCCTTTCGCTTCGAAAGGGGGCCATCGCTACTATATTTTATTCATCGATGATTTTTCTCACTACACTTGGTTGTATTTTATGCGCTCTCGTAGTGAAGTGCTCTCCATATATCAGCGTTTTGCGGCCATGGTCCGTACTCAGTTTTCTACCCCCATTCGTGTGTTTCGTGATGATTCTGCTGGTGAGTATATCTCCCAGATGTTGCGAGGTGTTCTTGCTGAGCAGGGCACCCTTGCTCAGTTCTCCTGTCCTGGCGCCCATGCCCAGAATGGCGTTGCTGAGCATAAGCATCGCCATCTTCTTGAGACCACTCGTGCCATGATGATTGCTTCTTCTCTTCCGCCGCATTTCTGGGTTGAGGCTGTCCCTATGTCGGCTTACCTCATCAATATTCAGCCTTTTGCCGCCTTGTAGGGTGGTATCCCTCTTGAGCGCCTATCTGGACAGTCTCCAGACTACTCCATGCTTCGCTTGTTTGGTTGTGTTTGTTATGTTCTCCTTGCTCCTCGCGAACGCACCAAACTGACCGCTCAGTCTGTTGAGTGTGTCTTCCTTGGATATAGTGATGAGCATAAGGGCTATCGCTGTTGGGACCCTGTTGGTCGTCGGATGCGTATCTCTCGTGATGTTACTTTTGATGAGACTCGTCCTTTCTATCCTCGTCCCACCGCTGGTACTTACCCGGTGGAATATATCTCTTTTCTTCTCTTTCCTGACACACCTCCTTCTACACCTATTGTGTCTTCTTCAGGATCTCCTCCCCCTGATGTCTCTTCTTCGACACCGTCCTCCTCTGCTCCGTCTAGTTCTCCTAGTTCTCCTCGTTCTCCGGAGTCTTCCGCTACTATTCCCTCTTCTTCATCGTCGTCTCCTGCGTCGTCTTCCTATGATGATCTTCCCTCTACTCATCCTGTTCGTCAGCGTCGTGCGCCCAACCATTACTCTCCTAGTCAGTATGGTCTTTCTGTTGCCTCCAAGCCGACTTCTTATCGGGATGCTGAGCATCATCCTGAATGGCAGCTGGCCATGGCTGAGGAGATTGCTGCGCTTGAGCGCACTGGCACCTGGGATCTTGTGTCTCCCCCTCCTGGTGTTCGTCCTATCACGTGTAAGTGGGTCTATAAGATTAAGACTCGCTCTGATGGATCTCTTGAGCGCTATAAAGCGCGTCTTGTGGCTCGTGGTTTTCAGCAGGAGCATGATCGTGACTATGATGAGACCTTTGCTCCTGTGGCTCATATGACCACTGTGCGTACTCTTCTTGCTGTTACTTCTATTCGTCACTGGTCTGTGTCCCAGCTTGATGTTCAGAATGCCTTTCTCAATGGTGAGTTGAGTGAGGAGGTTTATATGCAGCCTCCTCCTGGGTATTCTGTTCCCGAGGGGATGGTTTGTCGTCTTCGACGTTCTCTTTATGGCCTCAAACAGGCCCCTCGTGCCTGGTTCGAGCGCTTTGCTTCTGTAGTGACTGCTGCTGGTTTTTCCCCTAGTGCTCATGATCCAGCGCTGTTTGTTCACACTTCTCCTCGTGGACACACTCTTCTTCTTCTCTATGTTGATGAAATGATCATTACTGGTGATGATCCTGAGTATATCACTTTTGTTAAGGCTCGTCTTCGTGATCAGTTTCTTATGACTGATCTTGGTCCTCTTCGATACTTTCTTGGGATTGAGGTTTCCTCCACTTCTGATGGCTTTTATATCTCTCAGGAAAAGTATATTCAGGATCTTCTTGCCCGTGCTGCTCTTGGGGATGAGCGCACTGTTGAGACCCCTATGGAGCTTAATGTTAAGCTTCACCTTACTGATGGTGATCTTCTTTCTGATCCGACGCGTTATCGTCATCTTGTTGGGAGTCTTGTCTATCTTGCTGTCACTCGCCCTGACATCTCTTATCCTGTTCATATTCTGAGTCAGTTTGTTTCTGCTCCTACCAGTGTTCACTATAGTCATCTTCTCCGTGTTTTTCGTTACCTTCGTGGTACGATCACCCGTCGCCTTTTCTTTCCTCGTTCCAGCTCCCTCCAGCTCCAGTGCTATTCGGACGCTACGTGGGCGAATGATCCTTCAGATCGTCGTTCACTTTCTGCTTACTGTGTGTTTCTTGGTGGTTCGCTCATTGCTTGGAAGACGAAGAAACAGACAGCGGTTTCCCGTTCGAGTGTTGAGGCTGAGTTGCGTGCTATGGTCTTGTTGACTGCTGAGGTGACCTGGTTACGGTGGTTACTTGCAGATTTTGGGGTCTCTATTACCACACCCAGTCTGGTTTTGTCTGACAGTACAGGTGCTATTAGTGTTGCACGTAATCCGGTCAAGCATGAGCTTACCAAGCATATTGGTGTTGATGCTTTCTATACACGTGCTCAGGTGCAGGCTCAGGTTGTTGCGCTTCAGTATGTGCCTTTAGATTTACAGTTGGCGGATTTCTTCACGAAGGCACAGACCAGAGCGCAGCATGATTTCTTACTCTCCAAACTCAGTGTTGTGGATTCACCATGAGTTTGAGGGGGGGGTGTTAGATATATATAACTGTATATTGTATTTTCCCCATATGTTAGGGGCCTTGCTGCATATTTTCCCTGTACCTGTACTATATATTGTGGCCTTTGGCCCCCAGAGGAATATAACTTGTCTATTCCTAACAGGGCCTTCTATAGCTCGATTTTTCCCATGGTGATAATCAACCAAATGGGGGCGGGCTCCACCAGCTGCTCCGACCGTCCAACCCGTCTAGGGCGGCGGTAGTGTGGTGCGGGGCATGGACCAGGGCCGCGGAGGTTAGGGGGATCTAGTCAAGAGCCTTCGCCGAACACCCCACTCGGCGGCGCACGCCAGGTCTTTTGAGTTATCGAGTAGATCTGTGTGGCGTGTTGTGTCCCCATTGTGTATTCTGGAAACAATTTGTATTGACATTATGTCTTGATGATTAATAAAGCACACGCGTCCTCTAAAAAAAATTAATCATTGAGGGAGGTCACCATCTGTAAATCTCGGTGTGATGCCTTGCCACTGTATTCATTGTAGAATGGTGAAGGTTGTGTAACCCGAAATTACCTGTTGGAGGTTTAACCGCTGAAGATTTATTTGTAGACACGTTTGTGAAAGACGGCCTCGTCCGTCGTAGTTTTCCGCGTACGGAAAAAACTCACTCCGCACGGTCGAAAAAAAATAACAACTACTAGGTCGATTCCTCGTCTCCCAGTCTCCATCGCGACCTGGACAAATCCTCCTTCATAGGTGCGCCGCCGCCGCCACGGCTGCCGCCGCATGACTCTAATCCCCTCCCCATCAACAGCGAGGCCGCGGCAAGAATGGACGGGGGTCGCGACTTCTCCACGGACGTCCTGCTCGACATTCTCCAGCGAGTAACGCCGATCCCCCGGCGGCGGCTCCGCTTGGTCTGCAGACACTGGCGCGACACCATCGACGAGGCCTACGCCGGAGACCGGGAAGCCCGAAACCGATCAGCTAAGCCGCTTTTCCTCTCCTGCATCAACAACATGGGGCGGCACCGCACGGCCCGCGCCTACGTCGTCGACGACCTCGTGGACGGCGGTTTACGCGAGGTGTGGAACAGCGGCGCCGTCCCGCACCACGGCGGCATCGGCATCGTCGGCACCTGCAACGGCATACTCTGCCTGTCCGAGAATCTAAAGCAGGGAGGCACCGTCTCCCTGGTCAACCCCGCAACAGGCGAGACGCTCGCCATCCCACCGCTGCCGTACTTCAGCCGGCAGCCACGCTATGGGATCTCGATATGGCACTGGCACGAGCTGTACAGCTTCATGTACCGCCACATGACGGGGCAGTACAAGATCGTCCATGTCCCGTGCTACCTCGACCGGACGTGCGAGTTTGACACCG
Source organism: Avena atlantica (assembly GCA_910589765.1). Lineage (NCBI taxonomy): Eukaryota > Viridiplantae > Streptophyta > Magnoliopsida > Poales > Poaceae > Avena > Avena atlantica. The sequence continues at coordinate 19,761,141 of OU342733.1, forward strand.
TGCAAGTGTTCACGCTCGGGGAGGCGGCGTGGAGGGACGTGCCTGTCAGCCCTTCGAGCTGCGACATTGGCATCGGCCTAGTCAGCATCTGCAGTGTGCTCTATTGGGTCACGAAGGGCACGGGGAAGGTCATGTCGTTCGACCTTGAGGACGAGCGCGTTACACAGGTCAGCTCGCTGCCCGTACCAGCTGTATCAGGCTACAGCTGCCGCCTGACAATGTTGCGCGGGACTCTTGGTGTTGCCATTACAGTCCGACCACCGACGTTGGAGAAGATCGAGGTATAATTATATCTATGATCTACATGAACAAAATTATTCACAATTATTACTTTTATATCTTCATTACTATTCTGCTCTATTTCGAGCAGGTATGGATACTCGAGGGAGAAAAGGAGAAATTTAGTTGGAGCCGCCGGTGCAACGTGCAGGTTCACGGCCTGCAGCAGGAGCTCGCAAAGCCTCACTTTTCTCATGGCGAGTATCTCCTCACCCAAGGGTCATCATCTGGCCGACAGAACACTACCACCTTGTATGGACACAAACTTAGCGATGCGAGGAGGCTGCAATGCAGTGACGTGCGGATCAGCGAGAAGAAGCAGGGCACAGTGCTCGGCAATGCCGAGGCCTACCTCCACCGTATGTGGACATTCCCCTACATCGAGTCTGCGGAGCCTTTAGCTATATACAGATCTGGTGAAGAATGACACAATATCTTAATATTTAGTAAATAAATCTTAGCATTAGCATGCTTAAATGCTGCATATCTCATTAATCTTTGCTTCGCTGAAATTGTTACTAGTGTGCAACTGAGCTATTTCTCAAATGTAGCCCTTTGTATGAACTGTTCTATCATGTTTTAATTTCCATTGTTATATGGCATGTCAAATTTTAATCATTTGGGTTGAGTATGTATGTGGCAAGGGAATGCCGCTCAACGTCTCACCTACTATGCTGAAGCATGGGAGAGTAGTTTGATTAGGCGTGCATGGAACTTCTCCATTACCCAAACATGCAAATCTCCCGGTTATCCACACCGCGACAGATAAGGCGCGTGCTCCTTACCCACGCATATAATACTCCCTCCATTTCAAAATATAAGATGTTTTAGGTCTGTGAAGAAAATGTATCTAGACTTCTTTTAGTGTCTAGATTCACTTCAAATTTGAGTGAACCTACATACTAAAAGTAGTCTAGATACATTTGCTTCACAAAGTTAAAACATCTTATATTTTAAAACGGAGGGAGTGCATGCTAGAGGATCCCTAGGTGAGAGGATCCAAGCAGAGCCCTTCTGGTAAGCTGATCTGATCTGGGTTCTGTATCTCCATTTTGTCCATTTTGGGAAAAGACAGCTCACATCTCTCCCCCCCCCCCCCCCCCCCCCCCCCCCCCCCCCCCCGCGCCAACCCCCACCACAAAATTCATCCAAGCATAGCACTATTTACATTGCAATATATATTAATATATTTGCCGACTACGGACACAATGAAGGAACAGGCTTATCGAATTCTAAACGACCAGGACAAATCAATATTAGGTAAAAAAATTTTGAGGGGTCTACGGCGGGCGTAACACCGGCCTGAACAATTTCCATTAAAAGAACCAAAGGGTAACCAGGTTACAAAACTTGAGAAAGAAAAAGAACTAGCTACTTGTGAGGCTATAATCTAAAAGAAAGATAGAGAAAGTAGAAAAAGAAGATAGCCGTGTACTGTACAGGAGACTAAGTAGTAGTATGTAAGTGAGCAAACATGGTTGCCTAGTCACGCATTAGCGCTTTTTGTTAAGATTTTACACATTTATGGGACCAGAGAAAAAGGTCATCCGCACACCTGCGGAAAACGATAGGAATCGGCTCCACCTCTTGCCTGAAAATTCTTGCGTTTCGACGTTTCCAGACATTTCAAAGTGCACACGTGATCACCGTTGATCGAACCTTGCACATAGGGACTCCCTCCCAAAGGTCTTTAATCGAGATACAAGCATTAACATCATCATGTATTGCCGATAGAGCTGACCAGAATTGGGAAATCGCGGGGCAGTGCAGGAGAAGGTGCGCCGAGGTCTCAACAGAGTGGCAGAACGGACATGCGTCAGAAGTGGCCATGCCGGTCTGAACCGGCGCTCATTTGTGAACAGTCGTCCACGATCCGCCAGCCATAGGAAAAAACGGCACCGAGACGCCGCGAAGTTCTTCCAAGTCGCAGTTGCAAAGGGAACCACTTGTAAATGTTCAAACGCAGCCGAATACGCAATCTTAGTGGTTAGATGCCTGCTACCGAGACGATCCAGTCTAACGTCCGACACCGAGGAGTCCAAGCTAACTGATTCTAGAAGTGATCGCAAGGCCAACAGCTCCGAAGAGGCAGCATTAGAAAGACGAGGCTGGGTGTGCAAGGTTAAAGTTCCAGAGGAGCAAGTATGAGAGACTGAACAATTCTTTTTAATGACGTGGGAATACAAAGCAGGGAACCGATGGTCTAGGGTGCGGTCTTCAATCCAAAGATCATGCCAGAAGGAGGTTAAGGTCCCCGAGCCAACAACCACGGAAGTAATGCAACGGAATTTGGGCAAGCAAGAGAGAAGGTCCTTCCAAATGATTGAGTCACAGTGGTGTGGATCCCCTAGGTCACGGTTTGGGGACCAACCGTAGGAGTGCCTGAACCATTGTGCCTAGGGAGTATCAACGTCAGAGTGAAGCGTAGTGAGAAACTTCATAAGTAGAGCCTTGTTATGGGATCGCAGGCATCGAAAACCTAATCCCCCTTGCATCGTTGGTGCGCAAACCTCCTCCCAAGCGACGCGGCACTGTCCACCATGGACGTGGTCCTCCCCGGCCCAGAAGAAAGCTCTACAAAACTTGTCGAATTCTTGAATTGTGCCAGTTGGAACCAGAACGGCCGATAGAAGGTGAGAAGCCATGGCTTGGAGGGAGGCTTTTACTAAGATAGCTCTAGCACTAATCGGAAGCGCCTTGCCAATCTAGCCTGGAAGTCTGCGCCTCAAATTTTCTATGTAAGGGTGGAAGGCACTCAAGCGAAGCTTGTGAGTGGACAAAGGAAGACCAAGGTAAGTTTGAGGGAAAGAAGCAATAGGGAAACCCAGAGGCAAAGCGAGGGAATAGGCATCCGACTGGTCTACATGGATAGGGGCAAATGTGATTTTATGGAAGTTTATCTAAAGGCCAGTGGCCTCAGAGAAAGCATCCAGGACAGCTTTGAGGTTAGAAATGCAATCGTTAGAAGCGCGTAGGATGATGATGGTGTCCTCGGCATATTGGAGGAATGGGCAAGGAAGGTGATCAACTAGAGGGTGCAGAAGTAGGCTGTCGAGGGAAGCACGGTGAAAAAGCAACCTGAGGACATCTACAACGATGTTGAAAAGGTAGGGGGATAGGGGGTCTCCTTGGCGAAGGCCCCTGCGACATTGAATCCACCTGCCTGGCCTAGCATTCAAGAGAACAGCAGATTGGCTAGAGGAGTTTAGGTTCCTAATCCAACTACACCAAAGGGGGGGGGGGGAATCCTTTTGCAATAAGGATCGATTCAAGGGCGTCCCAATTTAAGGAGTCAAAAGCTTTATGGAAGTCCAACTTCAGGACAATAGCCGGAGCCTTATGCTTGTAGCAAGATTGGACCAGGTCTGCCGCGTAAATGAAGTTTTCTGCGGCCGACCGGCCTTTTATGAAGCCAGTTTGATCTTGGCTGAGGAGTTGCGGAATCAAAGGTTGAAGTCTGTTGGTTATGCATTTAGAGCCTAAATTTACGCAACAATTTTGAAGAGAGATAGGTCTAAAATGACTAGGGCAAGTTGCACCAGGGTGTTTAGGAATTAGGACGATGTAGGAACGGACGCCAAAGGTCATCATGAGAGTTGCAAATGCTATTAATAAGGGAACAAGTATCGTTTTTAACCAAGTCCCAATTTTCTTTATAGAAAGCTGGTCCGAACCCATCTGGTCCCGGGCTAGAATTACAGTCCATGTCCCAAAGAGCTTTTTTGATTTCTTCCAAAGTGAAGGGCACAGTTAGAGCATCGGCGTCAGACGCCGACAGACTAGCGGACGTAATCAGATGGTTCAGGTCAAAGGAGAAGGAAATCGGTCTAGACGTGCCGATCAGGTTCTTGAAAAAATTGTGAAGCACGGCATGCATGGCATCGTGGGAAGAGACAGATAAGCCGTTGTCCTCTAGGACTTTTATTTGATTCTTTTGCAACCTGACAGTAGCACATAAGTGGAAGAAAGCTGAATTTTCGTCCCCCATCACACATTGCTTAATTTTGGCCCGTTGCCTCCAATATTTAGCTCTTGCGCTGTTTAAAAGGTGAAGGGATTGCTTTACTAGGATTCTAAGGTGAAACTCAAGAGTGGATAACGGACGCATTTCTTGATTAAATCCAGAAGTTTAATGACAGTCTCGCAGTTGTGGGCAAGGGTAAGTGGTGATCTTGCTTGTTTGTTCCATATCTTAGCGGCTGCCCTAATGCATTTTAGCCTAAGCGAGAACATCCCCGCAATGCCCAACCTCTGATGGGAATCGCCAAGACTAGTCCACGATCTATGCACTATGTCTTTGAAAGCCGGGATAGAAAGAATATGGTTGTTTAGACGAAAAAACGCCGGATTTGGAACATTTGAAGTGGCGGAAAGGCACATCGGTACATGGTCAGAAACAGCTCTAGTGCTAGAGGAAAGGGAGGAGTTCGGGAATGTTAAATTCCAATCAATAGACACAAAAGCTCTATCAAGGCGGCAAAGAGTTGGGACCGAACGATTGTTAGACCAAGTGAACATTCTATCTAAAAGCGGGATTTCCTGAAGATGCAGAAGGTCGATTGATTTTTGAAAAGCGGCTGCCTCCGTTGCATTAAAATTTGAATTTGATCTTTCGGAGGGAAGAAGGATCATGTTAAAATCGCCAAGAATTAGCCAAGGGCCTGAAATGGACGGCCCAATGGACAGGAGTTCATCTAGGAATTTACTCCTAGAATTTACTCCCTAACTACTTCGTTCTCGTCAAGGCTCTCGGATCACTCTTTCACGATAACTAATGTATATGGACCTTGCGATGCTCAACATAAATATTAGGTAATTAACATCACGTGCCCATGTTATCTGTCCAAACTGGACCCAACATTATCTACAAAAACCTTTCATGCAGTCTTGATGAAATTTTTCAATAATACATGTACCCAGCAACCTCATGTACAATTTTGGAAAACCCCCAGTAGTTAGAATCATATAAAATCAACTGGCACGGTGTGCTCTCTCTGCGCTTCAATAAGTGCATACCCTCTTTATTTTCTGTACTTATTACTGCTAGTGAATACAATGAAAGAGAAGATAAAGAAAATCACAGCTAGCTTGAGAATATGAAAATAATGCTAGTTATGAATTGAATTAGGAGTACACGTGATGTGTAAACTTCCCCAGGCCTTTCGGTCACAAGAACTGTGTATACTGACGTTGCCATGTGGTCCTCGAACCCAAAGGTCGAAGAATTGTGTTACATATTTTGCTGAAAATCATAGCAATGCAATTCTAACAAGGAAATCTGCATTGAGCTCATATCTAGATTCAGAATGCGCAAGTAGCAAAAGAGTGCAACATGCTCAAGATCGACAAGTGATAGTAAACCTGCATTATGGCAAGGAAAGGTGTCGGGCGAGTGTGACATATCAAATTAGACAACTGTCGAAAATGCAACTCTACATATACGAGGGTGTCCCGGGCTTATCTCTGCCATGCTTTTGTTTAAGATTCGTGCACGTTTTTACATGGAGAACCTTGGAGTTATAATGATCTTTCATTTGCACAGCCCTCAATATTTTCAAAAGGGACCTTCTACGTGTGGGTTATTCACGCACTAGTTATTACAAATTCGATATGAGCTAATGGATCTAGATCACAGGAATCGAGTCATGTTTGAGTTAGTAAATAATTAGTACATACTAGAGAATTAGTATAGAATTAGCCAGCTACAGAAGTAATTTTCGTTCACTCTATGGAACCATTTTTTTAAGAGAGAGACTATACAGAACTGCATCTGGGCAGTTAATACAGAATTACTCAGCCACGGGAGAAAAAATGAGGGAAAAACGGATCTAGGGGGAAATTGCATCAATCAAGAATCATAGGAAGAAAATTGGAACGAAGAAGTTCTGAATTTACAGTAGACAATTCGCAAATTGCACGAGGAAAATTGATTTCGACAATTCGCAAAAGAAATTGAATGGTTCTGAACATTAGCAAAAAAATGTTACAAAATAGGTTTTTAATCCCGTTCTAGTTAGATCTGTTACAAAAACAAGAGGAAATGTACAAAACAAAGACTAGAAAATCCAAGATCATCTCCAACGTGTGGCAAAGGGGAAGAGCTATGATCCAGATTTACATAAAAAATCAGGAGAACAGCACCAAGATGGCAACGCCACTGCCAACTCAACTCTGCCAGGATCTTGGACTTCTAGGCGCTGGCTCCAACGCCGGGCTCAGGATGGACATAAGCACGAATCTGACATGGAGGAGGAGCCTGGCGGGCGTGGATGACGCTGGGGAGAAGCAAGATCCGGAGAGACGGCCTGCTATACGCGGCGCTCCGAGCTTGGAGACGATGGAATCCAATGATGGCTTGACTCGTGGAGGCTCGATCCGGCGACGGAGGCCTATGGATTGGACGGCAGCAGCGGTGGACGGCGACGAGGACAGGGTCGGGGCCACGCGAGGTTGACGGGAAGAATGATGCACAGAAGAATGGATAAGGACAGAATCAGGGGGCGGTGCACAGGAGATGTGCATGTCCACTTTGGATCCTATATGGTGAAGAAGGTATACAAGTAAGGGATGTTTGTGTGAAATGTCCATCACGGCCCTCAGATAGGCAATGAGTGGTGGAGATAGGCCCGGCACCCCCACGACTATGTAGAAAAACTGCGTTCTCAATTCCACGAGAAGCTTTTCTTTCACGATGCCTCCTATTCACAAGCTAGTTTGTATTTTATTGCTCCTCTCGTGCATCATATTCGCTTTTAGGTTGTACACAAAATAGAGGGTGGTGAAACTCTCAAAGGCTGCATGCTGGTGGAGCGTAACAATATGGCTTACCGCCGCTGCTGGTGGAGCGTTCCAGGGCGGACTCTCGCCGAAGTCATGGCGCACATCGAGGCCGGTAACAACCCCCGCCTCCGCCTGTAGTTGCGGCGTTCGGCGGCGACCACGGCGGCGTCCTTTCCTAGTTAAATCGATGCACTATGTTTTCCTCGCCTATTTTAATGAAATTCCACCTATATTCGCCCATATTCGCCGAGTTTAAGTGAAATTAGCCAAACCTAAGAACGCGGCCTGGGTACGCGAGTGGGCGACTGGGCGTACCCAGGCCAAAAACGTGATTCGTCCGGCCGAAAATCGGGTACGCCCAACGAGTGGAGATGCTCTTACACGCAAAACATAGCTTGAACCTGAAGTAGTGCAGCGATAGATCAAAAGGAGACGATCCTGACCAGTATTAGTATGTACTAGTTGTATGTCTTTTGTTTCTTCATTTTTGTTAGACTAAGCTAAACACGAGCGCGCGACTTGCGTGTTGCCATCCTCGTCCTGTCCGGGCTCAAGGCCGGGTCTATGTGATGGTGGAGAAGGATCGGATAGTGGCGCAAAGGCCGGCTACTACGCCGTTTCTCCCTTTCATCAAATGAATCAAAAGCGAGAGTCTCATCCGGGCACACATCTACATTCTGGATTGACTCGATCAAGTAGAGGATGTGGTGGTCGAATTGGTGGGATAGACAATAATGTGCTTGCTCACTTTGCGCCAAATTTTGTGTGGTCAGGGCCGAGCGACGATGGAGGCTGTGGATATGAAATTCTTCTTTCGTTCCCGGTTTCTTCTTAGAGTTTTTCTGTGTCGTGGCTCTGTGAAAAATCGCAACAATGGTAGTACACAAAGGAAAGTTGTAGCATGGTCATACGTAGATTCAGAATGAGCCAGCTTAGCAGTACGTCACACTTTGGATCAACCAGTAACAAAAGACATATCAGCCAGAGCGACATGTCACATGGGACTCTATTTCCACTTCATAAGAAGCTTTCGTTTCTTGATGTCTCCTATTCTCAAGCTAGTTTTCTCTTCCCCTGCATCGTGTTCGCTAGCTAGCAGATAGTGGTGAAACTCTTGAAGGAAAGATGCAGGTAAGACACCGCATCTATGGTCATATATAAATTGTATCAAGTGCATGGTGTCAATGATTGGACGGAGAGTTGTTGGGTACATTCATTAGGGAAAGATGTCGAGCTAGAGCGACATGTCTAATTAAACCCCATTTTCCCCTTCTTCCTCATTATCTGCTATACTCATGCTACCTCGCATTGTCTTTCTCTGATCGGGCATCGTATCTAATTGGAACGAGAGGGGAAACTCTTGAAGATAGACCGTCCCATTAAAATTATTGCTTGTGTAGAGTGTCAAGATCACACGAAGAATTGTTGGGTACATTCATTACAAAACAAAGTCATTGTAGTTGCGTGGAGCATCATCGTCATCCACTTCATCATAATTGACAAAGCCATCTTCTTTTTTATGTCATGTTTACGATCAACTTGTATTGTTCATTTAAACTATGATGGGCTAATTCAGTAATTTTTTTAATTAGTTAGTATGGGCATATATTCGAAAGAAAATATTACTAAAGTATTATGTATGAGTGTTCACGACATAGAACAAAAGTGGTCAAGAACGGGGTGAGGGAGGTGCTTCTGGTCTAGTGAGTAGGTTCGAGAGTCTAAAATGCAATAACAATTATCAATATTAGAGAAATAATCTATCTTCGGCCCACTATACGAAGCAGTAGTCGCACCATGGTGCAGAATCGAGGCGTGCCACCAGCTCACACCCATCTATGTGTTCACAGCTATGATGTGCATATATTATGTCGTTGGACACCTCCTAGAGGAGAACAAATTACAAACCGGAAATGGTTCAAGGAGTCCATCGCCAACCCCACCAATTACCATTTGTAGCCAACCCTACATACCACATTACCACGTTCCGTAGTATTCACTTGGGAGGTCCCTAGAAGTATTTAGTTGATTGATTTGTGGAATAATGTTGTCTCATTGAGTTAGGATTCAGTTTTCTCAATTTTGCCAAAGAGTAATGTTTGAACGATACCATGACTTGTGCGTGTACGTTGTGTCTGGGCTGAGTTCATGCCTAACTCATGGGCGATATGGTCAAACTCACGGGAGGGCTCTCTTCACAAGATCCTCCATTAGAGCATCTCTAACACATGATATAAAATAGGGTACCTAGAAAAAGTTTTAGCGCACCAAAATTCTTGATATAGGGCAGCAAAATATTGTGTGCTATTCTACACGATGTAAAATAGGGCACCATTGGCATAGTAGATGATGTAAATTACGGCATGGCTGCCGCACAAACTCCAATTGAGCCGAATTGCATATAATTCTATATGAGTAAAGTAAGGAACACAACATAAAAAAAATAATCAACTAAAATTAGTTAACAGTCTAGTATAGATTCAGTTTGTCAGGGTTAAGAGTCTGTTTGGTTGAGGACCCAAATGGTAATAGTTCCATTCCAGAGGAGCATGTCGATTCGTTTCCTATGTTTAGTAGAGCTAAGAATTGGAATGGAATGATTCTGACGTTTGGTTGCATAGATGGAATGTGGAGAATTACCTATCATGTGAAATAATTTTCACAGTTAAATAATATGAATCTGACAAAGAAAAAGGAAGAACTGGCAGGAACAACATGCATCCAGCAGGATTTGTCCATGGACATGTTGGTGGATATCCCGCTTAGGGCCGCTGCTTTTGGCACTGCATGGAGGTGCTCCTCGGAACTGCTTTGTCATGTTTTTTGCCGATGGACCCCCTTACTTGGGGTTGGCGTTTTCCGCCGCTTGCGGCTGCTGCTTAGAGCAAGGTTAATAGTACAGCCTGCCGTCGGCTCTATAGGCTTGCCATGCCAACATAAAGCCCATTCATACAATAGACTAGCTATTAGATGGCTATTAGACGGGTTTTAATTAAATTTAATTATACAATGCACGCATGCTATTGGACCTAGCTGCATGCAAATCTCCTTTTTCTTGATAGCTGTGCTGCAGCCGGTGCTAGATGAAGCATCCGCTTTTCTCTCTCTCATGTTTTCTCTCTCTTCCATCTAGGCTTTTACATGACATGGCAACTCTTATAGTCTGCTGATTAGGCTTATTGTACTTGCTCTTACTAGCCAACGCTAGCTAGCAGACCGGCCATCCCCACCACTCCTCTATCTTTCCCTGTGGTCGCCTAATTTTTTTTTCCCGCCGCCGCTTTCACCTTCTATAGCTGTAAAGCCAAGAGACGGGGAGATGAGCGAGAAGATGTGATTTTGGCGTCAAATGAGTTTTTTTTTAGAAGCATATACCAATATCATGAAGATACCAATTACATCCAGCCTCTGCAACAATGCACTGTCCTAGCAGTCTTACGGATGCACATAGCTCGAAAAAAGAAGAAGAATTACAAAAAAAAAAAGTCATGCTACAGCGATCAATTCCTTATAGCGGCACCATCAAAACAGCACCTTAAGTCCAACCTCTCTAATAGCAACGTCTTCAAGAAAGAAACACTGCACATGCGCCATCCTCGCCAGATCAAAGATCATAGGTTTTCACCCTGGAGAAAGTCCTCGCTCATAAAATAATACCTTCAACAAAACTATTGCCAGACACAACCAGTTAAGGTCAAATGAATATTTTTGGTAGATAAGAGAAGATTTGCATTGGGATTAGTAGGTGGAACGTGCACACTCCATGGATCTAGTGGAACGGGCGCATTCATCACACAGGAAACTCCCTTGGGTGGAACTAACCTGTTCTATTCCACGTTTCTTACCCGAACACAGGTGCATAACCATTGCTTTACATTTCTCTTAGTGACACAAACCAAACACACCCTAAAATACTAAGGAAAGCTACTGATGCCGAGGCTGCTCAAATCTACACAATCATATGCCAATTGGACTAACTTTTCTAGCAGTAGCAAACTCCACACAAGCATCACAACCCACCAGGAATCCGAACATGTAGTACACCCTCCCTAGCTACAGGATCGACATGATGAAGAGGAGTTCGATGAACAGCGTCCTGAACGGCAGCGTCCCGGCCACCGCTATGAAAGGCCACGGTGAGCACTGCGTTGCTGGCACTGAGACAAAGAACCAGAGGAGGATGACCATGACGAATAGCATGAACGGCACAAAAACCTACATGATGTGTTTGTACGAGGCACTCAATCCTCATATAACCTACATGATTCCTTCTGAGTGTCTAGCTAAACCCGGAGAAAATAGACGACAAAAACCACAATGAGGAGCTTGCACAATACAATTCATATGACCTAGACAGGATACAAGTTGTAGTGAATACAATTACTCGTGTGGCTCTTAGAGGGCTTGTCGCCAACTATCCTATATTGAGTAGTACATGGGGAGGACCAGCCATTTAGAATGCTCTGCAGGTGTAGGCATTGACCACCAAACCTCTTTAATAAATATCGTCTTCCATCTACTTTCTACAATGATATAATCACCTATAATTCTAACATGATAATAAAAATATTGTGGGGCCAGTACCTCAAACTAGTGGAAAAACTTGGCTGTCAAACTCCAACTCGTGGTGAACTTTGAGTTACAATATCGCCTCTTGAATAAAAAACAAGACTTCAAACCCTAGAACACCCAAACCATGATCTTCTACTACATGCATGAATGAGAGCAATATAGGCCCTAGCTTGGGAGTTGATAACCTAAGCATCAAACTTTTTTTTTTTGGAAAAGGACGTTTTTATTACTTAATGTAATGTTTACACCCGGCCTCTATATAACCAAGATGCATATAGTCGCACAAACTACACAACCAGAGAAAAAGAAAGCATAGTAAAATTACAAAGTCTCAACTAAAACAAGAGGCCTCAACTATGGAAGATCAATGCGCAAATCACATGACCATCCATGTAGGGAGAAAATATACCTCGCCGTGTTCTCCAAACGCGTACACCCCTCAAAAACAAGTCTTGAAACTCCATATGTTAAAGAATAGTTCATGATCGGAGGATAGCCGGGGCCCGATAAATAACCTGCGGGGGAAAAGACACAATATTATTAAAAATCTTGTCATTTCTACAAAGCCATAGCGACCAAATAATAGCAAGCGCTCCCACCCTAAACAAAATCATGTATTTATCATCAACTCCATGCAACCAATTACTAAAAACATTGGTCATTGAACATGGAGGAGATAAACCAGAAGCTATTTGGATGAATGATCATATAGAACGAGCAAATTTACAGTGGAAGAATAAATGAAAAATTGTCTCATCGTGATGACAAAAAACGCATTGTGTACTTTCATGCCAATTCTTCTTTACAAGATTATCTGTAGTAAGGATTATACCTTTACGTAGATACCAAGCGAATATCTTTGTCTTAAGGGGTATTTTTATTTTCCAAATTTTACTATTATCATCAACCGGAATATAAGGTTGAACCAATGCTCTATACAGTGAGGCAACTAAAAATTTACCACTCTCTTGTAATTTTCATTTGAACTCGTCCACACCGTCTGACAACTGTATCATGGATAATCGTAATAACAAATTTTTTTAAGATACCAGTCGAGGACCTATGAGGCTTTTTCTGAAAGACACGTTAGAAGGATTATCTTCCATAACAGTGGAAAGTGTATCTCCTTTGTGTCTAACAATCGAATATAGAGATGGATATTTTTCGCGAAGAGAAGTTTGACCAAGCCACTTATCTTTCCAAAATCTAATCTGTGATTCATCCTTAATATTGAAAGCACCAAAACGGAAGAAATGCTTTTTTGTCTGTTGTATTTGATGTCACTAATCTAGCGGCCTAAGTTCTTACATTACCTTATTTTATTTTTAAAATATCTCATGGAGAACCTAATTCCAATTCTAAAGTAATCTTACTTTCTCAGTCATATAAAATAAATCTATGGTCCACCATTAGGCACTAGAAGTCGATATGAAAAAAATATTGCGGGTCCAATAGCTGAATTACTAGTAGAACATTTTTCTTGGTTGAAAAACACATTCAATTCATCGTAAAGTTTGAGTTACAATCACCCCTTGCAAAACTATTTAAAAATATATATCCACTCCGAAACCCATAAAATAAACCCCAAGACCTCAAACCCCTTATCTCTCAATTTTTGACCGGTTTGGTTATATGTAATAAACGTTCACACATAGCACTTTAATACTATCTATTATATTGTAATGTATGCTTTAGTGATGTACTAAGGATGTAATTAATTGAATGTCTATGTTCAATTCAAAACTATACAGATAAAATTATAGTAGGTATAACATGAAAACATCGCACACCTATGTTAAATGTTGTAGTGAAGGCACCCATTATTTATGAAATCATTTTATTCAATATGGATAAAAAATTCTGCAATAACTCTACCCAACAACCCTTCTTGTAGTTCTTGACACCTTGGACAGCTAGGAACTTGTATATAACCGGCTGGCACATCATGTTGTCCTTATGCTTCAAGAGTTCTGCCACCCCTATTTTTCATACTTTTGGCTAGTGAATACAATGCAAGAGAAAAGAGAAAAGATTGAAGGTAGGTTGAGAATAGGAGGCACCGTTGAAGCAAAACTTCCTTTGAATATGGAGGGGAGACTAATGTTAGATTCTGCTCTGGCTTGACACATAACCCCTCTAGCCTGCAAGTCATTTCATACTCGTCGGATCCAAGAAGATCGTACTTAGGTAGCCAGGTATGCTACAAATCTGAACATCAAAACGGTTTTTGCTGTAGTTTCGATACCCCTCGTGAGGTGAGTCCATGGTGTTAGCGACACGGGTTGCCCTGTTGGTGATGTTATCACAAATGTTATGGCTCAAGAATTTACATTACCATATTTTTCATTTTTTGTTGACATAGTATATTTTAGGGCACGCCATTCAGCTTTTGAAGTGTACTCTAGCCCAGTGTTAAGTCACACAATTATTTGCTTAACTAGATCATCTGGCCCGAATCGCTGCACTGATAAGTAATCGCTACCACGTTCCACCATAACCAGTAGTATGGAGTTGGCTTTTTTGCTGAATAATCTTACATGTTGTAGCCGTTGAGTTAGGATTGGGTGTTTGCCCGTTAGTTAGTTTCATCAGTTTCATCAGACTAAGCTCTGCACGAGACCCCGAGCCCCATGGTCCTGCTCACAACCGGCTCTATAGTCTGATGGATGGCACACATGTGGCGCAATACTCGTCCATGCCACTGTTCCCTTCCACTGGATAATAGAAGGAAAAGAACAAAGCAGCAAAACTGATCGCTGCACGAAGTCTTCTGTTTTGGCGTGTGTTCGTGAGATCGAGAGTGGGAGAAAGAGATCGTGTTTCAGAGATGCCATGACTTTCTTGGCAATGTTGCCCTGTTGGGGTTTCATATTTCTACGGAGTAGTATCCGAAGGAATGACTCGATCTCGTCCGGGTGTAATCACTTTAATAAGTAACTAGCATGGTGGCCCTCGCATTTGCGAGGGCATCTTCTTATATTTTTTTGTTCTACAATGTGCTAGAAATATTTTGGATGTATAGCCATCACAAACAGTCTTCTAAAATCTCACTTTTGAAGGAAAATTTATGATTTTTAATCTATTGATGAATGGTTTGTTATTTCCATAAGCACCATATTTGTGACCATATGCATGATTGACATGATATTACTATACAAGTGCATAAAATTAACATTCAGCGTGTGTATCGTTTGTGTCAATTGAATATTTATGAAAAATTGTATGTAACGATTGAAATAATAAGTACCACCAAATCCACTTGCAAAATGCAAAAATGGTATTCTGGCGGTCTATAAAATTGAATAGCAAAGTAGAACTGCTTTATGAAATAAAATAAAATAGCAAATTCATATGAGTAGGATAGTACGATATGGGTATGATCTCTTGCCCGTGGGTTCATAACACAATTATTAAGTTGGACATGTGTACAATTTTGTTCACATTGGGTTACTGGATTAATATTTATATAATTAAATTAATTGTCCTCATGTGATCCACTGCTTATATATCACATTTATAATTTCCCTTAAATAAATGGGTTACCCTGATCCCTACCCGACTAATTGTTTGATAATAAAATAAATAGTTCTTATTGTATATGTCATGAACACTGGTAGACAATCACACATATAATTATGAAATATAACTTTCTTACTTTGGTATGTAGTTTTCATATGAAAATACTTTATTTTCTATGCTTTATATGTGTACTATTTTTTTATTTGAAACATATTATTAACACGTGCTTAGATGACTCTACGAAAATGGAAACGATGTAGCCATGGGCATGATGTTTTTCTCATGGGTCGTGTGTGGGTGGTAGGTGCCATCGATGATATGGAGATTTTTTTGACTTTGCTCGACCACATGTAGAACTCCAATTGCTCATGGGTAATTTCGTGGCATGGTGTGTTTAGGTTACATGTTTTAATGTGTGTGGTTAGGATTATAATGCTCTTTTGATTTGTTGTTGGTTATACATCATAATTGAGATCGACTGGATGTAGTCTACTAATTAAAAAAGGTCTAGTAGATTGACGACTGGAAGTTTTCTTTGGTGTGGCAATGTAGATATTTTTTTCTTGAGATTGTGCTTCAAAAAGTGTGTAATTTATTCATATCATGTAGAAGTTATAAATCATGAATATTTAGAAGGGGAGTGATTAAGGATAGTTATGAAATTGGTTGGTTGTGGTCTACTAATAGGAATAACATCCATTATATTGATGGTCTTATGTATTGTTTTATTGTTCAAAAATTCTTATATACCTCCTTTATCTGATCATTTTTTTAAATAAACAACATACATATGTGAGATAATTTGTTTGTTTAGTACGTGACTCCGATGATCCGACCCTTAATTTTAATTAAAATTGACCTTAAGAGGCCTTTTTAATCTTAATTCTATTAATATTCGGATTGGAAACATATATTTTTCTTAAGTCAGTGTGGAATTCTCGATTTATTTTATTAGTTAAAAGTAAGATAGAAGATCAGTGGATTGTCCTTCATTCCAACATCGCTTGGCTCCCCCACCATCAACAATATAATGATAATGTGACACAGTGCAAGGGAATCATTTATGAATCCCTGGTGTGTAGTTATGTACATTATCTTCTAGGAATATTCATAACAAATATCGTGTGGGTTGTTAATATTGCACCGTACAAAATGAAAGCATCTTTGTTTCATCCCCTTCTTGTCTTGGAAGTTACGGTGTATGCCAAAGACATAGTGGTTTACAAATGTAGTTTTAGTCTTCTTTCCCAATAGTTTGGTGACGGGTAGTGGTTTGGCACTCTATTGTGCGTCACATTTCGCCATGGATAAAGTGTGTTCAATGATCTTATAGTCCCACATTTTATATATGTAGCATGTGGCACTGTAAAACCATGAGTTGAGTCTATCTTCCACATGTTTAGCTTCATCTCATCGCTGGTTACATGGGTCATATTAGAAGTTGACTTCAGGGGATTCGGCAGAGCTTGATTTTATTACACATCTTAGTTATTTGTGTTTGTTTCACTTGTCTTTATTTAATTCATATAAGGAACATAAGTTGATAGAAAAGAAGAATGGCTTTAACATGTCCTAAGGATTTTAGCATATGTCTCAGGCCAGTGTATTATATTAATTTGTTCATCTAGACAAAAATATATTTTTCTCTCCACTCAGAAATAACTTATGATTAGTTAATCAAATATGTACATACAAATCGATAGAAAATCATCATGGTGTAATAATTTGCTACCATAATAAAAAAATATTTGTTCCTAGATTAAAAAAAATGTATCTTACATGAATCTCGATGTTAAATCCATGGTATTCTACATCGTTCGTACAAATCTATAGAAAGTCACTATGTTATAGTAGTAATTTTCTAACCTAATGGAAAACCAAATAGTTTTTAGTCCAGAATTAGAAAATAAATCTTATATGGATCTTTTAGATCGATGGTTCTCTTTACCCACAGAGAAATAAGATATTCTTGGACAGCCAAGGATTAGCAAAACCGGAACATTTTAGTCCATTATATATTTCCTCCGTTGCTCCATTATAAAATATCTTTCGATATAGATGTCTTGAGCCGCCCGAAAATATACCGAGTGCTTGCTGTCAAAAAATTTAAAATAGTTCTTTTAAAATCGAGTTCAGCTCTGGTAGAAATATGGAGCTTCAATAGCTCCATGCTGGCATATTTTACTACTCACGCCATCTAAGAAAAAGGTATCGAAGATTTGTGTAAATTCGTATGTATCTATACACTAAAATCTAAACAAATCTCCTTCGTGGTTACTTGCAAATCTGTACAAATCCATGACTTTTTTAGGTTAGGGGAAGTATTATTGTGTTTGGTGTTTTTCGCGTAGATGCACTGGACGGTCAGCAATGTACAAACATGGAATTTTGTTTTGCCAGGTTACAAACATGGACTTGGCTTAGCTAGCTGATCTACTCTTTTATTTTCACACGGGAGCTCTGTAGTGTTTTTACAACAAACGGATAAGGCTAGCTTTGCTCTTTTATTTTTAAACGGACTCTGCGCCTAACTAACTCGTGTATGTTTTATTGTGAACAGACTTAAATGGGCTCGATATAAGACGTTTTATTGGGAACGGACTCAAATGGGCTCAATATAAGATATTTTGTTGTGAACGAACTCTGCGCCTAACTAACCCACGGGACGTACTCCTGCAATAAAACTGATATAAGACGTGACAACCGGAATTACATGGGGTTACGCAATCAATAATGTCTCATTAAATCTTAGCCACACATTTTAAATCTTATGGTTAATATAATTTGGGTGATGTGGATCAACCACGTGCCTCGAAAAACACCCTTATATTGCTTTTAGTATATAATAACTAGCCAGGTGGCCCTCGCAAATGCGAGGGCAACGTATTAAGTCCATTGATTGTGTTGGATAAATAATTTTGTTATGTATATGTCACAAAAATGTGATGTTAACCAAATAACACCTAAGTATGATATGAATCATCAAAACTTATTGGTTAATAAGTAATATGAATTCATTAAAAAACACCATGTCACACTATTCTACGACATCGCCAATTACTCAAATTCTTTCAATCTTTCTTGCTACCCCCCACTCTTCAATCCCCCTGCCATGTATTAATTAGTTGTCCTATCATAGAACAATACCAACTTGTCCACATAGTTTTAGCATTTTAATTAGTGATATTTATTTACTGCATATCCTTATCCGAAGTGAAGAATTTCTAAGACTGGGTTAGAAAACGTAAGTGTATAAGTTGAGATAACTAACATCAGTTGCGGATCCACGTTACAATGGAAAATACTGACACCTGGTGAGGTGGCATACAAATAGCATCCACACATATACTCACTTTAAATGATTTTAATAGCATGCAGCAAATTTTATTTTTTTGCATTTCCCATTCTTTAATGACTATTGAATGAAGAAAAGAATAATGTAGTTTCGGGTACTACAAAACTAAGCATAATAAGGTTATCATTGTCAACCAAGAAATTTTATTTTGCAGAAATTAATCAAGGTGTACAACAGAGCATGGAAGAGAAACCATTAGGAGTCGCCTTGGTCTGTTTAGGGTGAAAGTTGTGTTATGTAGAATATGTTATATATTGATCTCCTAAAAAGGTATGTGGTTTCTTAGGTACATATTTAAGTTGTGTTGGTAACATGTATGAAAATGACATAACTGAGGTGTTAATACCAAAACTTATAGATATATTTTTAGGAAGGAGCAAATTAAAATATAGGTATGTAATGTACATATCCCATCCAATATGAAGATACATGATATCATGATAATAAACCTATTTTTTCGTGAGATACCTATTTTCCATGTAACCATGCATATCAGTGTGTTCCATGAATGTTATTATAACTTTTGTACTTATTTAGTAAAAAATTATAGGCATCATGTGGGAACAACAAAAGTCATGTTCAAATAAACCAGTTTGGCCTAAGATTTCAATTAGTCTATATGAATCATTATCATTTCAAAGCATTTAAAGGAGAACTTTTGATAACTAAACACCCAAACTTTCTACAACTAAATTACTATATTATGACCTATGATGAAAACAACGCATCGTCTTAATTTACAAATTACATTTACATCTGCAATATATTCCACCTGAATATCTTCGTGGTGAAAATAAGCTCAAATGTATATGCATCTATTTGTTTTCAATAGGAATCAACTGTACTTTCACAACTGTTTTTTAAGTAGGCAGCATGCATTACTCATGCAACTGCATTTTACATAGAATACCACAATATTATTTGGAATAATGCTTCTTTATCAGCACGTGTAAACCTTAAATAAACATGATTTACCTTGATGTCAATCGTAATCTGAACAAAAGGCTGAGATTACACAATAACCCATGCGGAAAGGAAGATTTTAAATAATCCATCAAATACAAAATGCCATTTACTTCCACTCAGATTCCATCAAACACTCCTCGTGGAAAATTGTCTCAGATTGAATATTATTTCTCTTTTGAAATATAGTGAAGGACATGTTTAGATATTCAAACCTTGATGGCATGGAGTTCCTTACTCCATGTTAGTGGGGAATATGTTATTCAAGATCTTTTTAGGTACAACACCCATGCAACCAAAATGTTTGAAGAATTTTCAAGATATCGTGGGTCACTAATATGTTGTCCTAATTCATATGCTAGAATTCAGATACATATAAACTGTTATTTCTTCTACACTTGCCAAAAACGAAGGGTGAAGTGCTAATTAGAGTAATTAACATAACTATAGCATTAGGCATGCTATGGATAAGAGGCCTTAGCTACAAAGGCCTAAGTTACATATTAAATATGCACCGATGTATCTTCGTGACTGGCGAGGAAATAATCATATAAGAGTAGGGGCACTGGACACGAGAGGAGATGGTGCATATAAGAATCCTTGACAGTGTAGAAACGCATGACATCATAATCTATAGTTGTTTATGTATACTCATTTGTACTATATATCAATTTGCATAGCCCACCGCTTCAATTCGCAGCCGGTTACACATACCAATAGATCTAGTTTTTTATACAGTATCACGGATTTTATGATTCTTCCTTGTATATACCATGGACTTTTTGTTTTGCCGGAAGACACATGCTGGTTAATTATACGCCCATCCAACTTTTTATCTTTGACTATTTTCCGGCCCACCTATTATAAAACAGACTCTTTTTTTGCCGAATGACATATAAACAGATCGCCCCATGAATCTTAGTGGTTAATTTCAGATCTAATCGATTTTTTCTTGAGAACTTCAGATCTGATAGTTAATACAGTATAATTTTAAAGATATGGCTTAACAGGCTCGTTAATGGAATGTCGTTGATCTAGTGCATGTATTTTTACAGGCCCATTGAGATGGACGTGTCTGCCATGGTAGGCTCTATCATGAAAAAAACTGTATAGTTCGTATCTAAATAAAAGCCTTTTACGTGTCTAAAGTAGACACGGCTCATCCTTCCGATTGCTAGATGCATATAAATCAAGATGGTTACGTCTTGCATCTACGATGACAGGCTGTACCAGGTTATAGTCATATATCAAGGTGGTTACGTCTTGCATCTACGTGACAGGTTGTACCAGGTTATAGTTTACATAACTTTTTGTGGCTTTAAATCTTAACCGTTATAATTAAGATCAACGAATCATATAATTTTAGTATATGTGGATCAACGTGGTGCCTCGAAAAACGCCCTTATATTGTTTTTAGTATATAATAGATAGATAGATAAAGCGTTCATTTCTAAAGAAAAATTGACTCGATCTCGTGACCAGCGCTGGGGTAAACCTCGTCAGACAAAATGCAGAAATGTCATTTTCGGGAACAACCTCATCTAGGGCCCTCAGCTTCTTCGTCAGCCCAGGCAATTACTGCAGCCACGAAGACAGATTGTGATGGGCATATTGAAACGATCATCAATGGGTGTAACACCGATTAGGGATCTAGGAATTAAGGGGATGCGGTGGATTGGTGATCGGAACTCGAGCTAAGAGAACTGGCCTATATAGACGGTTGGGACTTGGGAGATGACCACCCCCAGGAACCTAGCGGACGTCAACCAATTGTGTTCTTCTTGTAAAAACACTCTACCTTGCTAGCGCTAATTCGCTGGAGAATCACTAAGAATATGAGATGTGGGTATCACACCGATGAGAAATTGAAAACTCGCAGGAAGCGCACTTGATTAATCAAGTGGATTATGCGGAGGTTGAATTGGTGGGAGCGACAATGTTCTTGCTTGCTTTGTTTGTGCAAAATTTTCTATTTGGATGGTGCCAATTGAACGTTTTTGTTGCACTCCGTATCTCCTGGGTGTATGCCGTGTGGACAAGCATACACGATTCTTCTTCATTGTTTTGCGCTGCAATATCTTGAATTTTGGGAATATTTGTCTTATAGATTTCTAAATATAACGGTACTACGTGACGGAAATTGTTAGACTAGGATTCAGTTTTTGTACTAGACCTAGTCATACTCTTTATCTCGTTATCCATGCACGCCTGTGCCTCGTGTCGCACGCCTCCCGTGCGTATAGTCAGGATCTCAACCTCCTCTCTCTATCTCTACATTTGTATGTCTATATATGTATCCGGTTGAGATTAATACAATGAGACATTGATTCATAGTTTCCTTCAGAAATAACCCGCAAAAAGAGAGAGAGAGAGAGAGACAGTAATAAAGTTGTATTCCACCTATATTTTGGTTCAGAGCGAGCCTGAGGGAGTACATGTGCACAAGTACATAATCATTGATAACAACAAGTGTGAGGAAGCATTATAGACAATCGGGAAAGTTGTCCAGCTGGAGCGACCTGTCAGATTAAATTCCTTTTCTAGTTCGCCACAAGTTTTACTTTCTCGATGTCTTGCATTCCCGAGCTAGATTGCATTGCATTGCATTCACTAACAATTCACTAAAAGATGTCTAGATACATCTCATTTACAAACCTAAAACATCTTATATTTTCAAACGGAGGAAATAGTATGGATAAGAGAGGTGGTGAAACTTCAAAATAATGGAGAGAACACACTATGTCGGTTGTCATATATAGATTCTAGCCCGCGAAGGGTATTAAGAACAGACCAGAGAGTTGTTGGATACACTCATTATTTTAGAACAATTTCTTTCAAACTGCAAGTGGTGAGACATGCGCACATGCAAAGTACATGGGAACATCGAGTTGGGACCGAATGGTGTGCCCTTGAAGTCGGCCGTTGAAAAGGAAATGAAGATTGAATTTCCCATAGAGAGGTGCCCTTGCTTCGATGCAAATTGGAACCCTTCGACGTAAGAAGCATGATATTTCTCCGGCCTCGCATTGGGTTCATGCTGCTATATGTCATGAGGATCGATTCAGACAGATCAATTCAGAAGAGGAATTGAGGGGATCATATTGATGAGGAAGGGAAGGCTCGCAATAAGAGCACTTCATTGATCAAGTGGATGATGCGGTGGTCAAATTGGTTGGAGCGGTGATGTTGTACTTGCTTCGCTTGCGCCATTCTTTTTTGTTTGGCTGGTGCAAGTCAATGTTTTTGTTGGGTTTAGGATTTCACACAGACGGGGAGACTGTTTGGAGGAGGATACATAATTCTTCTACATTCTTTTTCTATACTTTTTCATGAAATTCTGGGAATATTTGTCGTATATCTTTCACAAAAACTGTAACCATGCTACACCCAAAAAAAAAAGTTGCATTCTGCTCGTATTTCTGTTCACTGCGAGCCAAGGCCATCTCACAAGTACTAAATCAGAGTTACCAACAAGTATGATGAAACAAAACAGTCAGTAGGGAAATTTGTCCAGCTAGAGTGAAGTGTCAGATTAGATTCCTTTTGCAGTTCATATTGATTTTTCCGTTCTTGATGTCACCTAATTCCCACGTTAGGTTTGCGGTTCTCTTTCTCCTCTCCTGCATTGTATCTGACAAGAACTCTATGAGAGGCGGTGAAACTTTTGAAGGACGGCGGGACTCATTATGGGTGACTTGTTTTGGGCTTATGCTTATGCATAAGCCTGCTTATAGATTTCGGTGGAAAAAAGCTGCGGTGGGCAGAAGCTCCTAAAAACTCTAAGAAGACTTCTTTTGGGTTTATGCTATTTTGGCTTATTTGTTGTGATGAGTTGTGAGATGTCTGTTATGTCCTTGGACTTGATATAACCACTTAATAAAACGATGCATTGTATACATATGCTAGTTTTAAGTAAAAAAGTAGCTAGAAATAAAATTGAAATAAATGAAAAAGTACATGGTAATAAAAAACATGGTGTTGTAGTAACAACCGAGGATCAAAACTGGGTTACATACATTCACACTCCATGCCTTCGTCAACTGACCAAGACAACACCTATACTACATATCAGTAGCAATACTAGTTTTTTATCAACAATTCATCCGGTAAACATGGTATGTTTAGGAATGTTCTATGTCCAGAACGCGAGCTTCCACATTATTAACGTCATGCGCTAGCAATTTGCGCACCGGTCAGCCATCAACATCAAAATTTTGAGGGAGAAAAATCTGGTACACCGGCCTTGCTTCCTCACTGGAGCAGACGGCCTCGAGCCGGCTGGCCTCGGAGGAGACGGCGAGCCGGAGCAGAGCACGGACAGGGGCAGAAATCAGGGCGGGCAGGATCAGGCCACGAGCTGCCAAGATCCGGAGGCAGCGGGTCGGTGGGGGAGCGGTGAGAGCAGCGGGGCGGTGGGGCAGTGGCGGCACGGCAGGGGAGCCATGGAGGAGAGAGGTCGGGGAAGGAGGGCCACGTCTATGTCGGATGCCAGCTGGCTGCCGGGATCAGGATGACGGCGTTGGGAGGGCGGCGGTGGGTGACCGGCGGCACGGTGGGGAGCTTCGCTTCGAGCAGGTCGGGGGCAGGACGCGCGTGGAGAGCGCCTCGCTTCGAGCAGGGCCGGGGCAGTTTGCCTATTTTTTCAATCCACTCGTTTCCTCGGCAGTGGCATTTAGGTGTAATTTTTTAGAACGACATGTCTATTCGTAAAAAAGGTTTACAGCCCACGGGAGAAGCTCGGGAAACTGCTCTACACTAGTTTCTTCCCACTGTGTGTAAATGGGCTTCTGGGGGGTTTCTCGGTGAGGAAAAATTGGAGACTTCTTTTCTGCTTATGCGGTGACGAACCCAGAAGCCAGGTTAGAAACCCAAAAGAAGTCACCCTATATAGACTCTAAGCCCCTGAGGGTTGTGAAGAACCGTACAAAGAGTTGTTGGGTGTATTCATTTTAGAACATTTTCTTTCAGATTGCACGTGATGAAACATGCGCACAGATGCAAAGTACGTGCAAACATGGAGCTCTGAGACCAGATGCTCTGCACTTAACGTAGGCCACGTACACGAAGAGAAAATTAAGATTGAATTACCCGTAGGTGTTCTTCTTCAATGCAAATTTTAGCCATTCTAGTCTAGGTAATAAGCATGATATTGCTCTATGTTCACACCGGGGTGCTTCTGCTATGTCATGGGGCTTTTATTCTCTGTCTTGGTGACCATTCGCTTATGCTATTGGTCTGGGTCTTGCCGCTTTACCTTGCGGTCGTGCCATGACTGTCTTGCAAATATAATGCATGCTTTGCATAATGGTAGGAAAAAACATTTGTCATTAAACTCCCAATGCATCAACTATGAAGAATATAACTCTATATTTGTTGTTGCACCCAAGTACAAGGTACTTACATGGCCAATATTTCTTCGAATCAAAAGAACGAAGCGGTTGCCGCCAGAGTTTCAATGCCCCGTGAGCCGACGAGGCCACGACATGAGTAACCTGCATAGCTAGTACGACGTTTTTCCATTTCCGGTGGAAAAAAGTGAACAACATGGAAGTATGAGATTCCGCTTCTATAGAAATGGGAGGTCGAGTATAAATGGGTCGCCGGAGAGGCTGAACGAAAAGCCCATCTTAGGGTTGAACTCCTCCCTGTCGTGCGAAGCCGGGCACACGACACATACCTGTCAGAGTAATGCTCCTTTAGCTCCATCCAAAATTAAGGCAAGGCACCACCTCTCTTCCCACATTAGATACACACTTGTGGAACTTGACTTGAACTCTATAGCCACTTACCTCGCCCCTCCTCCTCTCGCCCCCGCGAGGCGATGGGAGGGGAAAACCCTAGCCACCAGCCGCCGGTCCTCCCCACCTCTATCCCCTCCTTCCCCACTGGCCACTGCCCCGGGGTGCAGCCGGATCCTGGCCGGCACCGGCAGCAGGGGAGGCCTCCTCGTCGTCCCCTCATAGAAGGAAATCGGCACGGGTCGTCTTCTCCCTACCTGTCAGAGTGATGCTCCTTCAGCTCCATCCAAAATTAAGGCAGGGCACCATCTCTCGTCCCACATACGAGACACACTTGTGGCACTTCCGTTGAACTTGATACCCACTTATCGAGCTCCTAATTAAAGCAACAATAGAGGAGATAAAACAGAGAAACACATGATGAGAAAGATCGTGCAGGCAAACCAAAGCTGTTGAAATGAAGTAGTGAAGTGGGTGATAAAAACAGTGTGAGATACACCTAGTGGCGGCGGTGTCAAAGGGCTGGTACAACGGCAACATGTTGTTCTCCATCTAGGTGTTCTGTTTCTATCTGCAAGTTAGTTTCTCCAGTTTCATTGGACTAAACCGAGCATGAGCCCATGACTTGTGTGTGTCCATCCATGTCGTGTTCGGGATTTCATTGGCGAGACGGTCCAGCTCACGACTGGATCTGTATGACAGCACAGATCGATCTTATCATATTGCAAAGCTCTATTGTTCCCTTTCATCACTGAATAGAAGGAGAAGAATAAAATCTGCTTTTCTTCCTCTAATTTCGAATGTGTTCGTGAGATGACAACATTTCACTTCCAAGGTTGAATTATTGGGTGTACCATATATTCTACTGAGTACCCAAAGGAATGATTTGAAATCCGTATCATGACCAAGTATTGCGAGTGTGAGCCTCGGACAAGAATGCAACATGTCATTTTCACACACCTAGATTCTTCATCTGCCCTGGCAAGTTGTTGTTGGTGGCATGGCCGCCAAAGTCCCTCTCCATGTATAAAAACTGCAACCACGGGAAACTAGATGGTTTTGGAGTGGAATCGTAATGGACACATGTACACAGAACGTAATTGTGATTTAGGAGGGTCTTTTGCTTCGGTGTCCCCCTCTCCTCAAACTTATGAAACTGAAGACACAAGGATGGCCAGGATTGACCGATACCCTTCGGTTCGGAATGCATGAAGGGGTATCGGCTAATCCTGACCGTTCTTATGTTTTTAGTTTCATAATTTTAGGGGAGAGACAATGTTCTTACTCACTTTGCGCCATATTTTGTGTGGCCAAGAACATGAGACAATGGAGTTTGTGGATATGAAACTCTTCTTTTATTCCCGATTTCTTCATTGATTTTTTGTGTGATGGCTCTCTGAAAAGTCTCAACAAAGGTAGCACACAAAGGAAAGTTGTAGCCTGCTCATATGTAGATTCAGGATGACCCAGCGAAGCAGTACAAAAAACTTTAGATGAACCAGTGACAGAAAACAATTTAGCCAGAGCCACATGTCACATTGGACTCTATTTCCACTTCATAAGAAGCTTTTGTTTCTCAATGTCTCCTATTCTCAAGCTAAGTTTTCTCTTCCCCTGCATTGTGTTCCTAGCTAGCAGATAGTGGTGAAACTCTTGAAGGAAGGATCGAGGTAATTAAGACACCGCGTGTGTGGTCATATATAAATTGTTTCATATGCATGGTGTCAATAATTGGACGGAGAGTTGTTGGGTATGTACATTCATTCGAGAATAGATTCTTTGATGACACATTTAAGATCTTGGTGTGCATAATGGATGCATCCATATAACATAGGGGAGGCTGTATTTTTGTGTTATACTTACTATATCAGCTTGTATAGGCCATCTCAGATTCGATGAACCAATTCATTTAAATCATCATTAGTTGATTGATATAGGCATATATTTTGAATGTAAATAGAAGTGAAGTATTATTCCATAATGTTTATTACATAGAACTAAACTGATCAAGAATGGGGAGAGGGAGAGTGCTCAACTTGTAGTGAGCGAATTTGGAAGTTGGAGGTTTTTAACTACTCCACAAGAGAGGATTGTAAACCATACTTTGCCGAGAGTTGAGAGAGCGAGGTGATGGGAGGATTGTAAACGATACTTCACCATCTCGTTCATACACACGCACCTGCATTGAGTGAGGTGTGAGATGGTCTTGCTTTGTTTACGCCAAAAGTGGAGAGTATACATTTCTCTATCATATAATTAGTGTGCGTACTAATACCAGATAGAGTAGCTATAATTGTGTCTATGCAAAGACCGTTTAATTATACAACTTAACTATGGCCTCCAACCTGTCCCGAAGATCTTTCAGCCTCCCTCGGGGCGTTGTGGACAGAGATCTCACCCGTCAATAGCTAGCACAAAGTTGGCCGCAGCTGCGGTAAGTGCTCTAGAACAACCCACTGCAGAAAGAAGCATGCACAGACCACATACCGCTAGGCGATTGGTGTTCACCGAGAAGTTATTGTTCTCTGAGAAGTAATTGTGGTACACCACATACCGCTAGCTAGGTTGCGCAGTCACGGACGACATTATAGGCTCATCGTGTACCCCGTGCCAGGGTAAGAGTGACCGATATGTGCTTTGGTACTCCTCCGTTGATCTTCAAAGAAAAATAGCAAGTGTACACGTGTGACGTCGAGACATCTCCAAATTGTGAAAACAAACAAGTGAGATGAAACATACAAGACACTAGGGAATGGCGTCGAGCTAGAGAGACATGTCTATTTAAACCCCACACTTTCCTCTTCTTCCTCATTGTCTGCTATTCTCATTGTACCTTGCATTGTCTTTCTCTTATTGGGCATCATATCTGCTACTACTTAGTATGGAAAAGATATGAGGAGAAACTCTTGAAGGGTAGATGGAGGGAACACATTGTGATGATGGTCATAGTAAAATTATTGCATGTGCAGAGTGTCAAGATTGCACGAAGAATTGTTGGATACATTCATTGCGAGACAAATTCACTGTGGTTGGGTGGAGTATCATCGTACAAAATGGATGCATCCATTTCGTCATAATTGACGAAGCCATGTGCTTCTTTATGTCATGTTTACAACCAACTT
Source organism: Avena atlantica (assembly GCA_910589765.1). Classification (NCBI taxonomy): domain Eukaryota; kingdom Viridiplantae; phylum Streptophyta; class Magnoliopsida; order Poales; family Poaceae; genus Avena; species Avena atlantica. The sequence continues at coordinate 19,789,469 of OU342733.1, forward strand.
GTATTGCTCATTTCAAATATGATGGGCTAATTAAGTTATTCTTTTCTAAAATAATTCATATGAACATATATTTGAATGAAAATAATACTAAAATATTATGTATTAGTGTTTATGACATAGAACAAAAGTGGTCAAGAATCCTCTAAAAAGAAGTGGTCAAGAATGGGCGGAGGAGGTTCTTGTGGTCTACTGAGTAGGTTTGAGAGTCTAAAATACAATAACAATTATCAAGATTAGAGAAATAGTTTATCTTCAGCCTATAAGAAGCAAGCAAGACGTGGTACATCATACAATTTTTAACAGCACAACATTATGGGCCCCAAAATACAAAGCAGTAGTCGCATCATGGACCAAAATTCAAGAGTGGCACCAGCTCGCACCCATCTATGTGTTCACAGCATGATATGCATGTGCTTTGTCCTCGGCGACCTCCTAGAGGAGAACAAATTACAGACGGGAAAGGGTTCAACAAGTCTATTACCAACTATTAAATTGCATGCACTAACTAACAGTTTGAACTGATGGAAAGGGCTAGGCAATATATTTCAACACTCGCCCTACGTCTTTCGTCCTTTGACCTATTGTGATGCATGTTTAGAGAGCCGCAATATTTGTTTTTAATTCCTACGTTGGCCGGCATTTGATCCTAGGACCTCCTGCTCTGATATCATATTGAATTGCATGCACTAACTAACGCAACCAACAGTCCAAACTGATGAAAAGGGCTAGGCAATATATTTCAACACCAACCTCACCAATCACCATCGCACCTAACCCTACCTACCATTGTAAAGTTTCTTGGGATCGCTGAGCCCCTCATCATCCGCGTCAGGTTAGCATGGCTAATGGAGTGCCTCTTAAGAGACAATAGTGGCGACCACAATAGTGGATAGTAGGTCTGATCAATACTTAGGAAAATGCGGAGGATTTGGGTGTGACCTTAGCCTTCAAGGATTGGATCTTGTCCTGAAGTTGCCTATAGCGAGCAGTTGAACATGACCAACCCCACAATCTATCTGATTTTCCTAGAATTAATCAGAAGAGAAATGTAGATGATCGTCTTGTTGGAATCTGAATTGGCGGATCGAATCGATCAAATGGTGGGTTCAGTGGTCCAATTGGTGGCCTAGATGTAATTCTCGACAAGAACAAGAGATAGTGCGGACAATTATTTTGCACTGCCTTTTATTCTTCTAGATAACTTTTCTTGCTTTAATATCTGTGTTAGTACATCTTTTTGGTAAAAAAATCATAGCAATGCTACTCCAACAAGGAAAGCTGCATCGAGCTCATATCTAGATTCAAAATATTCCAGCAAACACAAGAGTGCAACTTATTTAAGGTAAAGAAGTGATAATAAACATGCATTACAGTCGGCAAAGGTCCCGAGTAAGAGTGAATTGTCAAATTAGACAAGTTTTTCATTTCAGAAGAAGCTTTTCTTTCTCAATGCCTCATATTTGCAAGCTAGCCTGTATTGCATCTCTCCTCTCATGCATCGTATTCACTTGTCGATCTTTAATATTGAATGGGTTACAATCACATCTTGAAAAAAAGATAAGACCTTATACCCTCCATCACGAAAAACATCGTCTGCCAGTACATGTAGAAAATTAGAGGGGTGGAGGCCCTTAGCTCGAGAGGCCACAACCTAAGCATCACACATGGTCATGTTTTATTTGATGTCTGTAATCTAGTGGCTTAAGTGCTTACATTATCTTTTCCTTTTTTAAAAATATATCATGAAGAACCTCATTTCAATTGTAAAGTAAGATTAATTTCTTAGTCAAATAAAATAAAATTATTTTTCGCCATTGGGCACTAAAACTCAATATTCAAAATATTGTGGGACCAATAGCTGAACTACTAGTAGAAGACTTCTCTTTGTTGTTAAAGTCCTCCAATTCGTGGTGAAGTTTGAGTTACAATCACCCCTTGTAAAACAATTTAAAACACATTCTCAAACTCTCAAACCCACAAAATAACCCTAAGGCCACCCACTCCCTATATCCCATTTTTTGACAGGTTTGGTTATATGTAACTAGATTGCATGCCCGAGGCGCAGCCGGTAGAAAGAACGCCTCACGCTACATCCACGTGAAAATTCTCTAAAGACACTTGTACAGCGATATAAGTGCTAGCTTTGCATTTATTGAGTACCCACGACACTGACTTACCAAGCAGCGTCTCCTGGTCACATCGAAGGATAGAACCGCCATCTCCTAGATTACATAAAAATTTAAATAATTGGATAGTCTATGTTAGTTGTATATTCGTATGTTTTCTCAAGCATACACATAGACACCTATTTGCGCGACGCTAGGATAGTACAATCTTACATGTAAAATATGCTGGTCATGTAGAACAAAGAACAGCACTACATGAACATACAAAGCATTTTTGGAAATCGAAGACGCAAGCATAGAGGAATAGAGAGTGGAACAAGAAGACATGGAAATACAGGTTAAAATTAGACATTTGGAGATAAGAGACTACAAAACATCTAAAAAGTATGGCCAAATATAAGTAAGTAGTTCTTGAGAGTCATCACATGAGTTGCAATTTAAACACACTTATATACTCTAACGACGGATTTTGCGATTCAAACATATACTTCAATAGTTCTTGTTGTTTGTCAATTTTTTTATTAATCATAGAACACTGGAGAAGTACACACAACGCTTTCACGCAAACTTACGAAGTACATGAGAAATTATTTATTATTAATCATACGAAACTGGAGCAATACATACAATGTTCTGCACTACATGTACTAAAAACATCTCCGGAAAAGTTTGCAAGACACGCTACGTAGACTGCTTCTACCGCACGTGGCAACGTCTTTCGTTACGCCGTCGTCACTGCATGGAGATCGCCATCAGATGGCGTCAAGGAAGGGTCTTCAACACGATGGCTATCCCGGCCATGGGAACGACTGTCGTGTCCTCAACCGCAGCAAAACTGTCTAGTCCCTCTCTCGCTGGATGAAGACGTTTTCCTAAAGAAATAACTACTACATTCGTTGTGAAGTTGTTGAAGAGACGTGCGTTGCATGTTCCCGCTTACTAGTAACATAAAATCATCGCAAGTATATGTCATATGTCTCAATGGAAGCACGCATTATCTCAAGGTCATTTAATTCAATATTGATAAAATGTTCTGTAATAACTCTACCCAACCACACCCTTCTTACAGTTTTTGACACCTTGCACAGCTAGGAACGTGTATATAACCTAGTAACCTACCATCAGTTCTTGATGTTTGTCTCTCTACTTAAATAGTTCTGCCATCGCCTCTTTTTATACTAATCGTTAGTGAATACGATGCAAGAGAATAGAGAAATAATTGAAGGTAGGTTAAGAATGGGAGACATCATTGAAGCAAAACTTGTTTTGAATATAAAGGAGAGTCAAATGTGATATGCTGCTCTGGCTTGACACATATCCCCACTGTCTTGCAAGCTACTAGAGACTTGCTGGATCGAGGAAAACTGTACATACATGGCCTAGCTTGCTCCGAATCCAAATATCAAAGTGGTTTCTGCTGGAGTTTTTATACCCTTGGTGTCGTCACTCCATAGTATGAGCAAAGAGCGTCGCCCTTGTTGGCAGTGTAACCACAAATGGTGCGGCTTGAGAATTTATATTAGCATGTTTTTAGTTCATGTAGTTTATTTTAGGGAACCGTGTTCAGCATTTATAGTATAATTATGTTTTGTCGAAAAACATATGTCTTTTCACCGTTATTATGTCACAAGTTATTTGTTTGACTAGATTATGTGGCACCAATAATCGCCACATGGATAAGTAATTTACATGCAAGCCATGCAAGTTTTGTAAAATAAACTCCGTCCATTCATGGGTATAAGTCCTTGGAGTTCTAGTCAAACTTTTATCCTCGGATTAACTAAGAAAATATCAGCTATATGATAGAAAATACATACCATTGGAATTGTATTTGGAATATATTTTCAGCAGTATTATTTTTGTAGCATATAGCACATTTTGTTAGTTAAAATCATGGTCAAGTTCCACTTGAAAAACAAGCATAACTTGTACACCCAAATTGAGAGAGTATGTGATCGAACGCCCTTCCCCGCACAATAGTGTGGGACGGTGCCAGTTATTACACAGTCGTAGCCTGACTGCAGATAAATTAAACGGAGGAGGGAAACACGACGAGCAGGACATGGGGTTATCTAGAACCTGAAATAGTTAATCAAGAGGTCGAAAGGAAACAGGGGTAGGAACATGGCGGGGCAGTGCCTGTGCCGGATCGGTGGACACCTCTTGGAGGAGAACACTCGGGGTCAACGAAGTCCATCACCACGCTAATCCTTGTGCCCGGCCTCACTACAGGAACGGCACGCTACGCCAAGGGCAAAAAGCCGTCGGCGTAGGCCAAAATGCCCTCAGCGTATGCTACACCGACGGCTGCCCTCGGGCGTAGTCTCCTCGGTAAAGGTCTCCCTTAGCGGAGCACACAGAGGTCGTCAGCGTATCGAAATGCCGTCGGCGTAGCATAGGATACGCCGAGGGCAATTCTACGCCGACGACTGCTTGACGGGGCTGGCCTGGACGATGGCTACGCCGACGGCCCCGAAGTTTGGCCATCGGCGTAGCGACCAGCTGTCGGCGTAGCTTTCTATTCCTGTAGTGCCTTGCCTACCACAGTACAACATTCCATCATAACTAGTAGTATGGAGTTGTCTGGTTTGTTGAATAAATGTTGTAGAGTGTGGCCGTTGAATTTGCATGCATCCACTATTTTTCGATTAGCTTGTTTCCTCAGTTTTATGAGACTAAGCTAGGTTATGGAGTGCATCACCACCGTTATCATTGTACCCTGCCCTGACTAACTAGTACTCCCTCTATTTGAAAATATAAGATGTTTTAGGTTTTTAAAAAGAGTGTATCTAGACTTTTTTTAGTATGTAGGTTCACAATAAATCTACACGAACCAACACACTAAAACAGATATAGAAACACTTCTTTAACAAAGCTAAAACATCTTATATTTTGAAACAGGGGGAGTAGTATCGAGTAGGTTGTATCCGTTGAGTGTTATGATTTTGCTCATTTTTTTCAGTTTCATCAGACTACCCTGTGCACGAGCCCAAGTGTGCTCGTGTACGTTGTATCCCGGCCCTCAAGCCCCTGCTCACAACCGGTTCTGTAGTCTATGGGATGTTTGTCACATCGACCGGATCGTCGCGCAATGCTCGGCCACACCATTTCTCCTTTCCACTGAACAATATAAGTAGAAGAACCACAAAATCAGCAAACTGTTTGCTGCACAAAATATAATCCTCTAATTTCACGTATGTTCATGAGATCGAGATGAAATGATTTTCTTGGCAATGTTGCCTTATTGGGGTTTCATATTTCTAATGAGTACTACGTGAAGGAATAACTCATGTCCTGACCGGCGTCAGGGTAAACCTCAGACAAAAATGCAGAAATATCATCTATCTATTATATACTAAAAGCAATATAAGGGTGTTTTTCGAAGCACCAGGTCGATCCACATCATCAAAATTATTTACGATCGTTAAATCTAAAATATATGGTTAAGGTTTAATCAAATAAATGTAACATAATTATGTTTTTATATCCATACATTCAGTCGTGTCACGTCTTTTATCTCTCGCGTACACGGTCGTTCTCTGGTCTATCTCCGTAATTGGTTGAAGAAAAATCTATTATATACTAAAAGCAATATAAGGGTGTTTTTCGAGGCACCAGGTCGATCAACATCATCAAAATTATTTACGATCGTTAGATCTAAAAAGGGTGTTTTTCGAGGCACCAGGTCGATCCACATCATCAAAATTATTTACGATCGTTAGATCTAAAATATATGGTTAAGGTTTAATCAAATAAACGTAACATAATTATGTTTTTATATCCATACATTCAGTCGTGTCACGTCTTTTATCTCTCGCGTACACGGTCGTTCTCTGGTCTATCTCCGTAATTGGTTGAAGAAAAAAATAACAAAGACCCTCCCTCGCACATGCACGATTTAACAAGCTCGGAAACTCAAACACGTTAGCCTATCAAACGAGAAGTCTCTTCCTTTTTAGTAGGGCGGATCACGCACCCCTTTAATCTATTATATATTTTTCTTTACATCCCTAGAAAGAAATGAAAAAAATTAAGCTTAGCCATGCGCATCTCTTTTACCGATTTATTTAGAATCCAAACAAATCAAAATTATTTGACATTAATAATTGATCTAGCTAGACATGTGGGTATATCTTACACATAAAAGATATGTAATTAAAGAAACCATTTCACCCGAGATCGTACCTACTCCACTATATTCGCATGAACCTGTATACAGAGAGAGTCCATGTCAAATACTACTCTCTTAGTCTGAAAATAAGTGACACAAATTTGTCTAGATTTGTATTTGCCTATGCGTGTTTTAGTGTGTAGTTACATTAAAATTTAGACAAAAGAGAGTCCCTTATTCTCCCATAGAAGAAGTACAACACTTGGTAATCGTAATCATTAGATTCCATTCAGCTGGTCCGATCCGCGTTTGATTGTACGAGAAGCCCTAATTTTTTTCCTCGATCTCCCTCTGTCACGCTCTACTCTCTTCCTTAGCATTTATAGTTGAACCCCATTGCTTGCCTCAACTAGACCACCGGTTGATGAAGATAGCATTCGCTTCTTCGTCAGTAATCTGCAAATATGTAGTTCCTTGCATCCTGATTCCTGAGCCTCTTTGCTACAACCATAGCGCAGCCTAACTCTCTCCGCCACCGGCCGGTTTTCTATTTATCCAAGGAGGCCATAAGCAATAGTTGCACGAGTGAGCATGAAATATGATAGAGTTACAAAACATATGGCCAACGCGCAAAAGATAAGCAACAATGCCCCGTTGAGCCCAAGATATGATAGTTCAACTGAGAAGCTCATCCATAGGACCAATCCCCAAATCATATGCACATCAATTGGTTAGGGGGCATTGTATGCTTATTAGTCGTTTGATATAATATCCGCGGGTCTGAAAACTCAGCAAAGGAAAAACCTATACATCCACATGCTATTTTGAAGCCTATTGATTATGTTATCAATGGGAGGAAAAGCGGTGATGTGAAACTTCATTTTATTTGTGTAGTATGAAACTTTGTTGGTTTAATATACAATGATTCTGTAGCATGTTTGGTTTCAAGGTAAAGAATAGGTGCACATAACTATAGGAGCACTACCAACAGATCTGTAGTGACAATTTGATTCCTTATGTTTACAGAGGTAGTTGGTTCTCCTTATTTCATATGATGCTTTTCCTAATAAGTCTATGAAATAATTGAACTAATTGACGACAGAAAAGAATGAGCCATTAGAATTTTGCCTATTGTCCTTAGGTATCATACACTAGATGTTGTGCAGAGAATATAAGGATAGACTTGGGACGAAAATGATGCCGGTTTGATTTGAGTCAAGAAAAGATGAATCTGGCATAATTTAGCCTTCACGCTTTGCTTCCTCAAATAGATAATCAATCCAGTTTGATTTTACTTAGATTTGAGTTGAGGGTTTCATTGCTGTGTTGGTTACATTATGCCGGTTTGATTTCCAAATTTAACCAATATAAATGTTGTGTATTTGACCAAATGAAGGTTGCCATGTTTACAAGTACACCTGATTGATGTTACATGAGGATTAATTGAAGTGGTTGATAAGTTGAAATCAACGGCCTTGAGAAACCTATGACGTGGATAGTTTGCACAAAGAGATACATTATTATAAGTGCAGTTTGTCATTTTTAATTCGTAAAAAATAGATTTGTACTTTTTGTTTTTTCTAAATGGAATTCCATCATGGATCTATATAATTAGAGAGTATTAACCGTGTCTCTCACACATGTCGTGTTCTACTTAGCATAGCATGCAGAATGGCTATAGGAATTTTTTTTCATTTTACATAATGTATATATCTATATAATATATAAAATTTCAGTTACTTTCGACATGAAAGATGATACCCTCGCAATTGAGAGGGGCACCTTCCTAGTTATCTACTAAAAGTAATATAAGGGGTTGTTTCGAGACACCACGTTGATCCACATCATATAAATTAATTGTAGATGTTAGATCTGTAATTTACGGTTAAGATTTAGCGAGCTATTACGTGTCTTTTGTGTTCAGCGGAACAAACCTATCCAGACTTATGTTTACGTGTTAAAAACAGAACCAGATATACTTAGACTTTTATTTACATGTCAAAGAAAAATTTACCAACATGACCTATTCAGACTTATGTTTACGTGTAAAAAAACAGATGTACTCAGACTTCTATTACGTGTCAAAGAAAAGTTTACCAACATGTGTACAAGATTTAATGAAACAGGAGAAGTGCTAGTCTGGCGTACGGATATATTTAAATAGACTTTTTCTTCTGTCGTGATCCTGCACTTGCATCTGAACGGGAGATGGAAAAAAACAATCCGTGCCATGTAAAGCTTTTTCCTTTTTAGATGGCTGTGACACGTAAAGCTAGCACTGCATGCAACGAATTGCACAATACAATTTTTTTTTTTGATCCGTCTAATCTAGAACCATATGTTTTGAGATAGTCAGAGTCGTAGTACTAACCCAGCCCACCAAGAATAAAACCCTAGGTTTGATGTTTTGGTGTTTTATAAAGCAGAAATATTTTTTTCAGTGGGAGGCGACAGTTCTATTGATAACGAGATGTCTGGGTGACTTCATCAATTCCAAGATCTGCCATCTGAGAGGTGATCATAGGGTTAGGGTAGGGTCTGCATACATTTATATAGGCGTGAGTGTATGTATGCATTTGTAAGCGTCTTCTACTGTTTTTTATTTTAAAAAATCTAAAATAATATTATTAATTAGATTGCATAGCAAAAAACACATAAAGCATTTTGAAAACTAACTGATAAACCATTTTCTCTGTTTTCATTAAGCTTTCTTTAACTATCCAACTTTATCAATTCTCACACAATAGGTTGTGCTTCAACATAGCTTGAAAGGGCGAATGATGTATGCAACCATTTATCTTATTCTCAATAGTGAAATTTTAAAGGAAATTATTCAAATGATCAAGCATGTTGGAATCAATGGATGATGATCAAGAAATTATTCCTCTGCATAACCTTACGATTTCATGTCAAAACCCGAACTCAATTATTTTTCTATAATATTATATGAGCTTCACCATCACTCATAAGTTATTGGAACAAGTTGGGCCAAAATATATATATATATATATATATATATATATATATATATATATATAGAAGCTCTATTAGACCCTGGGTGCAGAATAAGTTATTCTGCACCCGGGTCGAACACCGAGCCGGACGCAGCATCCCTGGTGCGGTCGAACCAGCTCCGTGCCGCCTGACGCCGATCGATTTATTACCTGGTCAAACCTCTTTTTTATTAGCTGACGTAATTGCCGATCGGTTTCCATATTTGGGTCGTGGGGTACTCGGGAGCTTGCCCACTTCCTCAAATCAGTTCCTGGGTGCAGCCGTAGAGACAGGTGCGGCCGGCCGGCGAGCGGCCATTACAGTCCGTGGCGAGCGGCGACCGACGAGCGGCGACCGGCGACCGGCGAGCATCTGCATCTGGGGATTGCGGCAAGCGGGCTCGGCCAGCGGCGTGTGTCCTCGGCGGCGGCCGTAGAGGCAGGTACGGCCGGCCGGCGAGGGGCCATTACAGTCCTTGGCGAGCGGGAGCGGCGACCGGCGAGCGGCTGCATCTGGGGATTGCGGTGAGCGGGCTCAACCAGTGGCGTGTGTCCTCGGCGGAGCTGCCGTGGTCGGCGGGTCAGCGACGCCTTGCCAGGCTGCTGTGTGGTCGCGTTCGCATCACGGTGAGCGGCGGACGACATTCATACTGCCTCTCCGTTTTGGATGCTGTAGGCGACTACGCGGGACAGAGCGTAAGGTTGTTCCTACTCTTTTCTTCAGAAATTTTTGGTTACAACCATATGCCTCTATACAGTAGATTTGTGTATCTATTCTGCCGTCTCTTGTTCTCCCTTTTAGGATAACGCATCCATACGGGAATTATTACAATATAGAATGTGTGTAGCTGTTACTCTACTAACTCTGGTGCACGCTTTAGGATAATAAATCTGAATTATAATTGTTTTACAACAACCATTACGTATCCTCTGATGCTGCTTACCATTGTTTTACAGCAGCCATCTCTTAACTCATAATTGGATCCATACATGATGCTCTTAACTCATAATTGGATCCATACATGATGCTCTTTAACATTGTAGAACAGTGTTGAAGTTACAAACATGTTTTTAATCAAAACAAATACTAAAATTTATGGAATAGATGCAATTTAAGTTGACCATCTTCTGGTTAAAACCATAATCCTTTTATGGACTATTTTCTTGCAATTGGAACTTACGAGTAGTTTCTCAATTAGGCCTCTTTAATTACTGATGCTTGTTTTTCTAGTTACATTTTTCTGACATTTAGTTATTATTCGGCATCATAGCTGTACCTCAATTATTTTTGCGACTGAAATCATCCCAACCATTGCAGCGGCTGCTTTGGAGATCTAATTTCCATGTTGTTTTATCTTTCTAGTTGCGTCGGTGTGCTCCTTTTTCTGATTTTGGTGGTACGAAATCCGTGATTGGCGCTGGCTTATTCTTTATTCCCCCCCGGTTCTCTTCAGTACCGCCCCATCTCTACCAATTTGGATGAGTAAGTACCTGTCTTTTATTTTTCCATTGTTCATTATTTTTTGGTGAGCAATTGGTCAGTTTTTCTTGATATAATTTTTGTTGATGTTAATAATGAAACTTGAGATAAGTATTTCTGCATACTTTCTTAGTTATTGGCTGTAATGGTATGTCCAATCAAGTGCTAGTGAGCTCGCCAGGTTCTATGCAAAAACCTGAATTTGTATTTATGATAATCCTTGTAACTGAGAATTTTGTTTGTGTTTTTTCATTACAGATTGATGAGGATTACAGGCAAAACTCCTGATAGTGTTAAAAAAATCTATATAACAGGAAGTCAAAATACCTCTACTTTTCACTTTGATGACTCTCAGGGTGCGCCGAAGGATGGTATGTGGTTCCATGTTAAAGGTTCTTCTGCTGCTGGTGACGCTGCAGCGTCATCTGTTGCTCGTGAGACTGCAGTCTCTTTCTCCCCGCCTCCTAAGCGAGCTCCACCAAGGCCATCAAATGTCCCTAGGAAGAGAAAGGAGAGAGTAGCAGAATTGGCGGATGATGACGACGATTTTGTTGGTTTTGCCCCAAGACCATCAGCTAGTTCCTCAAAGGCTACTAGAGTTGTTGTTGGGAAGACAAAAAAGTCCAAATCATCACATTCTGGACCAAAACATTCTGAGGTAATGTATGATGCATTTTTTTAGTTCAACTGTACTGCTTATGTTTCTTTTAGGTTTATACATTTTTAGATGATGTATTATTCAAATTCAGTAAGTTAAATAATGTATTATTACACTGACAAAGAATAAGTTATACTATTCTGCTGTATGACCTCTATTTTGCTAACTTGGCCTCAATAATTTATGATGCCTTGTGCTGAAATATGCTGCTTCTGCTTGTCAGATGTTCTGATTTCTTATTGATGTTGTATTGCTTTTCTTTCGTTTTAATGTTATGTTTACATCTGGTAAAAGCAATTTACTTTATTTATGCTTATACAACCTAATTATCTTGACCTCCACTTTTATGTACAGGCTGTCCAAATTCCTTCTAAGAGGACAAATCCAAACTATAGGTCTGCACCTAACAAAGTTGTTGAAGCCATCAAAAGTCTGAATGACCGACAGAAAGTTGAGATCAGGGATTATCCCTTTGGGTCTTTACTAGATTTGAAGCTGAGAGGACTTGAGAACACCAAATTATTGGTTTTCCTTATGGATAGATTGGATCCTAATACACTTACCTTGGATATTGGCAATGGCAAGCCCCTGAAGATTACTAGACATTCTATCCAATGTGTCTTTGGTTTGCCAAATAGGGGTAAACGTATAGCTGCTCCTGATAAACATAAGCAAAAAGAGGCGTTATCCAACCTGAAGCGGAAACTCGGGATTGAACCTGGTGTTGATGTCAAAGTGCAAGACTTGATTACATGGCTAAAAAAAGGAGACACCGATACATTTTCAGTCAGGTGTTTTATCATGGTTCTCTTAAGCAAGCTCCTTGTGCCAGGGACGTCTGACTTCATCACTGGAAAGGAGGCTGCATTGACAGAGGACATGTCAACGTTGTGCTTGGTAAATTGGGCTAGTTTCATTTTTGATGACATTGCTATTGCTGCTAAATTATGGCGCTCGAAGAAATCTTGCACGAACCCCTCCATGCACGGATGTCTTATGTTTCTACTTGTGAGTACCACCCAACATTTATTTCCCAAATCAAAAATGAAATATGCCCTTATCCATGTAGTATTATGCTTTTCTTTAGAACAAGGACCTATTTAATTTATGTTCTTTTTATAGGTTTACTATTTGGATAACTTGCTGGGAGAACATTCTACTGATCCCGAACTTACACCACGTATTGCTCATGTTACAAAACAACAAATATTGGATCTCATAGAGGAAGATAAGCAAGTGGTTAATGGGGTTGAGACATTTGGTGCTTTACCAGTGAGTTCCTCTTTCTGTTGTATTTCCTCATTGCATTTCTTTTATTGTAAGTCATGCTAAATTTTATTTCTTATTGTTCTAGTTGAGGAGCCAGCAGGGTACTTGCTACATGGAAAACACATCATCATCAACCTACGACCCTCCCGAAACGGCTGATATCCCTTCAGCATCTCATTCGTTTCCTTCTACATTTTTTCCTAGCATGCAACACCATCTTGCTGGTTGTTTTAATCATTTACCCGCGGAGGAGCAGATTGCAGCAAATGATGCATTGCGGAGGTGCGATGAGGATGTCGGCAAGCTCACGTTGCAAATAAGTACTAATCAAATGTCGGCAATCCAGGAAATCAGGCGCATATTGTGTGATGGACAATCGCGTACAAGACCTCCATCACCACCAGATGGTAGGGGTACTGCAAATCCTGTTACCACTGATACGCCACTCCGAGCTACCCATATAAATCCAAGCATGGAAGCAGCTCAACAGCGCCAACCCCCCTCACCCCGTGCTGCTGATGAACCTAATGTTTTGCTTCACAAGGGTCACAACATTGAAGCAGATAATGATGTTACAGATGCACTTTCTTTCACTCAGATAATTATGGGTGATGGGTTCGACAAGTTATCAAGTACTCAGCAAGGTATGACGTTGTATGAACGGTACATATATGCTTATTTTCTCCTCTTTTGTCCATCTGTTTTTTATGGGTGCCTTTGTTACACAGCCGATTTCATAGACGAGGTTTTTGGCGATCCTAATCGGCCTCCCTACAATTCTCATCACCAGCCTAACTACGATTCTCCTCAAGAGTCTCCCTACGATTCTCCTCAAGAGTCTCACTATGATTCTCCTCACGAAATTCTTACAAATGGTGTGTGTAAAACATGCTATGAACTAGGTCCGTCTGGCTATCTATAAACTTCTCTATTATATTTTTACCAGTTTAATTCCTAATTTTATCTATTTCATACTAGATGATATATGCTCACCTGATGAAGATCTGCTTAACGATGAAGGGGATGCAGATACATTAGCTTCAGATCCATCCTTTCAAGGTCTCCACAATGAGGTTAGATTCTGCAGTTCATTCTGATACCAGAAATTTGAGTATGGAGTAAGATGTTGATTTTGTTTCAATGTTCTTCCCCTTTTTTCTCAGTCTAGCCCACTACCTCCACCTGTATTTGACAAGACACCTCACACCTGGAATAAGGTAGAGATAGCCTGGTTATTTAAATGATGTCAAATTCCATATGTTGTGGGTTTTGTAATTATTTATTTACATCGTTTAACTTGTATAAATTGCAGCTCCCCTATTCACCTTCTCCTGTGTTTGACAAGACGCCAACACACAATAGACATGGCACTGAAAGCCTGGCACCTCAGGAGGAGAGCCTCCATATTACATTGGACCGAGATGAGGTAGTTGTGCCCTTATTCCTTCTTTTATCTTCAACAACTTTTCACACTAGCCAGACTTGAGGGCATTTATTTTTCTTCATGTCCTTGTTGAACATGTCGACAACATAGCTGGAAACTTTTATTTTATTATGTTCATCCATGTCTTGCATAGCTTTCTCATGTAAACTAAATAATATATATTTGCTCTCATACAAACCTTGTAAAGCATGTTAGGCATATTTACCAGCATAGTTGGAACTTTTTACTACCTAGAACAATAGGAAATGTTTCACTAGCAGTACATGTTCACTGCAAATTTAGCACCGACATAACCAACTAATGTTTGCAATTTCTCTGTTTGAGAATATCATGAGGCAACCAAGGTACATGTATTTTAAACAACAAATAGAGATGCAATGATATCATCTTCATTTTCTTTTTAATTTGTTTCATTAACCAGTAGTCTTGTTTTTCTTCATGCAGTCTGATGTTTGTGTCAAGAAGACCACCACCAAGATTAGTAGGCCAAAGATTTCGACTCGCTCAAGTAAAGTTGCCTTTTCGAGGAAATCCAGGAACAAGGTTCTTCATAGCCGTATTGTTTACTATGGAACCCAACCACCGAAAACAAGCAGGAGAAATAACCATATGAGTTCCAAACTGCTTTCTCCCTTCAAGTCCCCACCTAACAAAGGATCCTGCCATATTCCTCTTGATAGCGCCCTTGCCCTGCGTGATATCGTCATATCTGACAAACGATTGATGGAGTAAGTATTCCTTATGAACTGTATTTTTTTATGTTGTCATCTTGCTATCCCGTACTCATTTCTATCTCTGGCAGTGTTCCTCTAATATCCAATGCATCCCTTGGCGTGTGTTCTCGTGGCGAGGCTTTGGCTTCATCTTTTAAGGACAACGCGTCGACCTTGATAGAGATCATGAACTTTTTCACCGAGTGCCTTCGTCATGATGAGAAGCTTCTTGCGCCACAGTGTAGAGGTTATAGGCTTTTTCTAAGTTGGACGTTTGGGGTATGCCAACTAGTTTAATGTTCAGAATATCCTACGTTCGTTTAATGCACTTGCGTCCCATTTCTAGATCTGATATATGACTCTTTCTTTTATGTTCTGCATTTATTTTTGCCAGTCGTTGTTGAACTGTGAAGAGCTTCTACCAGGCCAGGTGTATGATGGTTCCATGGCCGTCAAATACTTGTCTGAGCATCTAAATGGTGTTGACCATAAACAGATTAAGCTGGTTAGTACTTGTAGTATTTATGCAATTGAAGTTAGTTTTATTCTATGCAGTACATTAATTAGTTTAGCTTTGCCACATAAATGTTTTTAGATCCTTTGGACATATCACCACAGCAACCACTTCTCTGTGTACTGCGTCAACCGAGTCAACACTCGCATTGATGTTCTAGACTCGATTGACTGGAGCAAGAATGGTGGTTCATTTGAAGAACGAAATGACCCATGTGGTTACAGATCAATTGAACGCCTGAGTGATGCTTTCCAAACACTGACGGGTAAACAGTTCGAAGATTTCTCTAAATGGCCAATTTGGAGCAAGGAAGTCCCCCGACAACTTCCACTAGGCAACTCATGTGCATCATTCACAAAGAAGTTCCTGCGCCACTACGATGGTGAAGAGAGTCTGCTTCGTTGTAGCATTGAACCGGTAATTTTGGTCAATGGACTAAATTCCATATGATGTTATCCATTTAGTGTTGTACTTCCTCACCAAAAGTTTGTGTACCGCAGGCAAAGGAGAACCAGTACAGGGCTGAAGACCTCTCGTACCTCATCTTCCATGATTTGAACCAAATCAGGCCTTTACCTGATTCTCTCGAGAAATTCAGGCCCATGTTAACCCATATGTAAAACAGTTTCTTTCGAAGCTCCACTTGTGCATCCTCTCCCAAAAACAAAGTTGCACTTCTGTATGTTTCGAAGCTTCACTTGTGCATCCTCTCCCAAAAAACAAAGTTGCACTTTTGTATATAGAAGAATATTTCTATCTAGCGCCCAGTGTATTTTCTTGTGAGTGTCTCCTATTATTGTTGTCATCCATGTAATGTACACGTACTTAAATGTTTTTTGTCCAAGACTGATGCATTATATGTATATGTCCCACTGTGTACTATTTTTATATTGTTGTCTGATGTTTATGTGTGACAGCATATTATCGTTGGCACGACAGGATTTACCGGATTGGTGTTGAATCTCACATTTATTATGTCAGCCATTTTTTGCACAGATATCTCTGTCTAGCAGTCTAAAAAAATCTAGAGACAGAAGGTTTCTTTGAAACTGAATGCTCATACTTATTATAGCTAGCTTAGTGGTTACCAGAAGTATTTGCATTGCTTCATACAAGTTTGGTTGGGCGTATGATAGTCCTTGTTTAAACTTTATTCAAAGAATATGTATAGTTAAGGTTAAAATAGTTATAGTGATTCATCATCAAATGATATTTGTCTACTGAAATTACGTGAACACCAAATCAAAGGTACTCCCTCCGTTTTAAAATATAAGACGTTTTAGCTTTGTGAAAGAAATATATCTAGATTATTTTTAGTATAGGTTCATAGAGATTCACTCCTAACCTACACACTAAAAGTAGTCTACATACATTTCCTTTACAAAACTAAAACATCTTATATTATGAAACGGGGGAGTATGTGCTAAAGATAGGATTGCCATTCTTAGATGATGGCATAAAAAATAATTTTTATTACATTCACCCTCTAATTGACTCTCTCATTTTAGTCATTTAATGTTTTCCATACAATGCTCGTAAATTAAAAACGACAAAGATGTCTGCTAAATTTAGATCGAAAGTTTATTTGAAACTGAAGGCTGCTACTTACAGCTATCTTAGTGGTTACAAGAAGTTTATGCGTTTATGCATACATGTTCGTTTATGCCCAATTATTCAAATAATATCAATTTGTAAAAAATAGTGCTTGTTTTCTTCACTTGATAGACATCATCAGCTACCCAACTTTCTTATGTCGGCGTATAACAAAGTTAAAATAAGTTATAGTGATTAATCATTAAATGATAATTGCCTCTTGTAATCACACGAAAATGAACCAGCAAGGGTATGCACGATTTTCTTCTCACGCTTAAGCTCTTTTGATCATTCAAGAGGCAGAACAAGTCACAATTATTAGGTGTAACGTGCAAGAACAACAAATCATTTCATGAATCAAAATAACAACAGATCGTTCACATTCTAATTAGTTGCATGGCATAGTAGTACTAATCACTATGGTATGATTCGTATGATGATTCAGTATGTACATCATCATCTTTCTCCTGTTCATCTTCATCTTCTTCGTCCACATCATCCAATAGACGGCGTCGAGCTCTCATGACTCCTTTGCCTTTCGCGTTCTTTCCCCTACCCCTGCCCCTTCTGCCCCTTCCCCTGCCTGCACTGGAGCCACCGACCGCAAATGTTTGTCGTGGGTTAGGGCACGATGCCTTATTGTGACCTTCTCTAAGCCCACAGTTGCTACACTCCCTTGTGCACAACTTTGGCCCTCGTGCGCCGATGATTTGTTTCGCTCCTTCTTTAGCTCTAGAACCCTTTGTGCTCGACTTTGGTGGGGCTTTAAGAAATCTTGCCAGATGGACATCTTCATCATCAGTGGCTGGTTCATCACGCATCGGCATCTCATCTGGAGGAATTGCTTCTAGCTGCTTCCTAAGTTCCCTCAAGACATTCAGGGCTCTTTCATAGGCTACTGCTGATCTGTTCCCTGCTCGGACACTTGCATAAGCTTCTCTGAGCAGGTCAGAATTCCTACCACTTAATGATCTGCCATCAGGTCCGGTTTGGACAGAGTCATTTCTGTCATATGGAAGGTCAATATGGGCATTCCTCGAGTACCTTCTTAACACATACTTGCTAGGGAGCTTCTGAATCTGCTCATTTATCATTACTATAATGAGGTGTGAGCATAGCAGTCCTGCACAATGACATGCACAATTAATGTAAATGTGGTTCCAATCATTGTATTTTCCATGTGTAAAATTTGGGAGACTTTTTTTTTATTACCTGTGTGCTCCCACCCTCTGCACTCACATCCGTACTTCTCTTCCACTTCATTGCAAACTACTTTAAACTCATGTTGTGACCATGAAAAAGTAGGGCCTTCTCTACCATAGTACACAAGGAAATTACATGTGTCAACCTTTTTTATACGGAAAGATGTTCCAGCAACATAGGCCTCTTGGTATTTTTTGAATACTGCACGGGTATAGATCCTGCTCAGTTGGCGTTCCAGAGGGTAGTTTGTCTTTGTATCAGGATGGCCCTAAAACCAAATTGAAGACTGAGTGAGTCTGATGTTATTGTGTTTCATTTAACAGGACACCAACAATAACTGAAAGTTACCCAGCTCAACGATGGGAAGAATTAGCATAATTGCAGAAATACAGCAGAGTGATAGCTATTAGTATATCTAAACGAGCATATGAATGTTATGGAGATCAAAGATTATCACATATCCTTACTGCCTCATTTACAATTGACGTACGTTCGAAGAAAAAAAGTTCCCAGATTTGGTTGTCACATGAATATGCTATAAAGTGAAAACAACCGACTATAACAATTTTTAATTTTTTTCCGAGGTCATTTCGAAAGTTACACTCATTTTACATAGCTTGCAACAGGCATATACTTCATGCAATGAGTGTTACAAGATATAAACTGATTTGTTTCTAAGCATACCACTGTTTTGTTACGTGATCATTAGAACTAGAAAGAATACAATAAACCATTGTCATGTTTACATAACCAAACCATGAAAGAAGTTTCTGTCATATAAGATCTCATACCTGTGATGCAATGGTTTCTTGACCTTCATCATCTTTTCTCTTTTGCAACACTTGGTACATTTTTTTGGCAAATACATGCAGAGGTGTTGACTCATTGAGGTGGTTTCTTTTCACCATTCTGTTCGTGCTCTCACTACGTTGAGTTGATGTCATTCTCCCGCAGAAAATGCCCTTGAAGTAGCAAGCAATCCAACTTGCACGGTCTTTGTACAGACCATGCAATGTGGGATCATTCTCGAGTCCATGCTCACTAACCATCTCCTGCCATGCATTCTCAAACTCGACAGGGGTTAGTGGGTGATTTACCGCTGTGAGTAGCTTATCTTCCAACCCTTTATGCAAGTAAAAAAGTTTGTTTAAGCATTCTGTGTGCTTGTTCAACATATGCCATCTGCAAAGCCTATGAATCGTTTTCAGAAACACAAGTGGAAGAGCATTTGCCATAGCTTGATCTTGATCTACAAACAAAGTATTAGTTAGCAAACAAATTGGCACCAAATTGCTTAGTAGTGCATGTGTGTCAGCACAAAAAGGGAAATTATACCTGTAAGTATGCAAATAGGATCTTTTCCTTCCATGCATCTCTGGAATGTCCGGAAAACCCATTCAAAAGTATCCTCGGTCTCGTCACGGATGAGGACAAACCCAAAAATGACGTTCTGTAAATGGTGGTTGCTCCCAACAAACATCCCCAACGGCATACGGTAAAAATTGCTCTTGTATGTGGTGTCAAATGTGACCACATCTCTAAACTCAGCATAGTTCGCCTGGCAGCTAGCATGACTCCAGAAAATATTCTTCACTACACCCTCCGAGTCATGTTCAATATCAGAATAAAATTTTGGGTTCTGTGCTCTACACTCATTGAAGAAGGCCGTAAGCTTTTTTATATCATCCACTTGCTCCTTTCGTAAATTAGCCGCCCTTCTGCAGTTCATACAACAGTTTATGTCATTGCAAAGTGATAAAGTTAACGGATACAACACCCAATAGGGTTAAAAGAAAGATACAAGTAAGTCAGACTTTATGTACCTGTTTTCCAGGTCACGTTCATTCATTTGCAAGAGTGCTTGGTCTCCATGCAATCTAGTCAATACATTCATGGTTGCCCTAGGGCTGACTCCACTGTGCTGCAGATCATCAACAAAATCCATAATAACACTGTCCTTGTTCTTGTGCGCACGCATGTGCTTCACCTCAGATGGATTAGGATTTAGAGCATGGTTGTGCTCCAATTCTACTTTCTCGTAGAACCATTCGTTTCCTCTTTGCTTCAGCTTCACCGATGCCATGCAACAAATCCTCTTTGACATCTTCGCACGTTTGCGGTCCCCGTCATTCTTGTAAAATGAAGAAGAACCTTGCTGAGAGCAAGCATACACGCGTGACATCGGCTTGTTCCTATGTTTCTTACTTCCAAACCCAGCTTCTCTTGCATATTGCCGATAAAACTCGTAGCCTTCCTCATCTGTACCAAAAACCATATTTACCTTTGGGATACAATCCTCGTGAACTTGGTCACCCTGACATTGATTATAAACATAAATAAGTGAAAAATGCTGCCATAACCATTTTGTGTTCCATAATAACTTGAGAGCTAACGTACATGTATATATCTTGCGTTGGGATCTGGTGTCATCATTTCGTGCGGTTCCACCGGTTGCGGCGGCGTTATCATGGACACGTGCATTGCTGGATGATGCACCGTTGGGTTCTCACCATCCATCGATCTAGTTGAGCACCCGGCGCCAGAAGTTCCGGTGCCATGGCTTGGAGTCCGGAAGGATGTATGCGGATGCGCATCTCCAGGCACAACCTCTTTTTCCGGAGAACCTGATGTGTCATCAGGACCTCGTCGGCGGAAGCATGGAGAGGAGTCCATGGTAGTATCCTGTAATTCATTTTGGAGCATATAATAAGATTATTGCTAGCCACATAGATTCATCTCTACTGTCTCGTAAGAAATGCAGTATGGTTAAATTCTTTTTTATAATAGTTGCTATCATGGAGAAACCATCTCATTCATGTTGCTTTGTACATAATTAAAAAATTACTGATTTGGACACCTCGTTTACTAGCCTGTGAGGCTGGGTCATATTCCACATGTCAAATTAAACATAGGATTAAAAATTACTGATAGTACTAGTAGAAGGCATTTGCTCTCCACGGTTGCTATACAATTTATGCATCTTTCCACCGAGATACATCAGATTTTGGGATAGAAGTCAACAATCATGGCTTCTAAATCTCATGTAACTTATACCTATTTTATCAGATTTTTATATTGTTGACTAATATAATGTTTCATCTTCTTGAAATAATACATGCTGGATTGATTTACCAGCACAACCGAAGAAATATAGGTGTTTACGGCAAACTGATAGGAAATTACATACATGTGCCCGATGACTCGACGTATCTAGAAAATGATATGTGCTCAATAGTTAGTCATGTCATGTATAATCGTCTCATTCAAAATTACAGGCACATGAACCAAGCCAGGTTTGATTAATCCTCTAAAATCTGGTCAAACAACCTAATCTCATGAGATGTTCTATTGTACTACTTATCGTTCCAATCTTCAGGACTTCAAAACCATTTGTTAGAGTCAATCTCCTCGTATAAGATCAAAAGCCTGCCCAGTTACACACTGAAATTTTTCAACAGCCGAGATGTTGCATGTATGTGTCAATACTAATACCACTCTATCAGGAAAAAAGTTACGTGCCCCATTGTATACTAGAACTGAAAAACGAATGCTGACTGCTAATCCATAAAGCTAGTACTATATGCTAGAATAATACTTATACAGATATTTCTTTGAGTCTGTGTATTTCACAAGGACCAAACCAATGTTTTTAACTTTTTTTGCCTAGGCACATGCTGCATGAATACAACTCAGAAGGGGTATGATAGTGCTAAAAGAGCTTGAAATCTGCTGGTGACAACAGAGCTTTAACCCACTCAGATCCACCAGGCGGTGCTAAACATATGGCTCATTGGTTGCCGGGAGATTTGGCTTTCTTTCCCGAATGGCTCCGGTTGCCGGACATTTGTAATATCTCTGCAAAGATCATTTTCGCCCCCTTGTATCTTGTTTGATGGCTCCAGTGTTTTCTACATCAATCTACGATCATAAAATTGTTTTTATGTTGCACTAATAGAGAAAAAATCCCAAGAAAAGCAATGATTTGAAGTCTGTGTTCAGGTACCATTGCCCTTTGTGTTGTACCAGCAGATAGCGGTATGGACAAAACTACAAACATCTTGCGTGCAAGAAAAAAAAGAGAATCCAAAAAGGTACTACGTACAACCAAACCAAACCGTCTCCAATTGTGTTAATATAGTGAGTTGATCAATGTCAACAAGAATTACATGCGAATCATTCTCATGCAAAAGAATCTTCAGAAAACTCAGAAGCACAAGCACAAACACAAGCTCAGAAAAGAAGGGTAACCAGGAGAAGGACAATCTTTTGGCTCGTGGCATGGAGATCAACTGATCATATAGAAGGATGCCCAACTACAATGATACTGAACTGAGTATGCGTCAACAAACCAGAGAGACAGTTGAACAGTATTATGAGATGCAAGTGTGATTACTGCAAACTTTACCTCAATTTGGAAATATCGCTCGTAATTGACTTCAGATGATCCCCGCGGTGCGCGGCGTGTCCGGTATCTGCGTCGTCAGCAATGGCTATGCGCTCGAAGGTGTATCGCTGGTGTCTCGACGCTGGAGGCCGGTCCGGTCGCCGGTGTCGACAGAGGTAACTTAAGGTGAGAGGGGAACAGGGGGGACGTGAGGGCTCATAGTTCTTGTTACTGGCCTCCGTGATAACCACCACGCGCCCCACGATCCGCTGTTGCCGCGCGTGGAATTGACCGGCCGTTGCCATGGTCGTCGGAGGCGACTCGGGGGGGATTGGGGAGGTGGCTCCCGGGGGATTAGGGAGGTGGCGATGCAGGGGGTGGCCGTGGTGTCGCGGTAGGGGATGAGGGATGCGGTGCGGGGGGGCGATGGGAGGTGCCGCGTCGGAGCTGCGGCAGGCGCCGTGAAATTGGACGGAGGTCCCTAGATGCAGTTTTCAGGTTGTTGCCGTAAGGATATGGTGCCTGTCTTACCTCGCTTGCAAGCCTATGGTGACACGCAGACTTAGAATAAAATAGGGACACAGGACCAGCAAGTCCATTAACATATGGGTCAGTCTGTTAATTTCTTGACAATTTTTTTTATCTCGGTGGATCTATTTGTTCATGTAGAATATCGTTTTCATTAGTTCATTTAACAGTGTAATAAGATTATATTGGATGTTGTTCACTATGATAAAAAAAATTATGAACACTAGATTGTACACTCTTGGCTCGTAACTTTCTTACGTTGCATGTGGGCGGATCCTTTGGCTCGTAACTTTCTTACGTTGGAGCTAGCTCCCGTCCTTTGGCTCGTAACTTTCTTACATTGCATGTGGGTGGACCCTTCCGTGGACGCGCGCGTAAAAATCTTATGTCGCATGCAGCGAGATTACGTCGCGGGATGAACCAGGTGCGGACCGCGGGACGGGTGCGGCGCTTGATACGGGCGGGGTGCAGAATAATATTCTGCATCCAGGGAGTCAAATAGCGCGACTCTATATATATATATATATATATATATATATATATATATAAACACCCCCTTAAGAGGTTCCTAGATAAGCTTATTTAGGAACCCCACCTAACTACCCTCCCCCACCTAACCACTTTCTTCCTCGTCACATTTAACCCCCCACGCCGCCGACCTCATCTGCCCCCAGCGCCGTCGGCATCCTCTGCCCCGGGAGCCGTCCGCCGGCCTCCTCTACACCAGTCACCGTCGCGGCCTCCTCTACACCAGTCACCGCCGCGGCCTCCTCCGCCTAGTCATTGTCGCGGCCTCCTCCACACCAGGCATCGCTGCACCCTCCTCCCCGTGTGTGTGGCATCCCGCAAAACCACTACTAGAAAATCGCGTTGTTTTTGTGCATTGTATCATCATGACCGCATGCTCATGTCATCATGCCACATTACATTTGAGCATCGTCATCATCTTGCATTTGCTCGCATAAAACTATTTCGGAAAAACCCAGTTTTGTTTTCTAAACGCCCCGACTTTGTTCAAACACAAAACCCCGGGTGCTGCCGGATACTTTGTTTGTCTAAAAACTATTTGCAAAAGTTCTTTTCAAATTAAATAAAAGTTTGAATTATTTTTAGTGGGGCAGTCGAATGGGCCGAAACGACCCGAACGATCACCCCAGGAAAAATAAAACGGCCCACCCTATTAATCCTACAGCTACCAACTAACCTACCCAGCCCTCCCCTCCACATCACCCCCCCCCCCTATAGCAACCTGCCACCTCACCTCTCTCCCTCTCCCTCCACTGTTCCTCTTCCTCCCCTCTCCCTCCTCCCTCTAGCCGCGCGCGCGCCTCTCCCACATCCCAGCGCCGCCGTCCCTCCTCTCCCCACCTCGCCGCCTCGCTGGCCCAACCGCCCCCGCGAGCCTCCCTCGCCTCCGAGCTCGCCCGCCGGCGCCCCGCTCGCTCCCACCTTCCTCTCTCCCCTAGCGCGCCCCGCACCTCCCCGTGGCCGAGGCCGCCTCTCACCGGCGCAGCGCCGCTCCGCCCCTGGCCCTTCTCCCGCGCGCTCGCCTCTCCCTCCGCCTCTCTTCCCCAGGCCCCGGGCCGCCCGCTCGCCGGCCCCGACCGTCTCCTCCTCCCCTCCTCACCGCCGCTCCGTCCACCTCGCCCCTCCGCCGCTGCGAGCTCCGCCGCCTTCCGCTCAGGTCGCCAGCCCTCCTCCGCGCAGCTCGCGCCGCCGTCCGCCCCAAGCCGAGCCCCCGCCGCCGTCAGCGGGCCCGTGTCGCCTGCCTCCCGCGCCGCCGGCCGCGACGCTCGCCACCGGCCCCGGCCTGCGCGCCTCTGGCCGCGGCCGCCCTCTCCCCGTCGCACCCGCACCTGCCCCGACGCGCCCGCGGCCGCCCTCTCCGCCGCCGGCAACCGTCCCCGCCGGCCGCGCCCTGCGCCGTCCCCCACGTTCCGGCCAGACGCAGCCGCCTCTCTCCTCCTTTGGCTCGCGCTGCCCCCTCCTCTAGCTCGCCTCCGCGGCCCGAGCTCCGCCCCGCGCGTCCTCCAGCGTCGCCGGACCCCGCGGCTCCGTCCTCTGCAACCGCCGGCCCCGCCTGGACCCACCTGCTCGCGGGACCCACCCCGTCGTCGCCGATGCCCTCCGCCTCCACCCGTGCAGGTTCCCTGTGCAGTACCAAGTTGGAGCCAAGTTGATGGGTATGGAAACAACAAGATCGACACCGGCAAACAAACCCCGAAGCCCCAAGTTCACCCCTCGCCAAGATCTTCGTCGAAACCCGGTGGTCTCCTACATGGACCTGAGAACGAACCCGAAGGCCACCGACGGCGAACCCTGAGGCCCTCGACGCGACGATGCCTGCTTCCAAGATCTTCGGCATGGATCGAAAAGTTCCCCGAAGACCGATCCCGATGTACCGGAGGCCGGACCCTCGACACGCCAGGATCTACCCTCGGACGCCAAGACCCGAACCGGGAGGACGCAAAGATCGCCACAAGAACGACAAGCACTTCACCCCGAAGCCAAGACCGACCCGACTTGAGGACCCGACAAGATCTTCGCGACGACAAGAACGGCATCGGCCCAGAAGAATCCGACACGCCCCGACACCGAACCAAGTCCTGCTTCCCGGACGCGAAAAGAACTACCCCGATATCCGAGAACGACCCCGGAGCCCGAGAACGCCCCGTCGAACCCTGGACCCTGAGACCGACCCCGAACCCCGGAACCCCAAGTCCGTCGAGACCCCTCAATGTGTGAACCCCTTCCCGGAACCCTATTTTATAACATAATACAACTTGTCGCATAATAATTGTCTTGCATGCATACATTCATGTGGTTTGGGGGCCTTATGCCGATTCACCTGATAATTAAATATGGGGCCCATATGCGGGCAAATCTAGTCTCATATTGGCCTCATTTAAACTTGTGTAGCGTACCAGTACTATCTTCTGCCTTGTTAAACAACATTTAAATTGCGGGGTAGCTATACAACTTGAACCACCTAATTAATTGTCGGGACCCCGGTTCCGCTTAATATGGCCTAATTGCATCGCACCTATGCCATGCCATACATCATACATGCATCATGCCCGATCTTTTGCCGTAGTATTAAATAGTGCATCCGGTGTTTCTTCTAGTGTTTTGCTTCTTCGCGGATTGGGCCGTTGAGTTGATGTGAGCTTCGCCCCGATCTTCGGTTGAACCTTCGACAATGTTTTCAGGCGAGCATCTTCCCCCTTTCTACCCATCTTACTTTTATAGTATTTATTCCCTCCTGTTGATCTATTGCTATCTGTGTTGCGATGCTTTAGTTTCCGTACCTATGATATACCGTGCAGCCCTATATTGCCTTGGACCCATCCTACTACCTGTTGTTTGGCAGCTAGTTGGACTCGCGCGTCGTAGTCGCTTGCTCAAGTGCTGTTGCATGTCGTTCAGTGCCACAGTTGTTGATGTATTGCCGCAAGTTGATGTTGGAGATGATTCTAGTTTTACTTACCGTTCATTTTAATTCCTGTTTAACAACTAAAATTGAAGTAAGCAGAGGCATCGGTGGGTGATAGAGAATATTTGGTTTCCGAACGCCCACTTGTGTCCCGTAGGACCCCGAGTACTTGATACCTGTTCCTTGATTTATCGCGCTATCCACATCCGGGAGGTATATGGGACCCCCCTGAGCCAGAGCTTGATTCAGTCTTATTTCTTGGGGCCACAAACTAGTTTGAGGTTTTATTTACTATCCTGTACTTATGCCATGCTACTTATGTATTTACGATTGTGCGAGGAGCACACTGTACTGTTTAGGATCGGGACACGTTTACGCGGTATCGACAAGCCCAGCCACACTTTCGGGTTCCCAGTCGTTTACCGCCGTCCACCCAAACCTTGAGTCCGTCTCGGAGTCAGCTAGCTTCGTTGCGGGATCTACTTAAGGGGTGGCCCCCTGAAATATTTCTGAATCCTGTGATTGTTCAGTCGTGAAAACCTCGTTGGGTGTTGATTTGGTTTTTCCGAGGTTGATCGAGCGTGTGTTGCTATTGGTGCACCCCGGCCGGGTAAAACTTTCTGAAAGCCGTGTCCGCGGATATGGACGAATTGGAGCACAGTATCTCGATCATAGAAAAGCATAACTAAAGTTTATTGCTATAAATTTGACTTTATAATGACTAGTAATCAGCTTCACTACAATGGAATGGCTAAATAATACTGCCCACAATTGCTTGTTTGGAGCGTCGCTTGCGACCTTTGTACCTGACTAGTAAGTATTGCAACTACAACGGAATGGCTAAATAAAAGTACCAACAACTTCTGGGTTTTTGGGTTATCTCATGCTATCTGTATCTGACTAGTAAGTATTGCAACTACAACGGAATGGTTAACTAAAAGTGCCCACTGCTTACTTTATCAGGACGATTATCTAAACCTGACTAGTAATTTCTGCAACGATAACTGAATAAGTAAAACTGCCAACGGTGTGAGTTCCTCGGTTGACTTCCTCGTCTGGTCTCGAGGGGGAAACGCCAGGATGGGTTTGTTTGATGATAGTATCAGGTTAGATCCGAATAGGTCGTTACCCCTCTCTGATAACCGCTAGTTGTATCGAGTCTCTATAGGTTGTTTAGTGCATGCTGCCGTTGCCGCTCAGTCCACCATACCTATGTAGGCGAGGACCGCCGAATTCTAGCCTCGCCGTGTACTGGCCTCAGTACTGACGCTCCTCTTTTTCCTTTGCCCTTTGTCGGCACCCCTTTTGTTTAAGCAGGTTTTGAGATCGACGCCGTTAGCAGGGTTACCCTTCCGGCTTGGCCTGGGCAGGGTTATGGACGCCATTGGTTATTCTTCAGGGCTCTTAGCCCCATTTGCATCTTGTCCGTAGTCGGACGCTCCTTCTTTCAAGGTGATTTGGATCTTTGTATATTATATCGGTATTCTTGACTCATTGAGTCGCTGTTATATATATCTGTTCTGTGGGTCCCATCGAGGACTGTTGTGTAATGTTATTACTTCGTTTTCCACCCACACGAAAGTGCCTGGTGGGCACCTTTGAATCATTTCTATGCAGGTTTGGCGGGTTTCGCTAAAACTTGCATAGGTCCGATTCTGAGGGTGTTACAGAGTGGTATCAGAGCTCAGCAATTGCGATACCCCACAAGTCCAGCCTGTAGGATAACCTAGCTAACGGCCGAAGTAGAGTGTCAAAACTATTTTTGCAAAATCGGTTGGATAGTTCTGATTAGGTCTGATTTTACTCCTTACCCCTCTGCTATTCTCCTCTTATCTCTACGCGTTTTGAATCCGCTCTCTTCTCTTTCTTCGAGTCCAGGAATTCTCGTGGTTGGGTTTCCGTCGTACCTTCAGGGTTTCGCTTCTTCCTATGATAACGGTGTTCTGCCATCCGGTGTTCAAGCTGCCTGAGGAATCCGTCCACTGTGGTACCATCCTTTGTTCCTTGTTTGTGCCTTCCGGTGTTTCCGACACGACGACATCCTCTACGCCAGATCCGATGCAGAGTCTGTATCACTCCGTTGTTCCGAACCTCGCTTGTCGAGATCTTCAGTCTGATTCCGAGAGTTGGTTGCATAATCTATATGTTCGTGTACAGAGTAATGCTTCGAGTGCGGGATGGAGTCGCGACCATACCACTACTCTTATCATTTGCTGTGTATAGTGAATGGTGGATCGATGCAATTTTACTCCGTCCGCGGAAGCTAGAGGTGGCTTTATTTGTTGATACCTCTACCTTCGACCTTTTGTTCCCCGGAGTGTTCTCTCGACGATCACGGACAACGACCTCTTGTTAGTGGTGTCACGAGGATCTACACGAAGCGAGAAGATGCAGATCACCGACCTTCTTTCCGGTACCATGAGGCGGATCTCGAGGGCGAGATCCATTGTTAGTGGTGTCGAATTGTGGCATCCCGCAAAACCACTACTAGAAAATCGCGTTGTTTTTGTGTATTGTATCATCATGACCGCATGCTCATGTCATCATGCCACATTGCATTTGAGCATCGTCATCATCTTGCATTTGCTCGCATAAAACTATTTCGGAAAACCCAGTTTTGTTTTCTAAACGCCCCGACTTTGTTCAAACACAAAACCCCGGGTGCTGCCGGATACTTTGTTTGTCTAAAAACTATTTGCAAAAGTTCTTTTCAAATTAAATAAAAGTTTGAATTATTTTTAGTGGGGCAGTCGAACGGGCCGAAACGACCCGAACGACCAGCCCAGGAAAATAAAACGGCCCACCCTATTAATCCTACAGCTACCAACTAACCTACCCAGCCCTCCCCTCCACATCACCCCCCCTATAGCAACCTGCCACCTCACCTCTCTCCCTCTCCCTCCACTGTTCCTCTTCCTCCCCTCTCCCTCCTCCCTCTAGCTGCGCGCGCGCCTCTCCCACATCCCAGCGCTGTCGTCCCTCCTCTCCCCACCTCGCCGCCTCGCTGGCCCGACCGCCCCCGCGAGCCTCCCTCGCCTCCGAGCTCGCCCGCCGGCGCCCCGCTCGCTCCCACCTTCCTCTCTCTCCCCTAGCGCGCCCCGCACCTCCCCGTGGCCGAGGCCGCCTCTCACCGGCGCAGCGCCGCTCCGCCCCTGGCCCTTCTCCCGCGCGCTCGCCTCTCCCTCCGCCTCTCTTCCCCAGGCCCCGTGCCGCCCGCTCGCCGGCCCCGGCCGTCTCCTCCTCCCCTCCTCACCGCCGCTCCGTCCACCTCGCCCATCCGCCGCTGCGAGCTCCGCCGCCTTCCGCTCAGGTCGCCAGCCCTCCTCCGCGCAGCTCGCGCCGCCGTCCGCCCCAAGCCGAGCCCCCGCCGCCGTCAGCGGGCCCGTGTCGCCTGCCTCCCGCGTCGCCGGCCGCGACGCTCGCCACCGGCCCCGGCCTGCGCGCCTCTGGCCGCGGCCGCCCTCTCCCCGTCGCTCCCGCACCTGCCCCGACGCGCCCGTGGCCGCCCTCTCCGCCGCCGGCAACCGTCCCCGCCGGCCGCGCCCTGCGCCGTCCCCCGCGTTCCGGCCAGACGCAGCCGCCTCTCTCCTCCTTCGGCTCGCGCTGCCCCCTCCTCTAGCTCGCCTCCGCGGCCCGAGCTCCGCCCCGCGCGTCCTCCAGCGTCGCCGGACCCCGCGGCTCCATCCTCTGCAACCGCCGGCCCCGCCTGGACCCACCTGCTCGCGGGACCCACCCCGTCGTCGCCGATGCCCTCCGCCTCCACCCGTGCAGGTTCCCTGTGCAGTACCAAGTTGGAGCCAAGTTGGTGGGTGTGGAAACAACAAGATCGACACCGGCAAACAAACCCCGAAGCCCCAAGTTCACCCCTCGCCAAGATCTTCGTCGAAACCCGGTGGTCTCCTACATGGACCTGAGAACGAACCCGAAGGCCACCGACGGCGAACCCTGAGGCCCTCGACGTGACGATGCCTGCTTCCAAGATCTTCGGCATGGATCGAAAAGTTCCCCGAAGAGCGATCCCGATGTACCGGAGGCCGGACCCTCGACACGCCAGGATCTACCCTCGGACGCCAAGACCCGAACCGGGAGGACGCAAAGATCGCCACAAGAACGACAAGCACTTCACCCCGAAGCCAAGACCGACCCGACTTGAGGACCCGACAAGATCTTCGCGACGACAAGAACGGCATCGGCCCGGAAGAATCCGACACGCCCCGACACCGAACCAAGTCCTGCTTCCCGGACGCGACAAGAACTACCCCGATATCCGAGAACGACCCCGGAGCCCGAGAACGCCCCGTCGAACCCTGGACCCTGAGACCGAACCCGAACCCCGGAACCCCAAGTCCGTCGAGACCCCTCAATGTGTGAACCCCTTCCCGGAACCCTATTTTATAACATAATACAACTTGTCGCATAATAATTGTCTTGCATGCATACATTCATGTGGTTTGGGGGCCTTATGCCGATTCACCTGATAATTAAATATGGAGCCCATATGCGTGCAAATCTAGTCTCATATTGGCCTCATTTAAACTTGTGTAGCGAACCAGTACTATCTTCTGCCTTGTTAAACAACATTTAAATTGCGGGGTAGCTATACAACTTGAACCACCTAATTAATTGTCGGGACCCCGGTTCCACTTAATATGGCCTAATTGCATCGCACCTATGCCATGCCATACATCATACATGCATCATGCCCGATCTTTTGCCGTAGTATTAAATAGTGCATCCGGTGTTTCTTCTAGTGTTTTGCTTCTTCGCGGATTGGGCCGTTGAGTTGATGTGAGCTTCGCCCCGATCTTCGGTTGAACCTTCGACAATGTTTTCAGGCGAGCATCTTCCCCCTTTCTACCCATCTTACTTTTATAGTATTTATTCCCTCCTGTTGATCTATTGCTATATGTGTTGCGATGCTTTAGTTTCCGTACCTGTGATATACCGTGCAGCCCTATATTGCCTTGGACCCATCCTACTACCTGTTGTTTGGCAGCTAGTTGGACTCGCGCGTCGTAGTCGCTTGCTCAAGTGCTGTTGCGTGTCGTTCAGTGCCACAGTTGTTGATGTATTGCCGCAAGTTGATGTTGGAGATGATTCTAGTTTTACTTACCGTTCATTTTAATTCCTGTTTAACAACTAAAATTGAAGTAAGCAGAGGCATCGGTGGGTGATAGAGAATATTTGGTTTCCGAACGCCCACTTGTGTCCCGTAGGACCCCGAGTACTTGATACCTGTTCCTTGATTTATCGCGCTATCCACATCCGGGAGGTATATGGGACCCCCCTGAGCCAGAGCTTGATTCAGTCTTATTTCTTGGGGCCACAAACTAGTTTGAGGTTTTATTTACTATCCTGTACTTATGCCATGCTACTTATGTATTTACGATTGTGCGAGGAGCACACAGTACTGTTTAGGATCGGGACACGTTTACGCGGTATCGACAAGCCCAGCCACACTTTCGGGTTCCCAGTCGTTTACCGCCGTCCACCCAAACCTTGAGTCCGTCTCGGAGTCAGCTAGCTTCGTTGCGGGATCTACTTAAGGGGTGGCCCCCTGAAATATTTCTGAATCCTGTGATTGTTCAGTCGTGAAAACCTCGTTGGGTGTTGATTTGGTTTTTCCGAGGTTGATCGAGCATGTGTTGCTATTGGTGCACCCCGGCCGGGTAAAACTTTCTGAAAGCCGTGTCCGCGGATATGGACGAATTGGAGCACAGTATCTCGATCATAGAAAAGCATAACTAAAGTTTATTGCTATAAATTTGACTTTATAATGACTAGTAATCAGCTTCACTACAATGGAATGGCTAAATAATACTGCCCACAATTGCTTGTTTGGAGCATCGCTTGCGACCTTTGTACCTGACTAGTAAGTATTGCAACTACAACGGAATGGCTAAATAAAAGTACCAGCAACTTCTGGGTTTTTGGGTTATCTCATGCTATCTGTATCTGACTAGTAAGTATTGCAACTACAACGGAATGGTTAACTAAAAGTGCCCACTGCTTACTTTATCAGGACGATTATCTAAACCTGACTAGTAATTGCTGCAACGATAACTGAATAAGTAAAACTGCCAACGGTGTGAGTTCCTCGGTTGACTTCCTCGTCTGGTCTCGAGGGGGAAACGCCAGGATGAGTTTGTTTGATGATAGTATCAGGTTAGATCCGAATAGGTCTTTCTTACCCCTCTCTGATAACCGCTAGTTGTATCGAGTCTCTATAGGTTGTTTAGTGCATGCTGCCGCTGCCGCTCAGTCCACCATACCTATGTAGGCGAGGACCGCCGAATTCTAGCCTCGCCGTGTACTGGCCTCAGTACTGACGCTCCTCTTTTTTCCTTTGCCCTTTGTCGGCACCCCTTTTGTTTAAGCAGGTTTTGAGATCGACGCCGTTAGCAGGGTTACCCTTCCGGCTTGGCCTGGGCAGGGTTATGGACGCCATTGGTTATTCTTCAGGGCTCTTAGCCCCATTTGCATCTTGTTCGTAGTCGGACGCTCCTTCTTTCAAGGTGATTTGGATCTTTGTATATTATATCGGTATTCTTGACTCATTGAGTCGCTGTTATATATATATCTGTTCTGTGGGTCCCATCGAGGACTGTTGTGTAATGTTATTACTTCGTTTTCCACCCGCACGAAAGTGCCTGGTGGGCACCTTTGAATCGTTTCTATGCGGGTTTGGCGGGTTTCGCTAAAACTTGCACAGGTCCGATTCTGAGGGTGTTACAGAGTGGTATCAGAGCTCAGCAGTTGCGATACCCCACAAGTCCAGCCTGTAGGATAACCTAGCTAACGGCCGAAGTAGAGTGTCAAAACTATTTTTGCAAAATCGGTTGGATAGTTCTGATTAGGTCTGATTTTACTCCTTACCCCTCTGCTATTCTCCTCTTATCTCTATGCGTTTTGAATCCGCTCTCTTCTCTTTCTTCGAGTCCAGGAATTCTCGTGGTTGGGTTTCCGTCGTACCTTCAGGGTTTCGCTTCCTCCTATGATAACGGTGTTCTGCCATCCGGTGTTCAAGCTGCCTGAGGAATCCGTCCACTGTGGTACCATCCTTTGTTCCTTGTTTGTGCCTTCCGGTGTTTCCGACACGACGACATCCTCTACGCCAGATCCGATGCAGAGTCTGCATCACTCCGTTGTTCTGAACCTCGCTTGTCGAGATCTTCAGTCTGATTCCGAGAGTTGGTTGCATAATATATCTGTTCGTGTACAGAGTAATGCTTCGAGTGCGGGATGGAGTCGCGACCATACCACTACTCTTATCATTTGCTGTGTATAGTGAATGGTGGATCGATGCAATTTTACTCCGTCCGCGGAAGCTAGAGGTGGCTTTATTTGTTGATACCTCTACCTTCGACCTTTTGTTCCCCGGAGTGTTCTCTCGACGATCACGGACAACGGCCTCTTGTTAGTGGTGTCACGAGGATCTACACGAAGCGAGAAGATGCAGATCACCGACCTTCTTTCCGGTACCATGAGGCGGATCTCGAGGGCGAGATCCATTGTTAGTGGTGTCGAAATGTGGCATCCCGCAAAACCACTACTAGAAAATCGCGTTGTTTTTGTGCATTGTATCATCATGACCGCATGCTCATGTCATCATGCCACATTGCATTTGAGCATCGTCATCATCTTGCATTTGCTCGCATAAAACTATTTCGGAAAAACCCAGTTTTGTTTTCTAAACGCCCCGACTTTGTTCAAACACAAAACCCCGGGTGCTGCCGGATATTTTGTTTGTCTAAAAACTATTTGCAAAAGTTCTTTTCAAATTAAATAAAAGTTTGAATTATTTTTAGTGGGGCAGTCGAACGGGCCGAAACGACCCGAACGACCACCCCAGGAAAATAAAACGGCCCACCCTATTAATCCTACAGCTATCAACTAACCTACCCAGCCCTCCCATCCACATCACCCCCCCCTATAGCAACCTGCCACCTCACCTATCTCCCTCTCCCTCCACTGTTCCTCTTCCTCCCCTCTCCCTCCTCCCTCTAGCTGCGCGCGCGCCTCTCCCACATCCCAGCGCCGCCGTCCCTCCTCTCCCCACCTCGCCGCCTCGCTGGCCCGACCGCCCCCGCGAGCCTCCCTCGCCTCCGAGCTCGCCCGCCGGCGCCCCGCTCGCTCCCACCTTCCTCTCTCTCCCCTAGCGCGCCCCGCACCTCCCCGTGGCCGAGGCCGCCTCTCACCGGCGCAGCGCCGCTCCGCCCCTGGCCCTTCTCCCGCGCGCTCGCCTCTCCCTCCGCCTCTCTTCCCCAGGCCCCGCGCCGCCCGCTCGCCGGCCCCGGCCGTCTCCTCCTCCCCTCCTCACCGCCGCTCCGTCCACCTCACCCCTCCGCCACTGCGAGCTCCGCCGCCTTCCGCTCAGGTCGCCAGCCCTCCTCCGCGCAGCTCGCGCCGCCGTCCGCCCCAAGCCGAGCCCCCGCCGCCGTCAGCGGGCCCGTGTCGCCTGCCTCCCGCGCCGCCGGCCGCGACGCTCGCCACCGGCCCCGGCCTGCGCGCCTCTGGCCGCGGCCGCCCTCTCCCCGTCGCTCCCGCACCTGCCCCGACGCGCCCGCGGCCGCCCTCTCCGCCGCCGGCAACCGTCCCCGCCGGCCGCGCCCTGCGCCGTCCCCCGCGTTCCGGCCAGACGCAGCCGCCTCTCTCCTCCTTCGGCTCGTGCTGCCCCCTCCTCTAGCTCGCCTCCGCGGCCCGAGCTCCTCCCCGCGCGTCCTCCAGCGTCGCCGGACCCCGCGGCTCCGTCCTCTCCAACCGCCAGCCCCGCCTGGAAACACCTGCTCGCGGGACCCACCCCGTCGTCGCCGATGCCCTCCGCCTCCACCCGTGCAGGTTCCCTGTGCAGTACCAAGTTGGAGCCAAGTTGGTGGGTTTGGAAACAACAAGATCGACACCGGCAAACAAACCCCGAAGCCCCAAGTTCACCCCTCGCCAAGATCTTCGTCGAAACCCGGTGGTCTCCTACATGGACCTGAGAACGAACCCGAAGGCCACCGACGGCGAACCCTGAGGCCCTCGACGCGACGATGCCTGCTTCCAAGATCTTCGGCATGGATCGAAAAGTTCCCCGAAGACCGATCCCGATGTACCGGAGGCCGGACCCTCGACGCGCCAGGATCTACCCTCGGACGCCAAGACCCGAACCGGGAGGACGCAAAGATCGCCACAAGAACGACAAGCACTTCACCCCGAAGCCAAGACCGACCCGACTTGAGGACCCGACAAGATCTTCGCGACGACAAGAACGGCATCGGCCCGGAAGAATCCGACACGCCCCGACACCGAACCAACTCCTGCTTCCCGGACGCGACAAGAACTACCCCGATATCCGAGAACGACCCCGGAGCCCGAGAACGCCCCGTCGAACCCTGGACCCTGAGACCGACCCCGAACCCCGGAACCCCAAGTCCGTCGAGACCCCTCAATGTGTGAACCCCTTCCCGGAACCCTATTTTATAACATAATACAACTTGTCGCATAATAATTGTCTTGCATGCATACATTCATGAGGTTTGGGGGCCTTATGCCGATTCACCTGATAATTAAATATGGGGCCCATATGCGGGCAAATCTAGTCTCATATTGGCCTCATTTAAACTTGTGTAGCGAACCAGTACTATCTTCTGCCTTGTTAAACAACATTTAAATTGCGGGGTAGCTATACAACTTGAACCACCTAATTAATTGTCGGGACCCCGGTTCCGCTTAATATGGCCTAATTGCATCGCACCTATGCCATGCCATACATCATACATGCATCATGCCCGATCTTTTGCCGTAGTATTAAATAGTGCATCCGGTGTTTCTAGTGTTTTGCTTCTTCGCGGATTGGGCCGTTGAGTTGATGTGAGCTTCGCCCCGATCTTCGGTTGAACCTTCGACAATGTTTTCAGGCGAGCATCTTCCCCCTTTCTACCCATCTTACTTTTATAGTATTTATTCCCTCCTGTTGATCTATTGCTATCTGTATTGCGATGCTTTAGTTTCCGTACCTGTGATATACCGTGCAGCCCTATATTGCCTTGGACCCATCCTACTACCTGTTGTTTGGCAGCTAGTTGGACTCGCGCGTCGTAGTCGCTTGCTCAAGTGCTGTTGCGTGTCGTTCAGTGCCACAGTTGTTGATGTATTGCCGCAAGTTGATGTTGGAGATGATTCTAGTTTTAGTTACCGTTCATTTTAATTCCTGTTTAACAACTAAAATTGAAGTAAGCAGAGGCATCGGTGGGTGATAGAGAATATTTGGTTTCCGAACGCCCACTTGTGTCCCGTAGGACCCCGAGTACTTGATACCTGTTCCTTGATTTATCGCGCTATCCACATCCGGGAGGTATATGGGACCCCCCTGAGCCAGAGCTTGATTCAGTCTTATTTCTTGGGGCCACAAACTAGTTTGAGGTTTTATTTACTATCCTGTACTTATGCCATGCTACTTATGTATTTACGATTGTGCGAGGAGCACACGGTACTGTTTAGGATCGGGACACGTTTACGCGGTATCGACAAGCCCAACCACACTTTCGGGTTCCCAGTCGTTTACCGCCGTCCACCAAAACCTTGAGTCCGTCTCGGAGTCAGCTAGCTTCGTTGCGGGATCAACTTAAGGGGTGGCCCCCTGAAATATTTCTGAATCATGTGATTGTTCAGTCGTGAAAACCTCGTTGGGTGTTGATTTGGTTTTTCCGAGGTTGATCGAGCGTGTGTTGCTATTGGTGCACCCCGGCCGGGTAAAACTTTCTGAAAGCTGTGTCCGCGGATATGGACGACTTGGAGCACAGTATCTCGATCATAGAAAAGCATAACTAAAGTTTATTGCTATAAATTTGACTTTATAATGACTAGTAATCAGCTTCACTACAATGGAATGGCTAAATAATACTGCCCACAATTGCTTGTTTGGAGCGTCACTTGCGACCTTTGTACCTGACTAGTAAGTATTGCAACTACAACGGAATGGCTAAATAAAAGTACCAACAACTTCTGGGTTTTTGGGTTATCTCATGCTATCTGTATCTTACTAGTAAGTATTGCAACTACAACGGAATGGTTAACTAAAAGTGCCCACTGCTTACTTTATCAGGACGATTATATAAACCTGACTAGTAATTGCTGCAACGATAACTGAATAAGTAAAACTGCCAACGGTGTGAGTTCCTCGGTTGACTTCCTCGTCTGGTCTCGAGGGGGAAACGCCAGGATGGGTTTGTTTGATGATAGTATCAGGTTAGATCCGAATAGGTCTTTCTTACCCCTCTCTGATAACCGCTAGTTGTATCGAGTCTCTATAGGTTGTTTAGTGCATGCTGCCGCTGCCGCTCAGTCCACCATACCTATGTAGGCGAGGACCGCCAAATTCTAGCCTCGCCGTGTACTGGCCTCAGTACTGACGCTCCTCTTTTTCCTTTGCCCTTTGTCGGCACCCCTTTTGTTTAAGCAGGTTTTGAGATCGACGCCGTTAGCAGGGTTACCCTTCCGGCTTGGCCTGGGCAGGGTTATGGACGCCATTGGTTATTCTTCAGGGCTCTTAGCCCCATTTGCATCTTGTCCGTAGTCGGACGCTCCTTCTTTCAAGGTGATTTGGATCTTTGTATATTATATCGGTATTCTTGACTCATTGAGTCGCTGTTATATATATCTGTTCTGGGGGTCCCATCGAGGACTGTTGTGTAATGTTATTACTTCGTTTTCCACCCGCACGAAAGTGCCTGGTGGGCACCTTTGAATCGTTTCTATGCGGGTTTGGCGGGTTTCGCTAAAACTTGCATAGGTCCGATTCTGAGGGTGTTACAGTGTGCCACCGTGGAATCCTCCGCCCCGCGTGTAGCCGGCCTCCTCCATGCTCACCTCACCCGCGCGTCGGCGACCTCCTCCGCCCTACTCGCCGCCGGCCTCCTCCGCACCAGGCGCCACCGTGCCATCCTCCTCGCGCGCCACTGCATCCACCTTCGTCCCGCGCGCGTATCCAACCTCCTTTGCGCCCTCCTCCCCCGTGCGTGGCCAGCCTCCTCCGCCCAGCGTGCCGTCAGGAAGTTAACTAGTAGAAAAGAGGGAGTTAACTTGTATAGACGGGGAAGTTAAGAAGGGTTACAGAAGTTAACTTGCACATGCGGAAGTTAACATTCAGTCCGCAAAAAAACACACACAAAATCGATTGTCCGTCAGGAAGTTAACTAGCATAGAAAGAGGGGGTTAACTTGTACACACGGGACAACTAAAATGTTTACGGAAGCTAACTTGCATAGGTGGAAGTTAAGAAAGAGGTAGTTAGCTTGCGCACATGAGAAAGTTAAGAATGATCGCGGAAGTTAACTTACACAGTGAAAGTTAACATTCACTATTACTGTTACATACTGGAAGTTAACTTAGAAAGAAAAAAAAGTTAACTCGTGCTCGCCTGGAAGTTAACAGAGGGTTCCTGGTGTTCACGTGAACAGTAACAGCGAGTTCTTGAATAACAGAGTTTCAGAAAACATGGAAAATCGATGCTCCGCCAGGCAGTTAACTAGCATAGAAGAGGTAGTTAACTTGCGCACATGAGGAAGTTAAGAATGGTCGCGGAAGTTAACTTACACAGTGAAAGTTAACATTCACTATTACTGTTACATACTAGAAGTTAACTTAGAAAGAAAAAGAAGTTAACTCGTGCTCGCCTGGAAGTTAACAGAGGGTTTCTGTTGTTCATGTAAACAATAACAGCGAGTTCCGAAATAGTTATTCAGAAAGTGGTTCTTAAATAGCATATATATATATATATATATATATATATATATATATATATATATATATATATATATATAGCCATTTGGGCATGTAAAATCCAAAGGAGGAACGGTTGGTATCATTAAGGAAGAACAATATTCGTATCAATGGCTTATGAGTTTCTACAATTTCTGACAACATCATAGAAAACATATACCTTTTGTCAATATATATGGTTCATAGTCCCTTTACAATTTTAAAATTAACATTAATTCAAATCCCATGACTTATTAGGATGTTAAAACTGTATTGTTCATTATAGCATAGTCATGATACCTTTAAAAAATATAAGTGTGAGCCAGAGCTTAGAATAATTGTTTTAAATATAGGGCATGTGTAGGAAAAGTGTCAAAGAAAACATAAAAGTGCTATTCTATGTCAGTTTCACAACAAATGACTATCTGCAGATACTCGTGCTCAGGTTGCAATCTTTTTTTTTGCAAA
This sequence comes from Avena atlantica, assembly GCA_910589765.1. Classification (NCBI taxonomy): domain Eukaryota; kingdom Viridiplantae; phylum Streptophyta; class Magnoliopsida; order Poales; family Poaceae; genus Avena; species Avena atlantica. The sequence continues at coordinate 19,829,127 of OU342733.1, forward strand.
AGTACATATATAAATGAAGTCCAAGGATATCCATTTAACTAACATAACTTGGGCGCTCCTTTAACTTATGTAAATATGTAAATGTCTTATTTGAAAATGAACCATGTGTTGTATGAACTTGTTTTTGTGTATTTTGTTTTATACACTTGCAAATATATAAATATTGCACGAGTATTATATGAACTTATTTTTGTGTCTTTTGTTTTATACACTTGTAAATATATAAATATTGCACGAGTATTATATGAACTTGTTTTTGTGTCTTTTGTTTTATACACTTGTTGTTTTGGGTGTTTTGACAAATGACAATACAATAAAAATAAAACACAGATTGCAATGAAACAAGGGATAGATAATATTGGGGGCCGATAATATTGGGATAACATTACTTATATTAGATAGGGAGATCGATAACATTACAATAAAAATAAAAAATTACAATAATATAGGGGAAGGGGCGGAATAGGCGCCCCGCCTAAACCCTGGGCTAGCCCCTAAACCCTAACCCCCTACTCCATCGGCGGTGGAGGCGGTGCCGGTGCAGCCGCATTCCGGGCCGCATTCCACGCCGCCAGCCTCTCCCGCTGGTCCCGCTTCCATTGCTCCTCCCGGAAGGCCCGGCCATTGGCCTCCCGTTGCTCCTCCTCCCACCGTCTGCGCCTTTTCTTCAAGGTGCGCTGGGCCGCGTTCTCCTCCCACTTGGCGATGCGAGCCTCCTCCCTTGCCTCATCCTTCGCCGCCTTAGCCCAGTAGGCTTCGGAGGGGAGGTCGCCGCTGTCGGGGAGGTTGGGGATGGGGTTGTGGACGATGGGGCCCTGGTCTCCCCAGGGGCAGGGCGGGGACTTCTCCTTCTTGCCACGCTTGGGGCGGGGGCGGCGCGTGGGCTGCTCCCACCACTGCTTGTGGTCCGGGTGGTTGTCCTCGTCGCTGAGTTCTTCGTCGGAAGGGAGGCGGAAGGGGGAGGTCGCCATGGTCGGAGTGTTTGGGGGGCGGCTGGGAGGAGGCAAAGGGACGGGCTCGAGGTTGAAGAGATGAGGGGCAAGATGAGATGAGGAGGCAAAGGCGTTTTGCCTATTTATTGAGGGCGGAGCGTGAAGGGCGGCGTGGGAATCCAGCGTCGCGTTGGCGCAGACGCCGAGACGAGACGCGTCCCTGCATGCATGATCAATGCGAAAGAGACGGGGAGTGGGGCAGCGGGCGTGATCAATGCAAAAGAGAGAAAAAAATAGCTAGGATGCGACGCCCCCGCCCCTGCATGCATGCATGTGCATTAATGCGAAAGAGAGAAAAAAACGTCCAAGGTAGTTGTTCATTGGCACACGCAAGAAAAATCGGTGGGAGTAATATTGACTTTTTATATGGCGCATGAACCAGATGGAAGTAAATTTGACTGAAGAAAGTTGTTCGACGTACACTTATTTAATGGGGCAGCGCTGTTGCACGCAAAATAGCTAGACTGCGACGCTAGGGGCAGCTGCTGCATGCATGGTGCAGCCCGCCCAGACGCCGAGACGAGACGCGTGCGCTGCGTTGCGTGTGGGAAGCGGGCGTGATCAATGCGAAAGAGAGAAAAAAAATAGCTAAGATGCGACGTACTGTAACCCCTGCACCGCCGCCCCCGACCCTGCATGCTGCATGCATGGTGCAGCCCGCCCCGCCCAGCGCCCTCGCATGCCACGCTCGGTCCAACGGTCTCGAGTGTGCCAACGCTGTACGTTATATTTATTACATATTTTAGATTTTGATATTTTTTCTGCTGGTCATAGTGACATGCATACTCCCTCTGTCCTCAAATAAGTGTACGTTAGGCTTCAAAATTTGTCCACAAAAAATGTACTTCTACCTTTCCAATGCACTTGGGCATCCACTATGTAGTCCATAAGGCTATCCACAAGCCAAAAAGTAGTCCATAAGACTAGTCATAGTGGGAGTAACTTAGGGCATCACCTATGTATAAGGTAAACTTTAGCCATAAGGTGGGACCCATCTTCCTTGTAAAATCTTCCACTATGTATAAGGTGAACTTTAGCTATAAGCTGGGACCCACATGTCTCATCCTACATACTCATGCATGAGAGGGAAGAGAGAGTAAATTATTTTCTATTGCTTGTGGACAACCCATAAGCTTAAGGTCACCTACAAGCTTATGGACAACTCTTATTTCTTCCACTATGTATAAAGTAGACTACAAGCATTGTCACATAGGACTTAAGGTGTGGTTTTTTGCACATAGTGGATGCCCTTAGGTAGTAACATGCATGTACATGCAATGCCAATTAGGCAAATTGGTGACATGGCATGACAATTAATGAAGAAAGAGAGAGAGGTAGTAACTTAGCTAGTTACCATAACATCACACATGGTGCAGCCCGCCCCGCCCAGCGCCCTCGCATGCCACGCTCGCATGCCACGCTGTTGCACGTAAAAACGATGAAGCCAATCAGATTCCAGAATCATCCATCCCACGGATCGCCAAGAGCTAGCCACGAAATCCTTCTAAGAGACGCCAACCAATCAGGTTGCAGAACAAGCCCTTCCACGGATCGCCCAGAGCCACCCGCGGAATCCTTCTAGAAGACGCGATCGGACGGCCACAATGTCGCGCTAGGGTTAGATCTACGGTCCTCATTCGGCCTTAGGGTTAGCGGGGTTTAGGATGGAGTCAACGGGGTTTCACAAGTTTGACCAAACATTCAAATGTGCATAACTAATTCAAAAAAAATCAAAAAAATACAAAACCTTCGCATGGTGTCATGTTATGTCACATAGTTGTGAGGAAAAATATAAAACTTGGTCTATTGATCATATTTCAAAAAACCCTTCACAAAATGACCTATCTCCTCCGAGGTTTTCTGGCTTTCGGGTCAAATGACCAATGATATGGCTAGAATCAAGGCATAGTTTGTGATAATGTGCCCATATTTGGCATGCATGTCTATAATGGGATGACTAACAATGTTGTAGCACAAAGTTTTCCTTTTCGACGCACAGAAAAATCATTTTCTATTTTCTGAGTGCCGAAAGAGGGGGGATTTGTGAAGCAACCACCAAATTGAAGTTTCAAAATGGTAACATACTATTTTTCAAAAATACTAGACCACCTAGAATGTACAATTTCCCAACCTGAGTATCTCAAACCTTTTATTCCATCCCTGGTGAAAAAGACAAATCCTGCCGAATCGGCTGGAAGTGGGTAAGATATGAACTACAAGTACATGATTCCATGCTGATGATTTTTTGTAAAAATAATTTTTAGGTTCACAACATGCTATTTCATCAGAGATCCAATGGTAGTTTTGCGAGCCTCAGCCCCTAGCTAAGAATATTTATGAAAACCCTTCAAGTTTGACCAGACATTCAAATGTGCATAACTAATTCAAAAAAAATCAAAAAAATACAAAACCTTCGCATGGTGTCATGTTATGTGAAATAGTTCTGAGGAAAAATATCTAACTTGGTTTTAGAAATGGTCGAAAAAAAACTTGCTTAAAAATGGGGTGGTTTACCCTAGCTTTGGAGCCCATTTCTACCCCATTTTGGGTGAGGGTGAGTTGTACTTCACAAAAGGGATCACGGTGAGGATGAGTTGTATTGTACATATGAGAAAAACGTTGGAAGCTCATACAAACATAGAAAAGTGACATAGCTACATATGTTGAAATTCAAATTTACCATCATATTTGAATTTTGTCCAAATTATCAACAAGTGACAAATTATTATAATAACAAATGTTTACAACAACAAGTGCCAAATTATTACAACAACAAGTGTCAAATGTTTACAACAATAACAAATGTTTACAATAACAAATGTCTATTTCTTTTGGCTCTTCTTACCCCTCGTTTTCTTCTCCTTCACAAGTTTCACACCACACAATAGGTTTATGCTCTTCTTTTTCTTACCATTACCATCTGGCCTCCCCACAGCACGTCCAAGAGTCTCCTTCACCTCCTGCACCTCCTCAACAACCTCATGATCATGATCCAGAGCCTCAACAACTTGGTCAGTTTGCACCAGAGCCTCAACAACAGGCTCATTTTGCACCAGAGCCTCAACAACAGGCTCATTTTGCACCAGAGCCTCAACAACAGGCTCATTTTGCACCAGAGCCTCAACAACAGGCTCATTTTGCACCAGAGCCTCAACAACAGGCTCATTTTGCACCAGAGCCTCAACAACAGGCTCATTTTGCCCCTCATTTTGCACCAGAGCTTCCAAATCAGAAACGGTGTGCCCTAAAGCCTCAACAGTTTGCACATCATCCTCCAAAACAAGTTCAGATTGCACCTCAGCAGCACCAAACATGATCTGGTTAGTTCTCTTCTTTCTTTGGCCATTGATTCTTGCCCTTTTCACTGGCCAGCATTCGTCAACAACAAGAGGTGGGCCTTTTTCTCCACGCTTCCTCCTGAAAACAAGCAAGTTAGCTGGGGGAGAAAAATCATCAACAAGAAATGGGATAGATTTTGGATGAACATACTTTGGCTTTTCAGCAGTGTATCTGCACTTGGTAGAGCCAACTCGGTGTCCAAGTTCTTTACAGAGTTTGCATCTATTCTTGTTACCTTTTTGGGCCCTTTTTGGCTTGGCATCTTTCTTTTCATCTTTCTTTCCCTTCTTGCTGCTCCCACCTTTCTCAAACCAAGCCTTGAATCTACTCTGCTTGGGCCTGCCAGCCTTTCTTTTCATCAAAGGAGGACACAAGGAGAACTGAATGTCCACTTCAGGCCACTGAGACTGATCTGTAAGTGCTGGAATTGGTGTTCCATATGCAGCCTTGAATTTTGCTACAGAATAATACTCATGCAAATATGGGTGCATATTTAGCTTGTGTTTGGAGGCCAAGAAAAGTATGGCATGCTCACAAGGCTTCCCAGTGTGTTGCCACTCAAGGCATGTGCATTCATGCAATTGAGTGTCAACAACATGCCTCCTGCCAGTCTTTGTATCTCTGACTTCAGCACCCCACAATGAGGATTTCTCAACACGCAAATGTGCAAGATTTCTGCTCCTGTTGACCACCTGCTGCACAACATCAGGAAGCTTATCTCCTTGAAGAACATCACCAAGCCTTCTTCTCAATTCCCACAACCTCATGATCATGATCCTGATCTGGTCAACCATGTCATGGACAGGCAAGTCTTTTAACTCCTTCACTTTGTTGTTGAAAGTTTCTGCCAAATTATTGTTGATATGATCACATTTGATGGCAGTGTTAAAACCAGACCTGTACCATAAAAGAGAATGGTAGGTTTCCAACCATGTACAAAACTTGACCCTATCCTCCTCAGAGCATGCCGCCTTAATCTTCTCAAGGTGATATGAATGTGTCTGCCTGGTGTAAGATCTTGCTGCTGGCCACATGCGTCCAAAATCATCTCCTCTGAATTTTTTGATCAAATTCATCCACATATGGCCGAAGCACTCCCTCTGCTCAGCATGAGGGAAAACAATCTTCACTGCATTTTCTAAACCTTTACATGCATCTGTGTGCACTGCCAATGGAGAGACTGGCCCTATGCATCTTTTCAACTACATCATGAACCATGTCCATGATGCCTCTGTCTCAGACTGAAACATGCCAATAGCTATAGGGAACATCCAATTGCGTCCATCTAAAGCATTGCATGCTGCTAGTTGACCATTCCACTTTCCAGTCAAGAAAGATGAGTCTATACTCAAATATGGACGGCAACCTGCTTTGAAGCCATCGATGCAAGGCTTTAAAGCCATGAAGAATTTAGAGAAGAAGACTTTCCCATCAGCTGTTACCTCAGTATCTATCTCCACAACACTGCCAGGTAACCTCTTCTCTACTTTTGCTTTGAAGTTATAAAGCATTCGAAAGGTATTTGCCCAATCACCATATAGCTCTTTCATTGCCCTTTGCTTTGCCTTCCACACTGTAGTATAATTCAGCTTAATGGGGCACTGCTTTTCCAAGTCTATTTTCAGTCTCTTTGCAGTGCTGTTTGGTGTTGTGGCTAAAATGGGCTTGATCTTTTCTGCAACCCATAATTGTGATGTCATCTTTGTAACTGTTTGAGAACTTGTAATGCAAGTATGAGGTTTTGGAATTTGATTCACTCTTATTGTCCTTCCATCAGGTTGGCGTCTAGCAGATATATACCACTTGCAAGGCTTGGCACCACCATCATAACCTATGCATTTTGCATAGAACTTCTTTTTATTAGTCCACATAGTCTTGGTAGCAAACTCACGTTTGACTGCATATGTCCTGAAACACATCCTGAATTCATCCATGCTTGGAAACAATCTCCCAACTTCAATAACTGGATCCTCTTTGTCATAAACTATTACTAGCTCATCATCATGTGCATCATCTACATGAACTGCAGCATTTTCCAACAACTCTAGATCTATATCTGCCTCTTCATCTCTTAAATGGTTGTCACCATCATTTGCAGCTTCATCCCTCTTCTTCTCCTTGTCTCTGTCATCTATAGGAATGCCAAAAAGCTTTGCCATTTCAATGTCATCTATTGGTGCAATGACCAAATCAGTGCGGTCATGTATCTCAACTGAATTCCAATCAACAGTTACAATCCTTTGTGCATTACCATCTGCAGCCTCCCCTTGTGCATTAGCATCATCATCCTCCACTGTTAACACTTCCAACTCAGTAAGTATAGGCATTACTTGCCTTTGTGCAGCCCAATCATCCTCGACCATCTGAGCAGCCAGCTTCGAGGCCACATATCCAACCCTCGAATCGGGTTTTAGATCAATGAGCTCTGCTAAAAACAGAACAGTTTTGCTTGTCCAACCGTTTCTCTCATCGATTTCATAAACTATATGTTCCCCTGTCTCAACCCTAACATAGTCACATTTGCAATCATCAAATCGTAACAAAGAAACTTCTTGCTCTGGCCCCCAAACCACACTATCCCCAATTTTTTCCACCATTTTCCTTACTGCCTCCTCTCCCATGTTTATTAGCTCTTGGGGATCAACATGTTCTAATTCCACCTCCCATTTAACAACCGTGTCTCTCTCAATGATCTGCGTGCTGCCATCAACTAAAACAGCCCTAGAGGGAAAGAAATTGATGCGAAATTTGAAGGTTTGGCGCGCAACATCGTCTCCCCTGTTTTTGGCGGGCACTGTGAGCTAGCGGAAGCGAACAGAGAGCTCAACCTTAGAGAAATTAAGTGCAGAGATACGGGATATACCGATTAGAAGTCCCCTCTCCATGCTCCATATCGTTCCCCCTCGCCCCGTTCAGCACACCCTCGCCTCCACAATCTAGCATCAATGGGCACGCTCAGATCTCGAATTGAGAAGAATGGGAGAGGAATTAGCTTTCAAATGGCACTCACCACCTTCGTCGTCGAACGAAAGCGCCGCCGCCTAAATTAATTGCCGTGCCGCCGCCGCCGGCACCGAGAACGATGGGTGAGGTCCGCCGCCACCGTCGGGGAAGCTACAGTCAGTGTTACGCGCGCTCTCGGTCGGAAGCGGTTGGTTTGACTGGCTGTCCCAACCAACCGGTTTGGCTTAACCCTAATATTGGAACAAAGTTAAATGTGTCCTTACGATCGTTTTAAGGCCCGTGTGGCCCTGGGATATTAGCTGCCTCACAACCGTCGCATGCGAGCTATTCTTTTTAACGATGTCGCTTTCCTTCCAATTCCATGTAAAGACGTCGCATAGGAGCTATAAGCCCCACACCTTTGGGGTGCGCCTCTCCGTGCATCCCATAGGTGGCTCCCCATAGGTTTTTGAATATATTTTTTGGCAAATTGAAATAACAAAAGCATGTAGTTTGGGCAATAATTCAAAATCCTGGCCACCAAAATGCACATCAAGTCCGGCCACACAGCACAATATTGAATGCATATGAAAATCTAATGAAAGACAGATCCTTGACCGTGGACGTCTACTCTTCCGTCGCCGGTGGTGTTGCTACTTCGGCTGGTGTCGTCGTTGTTGATGGTGCCCTTCACATGCCCATTTCTTACATGATGGCGGCGCAAATCATCATATGTTGGTGCTTCTTTGACTGCCGTTGTCCTGAACGGCTATTGTTTATGTGTGCTAACCCTTTGGGTTGCCACCGCCGATATAGCCGCCTTCTTCTCTAGGTGGGGTAAAGATCCAAAGCTCTTAATACCAATTTCCAAATGTCATTCTTGATTCCGAGATGTCACACCGAACGAACTATAGAATGAATTCAATACAATTGGATATAATTGAGAGAGAAGGGGGCTTCGGCGACACATGGTGCCACGCCTATTGAACGCTGGCAGAACAAAATGTGTCATTTGCGAAGATACCTTCGCGGGTGGGCTAAAAATCTAAGTGGCAAGTATAGAGAATAAAAGGAAAGGCTTTTATCCATCATTGATGGTTTAGATGTGAAGGCTGAAACGACACCACTTTCAGATAATGAAAGAAAAGAATTGAGAGATGCTAATGAAAATGTGACAAAACTAAGGCAAGATGAAGAGTTCAAGTGGACACAGCGTGCCAAAATTAAACATATTCAAGAATAGGGTAATAATACTAAATACTTTCATCTAATTTCCAATGGCAAACATAGGAAAAAGAAAATTTTCCAATTAGAACAAGAGGAAGGAACCATTGTGGGTGAGGAAAATCTGAAAGTTTATATTTCCGAGTACTACAAGAAATTATTCGAGGAGCCGACTCCCAGTAGTGTCACTCTTATGGAGGAAATGAACTATGACATTTTGCAAGTTTCCACCGTACAAAATGAGATCTTAACCAAAAACTTTAGTGAGCAAGAAGTTTTCGAAGCCATTTCATTGATGGAATGTAATAAGGCTTCTGGAACCGATGGATTCCCTGCGGAATTCTATCAAACTTTTTGGGTTGTGGTTAAACAAAACTTGATGGCTCTCTTTGCACAGCTGCATGAAGCCGATTTACCCTTATTTAAGCTTAACTTTGGTGTTGTCACCCTGCTTCCCGAAAAGGAAAACGCGGTTCAAATACAACAGTACTGACCAATTTGCCAACTCAATGTTAGCTTCAAAAAATTTATGAAGGTAGCAACAAACCGTATTTCTATGATTGCTCACAAAATCATTAGACGTACACAGACAAATTTTATTCTTGTCGGCATATTCTAGAAGGTGTGATAGTCTTACATGAGACCATTCATGGGATACATAGAAAGAAACTGGATGGGGTGATATTCAAAATTGATTTTGAAAAGGCATATGGTAAAATAAAATGTTCTTTTCCTATATCAAGTGCTTCGAATGAAAGGTTTTGATCCTCTATGTTGTAAATGCATTGATAATTTTGTTCGAGATGGAAGTGTAGTCATTCGTGTCAATGATGACATTGGTCATTACTTCCAAACTAGAAAGGGGCTCCGACAAGGAGACCATCTGTCCCCTATGCTTTTTAATATTGTAGCGGATATGCTTGTCATTCTTATTGCTAGAGCCAAAGAGAATGGACAGGTGGCTAGACTGATACCTCACCTGGTCGAGGGTGGAGTGTCTATTCTACAGTACGCTAATGATACAACCTTGTTCATGGAACATGATCTTCAGAAAGCGGTTAAAAAGAAGCTCATACTCTGTATTTTCGAACAACTATCAGGACTAAAAATTAATTTACATAAAAGCGAAATCTATTTCTTTTGGCAACGCTGCTAGCCAAGAGAAATTTATAAGGAAATCTTTGGTTGTGAGTTAGGATCCTTGCCATTTATATAACTGGGGGTACCTATACATCATAAGAGATTACAGAATTCGAAAAGGAATGCAGTTGAAAATAGATTTGAGGGTAAATTAGGTTGTTGGCAAGTGAAATTATTATCCTATAGGGATATACTGGTGTTAATCAATTCTGTTCTATCTAGTACGCCTATGTCATGCTATATTTTCTTCAAATACCAAAGAGTGTAAGGAAAAGACTAGACTTTTATCGTTCACGTTTCTTTTGACAATAAAAATAAATATAGACTAACTAAGTGGAACATTATTTGCCGACCCAAAGATCAGGGAGGCTTGGGCATAGAGGTGCTAGAACTGAAAAATAGATGCTTTCTTAGCAAGTGGTTGCACAAGCTATTGAAAGAACAAGGGGTGTAGCATGAATTGTTACACAACAAATACCTACGAACAAAAACACTAGCACAAGTTGAAGTTAAACCGATGGATTCACCTTTTTGAAAAATACTAATAGGAGTAAAAAATGAGTACTTCGCTCGCGGTACTTTTAAAATTGGTGACGGGAGAGGCATTAGGTTCTGGGAAGATACTTCGCTAGGAGCGACGACGCTCTCCCAACAATACCCTTATCTTTACACTATTGCGCACATGAAGAATGTTCTTGTATACGATATTTTATCCCACAATCTAATCAACATTACTTTTAGACGAACTTTAACATGAAATAAATGGGATACATGGTTACATCTATATGAGATATTAATGGCAATAACTTTGAAAAACGATACCGATAAATTTATACAGAGACTAACTAATAATGGGGTCTTCACTGTTAAATCAATGTATAAGGATCTCATGAATGGTCATACAAATTTCCCCACTAGATATCAATGGAAGATAAAGATACCAACGAAAATTAAGATTTTCATGTGGTTTCTAAATAAGAAAGTGTTATTAACAAAAGATAATCTTGCGAAAAGAAATTGGAATGGATATAAAAAATGTTGCTTTTGTGACGCTGACAAAACAATTGAACATTTATTTCTATCACGTCAATTTGCTAAGATATTGTAGTGTATGGTGTTTTTCACGTTTAACCTACCACCTTCAACCAATATCACTAATATGTTTGGAAATTGGCTAAATGGGTAGACAAAACGAGTAAAGGCAGAATACCTATAGGCATTTCGGCCATATGTTGATCCATCTGGAAATGTCGAAACAACTTTATTTTTAACAATGCTGGAGTTTTATAATTTTTGTGGGTTATTCATATGGCAGCGTACTAGATTCAGCTCTGGGCACTTCTTTTACCCAAGCACTTGCGGCAACCCATGGTTTCTGGATGCACCTGTCTTGTGACGGTTAATACGGATTTCTTCAACCAATCTTTGTGGCGTTATTCTAGTAGATTGACTCATGTCTAATTTCTATTTTAGATTTTGATCTCGTGTGAGAACTTTATCTTTCTTCATATGGTTGGTGTTTGTATCAACCATATCTGATCCTTGAGATGTGAGTTGCTTAACCAGAAACATGTGAGTTGCTTGTCCTTCATAAAATCCAGAAGAAAAAATCAGCACCTTTCGAATGGAACGGAATTTCGGATATATACAGCTGAGACAACACGATCAGGTGCATGAGTAGCTTGAGATTCCTTCCAGTATTGGACCATATTAGATTGTTTTGCAGCCGTGCTAAGAAAGAATGAGGACCCCACTTGAAAAATAGAGATTTGGAGTAGCCGCATAAGCAAACATGTGATCTCTCCGTTCCAAAATATAAGATGTTTTAGTGTTGGAACGGAGGGAGTACACCATAGCAGGAAACTTGGCCATTGCGAGCGGCTCGAGTGGAAAATACCAGGAGCATCCAATTGCAGCATTATTACCTGTTGGCAGGTTCATGCACATACCAAGAGTACGTGGCCATGGGGACTTTATTAGCTTCACCATATTTACCCTCTCACACGGATGTCAATCTTCTCTCAATTCAAACAAATTTTCAATCTAATTCCAATGGCTTGACATATTGCAGAGATGATCATTGCAAGACCGAAACAACTAAAAATTCCTTGCCACGCTTTTGCTGCATGCTGTGTGACAGATGTCGTCGAGGCATATGGTCGAACGCCTTATTGGCGTTGCTATGCAGAGCCTGTGGTCGATGGACAACTTCAGTTGCCGGAAGGTTGATACCTCGAACGACATTGGAGCAGTAGGGACATGTTCTCACTGTCTGGAACACCTCCTCGGCAGAGGTGCCGCCGGTGTCGATATCCCGGCCACTGGCTGGCGGAATTCACCCTAGTAGATGGCGTCGCATGTTGACTGGGTGCGTGAGATGTCTAGCGTCTCCCTCCACGACCTTGCCTCATGCCGATGCCTGCGCCGTCACATCGCCGGCCACCTCTAGGTCATCGCTTCTATGGTGCACGGGAAAATATGCGCCACAGAAACACTCATTTCTGTCACGCATATGGTTCCGTGCGCCACATAATTGCCATTTTCCTTGTGGCGTTTTTGTCTACATGCGCCACAGAATTAATTCTGTGGAGCATGCCCTTTCATATGCGCCACAGAAAGCATTTATATCTATAGCTAGTTTCCTAGTAGTGGCTGCCCCGACGGTTAACGCTGCAGATGGGAGGTGGGAACCGGCGGCCTGAAGATCCGGCCATCTTTCGGCGGATGCGGTGGCGGAGGGCAATTTGGCGGCGATCAAAGCTTCGCTGGGCAGTGGGGGGAATTTTTTGACACTGCTCGGGCGGCCGAGCAAATATAGGAGGAGCGGTGGGGAAATTTTTGTCATCGATATCATAAATATAGGCTGCTAAGTGGTTTTAGGGTTTGGTTCGAGGCTGCTATAGCCGTTAGAGGAGAAAAAATGGGCCTCTAAATCCTTTTTCGGCTTCGGTTGGAGATGCTCTTAAACGGTTTTGCAGCTGTGCTAAGAAACAACGAGGATCCCACTTGAAAAATAGATATGCAAAGTAGCCGCATGAGCAAACATGTGATCTCTCCGTTCGGAGTACATCATAGTAGGAAACTTGGCCATTGTGAGCTGCTTAAGTGGAAAATAGACCAGTGCCAGGCAACCAACAGAGAGTGAACATGAGTGACATCCAGTCGCAGCATTACCCGTAGGCAGGGTAATGGTCGTACAAAGAGTAGGTGGCCATGGGGGCTTTATTAGCTTTACCAGATCTACCCTCTCACAGGAATGTCTATCTTCTGTCAATTCAAGAAAATTTGCAATCCAGTTCCATTGACTGTTCTCTGACATATTGCAGAGATGGTGTCAAACGTGATTGCAGGACCCAAAGGACTACGAATTCCTTGCCCCAGCTTTTGCTGCTTGCTGCGTGACGATGTCGTCGAGGCGTACGGTCGAAACGCCTTATTGTCGTTGCTATATAGAGCCTGTGGTCGATAGGCAGACAACTTCAGTGGCTGGAAGGTTGATACCTCGAACGCCATTGGAGCAGTAGGGAATATATATATATATATATATATATATATATATATATATATATGTCTATCATTGTCCAGGAACACCGAGACGGCAGGGAAGGACTTGCATAGCCGGCAGCAGGCATGGTCTCGGGCGTCATAGCGGTGGTGAATAGTGTCGTTGTGGACTGCGACAGGGGCGACGTCGAGCACCATAGGGCCCTGGGACACGGTGGATACAATGGAAGCCGGCGAAGTTCGTGTTGCAAGCACGAAGATGGCGGGACCAGAGAGGTGGCCGATGCCGAGGCCAAGGAGGAGGCCGTAGTAGATGGCGTCGCATGTTCAGTGGGCGCGGGAGATGTCTAGCGCCTCCCTCCACGACCTTGCCTCTCGCCCTTAGCTTCCCGTATCGGATCCCCTCGCCATCAGGTCACCGGCCACCTCCAGGTCACCACTTCTCCGGACCACATCTTCCGTTCAACTGTATGATCCGCCTCGACGCCCCTCCGCTGGTGCTGGCCCAGCAGCTTGGCGACCTCCTGCTCTCAATTTCACCGGTTGTCGACATGGCAGGACGTACGAACTCATCGATCCTCTTGTATCTATCCACTCTAAGCAACAGGGATGGCAGATGGGACTTCTGTTAATTCAGTTTCAGACATTACACAACTTATGAAACTTCAGAAAGTCGACTCGCTAATCGGCTGACTGTCCATACTAATTTTCGGAAGGTTTATGATACATGTGCTGAATCTACAAGTGATGATTATACAGGCGTGAGTACATATATTTGATAATGATGATTGCTCTATAAGGCTAGACACTTTTCCGGCCCTCATTTTTTCATCACCTACTAATTTGTTCAATACCAGTTCAGTGGTATACCCTGTCTAAATTTTGAACCTGCACTCAGCATTGTACCAAGAAGAATACAAACTACGACAGAAAACTGTTTGATAGAGCCGTTAAATTTGGACAAAACTTGTTGTTTACAAAATGTCTTGCTGATTAAGATTTTCTTATTTTCCAAATTCCCATAAAATAAACACACAACTATGCAGTTCACTGCAGAGGCAACATCAAATTCTCCTGAAACTCATGCTCACATAAAGGAGTAAATTAAGACGCTCTTTGACGATGCAGATGCTTGGTGCCAATAGATATTCTTCAGTTCAGGTGACTATGATAAAGTGCTCTTTGCGCTAACTTCTACTACCTCGGTACCATAATATAAGACATTTTGGCAAGATAATTTAGCATACCAAAACGTCTTATATTATGGTACAGAGGTAGTATAAGTTCTAAAATTATTCCCAAGTTTGGACCATGCATATTTTCCCCTGCTAGTGAATATGCTTGGGAGTATTTTCTGTGGTTATGGAAAATCTAGATTATTGCCTATTGGTTTTCACCGGTCACATGATGGCCTCCGATCCGTGCAAAAAGCAAATGACATATGTTTATGTCATGCTTTATTTGACAATGTCATTGCTTTTGTTAGGCCTTCCTTAATGTAGTTCTTGTTTTGTCATTTAAAGCAATTGTTAATTCAGGTTCATACAAGCCTTTTGCAATTGTTTTCTTCCCTGAATTCATCTTTCGCTTGTTTCTGTCAGTTTACATGACATACGTAGAAGGTAAATTCTAGGTTGCATAGATAAAATTGAAGATGTTGTATACCCATAGTTAATGAAGTTATACTTGCTGAAAGTTTTGATAGGAAGCAACTAATAGCTACTTGGGTTCTTGAATTGTCAATGGAGTCTTAGGCACCCACACAACACTCCATCTCTCAGTCTACCTTAAGTTGTAGGTTTGCAATCTGCGACGCTTGCACTTGCTTTCATATAAAAGTTTTAGATTGACAAACTTTGTTTCCATGTTTCTCGCAGACTAACATTGTAAGTCAAACCCTATTTCAGTTGCATATGAGATTTTCTTTGCTACACATCGTGAGGGTAAGGTACTTGTTAGTGTGACGAATAGATGAATTCGATATCAGAAAGAGTGTCATGCTCCCGCTCCTCCCACGTACAATCGGAGCATCATGGACCGCGTGCCACCTCCACCAGCGCCGGCTCCGCCCACGTACAAGCTAAGAGTCAAGCACCACGTGCTAACTCTGCCTGTAACTAAATAAATAGTGTACCGATAAATCAGAAAGAAATTTTGACAGAGACCATGATATAACAAAGTTATCAATGTAGATTTTTGATAGTCGCCTGCACTTCACTTCTGAAGATTTTGACAGAGACCAATGGGGTGTTTTTGTCCACAATTTGCAATAGAGAAGACAGCTATTGGGAATCAATTCCATACCATAAATGATGTAGCTTTTTAACCATCCATGCAAATATCTAGGACCTACCGGTCCTTTTTTGACCAACTATGGCATTTGCTAGATTCAATTGCATGACTTCAGCAGATGTGCTGACCATTGAAGCATTGACTTTTTTCCACTATACAATGAGATACGATAAGATTAAGTGAAACAAAAAACCATGATTGACCAACAATTCAGTCAGAGATATGGAAATCAAAACATTTGTTTGTTCTAGATTTGATAATGAGCAAATATATACATGAAAAAAATAAGTGGAAGTGAAAAATCAACACCATCTTTGCTAAGTATGGTAAACATCCACGGAAATCCACTTTGGCCTGCCAAAAAGACATACTTCAAAATGTTGAAAATTTTGAAAAAAATATTTGGATGTACATGTTGACATTATATGTTCGTACAGCAAGTTTCACAAAAAAAAAGAAATTTTATGTTGATTGTGTAAAAAAGACAATTTTTGGTGTTGCAAAATAGTTTTCCACAAGAATTTTTTTTGTATTTTTATACAAAAAATGTCTTCTACTGCAAAACTTTGTGTGATGACATAGCATGTCCGGATGCACACTAGGGACTTTGTTCCGAATTTTTTCGATGTTTTAAAATTCATATAAAATGCATTTTCCATAATAGGTGCATTTAGACCTAGGAGCCAAATCGCCAAACATCCATGTGTTCATCTAAAAAGATAAACACATGGCTGAGACCTGAGTTGGAAAAAGGCATATGTATGCACGCAAAATATGGATCCGATGTCAGACCGAAACTACTGATTTTATAACTGATCCTCTTTGGAAAAATTAAACTATTCCGATATCACTTAGTAGAATTATAGGAACTTCAGATTGAAGGAGACAGCAACATGGCACACTATTTGGTGGCTAACTCTCTTTGAAGGAAAAATATGATTATTCAAAACAAACTGGACATTACATTAGAGAATAGTTCAACAAAAATATGGTCAAGACAAGAAAAAAGAACAATAGGAAGCAAGGAAACGTACAGTTCCTAAACATATTTTGGTAAAAGAATGGACCTTCATTCTTTTTTAGGAAGTGGTGGTCGAACAAAGATAACACGAACTTGCATTCATTGATGGACATTCATTCAATCCACACACCTCACATGGAAGGTTTCATGTTTTTTTTTTGCCCGAGAAAGAGTTTTATTAATTGAAGACAGAGTTACACTCAGAGTTTATGATCTCAGCAATCTCTGGGGGAGAGTTCCTGAGCCATGTGGCTGTTCTATTTTGTACTCTACCTAGTTTTGCCAGTTCATGACTAGCGCTATTTGCTGTCCGATGAACTTTCACTACTTTTATTCCTCTCTCTCGTAGTAATTCCCGAATAACTTGGATTCTTGACGCATATATAGACAAATTTGGAGTGCTTTCCCCTAGCAGATATATTGCCTCAGAGCAATCAGTTTCAGCGATGATTGGGAGTGACGACCAGTTCAGTGCGAGTGCCAGCCCTTCTTCGAGAGCCGCTAGCTCAGAATCCGTCGCATCTGTACAGCTCCTCAGACTCCTGGTAGCAGCTAGTATCACTTCCCCTTTATCATTCCGCAGCACCATGCCTGTCCCTGCCTCCTGTGAATTGATAAAAGATCCATCAGTATTAAGCTTGACCATACCTGATGGAGGAGGGCACCATTTGATCACGTTTTCCTGCCTCCCATCAGCCGATTTATTAGAGCATGTGAAGCCGAGTACGTGCACCACTGCTGCCTTGCCTTTGACAGGATCATCAAGTGGCCTCTGTCGAATAATGAGTAAGGAATCCAAATAGCTTGCCAGGAAACGTCGTGACCCTTCGACTGAGGGCATAGGTTTGTCATGTGTTAATTCATTATGCACATGCCAGTTATGCCACAAGATCATTAGTGTCATTGCTCGTTGGACCTCCGGTAATTTGCTCAGCAGCTGTAGAAGCCATTCCGTTCCAGTATTTGTGATCACCTCCTCGGTCGGCAGGGGCCACACCGTGCGCATAGCTTCCCAGAGGTTCCTCGCCGGCGTACATTTTACTAGTGCATGAAAGGTATCCTCGCTAGCGGTACCGCAGATTGGACAGATGGGCACCATTTTCATACCTCGGCTATACATGTTGCTCTGGGTAGGCAGGGAGTTTGTTGCAATCTTCCATGCGAGGTTTCGAATTTTTGGAGGCACTGGGCACTGCCAAATCAGTCTCCAGATGGGTCGCTCCCCTCCCGGACGTACACTAGTTGCACCAACATTTTGTGCTATCATGATCTCTTCTAGACCGAGCTTGTAGGCACTGCGAACTGAGAACACCCCCCGGCTGTCAGGCTGCCAGGCGATAAAGTCCTCTGCATTTCGCCGAGAGGGAACAACCTTCAGAATCGCCTCAGTATCCTCTTGGCTAAACCAGCGCAGCAGCAGTGCTTCATTCCAAGTACCATTGGCATCCAAAAAATCAGCGACCCATTTGAGCCGACACCTACCTTGTCTTGAGAAAGGTTGGTACATTGTCTTCCTTGGGATCCACGGGTCGCGCCATACCCGGATGCTAGCCCCATTACCAACTCGCCAAATTATCCCTTTCTTTAGCAAAACAAGTCCATGTTCAATGGCCTGCCAGGTGGCTGATTGGTTGCTCGAGAACACAGTGTCCAATATAGATCCATTCGGATAGTACTTTGATTTCAAAACCTGCGCACATAAACTATTAGGTTTTTGCAACAGCCGCCATGCTTGGCGAGCTAGAAACGACTGGTTAAATAGCCTTAGGTCACGAAAACCTATTCCTCCTCTGTCTTTGCTTCTCATCATCTGCTCCCAAGACATCCAGTGTGTCCTACGCTTACCATTCTCCTCGCCCCACCAGTAGTTCCTTATCATTTTTGTTAGATCATCACAGAGTCCAAAAGGTAGCTTGAAAACCCCCATTATATAAACTGGCAATGCCTGGGCAATTGATTTAATAAAAACTTCCTTCGCGGCTTGTGTTAGGTGATTGTCGCCCCATTCCAGCAAGCTTTTAGCTAGACTTGATCTGAGTGATTCGAACTTGCCTTTGTTCATACGGCCTTGCGGCGTTGGCAGGCCTAGATATTTAGAATCCAGAGCTTCTTGTTCCACCTGGAGCACCTCCTTTACACTGGTACGTACAGATTCCGGGCAAGAGGTACCAAAGAAGATGGAGCACTTTGTTGGGTTAATCAACTGTCCCGTACTCAGCGCATAGTCCTGGAGGACATGTTTAACTCGCTGAGCTTCCGTAGCACATGCTTTAAAGAATAACAAGCTGTCATCTGCAAACAAAAGATGTGAGATACCAGGCGCCCTTCGGCAGATCCTAAGAGGCGTTAAATTATTATGATGGGTTTCCTTTTGTAGAAGGGCTGACAGGCCATCCGCCACAAACAAGAATAAGAAGGGTGATAGGGGGTCACCTTGTCGTAGGCCACGAGAAGGCGAAAATGAATCCAGAAGGGTGCCATTGAATTTTACCTTATAACTCACCGTGGTGACACACGACATTATCCAGTCAATCCACCGGTGGGCGAAACCCATTCTTTGCATCACTTTCTTTAGAAAACCCCAGTCCACTCTATCGTAAGCTTTGGACAGATCCAGTTTATAGGCACAGAAACTTGCATCTTGGTTTTTGTTATGATCCATAAAATGCAAACACTCGAAGGCAATTAAGGCATTATCTGTTATGAGACGACCAGGAACGAACGCACTTTGATTTTGTGAAATAAGATCACCTAGTATGGGCCGGAGTCTATTAACTAAACATTTAGCTATCACTTTGTACAAAACTGTGCACAGGCTAATAGGACGGAAGTCTTTCAGCGTCTCAGGGAAATCCATTTTTGGAATTAAGACAATTGCCGTATCATTAATACCTTCTGGCATTTTGCCAGTGACAAAAAATAACTTGACTCCGTTGGTGACCTCCTCCTTGAGAGTATCCCAATTTCGCTGGTAGAATCTAGCAGGGAAGCCATCCGTACCTGGGGCTTTTAGTGGCCCAATTTGAAAGAGTGCATCACTTATTTCGTCATGTGTAAAATCCTGGCACAACCTGTCATTCATTTGCATAGTCACCTTTTCCTGAAACAGGGAAGACACATTAGTGGCATTTAAATTTGGATCTCTTTGGAACAGCTCCTGGAAGTACGATGTAGCCATACGCTCCATAGTCGTGGGGGAATCCTGCCAGCTCCCATCGCTATCCTTAAGTCTCCTTATACTATTCTAAGGTTTCATGTTGATAATGTACGTACACATATTTTTCACTAAGCATATAGATGGATGCTAAAAAATAGTTGGACAACTTTCAACTGAATTCCAACACAATATTTCAACAATAAATAAATATAAGAATTAGTAATGAACCACAAGGAGACTCTAAATTCATCGAGAGTACATAATTACGTCTCATTTATTGATTATTTAAAAGATATTTGTGTATATGTGAAATATCAAAGAATTAGTCCACACAACCAGGGGCCCGTAAAAGAATTGGGATGTATCTATGGATGTAGGAGTATAGCAACCCTTCATGTCGGCGGTATATGGAAGATCTTTTTTGATGAAATAATCATCTTCGTCTTCGTTAATAAGTCTGAGGCCACTGAAGGATGCAGCTTTCCCACTTGCTGGAACATAACCACTTCCCATGGGAGGACTTAACCGTGGTTTCTTGTGAACTACATAGCCACCAAAGCTAATCTCCACAGGATTTTCTATGAGTCCTGGAAGCAAGGACTTTGGAAAGTAACCCACTGGTTCTGGTTCACCATTAGCTCCAAACTCGATGTGCCAATTGCCTGAATTTCTTTCCTAAATGTATTTGTTGATATATTAGTAAAAAAAATATTCTATTTATCATAGGGAATTAATCCTACTAATACCACATGATGCATTAACATTCTAGAAAAGAGCATAAAATCTTCTATACATTTAGATACTCATTAATATTCAATTTTAGGTTGATGTTTTGCCATTAGATTTACCATGAAATTAAATTTCACACCATATATTACCCTAGTGTTTATTTAAGGTTAGAAATTCCATATAAAAACTTTTCAAAACAGAAACCATGATCTATTTGGTAATGGAGCGAGTACTCTATAAGTTCAAATAATCATAAATGCATGAATTGAATATTTTACATGAAGAATACATATAATTAATGTTTTGTTGTATATTATATATACATGATCATCACTTGTTCAAGTCCAGGCATAATTTAGTGGGTCGGTCCCACTCCAAAAACTAATGTTCAACAAGAAAATAATGAATTAAATCCCATATTATTGAAAAAAGTTCATGATAATACATAAAGTATCTAGAAAGATTAAGCATGTATAAAATAAAAGTTACCATAGAACTACATATTTATAAAATCCTTCCACAAATTTCAGTATCTCCAACATGTTACAATTTTATCAACTAATTTGGCACCTCCATATGCAACAAACTAACCCCAGATTTGATGTATTTTCTCTTAGTAGATGAAATCAAACAATCTAGCATCTTCCTATAGAAAGTTTTACCTTGAATATTCTTATTGTGATATATGATTTCTGGCCACTGATATGCGAAAGTGGACTAATGACTTGTCCTGGAGCTATGCTCGTTGATGTCAGGTGAAATCCAGGGCACTTCATGTTCACGCAAATCTTTCCATGAGTTTCACCACTCTATCATTAAATATAATTAAGAAAATGTGCTAAAAATCTTGGAGTATCACGTAGAAGTATTTATGCTCTAAAAAGAAACCGAAGCATTTTGAAGAAGTCACTTGTCAGGTCCTATGGGCATAATCCTAGAGATTGACTCATTCGCTATAAATTTCTTGTAACATGATTAATTATATACAAATGTATTACCACATCCATTTATATATGTAAAATAATTTTTAGAATTGTGAATGGTACTAATAATTAGAGAAAAATATATGTTGATACATGTGACAAGAACTAAATATTACCATTTTCACAAAAAATATAGTAAATTATAATGATAAGCTATCTCATGCATATTTTTGACATTAGATTGACGATCTTTAAAAAATAGTCAAATGATGAAGACTTGTACACCAATTTTATGCAGGCTTGTACATCGAATGTTGTTAGTTTCTAAAATGTAATGTGAAATAACACATAAGAAAGTCAAGGTAATCACTCATAATTTATACCATTAACGGAAATAGAAAACTTACTATCCAAGACGTGTAGAAATGAGTGTGGGAATCCTTGTACAACCATGGGAATATCTACACAAAATTGTTGTAGTGTTAGTATATATACATAAAAATCACATAATCTTATTTATTATATGTGATTGGAGGTTCCGTAGGAATTCCATAATGATCCATGAAAAGGTACGATCTTAGTGGTCTAATCTACAAGTATTTGCTTCTATTAAATTATTTATATCCACCCATAAGGAAACCAAAAGAGATAATTAAAACACAATTCTCTTGTGCGTTATTGTACACAACATATATGCAATATAATATCTAATGTTTTTTCGAGTAATTTTTGAAATTAATATGTATTTGGCTCACCAAATCATATAACTTACATGACATCCAAATTGAATTCCATTAAGTGAAGATGGTTGTCCATCTCCTCTATTTATAATCCAAATCGCAGCTCCGCTTGCTTGACCATGTTCTAAATCAAAGCCATAAACATCTAGTGTAGCCTTTGCACCATAATAATCACGATTGTCAGTTCCTGGGAGCCAGGTATGGCTTGAGTATTGTCAAAAGGTAATTATCACATGTAATGTTAGTAGATTTCATCTCTAGGGATGTAAATGACAAATAATAAATTTCACAAAATACTGAGGGCAAATAAGACGCACTTAGTACTCACATAAGTGATTACTGAATTTTGATCATTGGTAAGATTATCATATGGCAGGAAGAAATCTGGATGAATATGAGAAGTCCATGTTATACTTGACTTTCCTTGCTTCAAATTGTTGAGAGAGGGAAAACAAATCAGAAAGAATGCAAAGCCTTTCGATTTTTTTTGCAATATCAATAAAACTAAGTATGGACTTTACCTCGTCAATAGATGGAAAACATCCTCCAATGAGTGTACCAACTATAAGTAGTATTAGAAGAATCACAACAGTTTGAGGAGAATTTTCCATGTAGAAGCCAAAGGAGAAACAAATGCTTTAGTGTAGCAATGTGCTTTTCATTGAGACCACCTGCCTTTAATACACTGAAAATTGTGGAGCCTATAGTATTGGGCGAGGACAATTAGTGTAAGGAATTTAAAGCATATTAAAGATACTCAGTAAATGCAAATATAATCCTTATATTATCTTTACCATACAAAATATAGGATTTAAAGAGAAAATAAATGACGTTCATTTATATCCTTGTCATGTAAAATGATTACATAAGATATGTAGAATAAATTCGGTATAAAGGAATATCTTGGATTTTACTAAAATAACAAATACTTGGTATTGTAATTAAAGACTAAATATATGAATTAACTTATTAAATGAAAATCAAATTTTAAGAGCATTTAATATAAAAACAAAATATAGAATTTAAGTTTTAAATAAATGAGGTGAAAATGGTTACATAAGTTACTAAAAAATTAGTTCAGTAAAAGGACGGTAGGAAAAAATAAGAAATATTGTGTCATACAATAAAGCAATACATATAGAAATTAACTTAATAAAATGGAGATCCATGTTTTAGGAAACAAGTTGTCTTGGAGCATTCTGCACTTTGTTTTAAACATAAAGATGTAACATACACCAATGAATTTAGCAAAGCCATGCGATATATTATTTGGAAAATGATACTCAATAGGTATGAATAAACATTAGGAGATGAATGTGCTTCAAAGTGTGATTTTCGTTTACTTACTAAAATTCTAAGTTTGAATCACCAACTTTCGGTTTTCTCTCACGTACAAAAATAATAGTCAAATATGAACATTTTTCAGCAAGAGACGAAAATTTCCTTGTCAAGTCCAGCAAGGGCGATGTGTATTCTTAACTTGGTGGATGATCACCAAGCCTTGTCAGGGTGTTCCGATAACACCCTCCACACACACACACACACACACACACACACACACACACACACACACACACACACACACACACACACACACACACACACCACCAAGTATTCAAGTTCGTGGGAGTTGCCTTCTATGAGATTGGTGCCTACATGTATATGGATTGCTCAATATCCAAAATTAATAATTGGAATTTAAGAACAGAAATCTGAAAGTCAAATTGGTTTTGAACGGTTGAGAAATTAGAGATGACACGAAAAATTAAATCGTAAAGGTCGTGGATAGATTTTAGGGATTTCTATTTCGTGTCCATGGTTCGGTTAGCTGTATTCAGTTTTTCTCAGCCGCTTAGTTTTTCCTTACTTTTGTCCAGCTCCTATTATGGAACTTTCACATCGGTCTGAAACTCGCTCTTCGCCGGGTCCCGTTAGTGGACCCTTGTCGTTACGTGCTGATAAGTGGGGCCGCATTCAGGTGGGTCATGTAGTGGACCCTTGTCGTTACGTGCTGACAAGTAGGACCTACCTCCGTTGCGTGATGACAGGTGGGGCCACATTCAGTCGGGTCCCGTAGTAGGAACCCCCATGGTGTGGGGCCGGCTTGTTGGGAACGCGTTTTGGGGATGTGGTGTGGGACCATATGGGACGCGTATGGTAGTTACGTGCGTCCTGTCGCCTTAATTGGAAGATTTATTTTTTGTTATTTTTATGATTGGCCTTTTTAAAAGCATTTTTCCTCTTTATGTCGCTAACAGTTGTTATTTTTTGCCCAAAAAGACAGCAAATCTAGAGCATCTTCTCTCTTCATTCATGGTTCCTTTTGGCCCTCGTATTTACCCAATCTGGCAGTAAATCTAACCAGCACCATAAATATGTAGATGAACTTAGCAGATGTAGATAAAGCAGCTAATAAAGAATTATATAGTACGCCATTTAAACCAGGTTCGACAATTAGGCTGCTCAGCAGCAGCATCTTACAAGTTCAACACAGACTACAAAACAAAACAAAAAGTTGTTTTACAGCATCAACACAGGACTAGTGGCCCCTCATGGCATGCGCTTGGAGGGCCTCCGCCTGTGGCGCTTCCTCCACTTCTTGCTGCCCAGTCCCTTGATCTTGGGCGCCTTGGGCTTGATCGGGGGCATGCGACCCTCCTCGATGGCCACCTTCTGGAGGTTGCGGAGGTGAAAACCGAGCGTCTTGTGTTGGGCTCTAAAGGCGTTGGTGTTCTTTGACGGGCCGCAGGTCTTCACGTCCTCGGCATGCATCACGAGGGAGTTGAAGTCGGTAGCGAGGCTCCTGGTGCAGAAGGGGCACCTATAGACGTCGCCAGCAAAGAAGCCGTTGAACTGGCCGGACTTCATCTTCCTCGGCACCTAACGAGTCTTAGTGTCCATGGACTCGTCGTCGCTGCAGACGTCGCTGCTATCCACCTATTACAAAAAACAGTAGAGTGCAATAAGGACATGATTAAGATACCGTGATTATCAGGATTGATTACTTGCATAAATTAACCGATTGAAATCCACTGATTATTCCCCAATCCCCAAATCTCAAACCAAATCGAATACTGATCCCAACTATAGATCGATGCTAGTACTGATCCCAACTACAGATCAGTGCTAGTACTGATCCCAACTACAGATCGATGCTAGTACTGATCCCAACTAGGGGCATTCATCGAAATACAAGATCTAACACAATAGGATTAGCTACTGTAAAAATACCTAGAATCCACCGATTAGCCAAGCCCTAATAACACACAGTCTATCATCCAACGATGGGAATGGGGGAAGAACAAAGGAAGGGGAGAAAACCCTAGTTCCCTCCGACCATGGGTCGGCTAAGCTGGTGTCGAAGGGGTTCTCCGGCCTGATGTAATTGTTGTCCCAGTAGGGGTCCCAGCCGTGCGGGATCTGCAGGAGAATGGCGGGGTCTTGTATAGGGACGGGGGCCTCCTCGCCGGCGGCTACTGCGGAAGCAGGTACGAGGGTTTGGATGGGGATTGCAGCTGCCTTCAATGCCTCGACGGGGGCCAATACGGGGATGGGGGCCTCCTCGTCGGCCCCCTTGGAGGCGACGTTGGCCACCGCGCCGTTCTTCTCCATCGCCGGCGTGGTTGGGGTTTTCTTGGAGGTTTGCAGAAGGTGATGGGACAGTGGAGATGGTTGCATGAGTGAGTGAGCGAGTGAGTGATGAGTGAGAGTGAGGAGGCCTCTATAAAGGTGAAGGGAGGAGACGTTTCGTTGCACCACCGTGCATCGTGTAACCGCGTGCGCTACTGCACCATGCACGGCCACACGCGTCCGCTACATCCCCGTGCACCGCGACACGCATACCGTGCGTCACGTTTTCCCCCTCGTGTCTAACCTTGGCTACTTAGTTGTGCTCAGTTATACCCTCGAGTGTAGCACTGGTAGTTTAGTTGTACTCAGTTTTTCCCTCTAGTACTAACACTGTCGTGTGCAATATACTCACTTTTACCCTCCGGTGGCTAGTCAACACAGAGTCAACGAATGGGTTTTAGCTAGCTAATTGAGTCATTTTATGCACAACAAATTCAAAACGATCAAAACAGAGTGGCATCTACCCAGGGAGTCTTATTATGTGACCTGCCACCATAAGAAATGTATATAAATCAAGTTTTAACCTAAATCACCACTTCTCAAATCACCTACTATCTATGAAGGTTCATGGCTTTCTACTCAAGCCTCTCCCCAAAACATCCCTCCCGAATACATAATTTGTCTGAATGAGGCAATAATTGTTAAACTGATATATATTTGAATTTTAAATACTTTGATGTGTTCCAATATGTATTTTATTGTATAAACAAAGAATTTTACATTTTTTAAATCTCCTTTTGTTTTATATTTGTACCACCTTGTCAGTTTTGCCCTTGGTTTTTAAGTTGTACTTAGTTTTCCCCTCCCTCTTAGTGACAAACTCTCACACATGTGCTCATCTTGGCTGCTACGTTCTGATTGGTCGAGACAGTTGTCACGCGGATCGTACCCATCAACTGTTGATCCTCTGATTGATCCTCTGTGATCTAGCGAACATGATAACTCCTGTATATGTCGGGGGGCACCCTCTATCCATGCAAAATAACGAGTTTGCCACCGATGCTTTAACTCCATAAACAAATGATTTTGAATATAATTTGTAGGGAAAGTGTTCAAAGGTGTATAATTTTTGCATTATATTTCACTCCATGTCCTAAGTGCGATTTCAAAGAGTTCAAAGGTGTATAATTTTTGCCATATGCAAGTTTATGCATTACATCCCTACATTCTATGAAAATGATAATCTCTCAAGGTTTTCTTAGCACATCATTATCACGTATTAAGTGCAATTTCAAAGTGTTCAAAGGTAAAAACACCATTTTCCTTTACATTAAGAGTTGTATAATTTTTCAATTTGAAAGTGTTCTAGAGTAGTGTCAATTATAAACACTATTTTACATTAAGAATTGTATAATTTTTTAATTTGAAAGTGTTCAAGAGTAGTGTCAATTATAAACACTCTTTTACATTAAGAGTTGTATAATTTTTCAATTTAAAAGTGTTCAAGAGTAGTGTCAATTATAAACACTCTTTTACATTAAGAGTTGTATAATTTTATTAAATTTGAAAGTGTTCAAGAGTTGTGTCAATTATAAACACTCTTTTACATTAAGAGTTGTATATTTTTTAATTTGGAAGTGTTCAAGAGTTGTGTCAATTATAAACACTCTTGTACATTAAGAGTTGTATAAATTTTTTTAATTTTAAAGTGTTCAAGAGTAGTGTCAATTATAAACACTCCTTTACATTAAGATTTGTATAATTTTTTCAATTTGAAAGTGTTCAAGAGTTGTGTTAATTATAAACACTCTTTTACATTAAGAGTTGTATGGTTCTTTAAATTTGAAAGTGTTCAAGAGTTGTCTCAATTATAAACACTCTTTTACATTAAGAGTTGTATAATTTTTTTTAAATTTGAAAGTTTTCAAGAGTTGTGTCAATTATAAACACTCTTTTACATTAAGAGTTTTATTTTTTAAAATTTGAAAGTGTTCAAGAGTTGTGTCAATTATAAACACTCTTGTACATTAAGAGTTGTATAATTTTTTTAATTTGAAAGTGAA
Source organism: Avena atlantica (assembly GCA_910589765.1). NCBI lineage: Eukaryota > Viridiplantae > Streptophyta > Magnoliopsida > Poales > Poaceae > Avena > Avena atlantica. The sequence continues at coordinate 19,856,764 of OU342733.1, forward strand.
TCGCTAGTCGTGCGAGAGTTGTGTCAATTATAGTTTCAGAACTGATGGTGCTTGACATGGAGAACTTCGTTGGAAACCCCAAGAGCAAGGTGTGATGAGCACAACAGCAAGTCTTCCCTCAGTAGAGACCGAGGTTATCGAATCAGAAGGAGGAAGAAAACGTCACACAGGTGTTGCAAGCAACGTGGAGACCTGCACAACACAAACTCAAGACTTTGCCCCAACGAATCAGTGAGGTTGTCAAGCTCATCGATTTGCTATAACAAAGGATTAAACATATGGTGTGGAAGGCAATGGTGGTTTGCAGCAAGTAAAAAAGTAACAGTGGAAGATGTATCAATGGTAAAGATTGGACCGGGGTCCATAGTTCACTAGAGGTGCTCTCCTTAGATAAACAACATGGCATGAAGGGTAAACAAATTACAGCAGGGCAATTGACAGGAACTGAGCAAGGCATAACAATGCAATTACTAGTCAGAATGATCCTATGAGATTCGATTGGGCAATACAATAAGATACATAGAAAGCCATCCAACTGCATCTATGACTAGAAGTCCACCTTCAGGTTATCATCCGAACTCCCTCCAGTATTAAGTTGCAAGCAACAGACAACTGCTTTAAGCAAAGTGTGTAAGGTAAACAGTCCACATGTTCTATGAACAAGAGACCGTTGTTTTCTCCCTAGTGGAGAGGAAAAAAGTATCTAAAAATTAGATCAACGCTGCTAGGTTTTGAACCAGGGACCTCATTTTTGAGATTGCAGCACCTTCATAACCACTACTGCTCACATAGGTTTCTGATCAAGTTGTAGTTCAGGATAGGGTTGTCAACGAGCCGAACTCGAGCGAACATTTTTAGGCTCGGCTCGAGCTCGGTAGAAGCTCGAGCCGAGCTCGAGCAAGCCTAGGTTGACCTTCGAGCCTACATCTAAGCTCGAGTTCGGCTCGACCAAAGCTCGAGTAGGCTTGAGCTTGGTTTGTTCAAGCTCGGTAAGAAAATTTTAGTACATCGACATGCAGCTACATAGCAAGAAAATAGTATAGTTTGAAAACGAAATAGTAGAAATGGCTTGGAGTCTCATATAATAGTAATACAGTGTCAACATGCCAGCATAATTATTTTAGTAGTTTCACAGCAGATGGAATAATAATAGCAGTCTCAATTTTGCGGTTGTACAAAAATCACGAGCTTTATCGAACTGTTTGAGTTCGGCTCGTCTAAGCTCGCGAGCTCGAAAACAGGCTCGAGCTTAGTTTGTTAGGGAGACGAATCAAGCTCGAGCCGAGTTGTTAACGCGCTGAACTCGCACAGTTTGTCGAGCCCGAATTTTTTTGACAGCCCTAGTTCAGGATCATAAACATACCACGAAGGACCTTTTCAGGAATCGGGACCTGATAAACATCGCATATCCTGTATTCCGCCCTGTTCAATAGGAAATTTAGATCTTAATTTCAATTTTCACCATTAGAAGCACGTCAAACTTCCAACCTGGAGACATATGAGAGCTATATATCACGGACATTAGATGTCATCTTTCCTATGCAGTTTACCTACTAGTCAAGGACAAGAGTAACAGTACCAAGAGGAGGGACGCCATTGTTGCTGTTATAGTCTTGCAAGCCATGACTGAAACATTGTGCTCTAGTCATCTTTTCTTTGAGATTCTTTGGCCATTGTTGCTGTTATAGTCTTGCAAGCCATGACTGAAACATTGTGCTCTAGTCGTCTTTTCTTTGAGATTCTTTGTGCCTCCATTCAGTAATATAATACATTTTAGCTTTGTGAAATGTATATATCTAGACACCCTTTGGTGTATAGGTTTACTCCGAACCTCTACGAACATATACACTCGATTCATAAAGCTAAAAATCTTATATTTATAAATGGAGAGAGTACATATAGCAATTTATAAGACTGGAGATGTCTGCTGATCGATTGTGTAACTTAAGGTGATCACTATGAATTGATGATTCCTTTTACTTCAGCTCTACCGTGCACAACGTGTTTGAATGGTTGATTGTCATTTAAGAAAATGGCACAAAGTGGCTCATATGCATGTCTTAATTTGGTTCAGCTTATGTGTGAAGGTTCCGGATCAACTGGAGCATGCACGAGCACCGCATCGCCAAGTTTCAGATTAGCTGTGTTGATTGTGTGCAGGCATGTTTATTATAAGAAGGTTTAATAAAATATAAAAAACACTAAAGTTTGCCTGATTTAGCGGTTGTGCACATGCGCTGCAGGTTGTAGGTCCCTGGTTCGAAATCAACCTGAGGTTTGTGCCTTTTATTTTAGAATATTTCAGTCCTCTCATTTGACAGTCTGACAGGTGGGACCCATACGGATAAGAAGTAACAAGGTCACATTTGCCAAAATATAATATGAAGGGTCGTTTTCGCAAAATAATTATTGCCACATGTCAACACCTGAGCCATTTGGGATGAGTTTTGCACATTAGAGCAAGTTTTGAAACCAGCCGATCCCATTTTACAAGTAGTGGGACCAATCTGCACATTCCAGATAACTATTGGAACTGGTGATGTATTTAGCTCCCATATTTATACCCCTGTCGTGAACTCTAATATAGATGGGCATGCTTCACATACTAAATCTTACATGTCCTACCACACTCCTCTGTATTAGTTAAGATCTATAACTACTAGCACTAAATTTCAAAGCATGTCTGCGTGTTGTGTTTTTTCATGAAGATATGCACCGCACGAACAAGAAGCTACAATATAAAAGTGAATAGATGGTGCTCCTTTGGTATAGATACCGCTTGTTATGATAAAAATACATATGTTGTGCTAGTGTTGTGTTAATACTTGTTTTTTGAGGGTTGTAATAATTGAATATCTATGCAACTCCCTTTTTGTATGATCCAATTCTTGTGCAGAATATGTTGATGGTTTGATAGGAGCCTATGGACCTTAAACTTGTCTCTATTCATGGAGAGACCAAAAATTGGCAAGGTAGCAAACCACAGTTCTCACGAGTCACTACTTTTCAGAAAATGATCTCATGCATGTCCAATAAAATATGCTCCTCATATGTATATACTGATATCCATCGTAAATTTCTCTTATTATTAGTATGGCGGTCGAAAGTGATACTTAAGTTTTCTAGTTAATCTATATGTGATTTATTTGACTTTATGTACAGGGAAACCGTTTCCGATGATTCTTGAAGCTACAAATATGACTACTAGTTCTGACCTCTAAACCCCATAAATAGGTTGATATCGTGTGCTGGATTCCATGAACCATCCAGATGTACCACATTGTTTTCTGCATGAAGTTTGATACCTAGAAATATCAATGTGCATTTCACTCTTGCGTTCGTAGGGTCATTAAATCTCTGTACAAGATTCCGCTGCTTTTGCAAGATGGAGAGCTAGACAACAAATATATCATCGAAATCTAAGTAGAAGTTAAGATGGCGACCTGGGAGCTCATGTAGTATTAACTATATAAAAGGCTTATAGGTAGATAGATGCCAGCTAGGTAGATAAAGTATTTTGGACTCAAGGGATTTTGTTCGGTCTAGTCTGATATTCTTTTTGTAATAGACCTACAGTTCAATTGTAAAATACAATTGATATTAAGGAAAAAAGATAGTTTTTCCAACAGCGAGTTGTACTTCTATACCATTTTCTTGTTTGTAATAGAAAGTAAAGAACTTGTTGATTTGAATTATCAGCAATACTAAATAAAAATAAATAATATAAAAAATAAAATGCATTACAGTTATTTAAGACTCAATAAAGCGGCTGAACATGAGTAGAGACGATGAGTAAGGTCATCTACGGAAATATCTTTACAACAATAAGGATGATGTATCAACGTCTCAATGTCTTGTAAACACATTTAAATAACGCTCTTCAGATCTTGGGACGGTGCATAACGGGACGCCTGTAAGACGCTTTACCTACCGACTCTAGACATGTGTAGACATGAAATTAAACGTCTTTAGCATATGAATTGGACGTCTCTACATGTCTCTTTTGTTGTGGTGAATATATTTTCATAAGGTGGGAAATGTATCGTTGGATCCTACTTTCTTTAGTAAAAATACTTGGTCAAAATGTTATGACCATGATCATCAGTTTCACCTCTTCCTGTGGAGTCTCCTTCCATGGAACATATTCCATTGCGCTACTCAACATTGGAGGTAAGAACGAATATCTTGATTTTGAAATTTCACTTTCTTCTATCAACACATTCATCAAGGAACTCTTTCTTGATTACTACACGCTGAAACAACAGCAAGTTTTTTCTTTCAGTTGTGGGAGATGCATTCATAGTTTCCTATGAATACTCTACAAAGATTTATGTTACTCACAACGACTTTATCAAAGTCTCTAGAAAGTCAAACAGGCTATAACTCTTTTAGTGTTATATCCACGAATCTAGATGATTCCCTATATCTTATAAGTGTTTGCTATTCTTTGACTTACAACTCTAACTTTCTATGACAACACGTGTAAGAGATTTCTTAGACCATATGTATCCAATACATTATGATTATGATGCTTAATACATATCAATACACTTTGATATATTTAATCATCGTAATTTGTAAAACAACATTCACAAGTCTTTTATGTGCTAAAATATTAACTCAAATACTAGTCAGTTTGATCTAATCATAGAGACTTATGTTCTCTTCTTAATTTCATATCCATCTTTATTCTAAAAAACTTTGAACATTTCAAACTGTTTCAGATTCATGTTTTATTTAGTAAATACTTCATTCACTTAAATCCACAATCATATTCATGAAAAAAAATGATATCCACTATATTGATGAATCATAATACATCACTATGTATAGTATTCAATAATTTAGTATACACATCCTGTTTTACCAGAACGCATTCCATTTTAGTCATATTTGCCTGTCACTAGTTCAAATATCTAAGGACTTCATGTTTTCATCATCATGAAATCATTACATGCATACAACACATTTATGACATAAACTAATAGTGTCATGATGGCATTATTAAGTTTGATATATTTTAGCTTTCAATGTTTTATAAATGCAATAAATGTTATCATCATGATTATAATAAGAACAACCATTCATAATCGAAAATGTGACCATAATAGAAATTATTCATAATAATAGAACAACTGATTTGTCACTGATATATATGAATAATCGTCTCACGAGATTCAAGACACACTAATAAGTTCACACACTCAAATCGATTACAAAATATATTCAAAATATAACTAATTCTGACGATAAATGTAGAAGGGGAAGTGCTGTCAGTCATCAACATCTTGCATACCATCAACATGCCATGTCTCCTCATCTCCATGAAACCCTAGTAGAATGTCCTATTTTCATAAAACAAGAACAAGTATCAGTATACTTGACGAAACTACAACAAGTGTCATGTGGGAGACACATCTATAAACTGTATATCATATATACCTGCTCAGTCAATGATATCCCCGACGATGTGTTCTACCTTGACAGTTCTCAACTTCATCAGGAACATGAAAGGTGAACGATTCCTCTCTCATGATGTATCCCCTGACGACCTCTTTGTAGATGGGAGGAAGCAAACGCATGGTCATCCGTCCAGTAGTCCACATCTTATACGAGGCATGCATGCAATTCATGCATAACCTCCATGTGACTGTCCAAACACGTGTTTTCTTCCATCTTTTGTGAAAGAAACTTGTCAAGTAGCTCAAACTTCAAAAGCCTGACTTGTTCAATGAACATTGCTCTCAACTCAATGATTATCTCATACGATTTAGTGTGTACAAAGTTCCCACGCAATTAAGGTACCAAACTGAACTGAATGACGCTTCTGGCACAAACGTACATGCCATGATGATCGTGGTACTCGTCAGAATCCTCATGACTTGCACCAACATTGGGAGCATCTCCTAATGGTTCTTGTATAGTGTACAATGCGTCATTTATGATGAGCATAGTCTGTAAGCATTGATTCTAGTCTTTGAAGTTGGACCCATCTAAGCTAAGCATCTCATCATGCAAGAAGGACCCGTGGTTAAAGCATATAATTTTGTATGCCATGATCTACAAAGACATTTGCAAAGACATAAGACTAACTTCATAATACGAGTTCAAGTTTTATAATCAAATTATTACACAAGCTCTCACTTAAACTATCATCCCTCATACAGTTTTAGTGATTAAATGACCCAAATTCACTACACCACCCCGATCATCACGGCCCGTGATATAGCTGCAAAAAACTGGAGAATATTGTGTCGTTGACGTCATTCATGTGACTCATACTCGATCTTTCGATCTTCTCATGTTTCGAGACCATGTATGTACATCTAGAAGGATATTGTCCTCCCAAAGGCACGTGATCGAACACTTCCTACGTCTTCCATTGACAATGGTATGGAAGTAGGTACATCCAGAAGGATATTGTCCTCCCAAAGGCACGTGATTGAACACTTCCTATGTCTGCTATTGACAATGGCATGGAAGTAGGCCGTGTAAGGCTGGGGGTCACTTTCTCGTTTTGTATTTGTTCTCAGATCTGCCACTCCCCTAACATGTTTATCCTGTTCTAATCTAGTTTTTCCCCACGGTTCTTTCTATATTTGATCTTTGTGTTGTTCCTTCAGAGTCCAAGTTGCAGTGTCCATGAATTCATTTGATGTGGACCCCGAAAAAAAATCTCTAGCCCCCCGCGTCGCTCCCGCGAGCGACCGGGGGCTCCCTCGCCTCCGCCACCCCCAGTCCCCTCCCCTCCGGTCTCCCCCCCCCCTCGCCGCCACAGGGTAGCGCCGGCGGCAAAGCCGCTCGGCGTCGGTGGCGGGGCCTTCCTCTCCCCCCTGCTCTCCGTCTTCTGGCGCGGGCCGGACACGCAGAGTAGCGGCGGCGCGTTTCGCGGGCGCGGCGGCGCGCGGTGCGGTGGCTTGGCGGCGGCTTTGCGGCGACGGAGACGCGGCGCGGTGGCGCGGAGGATCGCGTGGGTCGGTGGCGGCGGCTCGGCCCTGGCGGCTTCGACAGGGTCCCGGGGCGGCATCGTGCTCGTCCGGCGGCGGGGCTTCGGCGGCGACGCGTCTGCGGTGACGGCGGGCCATGCCTCCGGGGGCCGCAGCGGTGGAGCTCACCTGCTGGAGGCGCGTGGCTCGGCCAGTGCAGCTAGCAGGCGAGGTCTGCTGGCGGCGGGTCATGGCGGCGGGGCTGCCGTAGCGGTGCCGGTGGGGGGTGCCTCGCGGAGCAGCTCGATTGCGGCGGTGAGACCTGGTTGCAGCAGCGGGGGGCGGTTCCACGGGCCAGATCTGGGCCTGATCCGGGCCTGGCCGGGCTAGCTAGGCCTGGCCGGGCCTGATCTGGTCCTGATCTTGGCCCTATGGATGTCGCCGCCCGTCCGGACGGCACCCACCGCAAGGTGATAGAGGGTAGTTCTCCTCCCCTAGGTTTCACGTGTGCTCATTGATTGCGAATCCGAGTTCTGACCTTCACCGGAACTCTCGATGGCTGTGTGTTGTGACGGTGGCCGGGGCCTTGGCTCGAGTACAGGGAAGCCGGGGCGGCGGCCCCGGAAGGTGGTTTGCGCGGCCGTTCCCTTGGCCATGGGGTGGCGAGGTTCGGTCGCTGTTCCTCGGTCTGACAACGGTCCGGCTGGCCTGGGTGGTATCGGTGGCGATGGTGATGCTGCTTGGCGGCGGGGATTTGTCAAGGTGGCGGATCCTCTGGTGGAGGGAGGAGTGGAGCCTGGTGCTAGGGGAGGCGTATGCGGATGCACCCTTGCTACAGTGCGGCGGCGGGGCTTTACGAGCCTTGACGGGCTCGGCCGGACCAAGAAGGTCTGGTTGAAGGGTTTCGCGGCATAGTAAATCAAAATTTTCTACGGATGCGAACAGAGGGAAAGCCAAGATCTAATCTAGGAGATGCAAACAACGAGAGAGATTGGATTAGATCTTCATACCCTTGAAGATTCGCACAGCGGAACGTTCGTCGGAACGTGGGTGATGTAGTCGTACTCGCTTCTCCTCCTCGCGATCCGATCCGATCTAGCACCACAAGTGGCGATGCCTCCGTGAGATGCACATGTGCAGCACCTCGACGTCTCCTCCTTCCTTGGTCCAGCAAGTATGGTGGAGAGATGGGTTGGATCTACAACGCGACGGCGCGGTGCAATTGGTGGAGAATTTCTGCAACAGGGCTTCGCCTACAAGCAGTCGAGAGGGAGAGAGGAGGGAAGCAGGGCGGCTAGGGTTGGAGGGGAAGGTGTAGGGGGTTGGTGCGCCCCAGCCCTCTATATATAGAGGGGTGGGCGCAGCCCTAGCCCCTCCCCCAAGCCAAGGCCGGCGGCCCCAAGGAGGAAGAGTGGGGGCAAGGAAACCCCCCCTTCTAGAAGCTCTATCTAGAGTTTAAACCTCTCTTGGCCGGCTGGGCCCTATGGGGCCTTGTGCCCCTGGCCCAATGCGGCCAGGGCACTCCCTCATAGGCCCATGCCCCCTCCCGGAAGGTGGGGCCACGTTGGTCCCCTTCCGTAAGGTTCTAGAAGCTTCCGGTACAATACCGATTAACCCGGAACAATTCCGAACTCCAAAAACTGCACTGCCTTATATGAATCTTATTCTCCGGAACCTCTCGTGATGTCCCGGATCCCATCCGAGACTCCGAACAAAAACTCATAAACCAATTATCCAATCTATCCTAGCGTCGAGACACGTTAAGTGTGTGACCCTGCGGGTTCGAGAATATGCAGACATGATCTTCTATCAATAATCAACATTGGGGTCTAGAAACCCATATTGACTCCCACACATTCATCGATGATCATATCGGATGAACCACGATGCCAGGATTCAATCAATCCCATATATATATTCCCTTCGTCTCGCGATATTTTACTTGCCCGAGATTCGATCGTCGATACCGTCATACCTAGTTCAATCTCGTTCACAGCAAGTACTTTACTCGTTCCGTAATCCGATATCACTTTGTGATTAACTCCTTAACCACATGCTTGCAAGCGGTGTTGATATCGATTACCGAGTGGGCCCGAAGTATATCTCTCCGACTTGGGAGGGACAAATCCCATCTCGATACATACAACCCAACAGATACTTTCCGATCACCTGAGAGACACCTTTATGATCACCCTCTCATAGGATGACGTTTGATGACCTCAACGCTTTCTTCCGATACCAGGGAGTTGTATTATCTCATGGTCTAAGGAATACAATATTTGACATAAGAAAAGCTTCGCAAAGACGAACACGATGACACGATCTAATTGCTTCGCTTAGTTTGGGTCTGTCCATCTCATGTATATGGTTAGGAAACCTTAACCATCATTGATCAATGAGCTAGTCCATAGAGGCGTACTAGGGACACGGTGTTCTTCACAAACCACACAAGTATTAAAGTTTCCGCTTAATACAATTCTAGCATGGAATATAAACATTATCATGAACAAGAATTATAATAATAACATCTTTATTATTGCCTCTAGGGCATAATTCCAACAGTCTCCCACTTGCACTAGAGTCAATAATCTAGTTTACATCTAGCAACAATCTCACACCCATGGCACTGAGGTGCTGATCATGTTTTACTCATGGAAGAGGTTTAGTCAATGGATCTGCGACATTCAGATCTGTATGTACTTTGCTAATCTTCAGATCTCCATCTGCTATATATTCTCGGATTATATGAAACTTGCGGTTGATATGCTTGGTCTTTGGATGATATCTTGGTTCCTTAGCGAGTGCTATGGCGCCAGTGTTGTCACACAATATCTCTAGTGGGTCCAATGCACTTGGAACCACGCCAAGCTCAGTGATGAAGTTTCTGATCCAAACTCCTTCACTTGACGCTTCTGCAGCAGCCATGTATTCCGCTTCTACTGTAGATCCCGCGATCACGCTTTGCTTGCAGCTTCTCCAGCTCACAACTCCTCCATTCAAAATATAAACGTATCCTGTCTGAGATTTGGAATCATCCTTGTCGGTGTCGAAACTAGCATCGACGTAACCTTTTACGGCGAGCTGTTCATCACCCCCATAGACTAAGAACATTTCTTTAGTCCTATTTAGGTACTTTAGGATGTTCTTCACGGCTGTCCAGTGTTCCACTCCTGGATCACTTTGATGCCTGCTCGTCAAACTAAGAGCATTGGACACATCCGGTCTAGTACATAGCATGGCATACATGATAGAACCTATGGCCGAGGCATAAGGCACTTTGCTCATAGTTTCCCTAACATTTACCGTAGCTGGACACTGAGCCTTGCTCAATATCTTACCTGACAACATGGGCACTGAACCTTTCTTTGCCTTATCCATTCTGAACCTTTTCAGAACTTTGTCTAGGTATGTACTCTGGCTTAAAGCTATCAGGCGTCTTTGTCTATCTCTATAGATTTTTATGCCCAATATATAAGCAGCTTCACCTAGGTCTTTCATTGAAAAACACTTGTTCAAATAACTCTTCACATCGTTAAGCATGTTGATGTCATTTCCAATAATCAATATGTCATCCACATATAGTACCAGAAACGTCACCGAGCTCCCACTCACTTTCTTGTAGATACAAGCTTCGTAGCAATTTGGAACAAATCCAAAGCTCTTGATCACTTGATCAAAACGAAGGTTCCAACTCCGAGATGCTTGCTTCAGTCCATAAATAGAACGCTGAAGTTTGCATACTTTATCAGCATCCTTAGGATCAACAAAACCTTCGGGTTGCATCATATACAACTCTTCATCAATGTTTCCATTGAGGAACGTAGTCTTGACATCCATCTGCCATATTTCATAATCATGAAACGCAGCAATTGCTAATAAAATCCGAATGGACTTAAACATCGCTACGGGAGAGAAAGTCTCATCGTAGTCAACACCTTGAACTTGTCGAAAACCTTTCGCGACAAGCCGTGCTTTATAGACGGTAACATTACCATCCGTGTCCGTTTTCTTCTTGAAGATCCATTTGCACTCAACGGCCTTTCGGTCGCTAGGAGGGTCCACCAAAGTCCATACTTGGTTTTCGCTCATGGATCCCAATTCGGATTTCATGGCTTCTAGCCATTTCTCAGAGTCTGGGCTCATCATCGCTTCCTCATAGTTCGTAGGTTCACTGTCTTCTACTAACAAGACAGTTAATACAGGGTTTCCGTACCACTCAGGAGGGGCACGCGACCTTGTCGACCTGCGACGTTCAGTAGCAGCATCGTCCGAAGCTTCATGATCCTTGTCATTAGCTTCCTCTATTGTTGGTGCAGGCGGCACTGGAACAATTTCAGGTGCTGCGCTACTCTCCAAGTCAAGAGAAGGTTCAACAACCTCGTCTAGCTCTACTTTCCTCCCACTCACTTATTTCAAGAGAAACTCCTTCTCAAGAAAGGAACCGTTCTTTGCGACAAACACTTTGCCTTCGGTTCTGTGATAGAAGGTATACCCAATAGTTTCCTTAGGGTATCCTATGAAGACGCATTTCTCCGCTTTGGGTTCGAGCTTTTCCGGCATCAACTTCTTGAGATAAGCTTCGCATCCCCAAACTTTAAGAAACGACAACTTAGGTTTAGCACCAAACCACAGTTCATACGGTGTCGTCTCAACGGATTTAGATGGAGCCCTATTTAAAGTGAATGCAGCGGTTTCTAATGCATAACCCCAAAATGATAACGGCAAATCAGTAAGAGACATCATCGAACGGACCATATCTAATAGGGTTCGATTCCGGCGTTCAGACACACCAGCGTTGTGGTGTTCCGGGTGGCGTGAGTTGCGAAACGATTCCGCTTGCTTTAAGATGCGTGAGAAAATCATAACTCAAATATTCACCTCCACGATCGGATCGTAGAAACTTAATCTTTCTTTTACGATGGTTCTCCACTTCATTCTGAAATTCCTTGAACTTTTCAAATGTTTCAGATTTATGTTTCATTAAATAGATATACCCATATCTACTTAAGTCATCGGTAAAAGTGAGAAAATAGCGATCTCCACCGCGCGTCGAAACACTCATCGGTCCGCATATATCGGTATGTATGATTTCCAACAAGTCCGTTGCTCGCTCCATCATACCGGAGAACGGGGTTTTGATCATCTTGCCCATGAGGCATGGTTCGCATGTGTCAAATGATTCAAAATCAAGAGACTCCAAAAGTCCATCAGAATGGAGTTTCTTCATGCGCTTTACACCAATATGACCTAGACGACAGTGCCACAAATAAGTAGTATTATCACTATCTACTTTGCATCTCTTAGCTTCAATGTTATGGATGTGTGTTTCATCCCTTTCGAGATTTAGAAGAAATAAACCATTCACAATAGGTGCATGACCATAAAAGATGTTACTCATATAAATAGAACAACCATTATTCTCCGATTTAAATGAATAACCGTCTTGCAATAAACAAGATCCAGAGATAATGTTCATGCTCAACGCAGGCACATAATAACATTTATTGAGGTTTAAAACTAATCCCGGAGGTAAAACTAAGGAGAGCGTGCCGACGACCATCACATCAACTCTTGATCCGTTGCCAACGCACATCGTCACCTCATCCTTCGCAAGCCGCCGTCTATTCCGTAGCTCCTGTTTCGAGTTACAAATATTAGCAACTGAACCGGTATCAAATACTCAGGCACTACAACGAGGGCTAGTAAGGAAAACATCAATAACATGTATATCAAATATACCTTTGATGGTGCCAGCCTTCTTGTCCGCTAAGTACTTCAGACAGTTGCGCTTCTAGTGACCCTTGTCCTTGCAATAGAAGCACTCAGTGTCCGGTTTAGGACCAGACTTGAGCTTCTTCTCAGCAGGGGCAACGCGCTTGCCGCCGCCTTTCTTGAAGGGCTTCCTTGCACCCTTACCTTTCTTGAAGGTGGGGGGCTTGTTGACCATCAACACATGATTATTCTTTTTGATGTTCACCTCCGCTACTTTCATCTTAGCAAAGAGCTCAGTGATCATATTAGTGAAACCAATCTGATTGTGGTCAACTACAAAACTTTTGTAGCTAGGAGTGTCAACCTTGAGCTCCTATGGAATCTTGCAGTCCAGTTTCTCAAGGCATTGAGTGTAGCCCGTCATCTCAATGGCGTGCTCACTAACGGAACTCCCTTCCTCCATCTTGTAGTTAAACAATTTCTTAGAGATCTCATATCTCTCAGAACGGGCTTGAGTCTGAAACATGTTTTTCAGCTCCTCGAGAATCTCAAAGGGCCCGGCGAACTCCTCAAAACGATTTTGAAGATCCGATTCCATAGCATACAACATGGCGATCTTAATCAAATCATAATCATCCTTGCGCGACTGATAAACAACTTTTTCATCAGCCGGCGCATCTACAGCAGGGGCGTCACCTAGCGCTTTCTCAAGGACATAGTCCTTTTGTCCGCCAGCGAGAATGATTCTCAGAATGCGGAACCATTTGGTGAAGTTAGACCCATTGTTTCTAAGCTTTTCTATCTCAGCAAAAACGTTGAAGTTGAAGTTGGACTTGGCCATGTGATCTACAGTATTTGCAAGTACAATTTAGACTATGTTCATGATAAATAGTTCAACTTAATCAAATTACTAGATGAACTCCCACTAAATTCAACATCCCTCAAGTTGTTTAGTGAACACGATCCAAATTCACCACACCTAATCCGATCATCACGAGAAGAGATGTGGTTTCAATGGTGGACAACGAAGTGTCGATCATATCATTCATATGACTCATGCTTAACCTTTCGGTTCTTGTGTTCCGAGGCCATGTCTGTACATGCTAGGCTCGTCAAGTTAGACCCAAGTATTTACGCGTGTGCAAAACTGGCTTGCACCCGTTGTATGTGAGCGTAGAGTCTATAGCACCCGATCATCACGTGATGCTTGGACACGGCGAACTTTCGCAACGGTGCATACTTGGGGAGAACACAGTTTTTATCTTGATATTTAAATGAGGAATCATCTTATAATGCTACCGTCGCGATCTAAGCATAATAAGATACATAAAAGGATAAACATCACATGCATATAACTTTATGTGACATGGTATAGCCAATCTTCGCGCAATGATCTCCATCTTGTGCGTTCCGGCATGATCTCCATCACTCCACCATGATTGCCTCCACCACGAATAGAAACTACAACTATTGCTAACTACTTAGCGATAAAGTAAAGCTATTACATGGCGTATAAGAAGTTGACTCGTAGGTCATACACAATTATAAAGACAACCATATGGCTCCTGCCGGTTGTGTACTCATCGACATGCAAGTCGTGAAACATTACAAAACATGATCATCGCATACAATATACACATCACATCTTGGGCCATACCATATCACAGAAAACACTCCCTGCAAAAACAAGTTAGACGCCTCTACTTTGTTGTTGCATGTTTTACGTGGCTTATGGGAGTAGATGCTAAGAACGATTCTTACCTACAGAAAGCCACAACGGTGATATTATGGTTGCCAAACTCCGGTGTTAATCCCATGACAACTATAGTGAGAGAAACTGACATCCACCAGCCGCATGTGTGGAACAAGCCACACGTCAAGTGCGGAGCCGGTCTCGCGAACGACGTCGCGTAAGGTTGGCCTGGACCGCTTCAATCTCACTATCCCGCGTCATAAGAAGAACACAAACAAGAGGCTTGCAACAGAAAACATCAACGCCCGCAACAACCATATTGCGTTCTACTCGTGAAACACATCTACGCATAGATCTAGCTCTGATACCACTGAAAGGTTTCGCGGCATAGTAAATCAAAATTTTCTACGGATGCGAACAGAGGGAAAGCCAAGATCTAATCTAGGAGATGCAAACAACGAGAGAGATTGGATTACATCTTCATACCCTTGAAGATTCGCACAGCGGAACGTTCGTCGGAACGTGGGTGATGTAGTCGTACTCGCTTCTCCTCCTCGCGATCCGATCCGATCTAGCACCACAAGTGGCGATGCCTCCGTGAGATGCACATGTGCAGAACCTCGACGTCTCCTCCTTCCTTGGTCCAGCAAGTATGGTGGAGAGATGGGTTGGATCTACAGCGCGACGGCGCGGTGCAATTGGTGGAGAATTTCTGCAGCAGGGCTTCGCCTACAAGCAGTCGGGAGGGAGAGAGAGGAGGGAAGCAGGGCGGCTAGGGTTGGAGGGGAAGGTGTAGGGGGTTGTGCGCCCCCAGCCCTCTATATATAGAGGGGTGGGCGCAGCCCTAGCCCCTCCCCCAAGCCAAGGCCGGCGGCCCCAAGGAGGAATAGTGGGGGCAAGGAAACCCCCCCTTCTAGAAGCTCTATCTAGAATTTAAACCTCTCTTGGCCGGCTGGGCCCTATGGGGCCTTGTGCCCCTGGCCCAATGCGGCCAGGGCACTCCCTCATAGGCCCATGCCCCCTCCTGGAAGGTGGGGCCACGTTGGTCCCTTCCGGAAGGTTCTAGAAGCTTCCGGTACAATATCGATTAACCTGGAACAATTCCGAACTCCAAAAACTGCACTGCCTTATATGAATCTTATTCTTCGGACCACTTCGGAACCTCTCGTGATGTCCCGGATCCCATCCGAGACTCCGAACAAAAACTCATAAACTAATTATCCAATCTATCCTAGCGTCGAGACACGTTAAGTGTGTGACCCTGTGGGTTCGAGAATATGCAGACATGATCTTCTATCAATAATCAACAGCGGGGTCTGGAAACCCATATTGACTCCCACACATTCATCGATGATCATATCGTATGAACCACGATGCCAGGATCCAATCAATCCCATATATATATTCCCTTCGTCTCGCGATATTTTACTTGCCCGAGATTCGATCGTCGGTACCGTCATACCTAGTTCAATCTCGTTCATAGCAAGTACTTTACTCGTTCTGTAATCCGATATCACTTTGTGATTAACTCCTTAACCACATGCTTGCAAGCGGTGTTGATATCGATTACCGAGTGGGCCCGAAGTATATCTCTCCGACTTGGGAGGGACAAATCCCATCTCGATACATACAACCCAACAGATACTTTCCGATCACCTGAGAGACACCTTTATGATCACCCTCTCATAGGATGACGTTTGATGACCTCAAAGCTTTCTTCCGATACCAGGGAGTTGTATTATCTCATGGTATAAGGAATACAAAATTTGACATAAGAAAAGCTTCGCAAAGACGAACACGATGACACGATCTAATTGCTTCGCTTAGTTTGGGTCTGTCCATAATATCATTCTCCCAATGATATGATCTCATTGTCAATTGACAACTCATGTCTATGGTTAGGAAACCTTAACCATCATTGATCAATGAGCTAGTCCATAGAGGCGTACTAGGGACACGGTGTTGTTCACAAACCACACAAGTATTAAAGTTTCCGCTTAATACAATTCTAGCATGGAATATAAACATTATCATGAACAAGAATTATAATAATAACATCTTTATTATTGCCTCTAGGGCATAATTCCAACACTAGTATGACCTGCTGCTGCATCCGGTCGGCTATCGCCTTCGGGCGGTGGAGATTGTTCTCTCCCGCATGCTGATGCCATGCCTATCCACGTCGATGGCCCCGCTCTCTCGCTCCTACCGGCCTCGGTCTATGTTCCACGGCGTGACGGTGGTGAAGTCCTCAAGACCGTGTTGGCGCGTGCAGGTGGGCGGCAAGCTTGGCGGAGCAATACATAGCGGTCGGGAGGGTCGTTGGAGGGATCAGGAGAAATCTTTGTCTCTTTGACACCAGCGCGGTGACGCCTTTGGGTATCGCCATCCTTCTTGAAGGGCGTCGGGGGTATCTCCTCCGCGTCTCCCATGGCGTACCGGGGGAAACCCTAGGTCTAGTCCGGGCAGCAGTGTCGTCATCGTCACTCCCCTTCTTGGAGGTGCTGTTTTGGTACATGGCGCTTTGGATTGCTAGGGATGTGGTGGTACTTCTTCGGTGGGCGCAACGGTTGCGAATCTTCTCTGTTTCGTCGCTCCGCCATTGTCGGCTTTGTTTTCTTTTCTCTCTTCTTGTTTTTGTTTTTGTTTTGGACTTGCCTGTTTGGTCCGTGTATCGTGTTGGTCCTTTGGGCGTTGTGCTGTCTGGCCCAGCAGCGGTCTCACCTATGTGCTTTATCTATAAAGCGGGGCGAAAGCCTATTTCGAGGAGGAGGAATTCATTTGATGTTGCACAGATCTGGATGAATGAATGGCAATTACGTGCTTTTCTTGAGTTTAGGCTACATGAGCTTCTATGCATCCAGGTTGCATGAACTACTCCGCAATTGATTCAGCAGTTGGTTGACGTTCAAGACCATGGTACACTACAGGACGCGCGCGCTATGCCGAGGGCAAAAAGCCGTCGGCGTAGGCTAAAATGCCCTCGGCGTATGGTACGCCGACGGCTGCCCTCGGCGTAGCCTCCTCGGCAAAGGGCTCCCTCGGCGGAGCACATAGAGGTCGTTGGTGTATCAAAATGCCGTCGGCGTATGCTACGCCGAGGTAGCGGCCGTCGACATAGCTTGTCGACAGGTTGCAAAAATATTTTTTTCAAAAAAAAAAATATTTTTATTTTTTTTCTTAATTTTTGAATCTTTGAATTGTTTGACTCGCTAATCTCTCACTTTGAACATTTTTAACACTAATTAAACTTCCTCGTTCCTTCATAATCTGTTTCCGCAAAGTAATTCATACATTGTTGCCAATACTATGATATCAATCTTATTAACCCTTATATCAACATGTCACATGTTTGTATTTTTTGAAATTGCAAACAATTATTTAAGTAAATATTAATTAATAAGTAAAAATATTATTGAATTCAAATAAAAATATAATAATTTTACTTTTTTGTATTTTTCTATTTAATATGGAATAATTAATATCTTTAAATCTGTAAATCGGAATTTAACAAATAATATGTATAAATTGATCATAAAATGCGAGGAATCCAAATATGATATCCATATCAACTAATCACAAACCCTCCATTTTTGAATTATCTATTTGGTGGTTGCTTTAGAAAATTTCCTTTTTGTGCTCGGATAATGAAAAATGGCTTTTTGGTGCGATGAAAAGGAAAACTTGCATTGAATCTTTGATAAAATAGCATATTTTGAACCTAAAAATTATTTTTCTAAAAAAACATGAGCATCGGATCATGTACATGTAGTTCATATCTGACCCACTTCCTGCCGATTCGGCAGGAATTTGTCTTTTTCAACAGAGGTGGAAGGAAAGGTTTCGGATCCCCCTTTTGGGACATTATCCATATAAGATGGTATAGTATTTTTTGTAAAATGTGGTGGTAGCATTTTGAATTAGCCATTTGGTGGTTGCTTCACAAAATCGTCCGTTTTTTGTGCTCGGAAAATAGGAAATGGCTTTTTGGTGCAACGAAAAGGAAAACTTCCTCCTGCAACATTGTTCGCCATCCCATGATGCATGTGTATGCACAATATAGGCACATTATCACAAACTATGCCTTGATTCTAGTCATAACATTGGTCATTTGACCCGAAAGCCAAGAAACCTCGAATGAGATAGGTCATTTTGTGAATGTTTTTTTGAGACATAATCAATATATCAAGTTTAATATTTTTACTTATAACCATGTCACATAATATGACACCACGCGAAGGTCGCATTGTTTCGATCGTTTTTGAATTTTTTATGCCCGTTTTAAACTATCGTCAAACTTTGTCGAACGGCGGGCATGAAGATTCTTAGCTCGGGGCCAAGCCTCGCTAAACTTGCATTGGATCTTTGATAAAATAGCATATTGTGAACCTAAAAATGATTTTTGTAAAAAAACATGAGCATCAGATCATGTACCTGTGACCCACTTCCTACCGATTCGACAGGAATTTGTCTTTTTCACCAAAGGTGGACGGAAAGGTTTCGGATTCCCCTGTTGGGACTTTTTCCATATAAGGTGATCTATTATTTTTTTTAAATGTGGTGGTAGTATTTTGAATTAGCCATTTGGTGGTTGCTTCATAAAACCGTCCATTTTTTATGCTCGGAAAATGGAAAATGCCTTTTTGGTGCGACAAAAAGGAAAGCTTCCTCCTGCAACATTGTTCGCCATCCTATGACGCACATGTATGCACAATATGGGCACATTATCACAAACTATGCCTTGATTCTAGCCATAACATTGGTCATTTGACCTGAAAGCCAAGATACCTCGAATAAGATTGTTCATTTTGTGAAGGTTTCTTTGAGACATAAGCAATATACCAAGTTTGATATTTTTACTGCTAACTATGTCACATAATATAACACCACGCGAAGGTTTCGCATTGTTTCGATCATTTTTGAATTTTTTATGCCCGTTTTAAACTATATATAATGTTTTATGTTTTACTTAATTTTTATTTACAAATGTGTAATATTTGAGTGTAGATAGATAGGTCTTATTTTTATGCAAATTTTGATATATTATTTGTATTTTTACGAATTAGAATGATTTAGTTATGATTTTTCAAAGTTTAATGAGATAAAATAAAAAATAGCTACGCCAAGGGCAGTCGTCGGCGTAGCATAGGATATGTCGAGGGCAATTCTACGCTGACGGCTGCTTGGCGGAGCTGGCCTAGACGATGGCTACGCCGACGGCCCCGATAGCGACCGGCCGTCGGCGTAGCTTCCCATTCCTGTAGTGGTAGTGCTTACTCACAAGTTTGAGCAGTTCAACGTGTAGTACAAATTACAAAATCAGTCGGTTGAAACATGATGAATAATTGACTTTTTACACGAACAATCATATACATGATCATTTGATATCCGTTTATTTCATCCATTATCGTTAATAGTTATCACTAATTACTATTATGGACTATACCTGACTGATGAATATATCATGGAAGCGTTTCGAAACTACGAACCACATTTTGCATATTTTTTATGTAAATCGTTGAAAAAATGTTTTGATGATTTGTTGCAAAACTTATAATTTTCGTTATCAGTACGCGTATTGGTTGCGAACGGCCGAGAAACCAGAACCTATGGGCAGCACAGCAGTGTCCTTTACAAATGTATGTGACGTACTGCACGAGATTTATAATGATGCGAATGTTGTTTTCTTCTCGAAGAATTTAACGATATTTTTTTTTTGCAGGGAAGAATTTAACGATATCCTGGCTGCTGATCAGCTTGCGTGTACATGTACATACATCGGATCTTACATACGTACGTGCACGCACGCCGCCACGTAGTACGTCGTACGTGCATGCCGACTCGGACTGTGAGCCAGAGCCAGAGCCAGAGTCCAACCCGGGATGATGATCCAGTCCAGTCCTACTCCCAATCCACCTCGAAATCCGGGACGGCCACGCCGCCACGAATAAAAGGCCCCGCCGCCTCACGTCTCGCCCAAACCCTCCGCAGAATCTCGGAACAAACAAACCCGACCACGCTCGCCGCCGCCGCCACCGGCACCACCGGCTAGAGTGCGCGGTCGATCTACCACTACCGGCGAGGCGACGATGGCGGAGCGGGAGATGCTGACGTACGTGGAGGCGACGCTGGCGGACGAGGCGGAGGGCCCGAGCGCGCACGCGGCGGCGCTGGACGTGCTCCGCGATATTCTCATGTTCACCGACTCGGACCTCCTCCTCTCCCTCGTCAGGGTCGACTACTTCGCGGCGCGCCTCCCCACGCTCGTCTCCGCCGCCGGCGCCGACCAGGGCGACGTGCCGCTCCTGGCCGCTCGGGCCGTCGCCGAGGCCGTCGAGATCCTGCCGCAGTGGGCCGACAACTTCGTCAAGGGCGGCGCAGTACAGGCGCTCCGCGACCGCCTGCTCGCCGTCGACAACCTCGAGCTCGCCGAGGAGGTACGCACTGCGTGGCGCGCGTGTGGTGCTCGTGCGTATGTACATACTCCTAGCATGTGCATCTCGTTCGCGCGACTCTCCGGGCACTAGTATTTAATTAATTTAACCTAGCATGCATGATCTTAAAACCATGGTTAAACCCTACTTGGACATTACTTAATTGGCATATATTATTGTTAATAATGTTCTTGTTTAGTAATTACATGGCTTGAACGAAAACTGAGAGCAAAGTTTCCATGTTATGTTGTCTTTAGGCCTTTGACAATGAGAGTTTCTTCTTAGCACAGGATTATAAGCAAAAAAATTGATGTGGCACCATATTTATTGATGAGAGCAAAAAAATGATGTGACACCATATTTAGTGATGAGAGCAAAAAAAAAAGATGATTTGCCTAATCACAAGCCTACGTGTCATCAAAATCATTAAATATACCGACAATATTTAAGAAACAATCTATTGGAGAGGTTATCTTTTAAGTATTTATTTGTCCTACGACAACGTGCTAAGAGACTCTGCATTGTGAAAGGCCGTATAGTACAGTACTGTACTTTATTAATTTAACCTATTAGCATGCATGATCTTAAAACCATGGGTAAACCCTACTCATGCATTCCTTAATTGGCACTATTATCGTTAATAATGTTCTTGTTTAGTAATTACTACATGGCTTATGAAAATTGAGAGCATCAGTAGTGACACTTTAAATTCTCTTTTTTAAGGACTTCAAATTCTCTTAAACTTACCGTAGTCCTTTTAATTTGTTCTCTTACGTTCAAACAGAGACATTATATATCTGGTTGAAAATTGGTGTGCAGTCGGTGGTATCAACTGTTATTCACTCATTTGTCATTAGAATTTTCTTATACATCACTTTTAACACCATGTACTCTTAGCAGTATACAAATTGTACACAATACTAGTACAACAGTTCCAATTTGTTTTTGAGAAAAAATATCTGTACAGTCATACTTATTTCCCTGTGCCTTTTTGCTCTCGGCAGTGCCTGCGAGCTCTCAAGTTTATAAGTGCGGAACGGCCGACCGATTGCCTCCGCCTGGGCGTCGCCGCCGCCGTGCTGCAGTTCTTCGACTTCTTCTCCACCAGCAAGCAGGTCAGCCTTCCTCCCTTCCCGCACCCGTCATGGCTTTTGCGACCCCGCCCTGCCCGTAGACCCGCTTGAACCCCGCCGTGCTCATCACATGTTTGTGGAAATGCCGACAGAAAGATGCGCTCAAGATCGTCGCGGAGCTCGTCGAGGAATGCGAAGAGGCGGACGTGCCCAAGGCCATGGAGGCCGCGCCAGCGCTCTGCAACCTCCTGCAGTCCGTTGACAAGACGGTACGTACGCGCGTTTCTGGTTATTGTTGCTGTGGGCTGTGCATGCTCTGTTTTCCGCTTGAGCTGTTCTGATCGATCCGTGTGACCAATGTCAGATACATGAGTCGGCCCTTTCTTGCCTGGGTATGCTCGCCTCCGGTGCTCGTGGCAAGGCCGAACATATGGATAAGCTTTGCGAGTCCAACATCGTCGAGACGGGCATGAGATTGCTGGAGAAGGATGGGTGGAAGAACCTCGGTGAAGAGAGGTTGCATGTATGTGACATGATTCCTGTATTCTCTTGCTGTTGCCAGTTCACATTTTACCACTGCTATCTACTTGTCTCATCTTAAGCACATGAGGATTCATGGACGAATTGGCGTGTGTTGCAGGACATCCTTGGGCTGCTAAAGAGTCTTTCTTCAGCCTCAGCCAAGGCTGTGAAGTCCCTCTTCGACTTGGGTGTTTGCAATTTACTCCATCAGATGATTACTTACTACAACTCCTTGCACAGTAACAGTGATAAGGTACTATACTTGTTCTCTAAGTGTTTTTGTTTGAACTTGCAGATTTCATGATCCTACTGATTTACAGCGATGTTCTCGTCAATTTACTATGCATTTAAATGTAGCAAAAAACATGTGTTTATGACAGATTAGAGCAGTTCGTCTACTTTTGAATGGTACAAAAATGGTGCCCTTTTGAATTTGGTTCATATTTTAAGAGTTATTATAGATGTGCGTTTGATATATCTCGGTAATAATAAATATGCGAATGAACCTCTACATTCATGCTGCTCGTGCACATTTTGGTGAAATGCCTTGACACTCTTCATTTCCAAACTTCAGTTGCAGATGCTTGTGGAGTTCATCTATGAGCTTATGCGGCCTCTTGAGGCATCTGACACTACAAAGAACAATGCTATCTTGGAACATAATGCATACATTGATCAGATTTCTAGCATTGCAACACTTATTATACAGGTATATATGAGCCCATTGACATTCATTTCAGTCTGCTAAAATAAGGAAGTGACATAGATATTTCTGCTCCTAATGTAGGTTGCAAAGTGTGGCGCAGTCTCATCAGTTTGCTACAGATGTATTGTTATCATCGTTAACATTGTTGAATTAAGCACACCTACTTTCCTGATTGAGTTACAGAAGACTGCAAATCTCTCGAGGTGAATTTCTGCCATAGTTAATTGTATTTTAAAGAATACTTGATAGACTTAAGACCGATGTTTATTGACTAAACGTATTTCATCTTACATGTTAGTCATGATTGTCTCTTTGTTCTTATGTCAGCTTCCTTACGTGTCTGTTGGCTCGGAAGGACCGCCATGTCGTGTTCCAAACGCTCAAAGTTTCAAAGAGCCTCCTGCAAAAGCACCATCAGTTTTTCCTTGAGAGCTTTACCAAAGAGGGTGTAAAGCATTCAATTGAGGCCATGCAAGCACAAGAAAAAGATAGGAACTCCATTCAAAAGTTGAAAAGAAAAGGCAATAAACAAGAATGGTGTGTTTGCTTCGATTTAGACTCAGATTCTTCCTCCACAGATGGGTGCAAGATTGAGAAGAATGATATCCTGAATCTAGCAGAAGAGATAAAGAAAAGCTTCTTCATGGTGAAAGCAAGTAACAAATCGCCACATAGATTTGGATGTGTTTTTACAATCGTCAAAGAGTTTTTTGCTAGGTTGAATGGTCATACCATAACAACCCCCACGCAGAATTTGGATCTCTGCAGAGAGTTGTCTGAAGTTTCGAGGAGATTTTTATCGGATGAACTTCCAAGTACCTCTACTTTTGCATTTGCGAAGAGTGGATCATCCAAATATTTATCAGATTATCTCTCCAACGGGGCATACTTAAATCCAAATCTCAATAATTGCCTGGACTTATTAGAGCGGATTAAGGAGGTGCATCGTCGATTGCAGAAATTCGCCCGTTTGGCTCTCACAATGACCAATGAAAGCTCTACCAAGCCCCTTGAGATTTTGGTGGAGAAGCTCCTAGACGCTCTGCATATGTCTTATGACAGTTTTCCTGTAATACTATCTGACCATGAACAGTTTGATCGTGAGAGCACGATGATTCCTCTGAGGCATTCAGGAACCGAGGAGTCAGAGTCACTGGATATAAAATTTGTGAAGGCACGCAGGGAGAAAGAGTTGCAAGGTTATGGTGGTGTTCTCCCTGTTACTATATTGTCAAAGCCAGATGAAATTGAAGAAGTCCTTTGGCCTAAGATTTGTTATCCCGGGAAAGGGCAGGGATCCTCAAGATTGTTGTTCTCTTACAAAGGCACACAACTCAAGCCATCTGCAACATTTTTTGAGTCACTTGTCTGTTTAATGTATGAGGGACAATCTGATATCATCATTGACGAATCTTTCTGGGACGAAGAACACAAAATATCGTATAAGAAAGACAAAAGCAAGGAAATCTCGTCTGCGAGTTCATCTAATACTAATTTATCCGCTGTGTATGAAAAGCTTGGACAGTCACTGCTGAAGGACCCATTTTTCGACACCATATTCCTTGGGAAGATTCCTGGTGATGTGGATGAATCTGATCCATCCTACAGCTTGTTATTCACGCTGAGAGTTCTTGAAGGGCTTAACCGTTTTTCGTACCAACTGTCAATGGATGAGAAGATACGCTTATTTGCAGAAAGCTGCCTACGAGATTTCGACGATCTTAAGGTGACAATTTCTCCAATCCCGCAGCTTCAGTTCATGAGTAGCCTTCTGACCAATAAGCTGGAGCTGCAAATGAAAGATAGCTTGTTTGAGGATGGGCTGATACCCTCGTGGTGTATCTACCTGGTGGAAACTTGCCCCTTCTTATTCTCCTTTAATGCACGATGGAAGTACTTCTGCCTGACTCTGCATCGCTCATTCACGGGAGATAACACAGGTGCTCCTGATGAGCCAGACGAAGAAGATGAGGCAAGTGATGCTCAAAACGAGGCTGCTAAAAAAACTAAGAAGTACAAAGTAACACGAGGGAACATTCTTGAAAACGCTGTACCAATGATGGCCAAACATGGGTCAAGTACCAAAACCATTGAGGTGGTATTTGAAGGAGAGGTTGGGACTGGGCGAGGCCCAACCTTGGAATTTTACAGTACAGCTACCCATGAACTCCAGAGGTTTGGGATTGGGATGTGGAGAGGTGATAATGCTAGAAAAGCAGAAGGAGAAACTGGATTCGTTCATTCTAAATTTGGGCTATTCCCACAGCCATGGTCGTCAGCAATGACTTCATCACGAGGGGTCGAATTCTCTGACATGGTACAAAAATTCAAGCTTCTTGGACATATTGTAGCGAGAGCGATTCTCGATGGAAGGATCCTGGACATCCCGCTCTCAAAAGCATTCTACAAGATCATGCTTGAACAGGTAAATTTTCAGGAATTATCTAAATATAAACGTTTATGTCTTCCTTTTCTTTTCTCAGTTGCATCTCCTATGTTCTGATCATGGCTCGTTCTTTGGTTTTAGGAGCTTGATATCTACGACATTCCATCATTTGATCCTGAGCTGGGCAAGACTATACTAGAGTTTCAAGCACTTGTTAAACGGAAGAAGTTCTTGGAGACATGTTCAGAAAATACATCCAATCCCTCTGCAGCTTTGTCATATAAAAATATGAGATTGGAAGATCTGTGCCTTGATTTTACTCTTCCCGGAAATCCTGAATTTGAGCTTGTTCCTGGTGGCTCAGAGAAGATGGTGACACTTGACAATTTGGAGGAGTATGTACATTTGTTAGTCGATGCAACCTTGAAGAGCGGGATCGCCAAACAGATGGAAGCTTTCAAGTCTGCAATTAATGAGGTCAGTTTGGTGTTCAATGTTCAGTAGATCAAAATTTAGTTGAATCGTTTTCTGGGAGAGGACGAGTATACTGATAGATTTCAACAACTTGCAGGTTTTTGCTATTAAGACCCTTAGAATGTTCAACGAGGAGGAGATGGAGCGCATACTTTGTGGTGAACAGGATGCTTGGGCTGTAAGCATATCTCCCCATGATTTCTTACGTACTCCCTCCGGTCCATATTAATTGACTTTGATTTGTTAAAATTTGGATGAACCTATATAGTAAATAGTGTCTAGATTCATTCAAATCTAGACAAATTGGAGTCAATTAATATGGGCCAGAGGGAGTACCTTCATTTATAAAAGAAGATTTTCTGTTTCATGGTTCTCACTTGGTATGTTTCTTGCAGTCAAGCAAACTTGTAGATCACATCGAATTTGAGCATGGCTATGATGCGCACAGTCCACCAGTAGTTAATGTAAGTAGAACCGAGTCACAAGGCTAGCTCTCGAATATTTGTCTTTTGAACAGCTAGCTAATAAGAAACTGGACTCCAAATAATGAATAATGCATTGCTGCAGTTCCTGGAGATCCTGCGGGAGTTTGGAAGAGAGGAGCAGCGGGCATTCATCCAGTTCACGACAGGGGCTCCTCAACTCCCACTTGGTGGCCTAGCTTCGCTCGATCCAAAGCTCACCGTTGTGCGAAAGGTTTGCAACTCTTTTCACATAAGGAACTAGTCTACTCTAGTATGGCAAAAGCCTAATAATAAACAGATGGAAAACTTACCTGACCATGCATTGTGTTGTGCCACAGCAATGTGATTGCGGTGTCGACAGTGAGTTGCCAAGCGTCAATACTTGCCGGCACTTCATCAAGCTTCCTCCGTACTCCTCGAAGGTACAGTCCCTTCCACGTATATGTATATATATAGTTATTTCTTCAACGCGATGCATAGTCGGGACGATTTCTCACCTGTCTGCGTTTCTGGATCACAGGAGATAATGAGAGAGAGGCTCAAATACGCTCTCGCCGAGGGCTTAGGCTCCTTCCACTTGTCATGACCAACAGCACAAGGGTAGAAGCACAATGTACCATACTAGATAGAGTTAACCATCAGCTAGAGGAATCGCACGTCTGTTTTAATTTTCTTTCTGATCAGTTGATACTTCTGGCTGGGGACGAGCTGCTAATGATGCAGCTTCAATTTTCTTCCCTCCAGTTAGATAGCGCATTATACTGTATATATGTACGTAATATCTTGACATCCCAATACTGGGACTGTATTGACTCTGATTGATAATGGAAAAAATATGCAAATGATTGCTCCTGACTCTGAAGCTGATGATCAAGTGTCGAGTGGAATTTCTGATAAATGGAAATGTGGAATATACTATACTAGTTAAGCTCCAATGATCAGGGTTCCAGAACAAGCTAATATACATACACTCTGCTACAATCATTTCAGATATTAGAAAAATGGGACACAGCATGTTCAACATAGACGTGTTTGCACCACAGGCAACTCATCTGCAGCATATAATTCAAACAGCACTCTGTAGAAAACAGCCAAAAAGGGGTTTAAATGAAGCTAGTACTTCACTACATTGTCTACCAAAAAAAAGTACAGTAGCATAACTGACTGAAAATCCTAAGAGCTCTGAATGTCCCTGCTACGTACAAGCTACCACCAAAAAAAAAACTACATTTTCCACTGCCTCCTCATTTTTCATGATCAAAACCTGCAAGAAAAACCATGATATACTGAGTAGCGAACACACAAGAACAGGAAGGCTGCAATGTCATTGTGCAGATAAGAGAAACTACATTTTCAAAGATGAGCAGAAGAGACCTGAGTGATTCTCTAAACCCAGGCCAACTACAGAACAGCTTCAAGGGGCAGGATCTATCCGGTGCGGCGACTGACAGCGAATAGGAGAGGCGAAAGCTGACCAGGTTATCGATCACAGCGCAGATCTTCGCCGTGCCGACAAGGCCTTCTCGGCTCCTCTTGAAGACCATAAATGGAAATAGGAATATACTACAGTGGTATATTAGTTAAGCTCCAATGATCAGAGTTCCATAACAAGTCTATACACTCTCTGCTAGAATCATTTCAGATAGAGAAATTCTGCTACAATCAGGACAACACCATTCAGCATGTTCAATGCACAATCAGGACAGGACAACACCATCAAAACAATTGTGCTACAAATATCATCGTAAGCTTAAATGACCCAACTTCTCAGCAACACCAACAATCAGACAACATATCAGAATGAATCCAAAATTCGAATATAAAAGCATGGTCCGCATAGATGTATTTGCACCACAGGCAACTCATCTGCAGCATATAATTCAAACAACACTCTGTAGAAGACAGCCAAAGAAGGTGTAAATGAAGCTACTACTTCACCACATTGTCTACCAAAAAAGTAGCATAACTGACTGAAAAATCCTAAAACTCTGAATGCTCCCTGCTACAATCCATCACCAAAAAATTCAGAACTTTCTTGCTTGATTTGAACATACAAAATCTCCCACTGCCTCCTCCTCATAATTCATTATCAAATCCTGCAAGGAAAACCATGATACTGATGAATAACACACAAGAATAGGAACACACAAGAACAGACAAGATAAACCACATTTTCAAAGATGAGCAGAACAAACCTGAGTGATTCCCCAAACCGATGGCCAACTACAGAACATCTTCAACAGGCAGGTGATCCTTTCCATCGATGGGTGCGGCGGCGGACAGCGAGTAGGAGAGGCGGAAGCTGACCAGGTTGTCGATCAGAATGCCGATCTTGGCCGTGCCCGAGAAGGCCGTCTCGGCGTCGACAGTCTTCTTGAAGACCACCACGGCGACCGAAGAACTCTCTGCCCTGGCTTCTATGACAGGCCCGAACTGGCTGAAGATCTTGACAAGGTCGGTCGTCGGCGGGACGGTGTTCTTGCCGGCGAAGCTCAGCACTAGCCCAGCCAGCAAAGGCTCATCCTTGAGGAGGCCAGCGTTGTGCAGCTTCGCCGCTGGGGGGTGATCATGGCGAGCAGCGCCGGTGCACCTTGTCAGGAAACTTGGGTTCTCGGCCTGAGGTGTTTTGCGCTGAGCTCTTCGGTGGTTCGCCGGCGACACCGACATCTGCTGCGCCGCCCGGCTCATGAGCTTCCCCATCCTGGTGGTCGTCTGCGGAGACAGGGGCTGTGGGCTCGGCTCGTAGTCCTCCAGGTCCTTGGCATCATCCGTGCCGCAGTTGCTGCACCTTGACATCCCCCACTTCTCGCCGACGTCTCCCCCTGTTGGCCTTCTCCTCTTGCCAGTGGCACGGCGTGGCGGTGTCGGCGTCGGCGTGGCGCGTTGGTCGATGCCGTCGTGGTACGTGTACTCGGGGAGGCCCCTGGCGCCCCTCCACCGGGTGAAGGCCCTGAGCTGCCCCGTGGCGATGGCGAGGTCGAGCCTGTCGGCACCCGCGAGCGGCGCCACCGCCAGAGCGGAGAGGTACCCCAGGAAGGCCTCGCCTTTTAGCGCGTCCCTCGTGAAGGCGGCGTCCACCACCGCCCCGTGCGCGCCCCTCCGGATGCCAGCGTTGTCGATCGGCTGCTTCTTGGCGACGATGGCGCAGTCGCAGGACAGGCCGACATCCACGCGGCGCGCGAGCTCGCCCAGCGCGGCGTCGACGGCGGAGGCGAACCGGGAGAGAGAGGTGCGGCCGGAGCGGACGCGGGTGTGGGAGGCGGCGAGGTTCGGGAAGCCGTCGCGGAACGGGAGGAGGGCCTCGTCGTCGTGTGCCACCCACGCGAAGGTCCTCTCCCAGAAGCAGGCGACGAGGGCGGAGCCGCGCCTCCTGCGCTCCCCGAGCGCGAGCGGCGACGCGTCCGCCGGGTCGAACACCTGCGCCGGCCACCACGGGTGGCCCCGCACCTTGGCCCAGACCAGGCGAGGCGGCGCGAACCCTGCCTCCTCCTCGTCCTTCTCGAACGCGCAGTCGTACCGAGCGTGCTGGCACACCTCCTCCTTCTCGACGGCACGCGCCGGCGCCGCCTGCTTCTTGGTCCGGCGGTGGTAGGCGCCCTTGAGCAGCGCCGCCACGTCCGGGTGCATGACGCGGAGCCTCGCCGGGCGGCCCACGTCGCTCCCGTGCCGCTCGTCCGCGTTCTTGGCAGCCGCCGCGCCATCCTCCGGCGCCATGTGACCCGCACGAGCCTGTAAGTAAACAAGCAGCGACAAACGATCAGCGCGCCGGCGGCACGTGCGTCTCCGCTTCTTGCCGAAAGGGAGAGGTGCTTACCGGAGAGCGAGCGAGGGAGGGAGGGATGCGGCCGTGGACAGGGAATCAGGGGAGGTCTCTGGAGATGAAAGGGAGGGGTTTGGTACTACTTTGGTTGGGGTTTAGGAGGAGGTGATGAGAAACTAGCAGTAGAACGAGTCTGTCTGAGATGCAATTTTGTGAATGGTCAGCAGTACCAAATGAGTAAAACTTACTGTTTCTTTTTCTTCAAACAAAAAGTTGCTTTTCTTTTACAAAAAAAAAGGTTTCACCTTTTCTAGTAGTACTATCTCCAGATCTTTTTATTAGTGTCTGAGTTAATCAGTGGGCAGAGATGCCATTCATTTGAGTTTGAGTGAAAACAAAAGATTGCCCCCTTATGATCTTCATGACATTTTAGGTCAGAACATGTTGAGAATTTTATGGCCAATAAATAATATCTTCACCATAAAAAGATGTCACGGTGGCCATTTTTCTATGTAGTTGTGGTTGTTGTTGGAGCTCTAGATAAATATAAGTAAATTTTTCCATCAGGGGCTGTGCTGCAAATCACAGAGAGAGGCAGGCAGCATTGGGATGGGATGCCCAGCCCAGCAAAAGTTTGGAAGATGCCACAAAGATGAAACCTGTTTGTCTTTTCTTTGGAGCAACAGAAAGATGAAAATCAGTTGCAAAAGAAGAGGAGGAGGCCAGAAAGCAAAAAAGCACTGTGGTAGAAACCGCCCTCTGAAGTCTGAACCCCCCCTTGTCTGCACCTGCCGCGGCAGCAGCAGTAGCTGGTCTGCTGCTTGGCTTGGCTTGGCTTGGCTTGGCTTGGTTGCTACGTAAAAGATTCATGCTGCCATCTTGCCTAGACTCTGAACCACAAGTGCCATGGCACCAGCCACCAATTCAGTACTACCTGAAATGGTGAACCACAGTGGCTTTAGTCACCGCATCACGTCATAAATATTTGAAAATATATCCCAATGTTCATAAAAATAAATATATCCCAATGTCACCAATGTTCAGAAAAAAAAACTATTTTTTATTTATGACACATAAAAAATGTAGGATCTTCTTCAGAAACTCAACCGTTTGATTCAATGGACTTTTACTATGGCCTGACGTTATCTTTACCCGCGTGGCATTACTTGTAGGTGGGGTTGTGGTATAGAAGTAGTACTACAATGCCCTGAAATACTTGCTATTATACAGTATAACATGTTCATGGACAAATGTTTCTTTTGTTTTGGTATGGATTCCGGTAAGAGACAAAGAAGAGAAGGTGTTACAACCCAACAAACAAAGTTCTGGGTGTCTTTTCAGCTAACAAATCTACACATAAAAGATGGTCTCCCTCCGTGAGCACCTGGGGCGGCTCGAGGCATTGGAAGCCGACTTACCTGACGAGTTCTTCAGCACTGACGACTACGACAATGACGACACGGCCGAGGAGTAAGGGCGCGTCGCTGCCTCCGTAGATAATCCAGTGATCAGGTACCGCCGGTGAAGCTACATAGATGCTAGGTAAAGTCTAGATGCAGGGCGGGGCATCAATTTCTGCTAGATGATCAAAACCTTCTCTTTATAATTTGGCGCCAATGTGTGATAATTTTTAAATATACAGTTTGGATTAGTGTATATGTTCCGCCCCACGGTTTTTCATACCGCAAATCAGATTTGTAGTAATATCGCATCCGTGTTTTGCAGTACCGCCGGATGCGGTATCTGGCACCTCTGAACTCCCTTCCTTACCTGGTGCGGTACCAGCTGGTCTCGCTGGTCTACTGGTTCCTGAGTCACCTCCGTCACAATTCTCAAATTCTCAATCAATGGTGCCATGCTCACACAGTGTTTAATTTTTCAAAATTTACTAGTACTACCTCAAGTCCAACACCTGAAACCTGAAAATTGTATGGTCTTGTTCAGAAAACCAGAACAATTTGATGCAATTTGTATGCACCAGCAGCAGCAGCAGCTGATCCGTGGGTTGGTTGGTTTCCATCACAATTCTCAAATTGCCATGCCCACAGAGTGTTTTTTCCCTGACGATCTGAC
Source organism: Avena atlantica (assembly GCA_910589765.1). NCBI lineage: Eukaryota > Viridiplantae > Streptophyta > Magnoliopsida > Poales > Poaceae > Avena > Avena atlantica. The sequence goes on from OU342733.1 coordinate 19,888,987, forward strand.
GAGCTTTTGATCCCCCTGCAGAAGCATCTGCTTTATCCACCCACCCAAGCATGAAACAAACAAGCTTCAACGCTGTAGCACAAACAAAGCTTCAACTCTGGACCCATGGCCTTCTTTCTTTCTTTCTTTCTTTCTTGTACCCCCAAACAAAGCTGACGAGCATTTGATCCGCAGCTGCAGATGTACACTACTACAATGGTGCTGCATTTGTTTTTGAACGACCATATCTTTTCCACACACAAGCTAATATATAAATAAATATCAAATGCTCTATCTATCTGCAAAGCCCTGTCGAGCACAATGCTCGATTGCGTGAACAATAATGGACACTCATCAGTAATAGTAATGCTTTCATACGAATAAAGTGCAGATAACTTCTAGTAGTACTAGTACTGAACAAGCACTGATCTTACACCTCCATTTTCTTGGAACCAAATGTCAGAATGAGAAACTTGTGCCAAGTTCTCCAAATGCTAGCTACTGGATCAGCCGACACAGGAGCATCGCAATGGCCAAGAACTGCACGACCATCACGTACTCCTTCCACCCCAGCTCCCACTCGAACGACATGGGCTCGGAATCCTCAGACTCGGTCTCCCAGGCAGCAGCACCGCCATCGTACTTCTCGCAGGCTGAATCCTCTTCTTCACTGATGCAGCTCGTCACCGTCCTGCAATTGCCAGCATCGGCGTCGCCGTCGGCTCCTGCGGTCGATCCATTGTCAATGCCGCCACGGATTGCCGTGCACTCATGGATGCCTCTTGGAGGACTGGGGCTCCTCCACTCGTCAAAGGCCTTCGCCTTCTTCCCCTGCGCCGTGGTGCCGACGGCCAGGCCGCGCAGCTCCGCTCCAGCACCCGGCGGCGTCACTGCCGTCGCGGAGGCGTGCTCCTCGGCCGCCTCTCTGGGGAACATGTGCCGCATGAACACCATGTCCGCCGCCGCCGCCGCCGCCGCGCGCGGGCACATCGACCGCGTCGTTTCGTTGCCAGCAGGAGCAGGAGCGTCGACGCGGAGGAGACCCCGCCTTGTCCTTTCCCTCCTGGGAGTCGTCGCGCGCCCACGTACGGCGCGCGCGGCAACCACCATGGCGCCGTTGGCTACGGCAGCAGAATCTCGCGCCGGGTTCGCGGCGCTCCTCCAGCGGGCGAACGCCTTGAGCTGCGCGGCGGCGACGGCGAGGTCGAGCCTGTCGGCCCCGTCCCCCGGCGCCAGCGCCAGCGCGCGGACGTACCCGACGAGCGCCTCGCCGCGGAGCGCGTTCCTGGCGAAGGCCCCGTCCGCGAGGGCGCCGTGCACGCCTCTTCTGACGCCGGAGTTCACGAACACCTGCTGCCTCCTGACGCTGTCCGCGGCGGCGCCGTCGCAGCCGCAGGAGAGGCCGGCGTCCACGCGGCGGGAGACCTCGCCGAGCGCGTCGTCGAGGGCGCGGACGAACGCGGACTTGCTGCTGCTCCGGCCGCCGGCGTCGGCGAGGCGCGGGAAGCCGTGGCGGAACGGGAGGAGGTCCTCGGCGTCGGCCCACACGAAGGTCCCGTCCCCGAAGCAGGCGACGAGGACGGCGTCGCGGCGCTTCTTCTCACGGAGCGCGGGCGCGGACGCGTCGGCCGGGGCGAACACCTGGCCGGGCCACCATGGGTGGCCCAGGACCTTGGCCCACACCAGCCGGGGCGGCGCCTGCTCCTCCTCCTCCTCGAACGCGCATTCGTACCGCGCGTGCAGCTCGTCCGCAGCGGGTTTCTTTCTCCGGCGGCGGCGTGCGGTGGAATCGGCGGCCCGGAGGAGCTCCGCCACGTCCGGGTGCATGTGGCTCACCGGGCTGGCGACGGTCCGTCCGTTCCCGTTCCTGGAAACTGGCGAAGCCGGCGCGCGTTCTTCCGGCTCCGGAGAAGAAACCATGCCGCCGGTTCACCTGCAAATACAGCAGCCCATCAGTTGGTGTCCCTATTCCTCTCCTTGGAAGGAATCGACAATGAAAGAATGAGACAGTTGATGATGAAGTAAGCGGAGAGGCATGCCCTTACCAGGAATCTGCTTGCTGCGGTGCTGGGAGGGAGCTTGCCGGAGAAGGAGGAGAAGGAGACGGCGGGGTGGGGTTTGATTGGGGGTTTTGGTCCGGAGGAGGAGGGGTGAGGCCAGTGACGATGAGAAGGTAGAAAATCACGCCGCCAGCCTTTCGAAGTGCGGTGCTTCTTTATTACTCCAACAATTCGTGTAGAAAAATCTAACCGTTACATTTACCATGAAGCCGATAGTCCATAGTAGTAATACTAGTAGTAGTTTTTTTACTGTACTGCAAGTTAGTTCCAATTTGAAATCATGCAGAGTACTGTTTGGTATTTGTATACACCAGTACTTTACATTGGCCATTCCTAAGAGCACGGCCAACCGTATGCCTCATAGCTACTGCTCCAGTTTCCATGTAGGCTAGGATGCCAGATGGCTGTACTGCTATTGCTCTGCAAACGACAGGTGATTTCTGCAGAGGAGACGGCCTCCCAAGCAAAAAAGGATGAAAAAGAACGAAGCCTGGGAAAGCGAAGGAGAGAAATTGGGGAAAGAGAAAGAGAAGTTACTATATATTGGAGGAAGATTAATTATCATTATTGTAGTACTAAGAAATATGGTACTCCATATGATTTCTTTCTTCCATTTACCCAAGAGAGTATCGAAACGTCTCGACTGTTTCAAGTTGAAGATTCTTTTAGCAAGAAGACGGTGAGGAAAAAAAACATCGACCGGCTAAATAGAGTGTAGTTTGCAAACCTAAAGACCAAGGAGGGCACAGAATTCAAGATGTTGAATTCAAGAATATAGCACTCTTGGGTAAGTGGCTTATAAGCTTCCTACTCAAGATGTGGTTTGGCAAACTCTCCACAAACCTAAATATATAGGATCGAAAGCGATGTCCTTGGTTTATTGACGACTCACATTTTTAGCTAGCCAAATGGTGAGTAAGAAACACAGCTTCTAATTTGGATGATTAACAATCTAGTAGGATCAATGGTCGGGAAACGCTTGTTGGGCCCCTGGGGTCCTATATTAGGCCATGGCCAATGCTTCATCCTGGACCGCTGCCTCACAGGTCCACGTCGGATGATCAGTTGCGGTGGAGGTGACAGAGAAAATGACGTATGCTTCCAAAGCCGAGCGGTCGTCTGGAGAAGAGTCCGCCTCTCCAAGAGAAAAGGAAGAGAGAGAAGAGTGGAGATGATCCGGGTGAGAAAATAAAACTGCCAACCCATAGATGGCGAGGCTGCCGTTTGCATTGGGTGATTGTGAGTTTCGGCGGTAGCTTCACCATGAATATCTACATGGATTGGATGGGGCAGGTGTATGCTACTGCCCCTTAAATCATGCCCTTAGAGCATCTTCACTCATCTACCTAGGACGCCGATCCGGACGCCGAAATTCGGTCCGGATGCCGAAAACCGGCCCAGTCGCGTACCCAGGAACCTGTTTTCGTCCGGATTTGGGCGTGTTTTGGTCCGGCCTACCCAGACCGTACCCAGGATACCAGGTACGTCCTAGGAACGCTGGACGCAGCGAAAACGGGCGTGGGCCAGCTCTGTCGGCGAGAGAAGGCTGAGCTCCCGCCCTTTTCTTCCTCCCGCCATTCTTCCCTATTCCCCTTCCGCCACTCCGCCGAGCTCCCCTCCCGACATGCCACCCAAGAGCTTCGTCCAACCCAGATCGATCCTCGGCGAGGGTCCGGCGGAGAAGAAGGCAAGGAAGCCGAGAGCGCCACCGACGAAGCCGAAGGGCATGTCCGATGTCGTGTGGGCCTCCAAGGAGACGGCCAGGAAGATGGCGTCGGATGACCGGAAGGGCAGAAAGGAGAGGGCGAAGCTCCGGCAACAGCAAGCGGCGGCGGAGGAGAAGGCAGCGGCCGAAGAGCAGGCGATCGTGAAGGCGAAGCAGGCGGCGGCGACGAGGTCGGCGTTGATGGCGGCATCGTACCCACCACACCGGGGAAGCCAGGCAAGCGTCGGCTCGCCCGCCGGATTCTCGCCGATCTCTCCGGCAGGCTTCTAGGAGAGCCAGGCGACTGCTCGGCAGAGGTACTCCTCATCGCCTGAGTTCGACGGCGGGTTCAACCCCAACGTGATCTTCCCCTGCCAGGCGCCGCGCCCTCCTTCGGCCTTCAACGTGGACAAGAACCTCCCCTACTCCACCTCTCCGGCGTACGCAGGCCCCGCTCTGTGCTGCGGACCACTGCCTTTCGGCGGAAGCTCATCGCCCTTCGGCGAGGCCGACGCGAGCAACCTTTTCGGCGGAATGTCGGGCGCCCTGCCGGCCGGCATGTCGGCCGAGGCGTACATGGAGGACATGATCGCAACAGGCTCAGCCTCCAACCACCCCTCCTTCTTCACGGAGGAGCAGACCCGGGCCGACGCCGAGCACGACATCGAGTCCTAGGATCTCGTCGACACCGACACCGAGGAGACGCAGGCCGAGCAGACGCAGCCAGAGGACGCCGAGGGTGAAGCCTTGCTACTGGCGAAAGGCAAGAAGGGAAAGAAGAAGCCGAGCACTTCGGAGGACGCTCGGATCAAGTGGACCGTGGCCAAGGACACCTGCCTCGCCGAAGCTTGGAAAACGGTGAGCATGGATCCGATCACCGGTGCTAACCAGAATTCATACAACTATTGGCATCATGTGAAGTCAGCATTTGATGAGCGTAGCCTTTGCGACCCAAAGTATCGCAAAATCCACATGGAGCGAGGGGAGAAGGCTATTACCAATCATTGGGCGATCATCCAGACTGCCTACAGCAAGTGGCACAGCTGTGTGGAAGAGGTCGACCGCACACAAGCCAGCGGGGAAAACATGGACAACAAGGTACTCGCGAACACTAGCTTTGTCGTGCACTCTCTTCCATTATGACACACTTGCATTTTGCAGCTTCGTCGTGCACTTGCTCTGTTTCGAGAGGACATGAAGATGGAGTTCAAGTTCCATCATGTCTTCGAGCAAATCGAGAATTGCGAGAAGTGGCGGGACACTCGCCTGAGTCTCTCCAAGAGCAAGGACGACATCTACAACCCCAAGGCTCCGGCCGCTGCTGCCGGCGAAGGAAGACCAGAGGTCGGCCAGAAGAAGGTGAAGATGCTCAAAGCCGCCAGACCTCCCGCCGAGTGTCTCCAGGCTTCGATCGAGAAGTGCATCACCGACACGAGGGCGCTGGCCAAGAAGAGGACTGAGAAGAGCGAGGAGCGCTGGAAGCAGCTGACTGAGACACAAGGGGAAAAGGTGGCCCTCATCAAGGCCAACCTCGCCGAGAAGAAAGCCAACCTCGTCGAGAAGAAGGCCAACTACGCTGCCAAGAAGCGCAACACGGACCTCAAGTTCCTGATGGGCGGCGAGGACACGTCGAAGATGAGCTCGCCGGTCAAGGCCTGGTACATGGCGTAGCGTAAGGCCATCCTCCAGGGCGTGATCATGGCTTCCCCTTCTTCCTCTGCGCCGAACGCACCCACACCGAGCTCTGCTTCCACTTCCTCCAACTCGGCGGCCTTCGCCGGCGAGACGGGCGACAACGCCGCGTCGGCCACGCCGCAGGAGCCCATCCCCATCGACGACTGAGAGTCTTTTTCCGCCGAATTTGTGGGCGTTTCTGTAATAATTTGTCGCCGAATTTGTGGATGTTTCTGTCGAACACCTTGTGGCCGAGCACTCGCCGGCGGGAACGATAAAGATTCAAATATGTCGTCGTTTTATGTTCGCCTGGGTACTCGGCGTGGGTACGCATGTGGGAAATTGGGCGTACCCAGGCCGAAATCAAGTTCTGTCCGGCAAAAAAAGTTTCAGATTTCGGTATGGGTTCGTCCAACGAGTGAAGATGCTCTTAGCTCGTTAGAGCGTTTAACATATTCCGTTTAACTAACCCCTTTTTTGAGTTAAGATGCAATGTTCCTTTGGACGAGATCTACGAAAAAAGCCTAATATTGTTAAATAACAATATTTTTTTAACTTTCTTACTACATGTATTTTCAACTTCAGTTCACTTTTTCAAATTGATTTGGATCAGCGCAGCTACTGCTTCCTTTGTTGTTTCCTTCTTTAAGGCCGAACCAGCTTTACTCACCCCTGCACTGCACCTACAGGAGTAGCGTAGGCATCTCCTACTCTATCCAAACCAACGGACTTCCCATTGGTAGCTACGCTGTCTCCTAGTATCAGGATCTCAAGAATGTACCATTATCATTTGAGTAGATGTATTGTAGCCGTTGCTTCCAGCCCCTGGTTTATTTCTACTTCCTTCAATCTAGACGTCGAGGAGAGGCTGCAAAAAGGCTTACGAGTAGGAAAGAAAAGTTACTAATATTGGTGAAGATTAATTATCATTATTGCAGTACTAAGCAATATGGTACTCCATGTGGTTTCTTTCTTCCATTTACCCAAAGGAGTCTTGAAAGGTCTCGACTATTTGAAGTTGAAGATTCTTTTAGCAAGAAGATACTAAGAAAAAGATATATCAACTGGCTAAATGGAGTGTAGTATGCCAACCCAAAGACCAAGGAGGGTGTAGAATTCATGAAGTTGAATTCAAGAATATAGCACTCTTGGGTAAGTGGCTTATAAGCTTCTTGCTCAGGATAGGGTTTGGCAAACTCTCCTAAAACGTAAATATATCTAAAGCGTAGCCCTAGGTTTCTTGGTGACTCGAATTTTTGGCAAGCCTATGGTGACGAAGATCAGTGGTTGGGAAACACTTGTTGGGCCCTTGGGTCCTATTTTTGCTTGTTGGATCTGTATGGTATTTTTTTAACATGTCCCGTTCAACTAGCCCCTTTTAAGTTAGACTGCAATATTTCTTTGGACGAGATCTTTGAAAAAAGCCTAACATTGTTTTTCTTTTGGCTATATTTTGATATCATATTCTGAACATAGAAACTTCGATATATACATTGTTTGTGATTGACCAGTTTCAAGTTGATGTTTGATATACTTTTGAACAATTGTAAAATTTTATCCAAATTTGTCGGAACACATGTGAAACATGTAGCTTTCATCATTTTGAAGTTTCAAAAAGGATGCTCGTCTCAGACTGTACAGAAAAAAATGATGCTTTTTTGGTTATGATAAATTAGTGGTACAAGAACTTGTGTTCAGAAAATGGTTGCATGTCATGACGCATGAAGATACACACTGTTTTTTAAGGAATATCTATCTCATTATATATTTAGGAATAAACTAGCACATTAGTTGTGAGGGTATAATGAAAATTTTATTTTTCAAGGATCATCTTTAGTATGTAGAATTTGTTTGAGAAAGAAAGTGATGATTCTTTTAAAGAAAATAAGAACAATTCTATGTGTAAAATGGTAAATAATTTATCTACTTTTGACAAGTAGGCCAACTAAATGATGATAATTATCTTATTACTGTGTCTCGAAATTTCTTCCTCTCATTTGCTCTATCATTTCAAGCACGGCATTCTTTCAAAATATTTTACGTTCTAGATATGAATGCTTACTCCTACTATAAGTTGGTGCAACTTTTGTATGCACATATGTTGATTAAAATGAAAAACTACAGCATTAGAAGGAAATCACTGGTATTTACTTATATAATTTTTGGCCATTTTCGGTAATCACTTTATATTTCAGTAGTTAAAATTTTGATAATTTGCCACCAATCTTTAAAATCACCATCTATTTAAAAATGAAGGAGGTAATAGTACTACTATTGGGGGCATTTGGTGTGTACTTAATTTCAACTTATGTGTTTAAAACCTATCTCTAAGATCTAATGGTCGTTTAGAGCATTCAAATGCCTATTCTTACCAATTGGATCGGGTAGAAAACTGTTGTTCGAGCCTAGCTGGACCATGGGGCTTTAGGAATCGAACTACCTAGTGGTCAAAAATGATATCTTATATACAACCACCCATGGTTTGACGCGTAGCGAGGATTTTGCCCCCCAATTCGACATGCACAGTGCTTCTTAAAATAGCAAAGTTTTTATTTAATTTTCTTACTACATACCGATGTACGTGTTTTCAACATTAGTTAAACTTCCAAATTGATTTGGATCAGCGCAGCTACTGTTCAATTTTTTATCAATATTCAAATTCCAACAATATTTTGATTTTACCAACTTACTGTTCAACTTTTTTATATAGCTCCCTTTGACCGGAAGGGTGGGAGATTTTTGCCGCTTGAGAAAACCAGCGGAACACCTATTTTGAAATTCCCTAAATGAATGCAATCCCGTATTGCAATCCCGTATTTTGAAATTCCATGAATGAAACCATAGAAACTAGGATACAACATGTTTCATGTCAATTTTTACACATATCCTTGTACACATGTGGAAGTTTTCTATTCCCTTCGGTCCATATACAAATCTAGAAAAAGTTGAGGAAGTACTAAATTCTACAGAAATGTGAGCATAAAGTCTTCGGAAGTTCATTAATTATGTTAAACACCGGATAAGACCTGATTGTTTCGTGGGTTTAGCTTTGAGAAGTCTGACCTAAAACTGCCAAGCTTGAACCCAACATATGGCCCACAAACATGAGGAAGGTAGGTTCTTCCTATTGTTTATTATATTTTGGATATATTTAAAAGACACATGATTAGTGGTGGCTTCGGATTTTTTTGATGTATGTTGTATCCATCCGTGTTGAATGAATCAGTAAAGCAAGCCATATGCATCTTTTCTATGCAGACTCCGGGGGTCCATCTTCCATTTCCAAAAAAAACTCTCAAATGTTGAGATAGATAGCATTTTTGGTTCTTTCTTGCTTGATACAAGCTAGCTCTCCATTTATATAAAATGTCTCTATTATGTACAATTTTTTAACATTCGTGATTTAGTTTATGCTCTAATGCATGTTGTTTCCAACTGAAAACACGATATATATTTCGTATTTTGTGATCGACCAATTGTTCTATGTAATTAATAGTTGCTCGGCTTCTTAAGATGAGATTTAGATATGGGGAGAAGAAAACTTCAATGCGGCATTCATATACTCTTATAATAATATTATAGAACATATGTATCATATGAACAACGAAGTTAATATAATTTATACTATCATTGTACCCACAAATGCCAAGAAAAATTCACACTATCTTCCCTATGTCATCTAACCCGGTGCCCTTGCCATGGAAATGAAAATTCGCCCCTAGTGATGCAACATTTTCCCTTCCCATTGCAATGCAGATAAAATTTTCCTAATAATGTATACAAAGGAATGCACTCAACAATACATAGGATGATGAAATCACGAGATGCGGCGTCATCCACATGAGATGATCATCTGGTGACCCAAAAAGGATATCCTCAATAAAAACTTGTTTTATAATCTGCGAATCAAAGATGCCCTATACGTGTATTAATTATTATCTTAGCTAGAGTGATGCTATTTTAATATCCGTTATAGTGTAGACATACATATCATCATTATATCTAAGACACATTTGACCCTAAAATGGCAGTATCTTGATAATGTTTTAGATATATACTCTATATTTTCTAAGTGACCGTAACAACTCGTAAACTAGAAACCTCTATCAAGATTTTTTTAATCATAAAATTTAGAGATATCTAACTTGTTAAGTAAGGATATACACATATTATATCAATATATTTATGCAAGTGAGACGACAACTTAATTCAAGCGGACATACCATTTTGCCTTATATTAATTACTTATGTTCTAGATGATTTTATATAAATATCTTTCTAAATTACAATTTGTTAAAAACTTATGTTTTGATAAATCGATAAAAATTGAGAACATTATATATTTTAATTGACAAAATAAGTTATAAATAAGTATAAAAATATAGATTTTTTTTGGAAATATCTTTTTAAGATATGACCACTCATTCCCGGCCACTAAGATACGGTCTTGTGATGTCGCGGAGGAAGATGTCGAGTGTGGTTGCTAGCTTACGAAAGTAGAGCACCTTGGCCTCCTCGTCCCCGTCGAAGGTCTATGTTATGGGCCGAGTGCCTCCACCGCAATGCGTCTGAGCAAGACCTCGTCCATCTTCTTCACCCCACGGGTGACGGTCACCACGGTTGTGTCTATGGCATACCCCATCTCGCACTGCCCTTCCAGCTCAGTGAAGGTGATTCTCACCATGACGAGGTCCTGCCAAGGAAACACAATGGTGTTAGATTATATGTAGGATGCGCGCTCCAACAATGGTCAAGAATGATGTGCACAAGGAGGGAGGGTACCTCGCGTACGTATACGAGAAGGGTGAATGGATAGAGATATCGCCTAGAGAGGGGTGAATAGGAAATTTTAAAACTATTATTGTTTTGGCTTGATAGAATACGGAATTAAACTAACATTTATTTTACAAGCACAAAACCTAAATATACTAGACTCAACTAAGTGCACCAACAACAAGTTAAGCTAAAAAAAATAGCACAATATATAAGTACTTCAAACTCGATGACTATCACAAGGAAAGTAAGCTCGAGTATAGAGATAACAGAGGCACGCGAAGACGAAGATATATTCCCGTGTTCCCTTACAAGTAATATACATCACATTGGAGAGGTGTAGGATTCCATGAATGATTTCCCAACGCCACGAAGGCTCTCACTTATCCGAGTCTATCCCACGAAGGAATAGATCATTTCTCACAAGCTCCACGAAGGAGATGTCCGGGTCTCTTCACAATCTTCCACGAAGAGGACACCACATCACCAACCACCAAGCCAACTAGGAGGTCAGCCTTCAAGAGTAACAAGCTCACAATCTCTCACTCGAACAAATTGTTAGTCGCATAAAGACAATCATTGTCACATAGAATAATCACAAATAGGTGGAAATAAAATAGGCACATCACATCTCACCAATTTTCCAACATCTTCCATGCCTACGGGGATTTACTCACACATGAGAGGAGAATATCACAATGATATAATCCTAGTGTAAATGGAGCTCATCTTGATATTACCGTAGCAAGCCACAATAAAGGAAAGATCTATGAATAGAGTCTCATACCCTAATATTACAAGTGTGAATCTCTCTCTTTCTCTATCTAATGCAAGGGGGATTTATGGAGGAGTGAATGATATAGAGGCTGGAGATCTTGGAGAGGATCGATGGAACGCTTCTTCTCCTTCACATCTCTTCTTCCTCTGTTCTCGAATGGATGGTGGAGACTGTGTCTGTTTTTCGTTGTTGCCTTCTTCACGAGAAGTGTTTATATTGATTTGGCGAAGGCGGCTGCAGGTGGTACGGGCGGGCCATATGAGCAAGATTTCCCCATATTGATGATCGTTAAGGATCCATGAGCCTCGAATTAGAAAGACTTTAATTAAAGATTTGCTTGATTAGTCCCAGTCTGCTTATACTAGTACTGTATAGTATCGACTCTACGTGTCACGTTGTGTGTTGGGTGGGCAATGGCTTAGCTTCCAAGAAAGAATGGCCATGGCGAGGGATGAATGCTCAAAAAGGCGGGTTTTCGATCGGTGGGTCATTCTGCAGAAACCACCTTCTGATCGGTGCGTTTTTTATCGGTGGGTCAGTGTCGGGCGTCTTCTTCATCCACGTTTCTTGCGGTACGTTAACCATGCTCGGTCTTTAAAGGTATGAATACCGTATCCCCTCCGGTTACTGCATTACTAGTAGATAGATCTTGGACTTCCAGGGTTTACCGCGTAGTAAATTTTTTGATTTTTTGCACCGAACCCCAATAGATTGCAGAAAAGCTAAGGTGCCCTCTTCGTCGGGTCCTCCCACCCTTTATATGAGAGGCTGGGTCCTAGAGCCGTATCCGGAGAGGTTACATGTTTACAAGTACAATGAGAACTCTATGTCGATTCATGATTATTTCTTAATTGCTAAGGTAAGACTTTATTCGGCAGGTGTTTCTTGGATTTCTTTGGGCCTTCATGGGCCATAAGCTTTTATGCGCTATCGTAACTAATCATACGGACCCTATAGGTCATATCCATGTAGTGTCGGCATGGTGGGTTGCCTTCATCGTTATGCATTAGGAGATCGAGACCCGAAAGTGTATCAGCAGGATGATCTAGTCAATCACATATGGATACGCCGAGGTAACACATAGTTTGTTGTAATTTGTGTTCCAAAGTTTCTTAAATTTATGTTGAACTATGCCTGCCGACCTATGTCGTGTTTCATTTTATGATGAACTATGCCGAACAATGCTTTGTATTCATTTCTATGCCAAACTATGTGACCAAAACTATGTTTTGTGTGAATTTGAGATGAATTATGGTGAAATGTCGCTAAATTTGCCGAAAAATCATTCGCATAAGAACATGACCTAGGAATGCGAGTGGAAATTCATCCATTCACAAGCCGAAAGTTGCATCTATCCGGCGATTTTAGCTCTAGATTTCGGCATGGGAACATCCAACGAGTGGAGGTACTCTTACCTTTATCACAAATCTGAAATATGCCATGACTCACAGACATCAATTAAAGGTGAAAATTGTCTTTTCTTCCTCCACTCTCCACCCCTCACGTTCCCCTTGCTCCCCTAGTTCCATGGCCGCTCGGTGCCTCCCCTCTCCTCTCTGGCGGTGGCCGGAGGCGAGTAGGGCGAGGGTCCCCCTGTATAGAAGTAGTATAGTTTAGTTTGGCGTGATGCTGATCATCTCGCAGGTGGAGTTTTGGAGCTGGGCACTAGATCCCGGCCAGATCTGGTGAAGGGTTGGGCTCCTATCCCTCGATGTGATGCTCTGGAGGCCGGACCTAGGAGCGAAGGAGGCGAGCATGGTGATACGTCGTAAATGTATCTATAATTTTTGATGTTCCATGATTGTTTAGTATCAACTTTGTTATGTTTTTTCTACACTTTGTGGTGTTTTATACATTTTCTGGGACTAACCTATTAACAAGATGCCGCAGTGCCAGTTGTCTGTTTTCTGCTGTTTTTGGTTTCAGAAAAGCCAGTAAGCAAATATTCTCAGAATTGGACGGGACAAAAGCCAAAGTTAATATTTTACCGGAGAGCACACAAAGACTGAAGGGCAGCCGAAGGGGGGGCATGATACGTCGGAAACGTATCTATAATTTTTGATGTTCCATGCTTGTCTAGTATCTACTTTGCTTTGTCTACACTTTGAGGTATTTTTATATCTTTTCTAGAACTAACCTATTAACAAGTTGCCACAGTTCCAGTTGCGTGTTTTCTTCTGTTTTTGGTTCCAGAAAGGCAGAAAATCAATATTCTCGGAATTGGACGGGACAAAAGCCAAAGTCAATATTTTACTGTGGGGGACACGAATCTAGAAGACGAGACGGAGAAGCAAACCAGGGCGGCCAGACCCCCTAGGCGCGGGTGGGCCCACCCCGAGCCTGGGTAGGGTGTAGGGGCCCTGGCCGCCTCGCCTGTTCGCCTATAAGAAGCCCCCGGGGAGAAAACCCTAAAGAATCCATCATACTTCCATAAAAAGTTCCGCTGCACCGCCGCCACCGAAGGGGAGATTCGGGGGACAGAAAGTCTCTGTTCCGGCACCCTGCCTGGATAGGGAAGTTCCCCCGGAGCCATATCCATCGATATCCACCACCATCTCCATCACCGTTGCTGATTCCCATGATGAGGAGAGAGTAGTTATCCTTCGAGGCTAAGGGCTCTACCGGTAGCTATGTGTTCATCTCTCTCTCTCTATGCATGATCTTGTGGTCATGAGCTTTGTAATCAAGTAGATCTACCTTGCTATTCAAGTGCTTCATTAGATCTCTGCTCTCCCCATGTGTGTGAAAGTGACAGCATGCACGCCATGGTGGCACTTAGGCTTGATTCTACATAAATACTCCTTGTGCTTTAATAGATCTATGCTTTTCCCCACGTGTGTGAAAGTGACAATAGGCATACCGTGTGTGGTAATTTGGCTAGATAGAATATTTGTTGTGAGTTATATTTGGAGTTGGATGTCTCCATGAAATTGTGGTGTTTGTTGGAACCATCTAGCGCTCAAGGTGACAGTGTGGGGTTATCTAGACTGCGAAAGGAGGACTTTGAGGTGTGCTGTTATAGCCCTACCATGGATTAGAGTGTCCAACCGGAGAGTAGTGAAGAGTAGTATCATGAAGAGAGGATATTTATATATGAGAGTGTTCACTAGTGAAAGTATGATCCCTAGGCCTTGTTTCTAGGCATTGAAACACCGTTTGCTACTAGATCTGTTGCATGTTTGTTTGCTTCCTTCTTATTGCCTTTAGTCTCTACCTCACCTTCAAGCTCTTTTCTGGCACCGTTACCACTTGTATTTCACTATATCTTCGCCGAACTAGTGCAGCTATATTAGGTGTGTTGGGGATACAAGAGACTTCTTGCATCTTGATTGCAGGGTTTCTTGAGAGGGATACCTTTGACCACTTCCTCCCTGAGTTCGATAAACCTTGGGTGATCCACTTACGGGAAACTTGCTGCTGTTCTACAAACCTCTGCACTTGGAGGCCCAAAAACTGTCTACAAGAATAGAAGTGCGTAGACATCAAGCTATTTTCTAGCGCCGTTGCCGGGGAGAAAAGGTAAAAGGCACTCACACACGTTACCCCACGGCAACAGCAAGCCAGAAAGCTATTTTCTGGCGCCGTTGCCGCGGAGGTTTTGGGCTTTTACCTTTCCTCCACGCTAAAAATCTATTTTCTGGCGGCATTGCCGGGGAGGTAAGATAAAAGGTACTCACATTCTCCGGTGTGAGTGCTCGAAGTTATTTCCTTTAGATTCTGCAATTCTGTCTTTTGTTTCTTGTTTTCATTAGTTAGGCTTAATGGAAAACAACAACAAAAACTAGAGAGCTTTATAGCATTTATCTTGAGTTAGGACATGAAGTGTTTGAAGAGAAAATTAAAAAACCTATGGAACGTTATTTCAATGCTAATAGCAATGTTATTAGTATGAACTTGTTGAACACCATTGTTGCTAATGCTATGGGAAAGTCTAAGCTTGGGGAAGCTAGTTTTGATGAAAATGATCTTTTTAGTTCCCCATCTTTGGAAGATAGCTATTTTATTGCTTATGATGATATCAAACCTCCAATATATGATGATTACAATGATGAGTATGATATTTTCAGTCCACCTACTATTGAGGAGAAAGTTAATTATGATTACAATATGCCTCCTATATTTGATGATTATGGTGATGAGAATAACAATGATAGCTATTTTGTTGAATTTTCTCCCACTACAATTAATAAGAATGACTATGCTTATGTGGAGAGTAATAATCATTTTATGCATGTGGCTCATGATAAGAATGTTTTATGTGATAGTTATATTATTAATGTTATTCATGTTGCTACTGAAAGTTATTATGAGAGAGGGAAACATGGTCTTATGTATCTCAACAATATTAAGTTTCCCCTCTTTATGTTGAAAATCTTGAAGTTGCACTTGTTTTGGTTTCCTATGCTTGTTACTTTGTGCTTTCATGCCTTGTTTCTTTACAATATTCCTATGCATAGGAAGTGGATTAGACTTAAATGTGTTTTGAATTTGCTTCTTGCTGCTCTCTTTTACTTCAATTCATATTTCTTATGTGAGCATCTTCTCAAACTATCAAGCCTAACTTAAAGACGTTAAAGAAAAATACTTGTTGGGAGATAACCCAAGAGTTTTCTTGAGTCTTGGAAGTTATTACTTCTGTAATAACCTCTCCTTATCTTTTTTTTTTCTTTTTGTGCCAAGAATAACCTCTAATGAGAGGGAAGTAAGATTTGGGGAGTTGCTGTCCCGAAACAGATTTTTGTCCTCCACCATAAAATTCGCGAGGAGTCTCTGTAAGTCGGATTGAGCTGAAAATTTACGAATAAATCCCCTAGTATGTTAGCTAACTTTCTTTAGTTCAACACTTTTTGATTTGAGAAACAGAAGGTCTTTGAAAAAAAAACGATTTCTACCTGTTGGTCTGTTTTGATAGATTTCTGTCATTATTTGCATTTGCTTCTTATTGATTCCTTTTTGAGTTCTCTTTTGGGGAATTGAGCTTTTTGAAGGAGTTTCTACAATAGCTTGTGTTTTTAGTGAAAAGTTTTGCTGTTCCAAAGCTTTTCCTAAGGGTCTAATATCTTTTCAATACACTAATGTTGCTAATGAAGATTGTGTGAAATTTTATATGAAGGAAAAAATTCAGGTGTAGAGAGAGAATGATGTAATGAGATGAAGAATGGACAAAATATCAAGCTTGGGGATGCCACCCCGGTGTCATACCAAGAAATATCCAAGAGGTACAAGCGTCAAAGATTGGGGATGCCTTAGGCATCACCTTCTTCATCAATAAAAAGCTCAGGTATGTCTAGACACTTCGTTTTTATTTTTTCATGCACTGTTGTGTTGTTCTTGGAGCGTCTTAGTTTTCGTTTTTGTTTTTTTTTGCTTATTTTTCTTGAGTAAGTTGGTTGGTTACACCACACTTATTTTGGAGAGAGACACACTCTGTTTTCATTGCCTAGAACACTCTAGTTTTCATTCTTATTGTCTTGTGAGTGTTCTCTCTTGCTAGCATTATGTTTAGCCTTAGTTTTCTTCTGCTTTTTTGCTTAGAAAATTTTAGTTCTTCTTTGTGGATTTGTGATACAAGCTCACTGATCTTTATTGATTATTATCTTTGTGATTTGTTTCAAATAAGTTGTTTGGTGTTGGAAAAGAGTAGGAAAGTTCTTGCTTGATTAGTACAAGAGGATCTTGCTTTGACTGTGACTTAGACTTTATCATGTTATGCTAGATCTTGTTTTGACCTTATGCTTAGTGATTATTGTTGTAGCATGACTTGTTCCAAACAATTAGGATTGCTTAATGTGCCATGAAGGAATCATGCGTGTTTTAGCTTACAAAATCATAGTATTGCGGTATTCTCCTTTGATGCTTTGTTTGGGTTGACTTGCCACATGCTCACACCATGTTATGACTATGAACAAGTCACCATAGCCTCTATGATCATTTAGTCCTTGACTTGTAGTACCACTCTATGCTTTTATTAGTAATACTTTGTTGCTCTGCATGATTATGGCCATTATGCTCTCTTAGTTGGTTGCTCCCAGTCTTTTGCTAGCCTCCACTTGTATGAGTAAGCTCTACTCATGCTTCCAACTCCCAAGAAACCAAGTTATTCCAAAGTGTCCACTATAAACTCCTATGCATGGTGTGTTACACCATTCCAAGTATATTCTAGTTTTCAGCTATATTCCAATTAAAAACTATTTTGTTATGTGAAAACTTAGTGATTAAAGCCCTCACGAACTTGATGGCACACTTTATATTCTTTTCCCCTAATAAACTTGAACCATTGTGTCGTCTATGTTGTATATGCTTGCACTTATACGTTGGAAATAGCAGAACCATGCTGTCATGAGGAACGTTTTCAACATTGCACTTGTACTTTGTACTCAGTTAATATCATGCTCTTTTGTCTATGGATGTCACCAATGTGAAATAAAGAGGGAGCTTGTAAGTCCATGGAGCTATGTATTTTGTGTTAGAAAAACGCCTGGGCCGCTAGCCTAAGCCATGCCTAATCATGGTAGAAACTTGTAGCATCACCATAATGAGCTATCTGTGAAGCATCCTCAATAAAAAGCTATGCACATAGTAAATAAAAAGATCGCTGAGATGCTCATTTTCTGCTTGCCTTGTCATTTTCGTTATGGGATAGCTCCTGTACCATGCGCAAGGGGTACCCCGTTGGCGGTTCTCTATGATACACATGTACTTATAATGACAAGAACTTACAGGTGACTGAAGTTGAGTAGCATGAGGTGTGGCCCTCGTATTCAAGGTACTTGAGATTGCCAACTTATACTTTGTCAAGCATATACTCCATAGTTAGTTCACTTTAACCTTAATCACTTCAAGATGCTTATGATAGGGGAAATTGAAAGGGTATTTTACCCTATACTATTTTTGGTTGACAATGACACCGTAGTTAGAGTGGACTAATGGTACTTCTAGTGTCTTTCACAGGTTTTAGTCTGATGCTGTGATGAAAGGTCATCCGAGACCCCCCCCCCCCCCCCATTTTGATAATGAAGCTCCGCACCGGAGTTTTCCCTTTTATGTAATTTGAGTCCGGTTAGGAGCACCGCACTATTAAGAGGGGTTCTCTCGATGAGCTTGTTGGGGATGATTACCTCAGCCATATACACATCTCATTCTCCTACCTAATCCATCACCAAAGAGAGAAGAGAAGAAATCATGTCCATCAAGCCCTTTTCTGCAGATCCGGTTTTTGGCCTGGCTTCCAGACCGGACCGTCCGCTGTTAGGATCGGAAATCCGAACCCCAACTGGGATTTCTGGATTACTTACTCCGAATCTATCCAGGTCTGGTTACAGTGAGCATGTTCGGTTGAAGTCCGGTTTTCTAGGCTGAGAACCGGACAGTCCGATGTGTGAACCGGTCCAACCGAACTTAAAACCGGACCTTGCGAATTTGGCTTGAAATGGCTAGTTTTTCTCCTTGAGCATAAATATCCCTGCTTCCACCTTGAGTATGTTAGGCATTCAGTTTATATTCTTCTTGAAACTCTCTCTCTCTCTCCCATTGTTGAAACACAAAAGCTTGAGGATCTCCCATTCTACCCAACCAAATCCAAATCCCTTTGGTAGAAAGGAAGAGGAGGTCCCGATCTATGTTTCCACCAAGCCAAAGTTCATTCCCCCTTGATTTCATCGAGTTAGATTGTTAATCTTGGGTTTGTGGGAAACCCTAGGCGGCTAGGGTCGCCCGGAGGCATTCGGCTTGTGATTTGCTCCGTGGAAAGTTTGTGAGGGTTTGGAGACTACCTTAAAGTCTACCACGAGTAAGTGAGCTATTCCTTCTTGGGATAGGCTCGGAGAAGAAGGTGAGACTTTGTGACGCGTGAGGAATCCTTCGTGGAACCTCACACCTCTCCAACATGACGTAGCCCTCTTCCCAAAGGTGGTGAACACGGGAATACATCTTCGTCTCCGCGTGCTTCGGTTATTCCTTAATCGATCTCTTACTTGTGTTGTTTACCTTTTGATAGCCTTCGAGCTTGAAGTATGTTGTTCATCATCTAGGTTGCCTCACCTAGTTTGCATTTAGGCTCACTTATATTCCGCAAAGCCTAAAACTTGCAAAAGATTATAAAGAATTTTGTAGAAACCTATTCACCCCCTCTAGGTTAACCATCTTACACTTTCAATTGGTATCAGAGCCAAGGGCTCTTTTAAGGGCTTTACCGCCTTAGAGAAAATATGGTTTTCTCCGATGATGAGGAGGAAAAGACTTATTCGGTTAAGGAGCTTCGCGAAATCTTAGCCAAGGGTGCCCTTGAAAAGGCCAAGGCAGATTCTGATCTCCTTGTTCGAATGAGTTACCTAGAAGGACAACTTAAGTCCATTGGCGATGGGGCTTTTCTTGGTAACCCATTGGTAGTACCTCATGGGAGACCAATGGACACCGAAAAGGATAAGGATGCCGAGTCCGCTCATGAGGGTGGCTCGTCAAAACTTCCACGCCCCCTAATCAATTCCCTTATGTTTATCCTAAGCAAAATAACATCATGCCTCATATTAATGGTTTGGGTCCTGCACCTCATTATGATGGAACTCATTTCTCTCATTGGAAAGATTCTATGGAATCTCATCTTCGCAGCTGCAGCGTTGAGCTTTGGGAGATTGTATGCACCGGTTTCCACCCTCATGATCCCAACAACCTCACTCTGGGAGAGTACTACGACCGTCAACTAAATGCAACGGCTTGTGACAAGATAAGGAGTGCCATTCACCGAACTCTCCATGATCAAGTCAACGACATCCCCACCGCAAAGGATCTTTGGGATAGGATTGTCATTCTCCAAGAGGGAACCTCTCTTATCCAAAAATCCAAGTATGAAGTTGCCAAGTCAGAGATGAACATGTTCATGAACCATGATGGTGAGACTATCGTTGAAGCATACAAGAGACTTGTTGCCCTCCGCGTGAAGATTGGTGGCCTAGGGTGTGAGAAGTATGATGATGGATTCAATTTGAATGATGAACTTATCAACTCCAAGATTGTCTCCATGATCACGGTCACCGACAAGAAGCTTGCATTGAACTTGCAACTCCTTGGTAGAGCTAATCAATTCACTCATGATGATCTAGTCTCTTATCTAGTTGCCACTGATAACTTGGCGGATGAAGGTCAAAAGATCAAGGAGATCAACCGTGCTATTGGGTCTTCCCACTCTCTAGCATTAAAGGCCAAGCATGTGCAAGAAGATGTTGCTAGTGATGAAGAAAGCGATGTTGATGGAGTTGATGATATGCTCTCTCAACTTGCTCTCTTCACCAAGAACATGAAGTTCCGAAGAAGGAGAAGTTCAATGGGATCAAGTGAGAAGAAGAGGACGTGCTACAATTGTGATGAGTCGACCCATTTTGTCGACAAATGTCCATATGAGAAGAGGCTTGACAAGCCCAAGTATGAAGAAGGTGCCAAACCAAGATTGAAGCCCAACCCCATCAATGGAAGATACAAGAGGAACAATAGGCGTGATGGCAAGGGCTTTCTAGGTCAAGAATACATATCCGACAAGGAGGAAGTGGATGAAGAGAAGGTGGTTGGAGTGGCCAGTTTGGTCTTCGCCAAACCCGAGTCTCTCTTCACCTATGACTACACCAAGGACTACACCAACGACTCTCCTACTCCCAAGGTCACCGCCACTTGCCTCATGGCAAGGAGCTCCAAGGACGAGTCCGAAGTGGAGTGTGGGGATAAGGAGAAAGTGGTGGGTGTGACCGGTTTGGCATATGTCGAACCCGATTCACCTCTCACCTACGACTATGCCAAGGACTACATCGAGAGTTCTCCTATTCCCAAGATCACCGGTTCTTGTCTTATGGCAAGAAGCTCCAAGGTAATTATCTCTCCTCCATCCCTATCTAGTGTCTTGGATGATCTTGAGAGTGATCATGATAGTGATAGTGATGAATTTGGTGAAGAGTATATAAAAGAAATGTATGCTATCATGAAGTCTCTTCCTCCCATTGCTTGTTCTAGAGTCCAACAATTAATGGAACTTGTTAGCTCACGTGATGAGTCCATTGATAGCTTGGAAGTTCTCATATTGATGATGAGAAACGAAGATTCAATCTTCTTGAGCAAGAGCTTTGTGAGGAAAAGAATAGCAATTCTTTTCTTAAACTACAAATTGAAATTTTTGAAATTGATAAAGCAAAAGACATGGACACTATTGATAGGGCTAACTCATTGTCCCAAGAGCTTGATGCCTCAAAGAAAGAGCTTGAAGTTGCTCATGCTTCTCTTACCAAGGACCTTGAGCACCTTGAGAAGGCTAGGTTGCTTGTCAAGCGTGAGCTCATAAAAATTGGAGAGAATCATGATCAACTTAGGGTGTCCTATGAGAAGGCTCTTGGTACATTGAAGGATCTAATTATTGTTGAAAATGATTCTTGTACCTCTAACTCTACCTTTGATCAAGCTCACCTCATTGAGGAAAATAAGAAGTTGAAAGAGCAACTTGAGAAAGAGCGCCGTGCACCTACCTCCAAGGGAAAGATCCTAGATGAGATTTTATCCCGTCAAAAGACGAGAATTTCCAAGGAAGGTGTCGTTTTTGATCCAAAGAACAATACGAGCAATGCCATTCCACCAAATAATATAACCTTTGTAAAAGAAGGTGACAAGGTGGTTGACCAAGTCAAAAGGAATGTGGTGAATGGGGGAGCCATGAGGGGCAATACCAATCACAAGTGTACGGGAAAGTCTAATCCTTCCTATGTGCTATGTAAGGGAACTCAAGGAGATGTATATGCCAAATATGTTGGCCCTCGAAATGGTTATGCTTATATGTGGTACTCAATTTGGGTACCTAAGGATCTTGTTGCTAATGCTAGGGGACCCATTACTCAATGGGTTCCAAAATCAAAGAATTGATTTTGTAGGGTTATGCCTCCGGTGGATCAAAATGGGTGTTTGATAGTGGATGCACCAATCACATGACCGGAGGTAGAATTGGGCTTGACCAATTCATTCACGATTTCAACTCAATGTCAAGCATCACTTTTGGAGATAACTCTAAAGGAAAGGTACTAGGTTATGGTAAGTTGGTAATCTCCAAGGTTTTGACTCTAGAGACTATCTTACATGTTGAAAACCTTGGTTACAACTTGCTTTCAATTAAACATCTTGAGGATGCCGGCTATGACTCCCATTTCTCTGGAAATTTTGTGAAGGTCTTTAGGGGTGATGATCTCAGCTTGGTTCTCATTGGACACGTGGAAGACGACCTTTATGTGGTCGACCTCTCGAAAGAGAGCCAATCTCTTCCTACATGTCTAATGGCCAAGGCTGACAAGGGATGTCTTTGGCATCGTCGCCTAGGTCATGTAAACATGAGAAATCTCAATCTACTCCTAAAGGGTGAGCATATTATTGGACTAACCGGTATCTCCTTTGAGAAAGATCGTGTGTGTAGTGCTTGCATTTCAGGAAAGCAAATTGGGAAGCATCATCCTTCCGTTACCAAGGTGGCCACGTTAAGACCCTTGGAGCTTCTCCATTTGGATATCTTCGGGACATCAACATATGACTCCCTTGGTGGAAGAAGATATGGTCTTGTCATTGTTGATGATTACTCAAGGTATACTTGGGTCTTTTTTCTCAAGAAAAAAAGATGAGACCTTCAAGGAATCCATGATATTCGCCAAGCAAGCTCAACACACTCATGGAGTGGAGATCAAGACCATTATAACCGACAACGGCACCGAGTTCAAGAACTACACCATGCAAGAATTTGTTGAAGATGAGGGGATCAAGCATGAATTCTCAGCTCCTTATACCCCTCAACAAAATGGTGTTGTTGAAAGGAAGAACCGGACAATCATTGAGATGGCAAGAACAATGTTGAGTGAATTTAAGTCCCCTCACAATTTTTGGGGAGAAGCTATTGCTACCGCGGTTCACTACACGAACCGGATCTTCCTCCGAGCTCCCTTTGACATGACTCCATACGAGATTCTCACAAGTAAGAAGCCCAATGTCAATTACTTCCATGTCTTTGTATGCAAGTGACTCGTCAAGAACAAAAAGGAAAAGCTCGGTAAATTCGAATCTAGAACTATAGAGGGTATATTTGTTGGTTATGCGGAAAACTCTCATGCCTATAGATACTACAACAAGACCAATGGTTGTGTTGAAGTATCTTGTGACGTGGAGTTTTTGGAGAATAATGGCCCCCATGAGGGGCAAGTTTCTTCTCGTGATGTAGGTGATGGTGATTCTTCTCAAGTCATCAAGTTGATGGGTATTGGGCACATCTTGGCCACCGAGTCTCACATTCATGTTCAACAAGATGATGGGGAGAATCAAGCTCAACTCAAGAAGAGCCAAGCTCTACCCAAGTTGAGCCATCAAATGCATCACAATATCAACATCTCACTTAAGATGCCATGCAAACCGAAGAACAAGAATCAAGCCCTCAAACCCTTGAGCAAGACTAAGTAGAAGATCAACCTCCATATCAAGGCCAAGCTCAAGATGGTGTCAATGATCAAGGCCTCTCAAAAGATGAATTTGTTGATCATGAAGGCACAATTCGGAAGATTAAGGCCGCCTCCATTGCAAGTAGACTTCAAGTTAACAATATCCTTGGAAGCATATCAAGAGGGATCGAGACCCGTGCCAAGAAGAAGAACCTCACAACCTTTTGTGGACATCATGCCTTTGTGTCCAACTTTGAGCCCCTTAAGGTTCATGAGGCTTTAGAGGATCCGGATTGGGTCATTGCCATGCAAGAAGAACTCGAGTGTTTCACCCGGAATGAAGTTTGGTCTCTAGTGGAGAGGCCTAAATATCATCGCATCAATGTCATTGGGACCAAGTGGGTGTTCAAGAACAAGCAAGATGAGAACGGGGTCGTCACAAGAAACAAAGCAAGGTTAGTGGCGCAAGGTTATGCCCAAATAGAAGGTATTGACTATGAGGACACCTTTGTGCCCGTTGCTCGTCTTGAAGCTATTCGTCTCTTGCTTGCTTATGCATCTTTCCATAACTTCAAGATTTATCAAATGGATGTGAAAAGTGCTTTTCTTAATGGTCCCTTGAAACAGGTTGCATATGTAGCTCAACCCCCAGGTTTCGAAAACACACGCTATCCTAACCATGTGTATCTACTCCATAAGGCTCTCTACGGACTAAAGCAAGCTCCTCGTGCTTGGTATGAGCACCTTAGGGATTTTCTAATCATGGATGGGTTTAGCGTGGGTAAGGTCGATTCCACCCTTTTCACCAAACGGTTAAAGGGGTGGCTTATTTATTGTTCAAATCTATGTTGATGATATTATCTTTGGTGGAACTAACAATCTCATAACAAAGCTTTTGTCGAGTTGATGACTATGAAATTTAGGATGTCCATGATGGGGGAGTTGAAGTTCTTTCTAGGCTTCATCATAAAGCAACTTCCTCACGGCACTTTCATCTCTCAAGAGAAGTACATTAAGGATATTCTCAATAAGTTCGAGATGGCCAAGGCTAATCCCATGAAGACACCCATGCCACTAAATGGACAACTTGGCCTTGGAGTTGGTGAGAAGGACGTGGATCAAAAGGTATATCGTTCTATGATTGGTTCCTTGCTCTACCTTTGTGCTTCTAGTCCAGATATCATGTTAAGTGTTGGAATGTGTGCTCGTTTTCAATCCGCTCCCAAGGAGTGCCACTTGATGGCGGTCAAATGGATTTTTAGGTACCTTGTTCTCACTCCTATTCTCGGGCTTTGGTATCCAAAGGGGTCAACCTTTGAGCTTGTTGGCTATACGGATGCCGATTGGGCAGGTGATAAGGTTGACCGGAAATCAACCTTCGGGGCTTGCCAATTTATTGGTCGGTCGTTGGTGAGTTGGTCTTCCAAGGAACAAAACTCCACAACCCTATCCCACCGCCGAAGCCGAATACATATCCGCGGCATCTTGTTGTGCTCAATTGTTATGGATGAGGCAAACCTTGAAAGACTATGGTGTGTCTCTTGGTACGGTGCCTCTTCTATGTGACAATGAAAGCACAATAAAGATTGCCAATAACCCCGTCCAACATTGCCGCACCAAACATATTGACATTCGCCACCACTTCCTACGTGACAATGTCGTAAATGGTGATATCAATCTCACTCATGTGGGTACGATGTTCCAATTGGCCGATATCTTCACAAAGCCTTTGGATGAAGCCCGGTTTGTCATGTTGAGGCGAGAACTCGGTATCCTAGATCCCCAAAACTTGGATTGATTTGATCCTTGCACTATATTCTTACTCTTAACATGCTATGTAGCCTAGTTGTGCAGCACATGTAGGGATAGCCATCTTACCATGTCTTGGTTTGATGCATACCTATGTGTGCAACATAAATTGATCTCGTGTCATGATATGAGTCCAAGCATCTATCTTTGAGGCGCCATGACACATGTGCTTAAACATAGGGGTAGAAATCACCCGCAATCTCCTAGCCTCCTTTGCATCTCAATGGTTTCCATCTTGAGGCTCTCTGAGTTTTTCTGTTGATTTTCCTTCTAGATCTTGATATCCTCGAATCATGCCTATTGTTGTTATTTGTGAGGTTGAAATTGGTTCTTTCCAATAGGCATGCCTAGATCACCTGCTTCCTCTACCCTTTTGGAGTCTACTATCTTCCTCTACATGCACATGCCATCCTCGAAAAAAATTCTGATATTTTTCCGGAGTCGTTTCTGTTGTTCGGTTTTTGGCCCGGTTGAACCGGCTCCCAGACTGGACCGCCCGGTGCCAGCATTGGAAAACCGGACATGAACCGGAAAATCCGGTTATACTAAACCGAGTCTATCCGAAGCTCGTGACAGTACCGTTTTTCGGTTGGGTTCCGGTTTTCTGACCTGTGGACCGGGTCATCCGGTTTGGATCTCGGTTGAACCGGACTTAAAACCGAGGTTCAAATATGTTTTTTCTCTTTTCTCCTTCTTCTCCCTGGTCCCCCTCCCTCCCACAGTTCCGTTTCACTTCCCTCGACCCTTCTGAAGGGTTTCGCAGCATAGTAAATCAAAAATTTTCTACGGATGCGAACGGGAAAGCCAAGATCTAATCTAGGAGATCCAAACAACGAGGGGGAATAGATGAGATCTTCATACCCTTGAAGATTCGCACAGCGGAACGCTCGACGGAACGTGGGTGATGTAGTCGTACTCGCTTCTCCTCCTCGCGATCCGATCCAATCTAACACCGCAAGTGGCGATGCCTCCTAGAGATGCACACGTGCAGCACCTCGGCGTCTCCTCCTTCCTTGGTCCAGCAAGTATGGTGGAGAGATGGATTGGATCTACAACGCGACGGCGCGGTGCAAGTGGTGGAGAGTTTTTTGCAGCAGGGCTTCGCCTACACACAGTCGGGAGGGAGAGAGAGAGGAGGTCAGCACGGAGGCTAGGGCTTGAGGAGGAGGTGTGGGAGGGGGTGGGCGGCCAGCCCTTGCCCCTCCCCCAAACCCTAGGGACGGCGGCCAAGGAGGGAGGAATGGGGGGCAAGTTTCCCCCCTTCTTGAAGCTCCCCTAGGGTTTTGCCCTAGGTTGGCCGGTTGGGCCCTATGGGGCCTTGTTCCCCTGGCCCAATGCGGCCAGGGCACTCCCTCATAGGACCATGCCCCCTCCCGGCAGGTGGGGCCACGTTGGTCCCCTTTCGGAAGGTTCTAGAAGCTTCTGGTACAATATCGATTAACCCGGAACAATTCCGAACTCCAAAAACTGCACTGCCTTATATGAATCTTATTCTTCGGACCATTCCGGAACCTCTCGTGACGTCCTGGATCTCATCCGAGACTCCAAACAAAAACTCATAAACCAATTATCCAATCTATCCTAGCGTCGAGACACGTTAAGTGTGTGACCCTTCGGGTTCGAGAACATGCAGACATGATCTTATATCAATAATCAATAGAGGGGTCTAGAAACCCATATTGACTCCCGCACATTCATCGATGATCATATCGGATGAACCACGATGCCAGGATTCAATCAATCCCATATATATATTCCCTTCGTCTCGCGATATTTTACTTGCCCGAGATTTGATCGTCGGTACCGTCATACCTAGTTCAATCTCGTTCACAGCAAGTACTTTACTCGTTCCGTAATCCGATATCACTTTGTGATTAACTCCTTAACCACATGCTTGCAAGCGGTGTTAATATCGATTACCGAGTGGGCCCGAAGTATATATCTCCAACTTGGGAGGGAGAAATCCCATCTCGATACATACAACCCAACAGGTACTTTCCGATCACCTGAGAGACACCTTTATGATCACCCTCTCATAGGATGACGTTTGATGACCTCAAAGCTTTCTTCCGATACCAGGGAGTTGCATTATCTCATGCTCTAAGGAATACAATATTTGACATAGGAAAAGCTACGCAAAGATGAACACGATGACACGATCTAATTGCTCCGCTTAGTTTGGGTCTGTCCATCATATCATTCTCCCAATGATATGACCTCATTATTAATCGACAACTCATGTCTATGGTTAGGAAACCTTAACCATCATTAATCAATGAGCTAGTCCGTAGAGGCATAGTAGGGACACGGTGTTGTTCATAAACCACACAAGTATTAAAGTTTCCGCTTAATACAATTCTAGCATGGAATATAAACTTTATCATGAACAAGAATTATAATAATAACATCTTTATTATTGCCTCTAGGGCATAATTCCAACACCTTCCTCCTCCATTGCCGCCCCTCCCCACCTTCTCCTCCTCTCCTAGGGTGATTCCACTCCTAGGATCCATAGATCGGGCCACCATTTCGTGAGGAAGGACTTTTGGAGGCTTTTCACCAAAGGAATTTCTTCATCTCGCGGTGGTTTGGGAGCATTTTGGTGTTCCTCTTCCTCAAGGGCTCTTTGGTGGTTTCCTTCACGGGAAGCCATGTCCTCGGGTACTCCCTTTGCTCCCTTTCCTCTTGAACTTCTCAAATCCGTATGTTTTGCTATACATTTTGTTGGTTTTGACAAGTTAGGGGTCCACCTTGTTCTTATTTTCCACCCTCGTTACTCCATGTCCTACCCGCTCTGCTTAGAACTGTATTTGTGCAAGTACTTGAGTCATTGGTAAGATTTTTTACATTGCATAGTTGGCCTTCGTGGAACTCGGTTTGCCATCTGGTTGATCCGGCTGTAGCACCAGACCGTCCGGTCTGAGTCCGGTTTTCCAGCTCTAACACCGAACCGTCTGGTTTTGCATTCAGTTCAACCGACCCTGGCACCGGACCATCCTGTTCTGGAATCGTTTTTTCTTTCCCTGGCATCGAACCTCTCTCCAATGTCCTCTATTTTACCATGCACTTGCCCAAATCCAAGTTTTTCTTTTTTTCCTCCCATCCTTCCCTTTGGCATGTGTACTTATCTCTGTGCTCCCAAACCTCTCTCCATTTTTCATAGCTGAAGAGGATGATTTTGCTGGGGATGAGTATGTGCCTGATAGTGAGTATGTGCCCGAGGTAGCTAACATGATCAAGCGGGCTCGTCGCAACACTCAGTTTGTGCAGCATGAGCCTGAGGGTAGCACTCGTTCTAGGCGTATCGAACTCAAGGCCAACAGGGGTAAGCGGCAAGCATCTCAGACCGAGGATGAGGATGTGCCTTGTCAAAATCTGAAGCGTATGGAGATTGGTCAGTACCGGGCTCTCCAAAAGCAGAATCCCTATCGCTTTAAGCATCGCACCTATACAGGATCTGGCAAGAAATTCTGGACTGAGACTCGGGCTATGACGTGGGATCACATTTACACTCAGTTCCGGGTCACTCCTTGTGGCCACATTCAAGCTATCAATCTAGAGTGGTTCAATATGTATGCAGCCTCTGATTACTTCCATATTGATGAAGCTCTGAGGAAAATGGATCTATTCGACCTCGTCTGTCTCAAGGAGGACTACTTCCCTCACTTCATTCGTCAGTTCTTTTGCACAGTCTATTTTCATGATGATGCGGATCGCACTATGACTTGGATGACTGGCACACGGTGTTTTCAGGCTACTTATGATGATTTGGTCGATGTCATGGGCTACACCGGTAGGGGAGGAGGCTTCCGTGTTCATAGTGAGAAGGTCAAGCCTGCTGAGACTCTTGCTTTCTGCTATCCCAGTGATTCTCAGTGGAGTCCTCCGTGCATGACTAGCATGTATTACTACTATCATACATTGGCCAGTATCTTCCGTCAGTCCCTTGTTCCCCGTGTTGGAGATCCCACTAACTGCCTTGGGTATTTTGCCAACCTGTTGCACTACTGTCACCCTGATCTGCTGAGGAAGATTGATGGCTGTGACTTTGTGTACTGTGAGCTACGGCGAGCTTCTTTGGATAGGATGACTCCCACTTTCTGTGTGTATGTTCAGAAGCTGCTCAATCGGGTGGTACCGCCTGGTGTGATGGTGGGCGAGCGAGAGGAACAAAAAAATGCTTAATCTTTGTCTTCGTGCCCACACTCCTGAGGTTCCTGGGATGCAGCCTCCTGAGCACCGCACCAAAGTTGCTCATGATCCTCGGCCATCTTTTTCTACTCGGGCTGGTTCTCGTCGTCCCGTTGGAGAGTCATCCTCTAACCCCAGGCCTTAGGGTGGTGCTGCCAAGTTTTTCAAGAGTCTTTTTCAGATGTGCCATTCTTCCTATGATGTGAGCCACAAGGCTTTGGAGATGAGCCAGGAGACTAGGCCCCGCCACAATGAGTTTCTTGCGACCCAGAATGTCACTCCTCCACCAGATGGTCCTAAGATGGCTCCTGCTCCCTATGTCAACTATGAGATGCCGCCTCTTGATGATGCTATGTTCTATGGCTACTTCCCCGATCAGTTTGCTCCCAGTGGTCCCAGTGGTCCCTCTGCTTAGGGTAACATTGATGATGAGGACAATGATGACGCTGCTAATAGTGATGATTACTCTAAAGAGGAAGATGTCCCAGTTCTGCCTCCTCCGTCGTTCTTCTAGTTGGGCTGCGTTAGCATCGCTCTACTCCTCTTCCTTTTTGGTGTCTCGATGCCAATGGGGGAGAAGAGTAGATTTCTATTAGTTATGTACGGGTGCCTTGCCGGGGTTCGCCGTTAGCACAATGCCCCTTGCTTTCTCATTGCTTCTTATGGCATTGTGCTTTCCCCTTCGCTTTGTGTATGAACTATTTGCCTTCTTTCCGTTTTGGACAAGTTTGTACTATGTGCGTGAACCATGGATATTTATATTATGCTATGACTATGTCTATTGTTGTTTATAAAATCCTTGAGAACTCTAGCTCGGTTTGTCATCGCCAACCAAAAAGGGGGAGATTGAAAGGGTATTTTACCCTATACAAATTTTGGTTGATAATGACACCGTAGTTAGAGTGGACTAATGGTACTTCTAGTGTCTTTCACAGGTTCTAGTCCGATGCTATGATGAAAGGTCATCGGAGACCCCCCCACCATTTTGATAACGAAGCTTTTCACCAGAGTTTTCCCTTTTATGTAATTTGAGTCCGGTTAGGAGCTCCATACTATTAAGAGGGGTTCTCTCGATGAGCTTGTTGGGGATGATTACCTAAGACATATACACATCCCATTCTCCTACCTAATCCATCACCAAAGAGAGAAGAGAAGAAATCTTGTCCATCAAGCCCTTTTCTACAGATCCGGTTTTTAGACCGGTTGGACCGGCTCCCAGACCGGACCGTCCGGTGTCAGGATCAGAAATTCGAACCCCAACCGGGATTTCCGGATTACTTACTCCGAATCTATCCGGGTCTGGATACAGTGAGCATGTTCGGTTGAAGTCCGTTTTTCTGGGCTGAGAAGGACAGTCCGGTGTGTGAACCGGTCCAACCGAACTTAAAACCGGACCTTGCGAAATTGGCCTAAAACGGCTAGTTTTCTCCTTGAGTATAAATATCCCTTCTTCCACCTTGAGTATGTTAGGCATTCAGTTTATATTCTTCTTGAAGCTCTCCCTCTCTCTCTCCCATTATTGAAACACAAAAGCTTGAGGATCTCCCATTCTACTCAACCAAATCCAAATCCCTTTGGTAGAAAGGAGGAGGAGGTCTCGATCTACGTTTCCACCAAGCCAAAGTTCATTCCCCCTTGAGTTCATCGAGTTAGCTTGTTACTCTTGGGTTTGTGGGAAACCCTAGGCGGCTAGGGTCGCCCGGAGTCATTCGGCTTGTGATTTGCTCCGTGGAAAGTTTGTGAGGGTTTGGAGACTACCTTAAAGTCTACCACGAGTAAGTGAGCTATTCCTTCGTGGGATAGGCTCGGAGAAGAAGGTGAGCCTTTGTGGCGCGTGAGGAATCCTTCGTGGAACCTCACACCTCTCCAACATGACGTAGCCCCCTTCCCAAAGGTGGTGAACACGGGAATACATCTTTGTCTCCGCGTGCTTCGGTTATTCCTTAACCGATCTCTTACTTGTGTTGTTTACCTTGTGATAGCCTTCGATCTTGAAGTATCTTGTTCATCATCTAGGTTGCCTCACCTAGTTTGCATTTACGCTCACTTATATTCCGCAAAGCCTAAAACTTGCAAAAGATTATAAAGAATTTTGTAGAAACCTATTCACCCCCCCTCTAGGTTAACCATCTTACACTTTCAGAAATTAGGGCTGAAAGCTAACAGGTACCATAATTTTTGGAAGCTCTTTTTGAAACTTGAAATCCCTGCTTCCCTTTATGAAGGGCCTTTGTTCCACTACTATTGAGTCTCCACCTTCTACCTTTAGGCACCATTAAGAGAGCATAGTTGTCATTCTGTGCGCAGTGTCCCAAAACTTATTGATTAATGCATATTGTGATATTACTTGTTCTTGTGCTACTTGTTTCTAGTCACCCTTGTGAACTTTGAATGTGTCATATGCATCTATTTTCTACTCTATGAGGGACAAGCTGAATGCCACTATGCTATGTTTTCTGTATGTGGAACAAACAAACTTTTTCAATGCACGTTATTCTTGATCTTTGTTTGTAGCCTTTCATGTTGCATGCATAGTTACTTTGTATTGTTGTTAGAACTCCATCTTTTCATGCTTATGTTTAGAGTTCTTTGATCCCAGCTTTCAATGCTTGCAAATGGTTTGATCTCGGTTTTGATGGTGCATGTCACCTCAAAAATTATTCTTTTTATCACTTACCTACTCGAGGACGAGCAGTAGTTAAGCTTGGGGATGCTTTATACATCGGAAACATATCTATAATTTTTGATGTTCCATGCTTGTTTAGTATCTACTTTGATTTGCTTTGTCTACACTTTGAGGTGTTTTTATATCTTTTCTGGAACTAACCTATTAACAAGTTGCCACAGTGCCAATTGCCTGTTTTCTTCTGTTTTTGGTTCCAGAAAAGCAGAAAATAAATATTCTCGGAATTGGAAGGGATAAAAGCCAAAGTCAATATTTTACCGTGGGGGACACGAATCCAGAAGACGAGACGGAGAAGCAAACCAGGGCGGCCAGACCCCCCCAGGCACGGGCGGGCCCACCCCGCACCTAAGTAGGGTGTGGGGTCCCTGGCCACCTCCCAGCCTCGCCTCTTCGCCTATAAGAAGCCCCCGGGGATGAAACCCTAAAGAATCCATCATACTTCTAGAAAAAGTTCCGTTGTGCCACCGCCACCGAAGGGGAGATTCGGGGGGCAGAAAGTCTCTGTTTCGGCACACTGCCGGGACGGGGAAGTGTCCCCGGAGCCATCTCCATCGATCTCCACCACCATCTCCATCACCATTGCTGATTCCCATGATGAGGAGGGAGTAGTTCTCCTTCGAGGCTAAGGGCTCTACCGGTAGCTATGTGTTCATTTCTCTCTCTATGCATGATCTTGTGGTCATGAGCTTTGTAATCAAGTATATCTACCTTGCTACTCAAGTGCTTCATTAGATCTCTGCTCTCCCCATGTGTGTGAAAGTGACAGTGTGCACGCCATGGTGGCACTTAGGCTTGAGTCTACATAAATACTCCTTGTGCTTTAATAGATCTATGCTTTCCACACATGTGTGAAAGTGATAGCGGGCATACCGTGTGTGGCACTTTGTCTAGATTGAATATTTGTTATGAGTTATATTTGGAGTTGGATGTCTCTATGAAATTGTGGTGTTTGTTGGAACCATCTAGAACTCAAGGTGACAGTGTGGGGTTATCTAGATTGGGAAAGGCGGACTTTCAGGTGTGTTGTTATAGCCCTACCATGGATTAGAGTGTCCAACCGGAGAGTAGTTAAGAGTAGTATCATGAAGAGAGGATATTTATATGAGAGTGTTCACTAGTGAAAGTATGATCCGTAGGCCTTGTTTCTAAGCATTGAAACACCGTTTGCTACTAGATCTGTTGCATGTTTGCTTGCTTCCTTCTTGTTGCCTTTAGTCTCTACCTCACCGTCAAGCTCTTTTCTGGCACCGTTATCACTTGTATTTCATTATCTCTTCGCCGAACTAGTGCAGCTATATTGGGTGTGTTGGGGACACAAGAGACTTCTTGTATCTTGATTGTAGGGTTGCTTGAGAGGGATACCTTTGACCACTTCATCCCTGAGTTCGATAAACGTTGGGTGATCCACTTAAGGGGAACTTGCTGCTATTCTACAAACCTCTGCACTTAGAGGCCCAACAACTGTCTACAAGAATAGAAGTGCGTAGACATCAGACCACGAGGTGGCCACACCTAGGGCTGGCGCGACCAGGCCCTAGGGCGCTCCGCCACCAGATGTGGGCCCTCGAGCGCCCACCGACCTCGCCCCTTCGCCTATAAAGTCACCCCGATGCAGAAACTCTAAGAACCCGATCAAATCTCCACGAAACAGTCCATAGCCGCCGCCACCATTGTCCCTAGATTGGGAGGGGGATCTAAAGCTCTTCCTGGCACCCTGATAGAGGGGAGAGATCATCCTGGGGGCCTTCTTCATCACCAAGCCAGCCTCTGGTATGATGCGTGAGTAGTTCACCCTTGGACTATGGGTCCATACAATAGCTAGATGGTTGTTTCTCCTCCTTTGTGCTACCATGTTTAGATCTTGTGAGCTCCGTACATGATCAAGATCATCTATTTGTAATCATATATGTTGTGTTTGCGGGGATCCGATGGATACTGAGATACTATGTCAGATTGATTATTGATTCTATCATGTCTGTGTTATTTATGATCTTGCATGCTCTCCGTTGCTAGTAGATATCTTGTCCAAGTAGATGCTTGTGACTCCAAGAGGGAGTATTTATGATCGATAGTGGGTTCATGCCTCTAGCAATCTGGGGAAGTGACAGAAATCTCTAAGGTTGAAGATGTGTTGTTGCTACTAGGGAGAAAACAACAATCTTTTGTTCATGGAACAATTTTGTTGTTTACTTTACACACATTGCTTAATGCAATTATTTGTTGCTTGCAACTTAATACTTGAAGGGATTCAGATGATAACCTGAAGGTGGATTATTAGTCATAGATGCAGTTGGATGGTCTATGTATATTGCTGTAATGTCCAATCAAATCTCAGAGGAGTCATGGTGTCTAGTATATGCATTGTTATATTTTCTCAATCTGTCAATTGCCCTGTTGTAATTTGTTCACCCAACATGTTATCTATCTTAAGGAGAACACCTCTAGTGAACTGTGAACCCCGGTCCAATCTTTATCATTGATATATCATCTACTGTTACCGTTTACTTTCTACAAGAAACTACTATCTTCCACACTATACGTTTAATTTTTTTTTCCAGCAAACCGATGAGAATGACAACCTCACTGTATGTTGGGGAAAAGTTTTGAGTTTGTGTTGTCCAGGTTTCAAGTTGTTAGTAACATCTTGGAGTTGTTTCCTTCCTCCTACTGGTTCGATAACCTTGGTTTCATAACCGAGGGAAAACTTACTATTGTGTTCTTCACACCTTCCTCTTGGGTATTCCAACGAAGCTCTACAGTGAGTGAGCCGCAGCACATGGTCGTATCCCTCAATAAGGCCATGGTCTGTGAGTTCCCATGCCCTGTTGGTCTCCTTCTTGCCGGCCGTCGGGGTGACGGTTGGAGAAGTGGGCTACAGGTTGATGGAGCCTCAAGGGAAGATAGGTTGGCTGCTTCGTGGAGTTATTGCACGACAACAAGGATTTGCTGATGTGATCTTGGGTCGGTGGGGCGCCCGCTCCACTTTATTCTTGGGAGTGAATCCTCGATGGTATTGATGCCGTCGACCTTGATAGCTGAATGGCAGCTACTCCCTCCCTGCTCTCCAGCTGCAGGTTCTTGGCTGGCGAAAGGTGTTCTCAAACCTCCAGGCTTTCAAGCCATTATGGAGGCCCTTCAGATCCGGAGCGGTGTGCTCCCGCCGCTGTGCCCCAAGTGATTGCGTCCCCGGTGGTGCAGCGGTCGACGGTCATCGGAAGCGATTGATGGGTGCAGAAGGAGCTAGAAGAAGATTGGGATTGGATTGCTTTTTTTTTATTTTTGTCCTAGGGTCTTCAGTGCAAAATTTAATGGCCAGGTTAAAATGTTATTTATTTTAGAGGTCCTTTCTGTAAGATGTAATCCAGGGACGATGAATTGATTGCAGCTATCGGGTCCTTCGCGACCCCTCTTCTCGTTAAAAAAAAGGTGAAAATTGTGGTGCTCACAGTGTACAATTTTTGGCGTTACTACTTGCGGCAGGAGCTGTTGTGTGGCCGGGTACATGCATGGTTTTCTTTCTTGTTTCTTGTACCCGAAAAGCTGAGGAGCCTTTGATCCCCGCAGAAGCGCAGATGTACTGGAGTACCGCAGAAGCATCCGCTTTATCCACCCATCCGATCGACGGGCCATGACCCAACACCAATGAAACAAGCTCCCACCATGCATGTTCAAAAATCAAAAAGATGGCTCCGCATTTCTTTCTTTCTACTAGCACGATTCACTCTGCAACCTTGTAGCACAAGGCTACTAGTAGTGAAACGGTTAAAATAATCTCACGGGAAAAACATAACATTTACTCTTGCTGTATACTACTACTAGCTCTCTAGTAACATTTTACTCTTCTGTGGAAAATGTGGAAAAAGACCCCGAGAGAAAATGTGGAAAAGCAATCAAGTCTCTGTCCTTCACCACCGACGACGAAACTCTAGCTCCGGCCATCCTTTCGCCGCAGAGGACAAACCACTTTGCGACGAGAGAGCGCTGAACACCGGTGCAGAGCTCGAGCAGAGGCCTCCATCCTGGAGGTTGAAAAGACGCATCTCTGGCGTCTGAACATGCCTTCCATGTGGCCATAGATCGCGGGGCCAAACCTGGCCGCCGCGTGATGAGCTCCATGGTGCTGCGGGCTTAGCATAGTAGCAGGTCGCCTCACGATCACTCCATCCCTACTCCCCTCGCGACCGCGGACATCGGGAGAAGAACGGCGAGAACACGCAGAAAACCAGTGAGAACCAAGCCAGCTGACCTTATCAACTGAGTAACGGGCATTGTTTCAGGATTCTTAAGCACTTCATCCATAAAATGAAAATCACTCAAATCAACTCTGTGCTGGTTTATTCTGACGACACCGGCACCATAGTAAAACCTAAACACTACATTATTTGACATGACTTTCGGCCTAAAAATTACCGAAAATAGTCCAATACACATACATTGGCACATAATACTCTACAAATAAACTTCTAATCCTATGACCAAAATATCTTGCATCTAATAGACCCCATCAAAGGCTACCTAAAAAACATACACAGATGACTGCAATTACCAAGAAATTAGGGTTTACCCTTGAAGCATGCGAAGTCCTACCATGCAGCAGCCTCCGGTCACCGGATTGGCACCTCCACCATGCAGCTTCCTCAAGCCCCAGCACCATCCTTCACCATGACCATTGCTCCCCAAGAACACCACCAAATCCCTCCACGAAAACGACTCCAATCACTACACAGGCTATCCCATTAGTAGATCGGGACTCTACTAGCTTGCTAATATTTTGCAGCACCGAGTTTGGATGGAAATCTAGGCTGAAAATCGGTGCAACACCTAGTGTAAATAAGAGCAATAACAGCTAGAAAGAGGGAAGGAGGAAGAACAGCTAACCAGAGAGGAGAAGGACGACGGGCCGGTGATGTGTTATAAAGGGGCGTCGGGCGCGTTGTCGATTCGAAAACCGACCGCCTGGTCGTCTTTCCAATAGCCGACCATGGGCTGCCCTCCCCTGTCGGCCGACAGCGCGTCTAGGCGGGGCCCGCTGTCAAGCGCCGGTCAGCTTTTGAATTAAAGAAAGGCCCGGTCGGCTCTTGAATTAATGACGACATCCTGGTCGGCTTTTGAATTAAAGAGGAGCTCCGGTCGGTTTTTGAAAAGAAGATGGCCCATTAGATTTGCAAAATTTCTATTTCGTGTATTATTTGTGAAATTGAATAAAAATGTATTATTTAAAAATAATTAGCTACAGAATTACACGCATGACCTTGTACAAAGCAGTAAGTAAAACAAGGTGCTGCAGAATTACAATAAGGACCCCGGAAGAAAATGTGGAAAATCAATCAAGTCCATGTCCTTCACCACCGACGACGAAACTCTAGCTCCGGCCATCCTTCCGCCACTGGGGACAAACCACTTTGCAACGAGAGAGCGTTGAACACCGTTGCAGAGCTCGAGCAAAGGCCTCCATCCTGGAGGTTGAAAAGACGCATCTCTGGCGTCCGAACTGGCCTTCCATATGACCACAGATCGCGGGGCCAAACCTGGCCGTCACGTGATGAGCTCCATGTTGTTGTGGGCTTGGCATAGCGGCAGGTCACCTCACGGTCACTCCATCCCTACTCCTCTCGCCAACGCGGACGGCGGGAGAAGAACGGCGAGAACACGCAGAAAACCAGTGAGAACCAAGCCAGCTGACCTTATCAAGGGATCCGCCAGAGCTGAAGATCACCGCTTCATCCGTCTCTGACCAAGGGAGCACCGCAGCGGGATACCTCTTCCCGAGCTGACGTCAGATCGGGTCAGAATGATCCCGCGCCAAGCACCCACACCGCCTCACGCACCCAGTGGTCGCCGCCTCATCCTCCTCCCATCCCTCGCCACCAAGGTCGGCCAGGGGGAGAAGGTCGACTCGAGGCTACCAAATCTAGAGGCATCAGCACTTATTTAGAGGGCCTCAGACCACAACAGCAGCAACAACAACAACGCTCTCCATCCATAGGAGCTCGCTAGACCACTGCGAAGACGGCCTGCCGGCGTCGTGCAGGAACGCCGAAAGGGACAGGCCGGACGGTACCTCGTCGAACGCCGCGGGGGCAGACACAGAAATACCTAAACCTACGAAACCTACGACGAGGAGCCCAAGACCCTAAACTACCTATACTCGCCTCCGCCGCTATCAGGCGCCGTCGTAGAGGGCCATAGAGGGGCGGCCGCCTCCTATGCGTGGCCTGCGCCGCCTCCTGCACTATGGGGACGATGGCGGGAAGGCAGCGGGAAGGGGACAACGACCGGATCCTCCCTCCTTCCTCTCATGCTGCGCCGTGCTCTCCGCTTGGGCCGCTAGACCGCTGCCGTCATTCTTCGTCTTGCCTATGGCGCGTGAGGCGCTTTCTAGGTAGGTGGCCTGCTAGCCGCTGATAGGATGCGCTCGGGATGTCGGTTTGGCGCCCGCAAGGCTGGCCCTAAGAGCATCTCCACTCGTTGGCCGTTTCAAGACCGAAATTCGGACGTATTTGAGCCGGACGAAACTAGTTTTCGTCTAAAAACGCCAAGTTTCCTACTCATGTTTTCATGTCGAGTTCCCGCGTTTGGTGCCCGAGCGCCCCCGCTAGACTGGCCCTAAATAATAATAATAAGAGTAGAACCGTTTTTGTGTGTTTCTTGTAGCCAAAATAGGGGCCCTACATGTCAGGTTGTGTGGGCGATGGCTTAGCTTGCAAGAAAGAACGGGCATGGCATGGCGAGGGATGAATGCTCGATCAAAAAAAGTGGGTTTTCGAATGGGGCGAGGGTGGTGCTCTGCAGAAAACCACTACCTTTTGACCGTAGGGAGGTGGGCGTTTTGTACGCTAGCAAGACAACAAGGAGAGCAGAGGCGCGCGTCGGAGAGGGCACGCAAAAACGAACAGCTCGCCGCCACCACCACCACCACCTGCCCCTCCTCCCTCCCTCCCCTGCCGCTATAAAGCTGCTCTGCTCTCTCTGCCCCGCTCGCCGGGGAGCAGCAGCAGCCGCCGCCGCCGTCCGCCGTCGTCGTCGCGGAGGGCGACGAGTACAGCAAGGTAACACCGCCGGTCCCTGCTCTTCGTGTCCTTTTCCGTTGATCTGTTCATTGCGTGGCTTCGACGATCTTTGACGCGCGCGCGTGGGCGTGGCCCGTGCAGGCACTGGTTGCGGCCATGGAGGAGGCCCGCCTCAGTCTATGCTGTACCGCCGTCGTCGTTCACGGCGACAAGACGCTGGTGGAGAAGGTGTACGCCACCCTCCTGGACTCCAAACAAGTCTTCGACGCCATGGCCGCCAAACGCCCCTTCTCGCCCCTGCCCGACCCGGAGGTCTACAAGGTTGCCGGCCCTTCTCTCTCTCTCTCTATATATATATATATATATATATATATATATATATATATATATATCTCCCAGAATCCCGAGAAGCAACAAATTAATCTACTCCAGTAGTAACTCTCTCTTTCTGTGAGATGCTGCAGGAGGTGGCGGGCGTGGTGCTCGTGTTCGCGGATCTTGAGGCGCAGTGCAAGGCCAACTACGTCACCGCCGACGGGCTCCTCTCGGCCATGCGCGGACTCCACTGTTAGCACAGCCCTGCCGCCGAGTACTTTCCGACGACACCGACGAAGAAATTCCGACGAGACGACACGCATGTATCCGATAACTTCCGCCGAGATGCACGCACTGCTAGCCGATCGATTCTTTTGATCTAAATAGTATACTCACGTACGCACACGCAAAACAACTTTGATCGCCAAAGGCTCTTGTCGAGCCTTGCTTTCTTTCTTGTATTGCTCAACTCACGGTGTTGCTTACAAGGGGTGTACCCGTTTATATATATTGCTAGGCTATCACCTGATGCTATCCGACTAGAATATGAAGAGCTAACTCTACTCAAATACGTATCGGATATGCAC
Source organism: Avena atlantica (assembly GCA_910589765.1). Classification (NCBI taxonomy): domain Eukaryota; kingdom Viridiplantae; phylum Streptophyta; class Magnoliopsida; order Poales; family Poaceae; genus Avena; species Avena atlantica. The sequence goes on from OU342733.1 coordinate 19,928,994, forward strand.
GTGATTACCTAACAATCACCCCCTAATCACGTTGTATTACTCTTGTTTCGACCTGGATCCCAAATGCGCCGGTTGCTCCTCGTCGACGTCTTCCTCGGAATTGCTTTCGTCGTCCCCTTCCTTGGCACCCATGTCATTGACATTGCTTTCGCCGGCTTCTCCATGGCTTCACGTCGACCCTTTTCGTCCGCGTCCTTCTTTTCCGCGTCCTCCTTGTCGATATCGTCCATGACCGTGCCTTCGATCTTCACCGGTTTCTTGATGAACAAACATTGATTCTCGTACTCCATCTTCACCAGATAATTTACCGTCCAAAATTCTTTCTTCGGATAGTAGTCCAGCACGTCTCGCATTCGTGCTTGCATCGGTCGTAGTCGTCTCATCTCTAGTGCAGTCGGAGGCTCTGCGACATACTCTTATGCGTCCGACAACGCGCTTGTTTCTTTAGTTTCTGAACTTTGTGTGCCTCCACGTAGAGCTCCTGAAGCCAACGGCTCTACATGCAGCGTATCCTGCATGCCTATTTCTAAGCCAATTTCTTGACTCACCACCATATCACATGGCTCTTTCACTTCTGAACACTCCTTTGCCCCAAGCTCTTCACGTGGATCATCACCTCCTGTATTAGCGGATGATGAGCTAAACACAACACCTTCTAGCTCTGTTTTTTCTGACCACAGACTAGCCTTTTCTCCGGACACTTTTCCTTCTGGGAGTATCCCTAGTACTTCTGGCCTGGTGTCCACGCCTGGAGCACCCCCTAGGCCTTCAATCTCTTCTGGGTCTGAATTTGCTGACAAAGATAAGCTTGATTGATCCATAGTTTCTTCATACTCAAGATCCCACGTGATGTAAAAAGATGAATATTCCGGTTCCTTGGAGCCCCAATTCCATGATTTCTCTTCCTCAAAGACTACGTCGTCCGTGGAAACCACCTTATTGGTATAGGGGTTGCACAAACTGTATCCCTTCGAGCCTTCATAGCCTGTCATGATCATTGGAGTACTCTGATTCACCTTATGCGCCACACATCCAAAAGTACGAAGATGATCAACCGAGGGCTTTCGTCCGTACCATGCTTCATACGGAGTCATACCAACTCCACTCTCAGTTGGTTCCATGTTTAGCAAATACACAGCTGTATTGACTGCCTCACCCTAGAAGTTTCCTGGCAAACCTTTACTCTTCATCATCCTCCGTGCCATGGTCAACACGGTTTGATGCAGCTCGCCTTCCTGATCAATGCGTAGAGCTCTTATCTTCGCCTCCACCTTAAACTCTCCGGCTTCCTTGATCTTCTCGAATGCTTGTTGTGCTTGATACTTACTTTTCAGCAACACAATCCACATGTATTTACTATGATCATCCATCGCAAGCATGAAGAACTTATTGCCGGACGGAGTTGCAGGCGAAATTTCAACGCATAGACCGCCATGATCAGATTCTGAAGCTTCACTCGCCTCAAACGTGGCTTCACGTAGGAACCGGACACTCCGTTGCTCGTGATCCACACACGGTAGATCGTGATCCACTTGCGCCACAATCTCCGTACCCGGTGATGGAGGATCCTCCTCATCCTTCAGCTCAGTTACTTCGAGCATCAGCATCATCGGTCCATCATCATCTCCTTCCTCGGCGATGAGAGCCCTCTCCTTCGACGATTTCTTGCAATCCTTCTTGAAGTGACCGAGCTCGCCGCACTTATGACATCTTACTTTCTTGATGTCAAACTTCCTCCGCGGCGGGGCCTCGTCCTCGTCCTCCCCTGCGATATACTTTTTCGCTGGGCGAGAATCTTCTCTATCACTTCTGCTGCCAGATGCTTTATCGCCCTTCTTCTCCTTGGCGAACAACGCTCGAGCCATAAGCATGAGATGCTCATCCACTTTCGCGTCGCCATAGGTGATCTTCATCCGCTCGTCGTGCGCCTTGAACCGTCCAACTAGATCATCCATCGTGAGAGTCTTGAGATCAACGCATTGCTCGATCGCCGAGACAACGGGTGAGTAACGCGGCGGCGCCACGCGGAGGAAACGCCTCACAATAGAGATCTCATCCAGCTTCTCGCCAAGTCCGCGAATTCCATTGACCAGTGTAGCGACCCTTGAAGCAAAAGCGTCTAGCGTCTCATCTTCTCCCATCTCCAGATTCTCGTACTTCTTCTGCAAGGTTTGCAGGGTCGCCTCGCGGACGCGCTCGTGCCCAAGATTTAGCGTCTTGAGCGTATCCCACACCTCCTTTGCAGATTTCTTCGAGATCAGGTGTTGCATCAGATCCGTTGGCACCACCGAGCAGATGGCCGTGAGTGCTAGTCGGTCTAGGTGGTACTTCAACGCGCCCTTCTTGAACTCGTCGCCGCCTGGATCGACAGCCTCCCAGAATCTGGCGCCTTCTAACGCCCACTCCATCTGGACCGCCCAGACCGTGTAGTTGTCGCGGCTGTACCGCGGATACTACATCGACACCGGCGCACCCGCAGACGCGCCAGAATACTCGCCTAGCTCCTTGTCCGGCATGACCTCCCGTTACCAGGAGATCCTCCGCGAGGCTCTGATACCAATTGTTAGCACAGCCCCTGCCGCCGAGTACTTTCCGACGACACCGACGAAGAAATTCCGACGAGACGACACGCACGTATCCGATAACTTCCGCCGAGATGCACGCACTGCTAGCCGATCGATTCTTTTGATCTAACTAGTATACTCACGTACGCACACGCAAAACAACTTTGATCGCCAAAGGCTCTTGTCGAGCCTTGCTTTCTTTCTTGTATTGCTCAACTCACGGTGTTGCTTACAAGGGGTGTACCCGTTTATATATATTGCTAGGCTATCACCTGATGCTATCCGACTAGAATATGAAGAGCTAACTCTACTCAAATACGTATCGGATATGCACGTGATTACCTAACATCCACAAGGCCACCGGCATCTTCATCGGAGCCGAGGCGGCGGCGGCGGCGCTCAGGCCCTACCGCCCAACTCCCTCCTCGCCCTTCCCCACCCAGGAAGAGAAGGCCAACTACGTGCGCGACCTCGCAACGGACTTTGCCGTCCTGGTGGCGGACGCCAAGGGCCGACTCGCGGTCGCGGTTCCGTCAATGCCCAACTCCAGCATCCTCAAACCCCGCCACTTCATCCTCGTGGAAGGCGACGAATATTTGTTCAAGCACATCACCGCCACCTGCAAGGAATCGCAGGGACTCCTCGTCCGCATGATCGGCAAGGCCAACAAGGGCCCGTTCCCCCTCACGGATCTCGCCTTCAAGTTAACTAATAATGCATCATCCGAAAGTTGATTCCTTTCGCTCGCTCGTGGATTATATTAATTCCAGCATTGGCTACTTCTTCTGTGCTCTCTCGTTGTTTCTAATCTCTTGTGGACGATTCCATGTATCATGTATGCAGTAGCTGGTTGGCATCACACACCCAATATCCATCCTTCAGGCCCAGTGCAACCAAGGCTTCGCTACCGCCGACGCCGTCGTGGCCGGCATGGAGGCCCTCAAGTCCGTCACAGTCTTCTTCGCTGGCACCAGACTCGCAGCGCCTCTCCGTCCCCACAGTCCATGGCCGAGTAGCCCTCTCTCCAGCCCCAAGGAGGAGCTCTCCTACATGTGGGATCTCGCCGCAAGCTTCAGCATCCTCTTCTACGACGTCAAGTTCCGCTTCCGTGACTTACACAGTAGCTTGATTACCGACTCTGAAGCTGTCTGACCGCCGACTATGCCAAAGCAAACCTGTTTTATGCTACTCTTATGTTCGGATATTTTGTTTTGATCGGATGATTTTGTTCCAGAGAGCCTGCGCGCGGTTGCTTTTCACTACTATCAAAATTATGCTTTTTTGGGGATCTCTGTAGCTTATTATTTTGTGACTTTGTCTTCCATGTGTTTGTGTCGATTACTTATGCGCTACTGCATCCCATCCCGAAATAAGAGAATTTGATTTGTCTAGATTTACACTTATTTATACATGGTTTTTATACTTTCTTCCACTCATATTACTTGATTTGGATTTGTCAAAATTTGGATGAACCTATATACGAAATAGTGTATAGATTTATTCAAATTTAGATAAAATTTTAGTCAACTAATATGGGTCGGAGGGAATACGTGCAAATCAAAATCACCTAGTTCACGAACGAAGAACGAAGGGAGTTATCAAGAAAAAAAAAGCTTGTCTAGGTAGATAGAGCAATAGAACTGAACACCTAGTAATCTGGAGCGACGCTTTTTAAATATCATAAAAATTTCATAATACTTCCTCCGTCTTAAAATAGATGTCTCTTATATTTATATACTAATTAGTATCACTATAGAAAAAATGCATGCCGTTGCCGTGTAGACATGGCTTGCCGTGTGCCAAATAAATCGGAACACGACAAAGTTTGTCTTTGCCGTGTGTAATCCAGAAAGCACAAAACAAAGTACGCGAACACGATAATTTTTTTAAAAAAGAACACAGTAAAGAAATATACATGGCAAAGACCAACAAGGGAACATTGCAAAGAAAACACACTCGACAAAGTCGACAGCTGCACACACGTTATAGGTGTCGTCACGGCAACAAGGCGAGACCCGCGACCGAAGGGAAGCCATGCTAAGGAGCTCAGAGAGCAACAACTCAGCCTGCTCCTCCAAAGTTGACCTCAACAACTTATGCGGCAGGGCCAAAGAGCTAGCAGGAGTAGAAACAACTTATGCCCAAAAAGCAGGATGAGACACCTTGGAGGGGAGCGAGGCTTCACACCAGGTCCGGTGAAGAGCTGGAGCTTGACAATGCTCGTCTACGAGGCAGGGCAACGGCGACACTGCATGTCTTGCTAACAAGCTAAGTGGATGTCATGCATTGCGGCACTCGCGTGCCCGATGACCTTTCTCAAGACATCGGGAGCACCTGAAGGGATCTCTACAAACAGCGCAGTCCATGCAGTGGCAACACCTCCAGCCAGCCATTGTGCTCTCCCACCTCATGCTACACGCCCGGGCATGTGGCCAAGCACACGCCCTCTATGTTGGCGAATAGGATCTAGTCTCTCGATGTTGGCCAAGCAAAGTCTGGGAAGTCTCTCTCGATTTTTCTCCACTGCCGACCATCAGCGGGGTGCCTCAACCTCCCGTCTTTCTTACGGTCTTCCATGTGCCATTGCAACAACTTTGCATGCTCTTTGTTTCTAAAGAAATGTTTTAACCGTGGTATTATAGGAGCATACCACATAACCTTGGCAGGAACTCTCTTCCTAGGTGGCTCGCCCTTAACATCACCAGGGTCATCTTTTCTTATCTTATACCGCACTGCAGTGCATACCAGACATTCATCCATATTCTCGTACTTCTCACCGTGGTAGAGGATGCAGTCATTAGGACATGCATGTATATTTTGCACGTCGAATCCTAGAGGGCAGACAAGCTTCTTTGCTTCATACGTACTGGCGGACAATTCGTTCTTTCTTGAAAGCATCTTCTTCATTAGTACCAGCAACTTTTTAAATACCGAGTCAGTCACACCGATCTCTGCCTTCCACTTCAGCAATTTCAGTGTGCTACCGAGCTTCTTCTGGCCATCTTCACAAGTTTGCTATAACAATTTATTGTGGTCCTGTAATATCTGCTCGAACTGCAACCTCTCCTTTTCTGTATCACCGCCTCGCTTTGCATCAGAAATAACCCGACCAAGATCATCAGTGGGCTCATATGGTGCCCGTTCTTCATCTCCTTCTTCTTCATTGTCTTCCATTGCGGTATCAGCGTATTCAGGGAACATAGATCAGTAGTTGTCATCATCGTTCTTTTCTTCATCGCCGTCTTCTATCATAACCCCTCTTTCTCTGTGCTTGGTCGAAACATTATAGCTGGACATAAAACCGGATCGAAGCAGGTGGCTCAAAATGACTCTTGAGGAGGTGCGAGCCTGCTCATTCCGACATTCAACACATGGACAACACATAAAACCATCCCGCCACTTGTTCGCCTCAGTCACAAGGCGAAAAGAATCCACGCCTTCTCTGTAAGCGTCAGAGCGTCGGTCATCGTACATCCATGGATGGCTCATCTGCATCATACAACCATATATATCAAACGCAATCACGGTGCTAAAATTAGGACCGCGCGGTCTAATATACAAGAAAATAGTTGCTAACCTTTTAGGACACTTGAAAAAAAGAGGAGAAAATGTAAGTGTGTCTCGGACACCTCATATCATGTTTGTCTTGTGTTAACTCAAGTGGCATCGCTCTCACAGACATTTCATCGAGCACCTCTAGTGCATAAGATAGAAAAACCAAGCACAAATTATGCTCACACCTTCCCCCATGAAAAAATATAGAAGAGTTGTGCCATATATATAGGGCCAACCCATTTGTCCTGGTTTGAGACACAAACCAGGACTAATGGGTGTGTCAGGACCGCGCAGCAGGGACCAGACCCACCCATTAGTCCCGCTTTGTGTCTCAAACCGGGAAAAATGGTCTCTTATAGAGCGAAACAAATGAATTCGGGTTTCAGGCCATCCGATTCGGACCATTAGTCCCGTCCCCAGCCATGGTAGAGACTAATGGCTCGAACTAAAGGCCCTTTTTCTATTAGTGACAGTAGAAGCACACAACACCAGCCTTGACATGGACGCCTCTGGGACGGACACCTAGACGATGCAGCCCATGGCCATGCAACAGCAGGGACAGACGGGCAAGACGGACTAGCATTCGCCGTTGCGGGCTTGTAGGGGTGGCGTGGATGAGCGAAGCGGCCCCCAACGGCCGGGTCGGCCTTGCGGGAGGCTGGGACAGTCGCAGACAACACGGCGATGGAGGTGGCAGGCACAGCCGGAGTGATCAGAGCGGAGAGCACCACCGATGAAGGTGCACGGGAAGCCTCGAGCGCATCTCTCCATCTTTCAATGGCTGCCTAATGGACTTTTATTTACCTAAAGCCTCAACAATAGCAACAACTTGTGTGCGCATCACCATGCCCATACTATAGGAAAAAATGTCGCTGCCGTGTAGACACATCTTTGCCGTGTGCCAAACGGACCGGAACACGGCAAAGTCTATCTTTGCCGTGTGCCAAACGGACCGGAAAACGGCAAAGTCTGTCTTTGCCGTGTGTAACTCAAAAAGTACACGATAAAGTACGTGAACACAACAAATTTCTGAAAAAGAACACGGCAAAGAAATATACACGGCAAAGAAATATACCCGGCAAAGACCCACAAAGGAACACGGCAATGAAAATACACTCGGCAAAGTCGACAATGGCACACGACATAGGTGTTGTCATGGCAACAAGGTGGGACCCGTGACCCAACATGTCCATTTGACGGAAGGAGCTAACGGTTGCAGACGGTGGTCTCTTTTCCGTGTGCCCTCGCTGGTCCTTTGTCGTGTGTATTCTGCAGTATACATAGCAAAGGGCCTTTGCCGTGTGTATTTTACAGTACACACGGCAAAGTCCTTTTTTTTTCTTTTTTTCCCTTTTATCACATTACTCTTAGGAAAATAAAAACAATCATTCTAATTCAGAAAAATACAAATAATATATCAAAATTTGCATAAAAATAAGATCTATCTATCTACACTCAAATATTAGATATTTATATTGAATAAGAATCTTCATGCTCGCCGTTTTGACCATAGTTTAAAACATGCATTAAAAATTCAAAAATGATCGAAACAATGTGAAACCTTCGCGTGGTGTCATATTATGTGACATAGTTGGTATAAAACATATCAAACTTTGTATATTGATTATGTCTCAAAAATACCTTCACAAAATGACATATCTCATTCGAGGTTTCCTGGCTTTCGGGTCAAATGACTAATGTTATGGCTAGAATCAAGGCATTGTTTGTGATAATGTGCTCATATTGTCCATTCATGTGCATCATGGAATGGCGAACAATATTGCAGGAGGAAGTTTTTCTTTTCGTCGCACCAAAAAATCATTTTCCATTTTTCTGAGCGTAAAAAACGAGGAATTTTATGAAGCAACCACCAAATGGCTAATTCAAAATGCTACCACCCTATTTAAAAAAAATACTAGACCACCTTAAATGGACAATGTCCTAACAAGAGGATCTTAACCCATCAGTCCACTCCAGGTGAAAAAGACAAATTCCTGTCGAATCGGTAGGAAGTGGTCAGATATGAACTACATGTACATGATGCTATTTCATCAGAGATCCAATGAAAGTTTAGAGATGCTCAACTCCGAGCTAAGAATCTTCATACCTGTCGTTCGACAAAGTTTGTCGATAGTTTAAAAGAGTCATAAAAAATTCAAAAACGATCAAAACAATGCGAAACCTTCGCGTGGTGTCATATTATGTGACATGGTTGCAAAGAAAAATATCAAACTTTTTATATTGGATATGTCTCAAAAAAACCTTCACAAAATGACCTATCTCATTCGAGGTTTCCTGGCTTTCGGGTCAAATGACCAATGTTATGGTTAGAATCAAGGTATAGTTTGTGATAATGTGTACATATTATGCATGCATATGCATCATGAAATGGCGAACAATGTTGCAGAAGGAAGTTTTCCTTTTCGTCGCACCAAAAATCCATTTTCCATTTTCCGAGCGTAAAAAACGGGGGATTTTATGAAGGAACCACCAAATGGCTGATTTAAAATGCTACCACCCTATTTTTTAAAAGTACTAGACCACCTTAAATGGACAATGTCCCAACGGGGGGATCTCAAACCTTTCCATCCACTCCAGGTGAAAAAGACAAATTCCTGCCGAATTAGTAGGAAGTGGATCAGATATGAACTACACGTACATGATCTGATGGGCATGATTTTTTATAAAAATCATTTTTAGGTTCACAATATGCTATTTCATTAGAGATCCAATGAAAGTTTAGAGAGGCTCAGCTCCGAGCTAAGAATCTTCATACCCATCGTTCGACAAAGTTTGTCGATAGTTTAAAAGAGTCATAAAAAATTCAAAAACGATCGAAACAATGCGAAACCTTCGCGTGGTGTCATACTATGTGACATAGTTGCAAGGAAAAATATCAAACTTGTTATATTGAATATGTCTCAAAAAACCTTCACAAAATGACCTATCTCATTCAAGGTTTCTGGCTTTCGGGTCAAATGACCAATATTATGGCTAGAATCAAGGCATAGTTTGTGATAATATGCCCATATTGTGCATGCATGTGCATCATGGAATGCCGAACAATGTTACAAGAGGAAGTTTTTTTTCCGTCGTACCAAAAAGCCATTTTCCATTTTCCGAGCATAAAAAAGGGGGTTTTATGAAACAACCACCAAATGGCTAATTCAAAATGATACCATCACATTTTCACAAGATTATATGGATGTCATATTTGGATTCCTCACATTTTTCTGATCGATTTAGACATTTTATTTGTCGAATTACGATTTACGGATTTAAATATATGAATTATTCCATATTAAATAAAAAAGGAAATAAAATTATTTTATTTTATTTTTTATTTGGATTCAAGATTATTATTACTTATTTATTATTGTTTACTTAAATAGTTGTTTGGAATCTAAAACTGAGATGGGTGACATCATGGTCCAATAGTTAATAGGATTGATATAAAAGTATTGCCAAAAAGGTATGATTTCTTTCTCGAAAGGAACGAAGAAGTTAAACGTGCTAGAGATAGAGTAGTGTTAGGATGGGTGACCAAAGAGAAAGTTTGATTATGAGTACAATTTGACCTAATATTAAACATATAAAGGATTGATATATCCTATATGAGATTATCAAGTAAATAATATTCAAAAAAGTTTGAAACAAAATTGATTTTTTTTTAAAAAGGCGGTCTCTTTGCCGTGTACTTTTTCCACGAGACATACGGCAAAGACAGCTTCTTTGCCGTGTATTTTTCGAGGAGACACACAGCAAAGACACAGCTTCATTGTCGTGTACTTTTCGAGAAAACACACGGCAAAGAATAGACACCGTCATCTCCGCGGGAATCATTATCTTATTTTACTTTGTTGTGTCTATGCGTAAGACACACGACAAAGTCTTTGCCGTATCTTATTTAGAAAACACACCTTATTTAGAAAACACACGGCAAATAACCTTTGCCGTGGCGAACGTTGCTGTGTGTATACACACGACAAAGCCTTTGCCGTGTTCCGAAATACCTTTGTCATGTCTTTTGCCCACACGGCAAGGAACCTGCGTGCCGTAGTGTGGTCACGAGAGTCCGTTTTGTACCCTATTATCATGGAAGGTGTCTTAGTTTCCCGAGTTCAAGCGTTCCCAAGCTCTGAAGTGCTCCCTTCATTCAAGAAAATTGATATAGTATACTACTTCCTTCTATCCATATTAATTGACTTTAATTTGTTAAAAAAAATGAATGAATCTATATAAATAGTGTCTAAATTCATTCAAATCTAGACAAATTTCAATTAATATGGGCCGAAGGGAGTATTACGAAGTTCCAGAAAATTATGAAAATAAATTTTATGCATGTTGAATCCTACAATTATGCAAAATCTCAACTTGAATTTATTTATATTATCGACTAATAAAATTTGAAGATCTAAAAATGCGCCAGGGTGTGACCGTGCCACGGTGACATCTTTATGGTTCAGATTTGTGACAAACGCCCAGATCAACCAGTATTTGGCCATATTTTTTCCATGGGTAGTATCCCCTTGTTCTCTAAACCTGTCTTAAAACAATGGAAACATATGTCCATAACTTTTGCTAACTGCATGTACTTCCTCTGTTCAGAGACATAAGATATTGTAGCTTTATGAAATGAATATATTTATACGTATTTTAGTGTAGTTCACTTCAAACTTCTACGAGCCTATACACAAAAACATGTAGATACATTTGAATCATAAAGCTAAAACATCTTATATTTCTAAACGGAGGGAGTAGTAAGTAAAACCAGGGTTTTGATGTTAGAAAAATACTTCCCCCGTCCCAGAATAGATGTCTTAGGCTTTTTAAATTTTGAATGAAATACTAAATAATTTCTAGATTTATTTAAATTTTGAAAAACTTAAGACATCTATTTTAGCACAGAGAGGGAGTACTTAATTTCACACTAAGCATCACCATTTCACCATCTATTAGTATCATGACATCGTGAGATAGACGAAGGCAAGCAATGCCAACATGAATCTTTTATGTACCAACCAGCTAGCACACCAGCTGGTGCTGTTGCTGCGGCAGCCGGCAGGCATGCAGTCGTCCAGACAACGGTTCAGAGGCGGCAAGACAGTCTCTACCACCGTACCTTCTGCTTTCTGGCCTCCTCTTCTTTTGCAACACATCTGATCTTTCTCGCATCTTCCCATCTTTTGATCGCTGCATCTTGGCCATGTCTTTGTCCTAAATGACCCTTCTTAGCCAAATATAAAGTCACTTTTGGCCTCTCAAAAATTTGCAATCACTTTTGGGCCCTCTAATTCGCGTGACACCTCTACATAAATACGCCTCTCCCACGGGCGTTATTTTAAGGAGCCGTTATCTACACTCTGAAACGGCCATTGAGACTATCTCCAGCGGATAGACAAGAAAAAATAATTTTATTTTACTCTTCTAAGCTGCACGTAGCTAATCCCTAATCCCTAAAAACGGTTAAAGGAATAAGAGTCGCACCTAAAAAAAGGAAGCCAACTCGCTCAGATATACTCATCCGTGGCTTCTCCAGAGTATAATTTCAGCTGCCTCAGTCTACCACCTGAGCCGCCCAATATCACTGATGCCCCCAATTCAGGCCGGAATGGAACCGGAAAGATAATGCATCATGCCAAGCCTGGCTCAAATATAGGTTTCACTACTAATGGAAGACAATGGTGAGACAATGACTCGATGCGTCTCCAATCCACATGGCTCTGGCTAGACTATCTATTTCTAGCACGTCTCACGACAGCTCCAAGCTATGGTAGAACCACTGTTGAGAATCTGGAAATACGAAGCCAGCTAGTGAGTACACTCAATGTACTCACAAACCAAACATAGGATAGGAATAATCCAACAATCATACTACAAGGTAATAACTACAACTACAACACGGTAATATAACGGTGGCATAGCATTGCAAACAAAGGATATGTAGATACTGAGTCCAAGCTAGGTGAGTTTGGATTGAGTACCGCAATCAATCAATAACTTACCTAGTGTAGATACGGTTGTACCATATAGTACAAATCAACAATAATATCTCAGTTTCTCATCTCAGTCACACGGCATGCACAATCGATAATGGTTTGCCCCTGGCGGTATCCAACTATCGTACCTCCACCCCATTTGTGTAGGGTTCGCAGCATAGAAAACAAAAAAATTCCTATGATGGGAACAACTATGTACCAAGATCTATCTACTAGATACAATCAACGGGCGAATGTATATCCGTAGAGAACATACCCTTGAAGACCGACAAAGCTTAACGAGTTCAAACTCGTAGTTGATGTAGATGATCTCTTGCCGATCTCAAGATCGAGAGGAAGTCCTTAGCTCCGCAAATCAGCGACGCATCCGTGCTCGCACACACGTTCGAGGCACCGAGCAACCTCCGCCTCCTCGCTCCAGCGATGCAGCGGAAGCACAACTCTTTTTTGCCGAGTAGCCACCAGGGACATGTATCTCGCTAGTCCGAGACCATGGGGGATAATTACTAGAGGGGGAGAGAGATCCTTCACGAGGAGGTGTGAGTGAGAAGTGAGGAGAGGGGCTCCTTTTATAGGAGGAGGGGGGCACCCCAAGGGGGTGGCCGGCGCATGGGGGCTTCCCCTTGCCCTCCTTCCATTGATGTGGGTGTACACTCCACTCACAAAAATTCTTTTCAATTCCCTCCACTCAAAAACCCACTCAAATTCTCATTAAATTTCCACCAAATTTAATGCAAACTCTCATTAAATAAAACTCCTTTTATTTATTCAAATTTTTGTCAATTACTTTAATGAAAAACATTCACATATAACCCCTTGCTAGTATTTCATTTCACATGCAAAAACACTTTCTGCAATTTCATCCGAAAACCCGTTTCGGTATCTAGTGAAATAAATTCATGCGCATGTTATTCTTTCCGGCATGAAACTATTGCTCCAAATGGATGTCGGTGTCTCTTAAGTGTGTCACCCTACGGTTCGCGAATAATGCGGACATGATTGAGACCCCTCTCAGATCAATAATCAGAAGAGGGACCTGGAGATCCGTACTGACTCCCACACATTCAACGATGACTTTCTTGTGATCGTCAGAACCTTTTACGCTAGTATCTTAATTCCTTTGTTTCGCGATATATTACATGTCTGAGATTCAATCATAGGTATCTCCATACCTAGTTTGATCTCATTACTGACATGTACTCTTTTCTCGTTCCCGTGATATAACATTCTAGTGATCAAATCACTTGCTTGCAAGCTAATCAATGTGATATCACCGAGAGGGCCCAGAGCATATATATCTGTCATCGGGATGAACAAATTCCACTCTCGATCCATGGGCCTCAACATAACACTTTAGTAGTAGTGAACCCATCTTTATAATCACCCTATTACGGTGTGACATTTGATGTTATCAAGATACTCTTACGATGTTAGTGATTGACATGATCTCATGGTCTAAGGATTAGGATCACTTCGTATGATGTTATAGCAATATAAACTCAATGACTTTGATCGTAATGCTATACTTCGGATGAATGTTCATCGAACCATTACACTAATGTTGTGACCTCGTTATTAACAATATCCAATATCCGCGATCAAGAAACCTTGATCATCTTGTTAATCAACGAGCTAGTTTATGAGAGAGGCATAACTAGGAACTTTCTGTTTGTTTATTAAACACACATGTATTAACATTTCCGTATTAATACAATTATAGCATGCAAAATAAACATCTATCATATACTTGGAATATACATAATAAACACTTTATTATTGCCTCTCAAGTCATATTCCCTTCAGCCTCCTACTTGCACTAGAGACAATAATCTAGTCAGGGACGGAGGCAATGTTGGAATTATGCCCTAGAGGCAATAATAAAGATGTTATTATTATAATTTATGTTCATGATAAAGTTTATATTCCATGCTAGAATTGTATTAAGCGGAAACATTAATACTTGTGTGGTTTGTGAACAACACCGTGTCCCTGGTACGCCTCTAAGGACTAGCTCATTGATCAATGATGGTTAAGGTTTCCTAACCATAGACATGAGTTGTCAATTGATAATGAGATCATTTCATTGGAGAATGATATGATGGACAAACCCAAACTAAGCAAAGCAATTAGATCGTGTCATCGTGTTCGTCTTTGTGAAGCTTTTCTTATGTCAAATATTGTATTCCTTAGACCATGAGATAATACAACTCCCTGGTATCGGAAGAAAGCTTTGAGGTCATCAAACGTCATCCTATGAGAGGGTGATCATAAAGGTGTCTCTCAGGTGATCGGAAAGTATCTGTTGGGTTGTATGTATCGAGATGGAATTTGTCCCTCCCAAGTCGGAGAGATATACTTCGGGCCCACTCGGTAATCGATATCAACACCGCTTGCAAGCATGTGGTTAAGGAGTTAATCACAAAGTGATATCGGATTACAGAACGAGTAAAGTACTTGCTGTGAACGAGATTGAACTAGGTATGACGGTACCGACGATCGAATCTCGGGCAAGTAAAATATCGCGAGACGAAGGGAATATATATATGGGATTGATTGAATCCTGGCATCGTGGTTCATCCGATATGATCATCGATGAATGTGTGGGAGTCAATATGGGTGCCCAGACCCCGCTGTTGATTATTGATAGAAGATCATGTCTGCATATTCTCGAACCCGCAGGGTCACACACTTAACGTGTCTTGACGCTAGGATAGATTGGATAATTGGTTTATGAATTTTTGTTTGGAGTCTCGGATGGGATCCGGGACATCACGAGAGGTTCCGGAATGGTCCGGAGAATAAGATTCATATAAGGCAATGCAGTTTTTGGAGTTCGGAATTGTTCCGGGTTAGTCGGTATTGTACCGGAAGCTTCTAGAACCTTCCGGAAGGGGACCAACGTGGCCCCACCTTCCGGGAGGGGGCATGGGTCTATGAGGGAGTGTCCTGGCCGCATTGGGCCAGGGGAACAAGGCCCCATAGGGCCCAGCCGATCCTAGAGAGTTTAAATCGTTTAAACTAGAGATAGGGTTTCTAGAAGAGGGGAGAGTCCATGCCCCCCACTCCTTATCCTTTGGGCTTGGGGGAGGGGCTAGGGCTGCGCCCCCCCTCTATATAAAGAGGGGTGGGGGCGCACCAAACCCCTACACCTCTCCTCCAAACCCTAGCCGCCTTGCTAGCTTTCCTCTCTCCCTCCCGACTGTTTGCAGGCGAAGCCCTGCTGCAGAAATTCTCCACCATATACACCACGCCGTTGTGTTGTAGATCCAATCTATCTCTCCACCATACTTGCTGGTCCGAGGAAGGAGGAGACGTCGAGGTGCTGCACGTGTGCATCTCACGGAGGCACCGCCACTTGTGGTGCTAGATCGGATCGGATCGCGAGGAGGAGAAGCGAGTACGACTACATCACCCACGTTCCGACGAACGTTCCGCCGTGCGAATCTTCAAGGGTATGAAGATCTAATCCAATCTCTCTCGTTGTTTGCATCTCCTAGATATGATCTTGGCTTTCCCTCTGTTCGCTCCGTAGAAAATTTTGATTTACTATGCCGCGAAACCCTTCAGTGGTATCAGAGCTAGATCTATGCGTAGATGTGTTTCACGAGTAGAACGCAACATGGTTGTTGCGGGCGTTGATGTTTTCTGTTGCAAGCCTCTTGTTTGTGTTCTTCTTATGACGCGGGATAGTGAGATTGAAGCGGTCCAGGCCAACCTTACGCGACGTCATTCGCGAGACCGGCTCCGCACTTGACGTGTGGCTTGTTCCACACATGCGGCTGGTGGATGTCAGTTTCTCTCACTATAGTTGTCATGGGATTAACACCGGAGTTTGGCAACCATAATATCACCGTTGTGGCTTTCCGTAGGTAAGAATCGTTCTTAGCATCTACTCCCATAAGCCACGTAAAACATGCAACAACAAAATAGAGGCGTCTAACTTGTTTTTGCAGGGAGTGTTTTCTGTGATATGGTATGGCCCAAGATGTGATGTGTATAATGTATGCGATGATCATGTTTTGTAATGTTTCACGACTTGCATGTCGATGAGTACACAACCGGCAGGAGCCATATGGTTGTCTTTATAATTGTGTATGACCTGCGAGTCAACTTCTTATACGCCATATAATAGCTTTACTTTATCGCTAAGTAGTTAGCAATAGTTGTAGTTGCTATTCATGGTGTAAGCAATCATGGTGGAGTGATGGAGATCATGCCGGAACGCACAAGATGGAGATCATTGCGCGAAGATTGGCTATACCATGTCACATAAAGTTATATGCATGTGATGTTTATCCTTTTATGTATCTTATTATGCTTAGATCGCGACGGTAGCATTATAAGATGATTCCTCACTTAAAGATCAAGATAAAACTGTGTTCTCCCCAAGTATGCATCGTTGCGAAAGTTCGTCGTGTCCAAGCATCACGTGATGATCGGGTGCATAGACTCTACGCTCACATACAACGGGTGCAAGCCAGTTTTGCACACGCGGAAATACTTGGGTCTAACTTGACGAGCCTAGCATGTACATACATGGCCTCGGAACACAAGAACCGAAAGGTTAAGCATGAGTCATATGAATGATATGATCGACACTTTGTTGTCCACCATTGAAACCACATCTCTTCTCGTGAAGATCGGATTAGGTGTGGTGAATTTGGATCGTGTTCACTAAAACAACTTGAGGGATGTTGAATTTAGTGGGAGTTCATCTAGTAATTTGATTAAGTTGAACTATTTATCATGAACATAGTCTAAATTGTACTTGCAAATACTGTAGATCCCATGGCCAAGTCCAACTTCAACTTCAATGTTTTTGATGAGATAGAAAAGCTTAGAAACAATGGGTCTAACTTCACCAAATGGTTCCGCATTCTGAGAATCATTCTCGCTGGCGGACAAAAGGACTATGTCCTTGAGAAAGCGCTAGGTGACGCCCCTGCTATAGATGCGCCGGCTGATGAAAAAGCTGTTTATCAGTCGCGCAAGGATGATTATGATTTGATTAAGATTGCCATGTTGTATGCTATGGAATCGGATCTTCAAAATCGTTTTGAAGAGTATCCCGGGCCCTTTGAGATTCTTGAGGAGCTGAAAACTATGTTTCAGACTCAGGCCCGTTCTGAGAGATATGAGATCTCTAAGAAATTCTTTAGCTACAAGATGGAGGAAGGGAGTTCCGTTAGTGAGCACTCCATTAAGATGTTGGGCTACACTCAATGCCTTGAGCAACTGGACTGCAAGATTCCAGAGGAGCTCAAGGTTGACACTCCTAGCTACAAAAGTTTTGTAGTTGATCACAATCAGATTGGTTCCACTGATATGATCACTGAGCTCTTCGCTAAGATGAAAGTGGCGGAGGTGAACATCAAAAAGAATAATCATGTGTTGATGGTCAACAAGCCCCCCACCTTCAAGAAAGGTAAGGGTGCAAGGAAGCCCTTCAAGAAGGGCGGCGGCAAGCGCAATGCTCCTGCTGAGAAGAAGCTCAAGTCTGGTCCTAAGCCGAACACTGAGTGCTTCTATTGCAAGGACAAGGGTCACTGGAAGCGCAACTGTCCGAAGTACTTAGCGGACAAGAAGGCTGGCACCATCAAAGGTATATTTGATATACATGTTATTGATGTTTTCCTTACTAGCCCTCGTTGTAGTGCCTGGGTATTTGATACCGGTTCAGTTGCTAATATTTGTAACTCGAAACAGGAGCTACAGAATAGACGGCGGCTTGCGAGGGATGAGGTGACGATGCGCGTTGGCAACGGATCAAGAGTAGATGTGATGGCTGTCGGCACGCTCTCCTTAGTTTTACCTTCAGGATTAGTTTTAAACCTTAATAAGTGTTATTATGTGCCTGCGTTGAGCATGAACATTATTTCTGGATCGTGTTTATTGCAAGACGGTTATTCATTTAAATCGGAGAATAATGGTTGTTTTATTTATATGAGTAACATCTTTTATGGTCATGCACCTCTCATGAATGGTTTATTTCTTCTAAATCTCGAAAGGGATGAAACACACATCCATAACATTGAGGCTAAGAGATGCAAAGTAGATAGTGATAATACTACTTATTTGTGGCACTGTCGTCTAGGTCATATTGGTGTAAAGCGCATGAAGAAACTCCATTCTGATGGACTTTTGGAGTTTCTTGATTTTGAATCATTTGACACATGCGAACCATGCCTCATGGGCAAGATGATCAAAACCCCGTTCTCCGGAATGATGGAGCGAGCAACGGACTTGTTGGAAATCATACATACCGATGTATGCGGACCGATGAGTATTTCGACACGCGGTGGATATCGCTATTTCCTTACTTTTACCGATGACTTAAGTAGATATGGGTATATCTATTTAATGAAACATAAATCTAAAACATTTGAAAAGTTCAAGGAATTTCAGAATGAAGTGGAGAACCATCGTAACAGAAAGATTAAGTTTCTACGATCCGATCGTGGCGGTGAATATTTGAGTTATGATTTTCTCACGCATCTTAAAGAAAGTGGAATCGTTTCACAACTCACGCCACCCGGAACACCACAGCGCAATGGTGTGTCTGAACGCCGGAATCGAACCCTATTAGATATGGTCCGATCAATGATGTCTCTTACTGATTTGCCGTTATCATTTTGGGGTTATGCATTAGAAACCGCTGCATTCACTTTAAATAGGGCACCATCTAAATCCGTTGAGACGACACCGTATGAACTGTGGTTTGGTGCTAAACCTAAGTTGTCGTTTCTTAAAGTTTGGGGATGCGAAGCTTACGTCAAGAAGTTGATGCCGGACAAGCTCGAACCCAAAGCGGAGAAATGCGTCTTCATAGGATACCCTAAGGAAACTATTGGGTATACCTTCTATCACAGAACCGAAGGCAAAGTGTTTGTCGCAAAGAACGGTTCCTTTCTTGAGAAGGAGTTTCTCTCGAAAGAAGTGAGTGGGAGGAAAGTAGAGCTTGACGAGGTTATTGAACCTTCTCTTGAATTGGAGAGTAGCGCAGCACCTGAAATTGTTCCAGTGCCGCCTGCACCAACAATAGAGGAAGCTAATGACAAGGATCATGAAGCTTCGGACGATGCTGCTACAGAACGTCGCAGGTCGACAAGGTCGCGTGCCCCTCCTGAGTGGTACGGCAACCCTGTCTTGACTGTCTTGTTAGTAGAAGACAGTGAACCTACGAACTATGAGGAAGCGATGATGAGCCCAGACTCTGAGAAATGGCTAGAAGCCATGAAATCCGAATTGGGATCCATGTGCGAAAACCAAGTATGGACTTTGGTGGACCCTCCTAGCGACCGAAAGGCCGTTGAGTGCAAATGGATCTTCAAGAAGAAAACGGACGCGGATGGTAATGTTACCGTCTATAAAGCACGGCTTGTCGCGAAAGGTTTTCGACAAGTTCAAGGTGTTGACTACGATGAGACTTTCTCTCCCGTAGCGATGTTTAAGTCCATTCGGATTTTATTAGCAATTGCTGCGTTTCATGATTATGAAATATGGCAGATGGATGTCAAGACTGCGTTCCTCAATGGCAACATTGATGAAGAGTTGTATATGATGCAACCCGAAGGTTTTGTCGATCCTAAGGATGCTAGTAAAGTATGCAAACTTCAGCGTTCCATTTATGGACTGAAGCAAGCATCTCGGAGTTGGAACCTTCGATTTGATCAAGTGATCAAGAGCTTTGGATTTGTTCCAAATTGCTATCAAGCTTGTATCTACAAGAAAGTGAGTGGGAGCTCGGTGACGTTTCTGGTACTATATGTGGATGACATATTGATTATCGGAAATGACATCAACATGCTTAACCATGTGAACAGTTATTTGAACGAGTGTTTTTCAATGAAAGACCTAGGTGAAGCTGCTTATATATTGGGCATCAAGATCTATAGAGATAGACAAAGACGCCTGATAGCTTTAAGCCAGAGTACATACCTAGACAAAGTTCTGAAAAGGTTCAGAATGGATAAGGCAAAGAAAGGTTCAGTGCCTATGTTGTCAGGTAAGATATTGAGCAAGGCTCAGTGTCCAGCTACGGTAAATGATAGGGAAGCTATGAGCAAAGTGCCTTATGCCTCGGCCATAGGTTCTATCATGTATGCCATGATGTGTACTAGACCGGATGTGTCCAATGCTCTTAGTTTGACGAGCAGATATCAAAGTGATCCAGGAGTGGAACACTGGACAGCCGTGAAGAACATCCTAAAGTACCTAAATAGGACTAAAGAAATGTTCTTAGTCTATGGGGGTGATGAACAGCTTGTCGTAAAAGGTTACGTCGACGCTAGTTTTGACACCGACAAGGATGATTCCAAATCTCAGACAGGATACGTTTATATTTTGAATGGAGGAGCTGTGAGCTGGAGAAGCTGCAAGCAAAGTGTGATCGCGGGATCTACAGTAGAAGCGGAATACATGGCTGCTGCAGAAGCGTCAAGTGAAGGAGTTTGGATCAGAAACTTCATCACTGAGCTTGGCGTGGTTCCAAGTGCATTGGACCCACTGGAGATATTGTGTGACAACACTGGCGCCATAGCACTCGCTAAGGAACCAAGATATCATCCAAAGACCAAGCATATCAACCGCAAGTTTCATATAATCCGAGATTATATTGCAGATGGAGATCTGAAGATTAGCAAAGTACATACAGATCTGAATGTCGCAGATCCATTGACTAAACCTCTTCCACGTGTAAAACATGATCAACACCTCAGTGCCATGGGTGTGAGATTGTTACCAGATGTAAACTAGATTATTGACTCTAGTGCAAGTGGGAGACTGTTGGAATTATGCCCTAGAGGCAATAATAAAGATGTTATTATTATAATTCATGTTCATGATAAAGTTTATATTCCATGCTAGAATTGTATTAAGCGAAAACATTAATACTTGTGTGGTTTGTGAACAACACCGTGTCCCTGGTACGCCTCTAAGGACTAGCTCATTGATCAATGATGGTTAAGGTTTACTAACCATAGACATGAGTTGTCAATTGATGATGAGATCATTTCATTGGAGAATGATATGATGGACAGACCCAAACTAAGCAAAGCAATTAGATCGTGTCATCGTGTTCGTCTTTGTGAAGCTTTTCTTATGTCAAATATTGTATTCCTTAGACCATGAGATAATACAACTCCCTGGTATCGGAAGAAAGCTTTGAGGTCATCAAACGTCATCCTATGAGAGGGTGATCATAAAGGTGTCTCTCAGGTGATCGGAAAGTATCTGTTGGGTTGTATGTATCGAGATGGAATTTGTCCCTCCCAAGTCGGAGAGATATACTTCGGGCCCACTCGGTAATAGATATCAACACCGCTTGCAAGGATGTGGTTAAGGAGTTAATCACAAAGTGATATCGGATTACGGAACGAGTAAAGTACTTGCTGTGAACGAGATTGAACTAGGTATGACGGTACCGACGATCGAATCTCGGGCAAGTAAAATATCGCGAGACGAAGGGAATATATATATGGTATTGATTGAATCCTGGCATCGTGGTTCATCCGATATGATCATCGATGAATGTGTGGGAGTCAATATGGGTGCCCAGACCCCGCTGTTGATTATTGATAGAAGATCATGTCTGCATATTCTCGAACCCGCAGGGTCACACACTTAACGTGTCTTGACGCTAGGATAGATTGGATAATTGGTTTATGAATTTTTGTTTGGAGTCTCGGATGGGATCCGGGACATCACGAGAGGTTCCAGAATGGTCCGGAGAATAAGATTCATATAAGGCAATGCAGTTTTTGGAGTTCGGAATTGTTCCGGGTTAATCGGTATTGTACCGGAAGTTTCTAGAACCTTCCGGAAGGGGACCAACGTGGCCCCACCTTCCGGGAGGGGGAATGGGCCTATGAGGGAGTGTCCTGGCCGCATTGGGCCAGGGGCACAAGTCCCCATAGGGCCCAGCCGATCCTAGAGAGTTTAAATCGTTTAAACTAGAGATAGGGTTTCTAGAAGAGGGGAGAGTCCATGCCCCCCACTCCTTATCCTTTGGGCTTGGGGGAGGGGCTAGGGCTGCGCCCCCCCTCTATATAAAGAGGGGTGGGGGCGCACCAAACCCCTACACCTCTCCTCCAAACCCTAGCCGCCTTGCTAGATTTCCTCTCTCCCTCCCGACTGTTTGTAGGCGAAGCCCTGCTGCAGAAATTCTCCACCAAATACACCACGCCGTCGTATTGTAGATCCAATCTATCTCTCCACCATACTTGCTGGTCCGAGGAAGGAGGAGACGTCGAGGTGCTGCACGTGTGCATCTCACGGAGGCACCGCCACTTGTGGTTCTAGATCGGATCGGATCGCGAGGAGGAGAAGCGAGTACGACTACATCACCCACGTTCCGACGAACGTTCCGCTGTGTGAATCTTCAAGGGTATGAAGATCTAATCCAATCTCTCTCGTTGTTTGCATCTCCTAGATTAGATCTTGGCTTTCCCTCTGTTCGCTCCGTAGAAAATTTTGATTTACTATGCCGCGAAACCCTTCAGGCAAGGGGGACGAGCGGGGGCGAGACCCCCCCTGACGATCCACTTTTCCCGTAATAGCGATTAGCGCTAGGTTAACTAGGGCCTTTTTTCGCTTCGTTCGCCCCCCCCCCCACGCTTTAGATGTGTCGTGTGTAACAAAACGTGAAGCCCTGCAAAGCCCATCAGTTCATATGTACCAACACTAGTAGGAGGCAAAATACAACAATGTAAGGCCCACCATGGAAGACAAAGGGTCGGGAATACCGACCTGATACCAGCAACAACAGCACGCATCGCTTCGGCGTTTTGGTTTCAGATTGCGTTCGACGGCGGCTGGCGAGGGCAGCTTGGTTTCCAATTTCCAATCTATCTAACAAGAATGTAAGAAGGGGTGGGGGTGACCAGCGATCCGCGTGCCACAACAACTCGCCTGCTCCGACGAACGGACGGCCGGTCGGCGGCCGCGAAGATCAGTATGATCGGCGATGAAGAGTCAAAAGAGAAAGGTATTTTACTCATTTCTAATTTTGTTTTCTATAGTATTAGTTGTTAGCTCAACTCCAATCATTAAACTAATCTGTGCCTCTATAAAACTATATAATTGGAATAGTCCAGATGTGCTTGTGTGGAGATGAAAAGGTGGAGGATGGAATAATTTCGTAATTATTTCCCATTCCATTTGCTTGTATGGCAATCGATTAAATTATCCGTCGATTCATTCAAAGATGACTTATTGAATTGCTGGTCTGGAAAAGAAATTGCTATGAAGGTCCTAAGATTATCAAATGGTTAGACGAGATTTATAGTCATAGAGTGGAATTTAGAATTGAGCTTTTCTTTCGTATTGCCAAAAAAATTGGTATTTTGTGTTATAAACGCTAAGAGTGAGAGTTCATATGTTGTGATGGTTAATATCCACTTTTTTTCTAGTACAAAACCCCACAGATGATCGTTATTTTTTTCCGCCCCCCTCATGCTAAAATCCTGGCTTCGTCCCTGAATCTAGTTACATAGTGATAAATCTAACACCCATGGAGTTCTGGTGTTGATCATGTTTTTCTCTAGGGAGAGTTTTAATCAACGGATCTGCTACAGTGAGATCCGTATATACTTTACAAATCTTTATATCTCCATCCTTGACATGCTCGCGGATGGAGTGAAACCGACGCTTAATATGCTTGGAATTCTTGTGAGACCTTTGTTCTTTGGCATTGGCAATGGCACCATTGTTATCACAATAGATCACCATTGGGTCCAACGCGCTCGCAACCACACCTAGTTCGGATATGAACTCCTTCATCCAAACAGCTTCCTGAGCTGCTTCCGAAGCAGCAACATATTCGGCCTTCGTTGTTGATCCCGCCACCACGGGTTGTTTGGAACTCCTCCAACTAACCGCTCCACCATTCATGAGAAATACGTATCCAGATTGAGACTTAGAGTCATCCGGATCGGTGTGAAAGCTAGCGTCGACATAACACTTAGCGACGCGCTCTTCTTCACCTCCGTACACGAGAAACATATCCTTAGTTCTTCGCAAGTACTTAAGGATATTCTTGACCTCTATCCAGTGTTCCAAACCTGGATCAGATTGGTACCTACTAGTCAAACTAATAGCATGTGCCACATCCGGTCTTGTACATAGCATGGCTTACATTATAGAGCTTATGGCTGAAGCATAGGGGACTTTGTCCATTATCTCTCTTTCTTCCGTCGTAGCCGGACTTTGAGTCTTACTCAATGTCTTCCCTTGCGACATAGGTAAGAACCCCTTCTTACTTCCATCCATTTTAAACTTCTTTAAAATCTTATCAAGGTATGTACTTTGCGATATCCCTAATAGGCGCCTTGATCTATCTCTATAGATCTTTATGCCTAATATGTATGACGCTTCACCTAGTTCCTTCATTGAAAATTTGTTGTTTAGATAAATTTTAACACTGTTTAAATATCTATATCATTTATGATCAATAATATTTCATCCACATATAATATCAGAAATGCCACATTGCTCCTACTCACTTTCTTGTAAATACAAGCCTCTCCATAAGGTTGGACAAATCCGAACTCTTTGATCACCTCATCAAAGCGGAGATTCCAACTCCGGGATGCTTGCTTCAGTCCATATATGGATCGCTGAAGCTTGCATACCTTGTTAGCATCCTTAGGATCGACAAAACCCTTTGGTTGTATCATATACAACTCTTTTTCAATATTACCATTGAGGAACGCAGTTTTGACATCCATCTGCCATATCTCATAGTCGAAATATGCAGCAATTGCTAACATAATCCTAACTGACTTTAGCATCGCTACGAGAGAGAATGTCTCATCGTAGTCAACTCCTTGAATTTGTCGAAACCCCTTTGCGACAAGTCGAGCTTTATAGACGGTCACATTACCATCAACATCAGTTTTCCTTTTGAAAATCCATTTATTCTCCACGGACTTTCGGTCATGAGGTAAGTCCACCAAGTTCCAAACTTGATTTTCGTACATGGATTCCATCTCGGATTTCATGGATTCTAACCATTTGTTGGAATCTGGGCTCATCATCGCTTCTTCATACGTCACATGGTCATCAATTTCATCAACCATGAAATTCATAACAGGGTTTTAGTATAGCTCGGGAGTTGCACGTGACCTACTAGACCAACGAGGTTCGGTAGTGCTCTCTTTCGGAGTTTCATGATCATTATCATTAGTTCCCTCTTCAATTGGTGAAGCCAACTCCGGAACGACTTCCGGCGCTGCGCTACTTGCCATACTATGAAGAGAAGGTTCTACAACCTCTTCAGTTCTACCTTCTGACTACTCACGCCTTTCACGAGAAACTCTTTCTCTAGAAAGGATCCATTCTTGGCAACAAAAACCTTGCCTCCGGATCTGTGATAGAAGGAATACCTAATAGTTTTCTTAGGGTATCCTATGAATACGCATTTTTTCGCTTTGGGTTCGAGTTTATCCGGTTGAAGTTTCTTCACATAAACATCGCATCCCCAAACTTTAAGAAATGACAGCTTAGGTTTGTTTCCAAACCACAATTCATACGTTGTCTTTTCAACGGATTTAGATGGTGCTTGATTTAAAGTGAATGCAGCAGTTTCTAGTGCATATCCCCAAAATGACAGTGGCAAGTCCATCAGAGACATCATAGATCGAACCATATCCAATAAAGTACGATTACGACGTTCCGACACACCATTTCTCTGTGGTGTTCTGGCAGGTGTGAGTTGTGAAACAATTCCACACTCTTTCTTATGAGTGCTAAACTCGTAACTTAGATACTCTCCTCCACGTTCGGACCATAGAAATTTGATCTTTCTATTACGATGATTTTCCACTTCATTCTGAAATTCCTTGAACTTTTCAAAAGTTTCAGACTTGTGTTTCATCAAGTAGATATAACCGTATCTACTCAAATCATCCGTGAAAGTAAAAAAATAACGATATCCACCTCGCGCCGACACACTCATTGGACCACATACATCGAAATGTATGATTTCCAATAAATCTGTCGCCCGTTCCATTGAACCGGAAAATGGTGTTCTAGTCATCTTGCCCATAACGCATGGCTCACATGTATCAAATGATTCAAAATCAAGTGATTCCAAAAGTCCATCCGAATGGAGCTTCTTCATGCGTTTAACGCCAATATGACCTAGACGGCAGTGTCACATATATGCGGATATATCATCATTAAGTTTAATTATTTTAGCACCAACATTATGAATATGTGTAACACTATTATTGAGATCCAACAGAAATAAACCATTCATCATCGGTGCATGACCATAAAAGATTTCATACATATAAATAGAACAACCATTGTTCTCGGATTTAAATGAATAACCACTTCGCATCAAACATGATACAGATACAATGTTCATGCTCAGTGCTGGCACCAGATAACAATTATTCAAGTTTATTACTAATCCCGATGGTAAGTGGAGAGGCAGCGTTTCTACAGCGATCACATCAACACTTGATCCATTGCCGACACGCATCTTGACCTCACCACTTGCTAGTGGTCGCTTGTTCCGCAGCCCCTGATTCGAGTTAAAAATATTAGCAACTGAACCGGTATCAAATATCCAGGTGCTACTGCGACTACTAGTCAAGTACACATCAATAACATGTATATCATATATACCTTTGTTTGCCTTGCCGGCCTTCTTGTCTGCCAAATACGGGGCAGTTGCGCTTCCAGTGGCCAGTCCCCTTACAATAATAGCACTCGGTATCAGACTTAGGGCCAACTCGGGGTTTCTTTTCAGGCATGGCAACCGTCTTGCCGCCCTTACTTCCCTTCCGTTTTCCCTTCTTGTCTTTCTTGAAGCCAGTGTTCTTATTGATCATCAACACTTGATGTTCCTTCTTGATCTCCACTTCTGTAGTTTTAAGCATTGACAGAAGCTCGGGGAGAGACTTCTTCATGCCTTGCATATTATAGTTCATCACGAAGCTCTTATAGCTAGGTGGTAGAGACTGCAGAACACGATGGATTCCTAAGTCAATGGGAATCGTTATTCCCAAGGACACAAGCTTATCGGCGTAAACCGACATCTTGAGTACATGCTCACTTACGGAGCTGTTCTATTCCATCATGCAGCTAAAGAACTTTTCTGAAGCATTGTAGCTCTCTACAGCCGCATGTGTGTCAAAAATCATTTTCAACTCACCCATTGTGTCAAATGCATTGCCGTTTTCGAAGTTCTGGCTCTAGCCCATACAATATGCCGCAATGAACTAAGTTGTGGTCCTCCTGACGAGTCTGATAGACATTCTTCTCCTTGTCAGGGGCATCATCGAACGGTGGGGGGTCCAGCGGCGCTTCTAGCACATATTGCTTTTGTGCAGCAGAGAGGAGAATCCTCAAATTCATGGCCCATTCGGTAAAGTTTCTACCGTTCGTTGCAAATTTCTCTTTCTCCATGAACACATTGAAATTAAAAGCAGGTGGTGCCATCTACAACAGAATTTGTAAAGTTTAGACTAAGCTTATGATAGATTGAGTTCAACTAATCCAAATTAAGAATGAACACCCACAAAAAAAGACATACCTCGTGCCTTTTTGGTGATTACATGAACCAAATCCACTACACCAAGTACAATCATCACGTGAGTCGGTGTAGCTTCAAAGGCGACCATCAAATGGGCATCATATCTACCATATGACTCATGCTTAACCTTTCGGTCCATGTTCCGAGGCCATGTCTGTACATGATAGGCTCGCCATGTAAGAACCTTAGTATTCGCGTGTGTAACTGTCTTACACCCGAAATATGGTCGTGGATCCAAGAACACATTCTTATCTTGATATCTAAATGAGGGATCATCTTATTATGTTAATAAAATGCCAAACAAGCAATATAAGATGCAATCAAACATCACATGTTTATAAGTGAAATGATATGGTTCTTGCACTTGATCTCCATCATGTGCACCATGGTATGATCACTATAATACCTCTATGTGTAAGGCCAAGGTCTATGGAACTTACACGTTATGTGTGTTGTAAGAGTATCAACTTATACTTATACTTACAACATCACCATATCATGACACTAGCCCAGCAACAATCTAAACTAGACGCCTCTAATTTATCCATTGCAAGTTTTACGTGGCTTAGGGCTTTTGAAGATAGAACCGTTCTTACCTACGAACACGAACCACAACAAGGATAACCAAATTGCTGACAACTCATTGCAAATTAGATATTGACTATAGTAGGAGAGACAGACACCCGCTAGCCACTTATGCAAAACTAGTTGCATGTCAAGCGTGGAACTGGTCTCATGTGTGAGGACATGTAAAGTTTGTCTGGGCCGCTTCATCCCACTATGCCACCAATATCTAAAGTACAAGGGAAGATCTCTTTATCCGTTTCTTGGGAACGGCTTCCGAGGCACCGACTGGAGCGCTACGTTGAGTTGATGTGAGCTTCGACCCGATCTTCGGATGAACCCTTCGACGATGTTTTCAGGCGAGCATCTCCCCCCTTCAGAAGAAACTTCCTGGCACATACATTAAGGGAGCGTTCGGTATTTACCCCCAGTTAAGACTTTTTATACTAACATGATCATCATCGCCCACATATACATATGTGTACTACCCGTGCAAAGCATCTACGCATAGGTCAGGCACTGATACCACTGTAGGGTTCACATCATAGAAAACAAAAAAAAACTATGATGGGAACAACTATGTACCAAGATCTATCTACTAGATACAATCAACGGGCGGATGTATATCCGTAGAGAACATACCCTTGAAGACCGATAAAGCTTAACAAGTTCAAATTCGTGGTTGATATAGACGATCTCTTGCCGATCTCAAGATCGAGAGGAAGTCCTTAGCACCGCAAATCAGCGTCGCATCCGTGCTCGCACACATGTTCGAGGCACCGAGAAACCTCCACCTCCTCGCTCCAGCGATGCAGCAGAAGCACAACACTTTCTTGCCGAATAGCCACCGGGAACATGTATCTCGCTAGTCCGAGACCATGGGGGATAAATACTAGAGAGGGAGAGAGATCCGTCACGAGGAGGTGTGAGTGAGAAGTGAGGAGTGGGGCTCCTTTTATAGGAGGAGACGGGCACCCCAAGAGGGTGGCCGGCGCATGGGGGCTGCCCCCTTTCCCTCCCTCCATTGATGTGGGTGGACACTCCACTCGCAAAAATGCCTTTTAATTCCTCCACTCAAAAACCCACTCAAATTCTCATTAAATTTCCATCAAATTTAAAGCAAACTCTCATTAAATAAAACTCCTTTTATTTTTTTCAGATTTTTTCAATTACTTTAATAACAAACATTCACATATAACCCCTTTCTATTATTTCATTTCACATGCAAAAACACTTTCTGCAATTTCACCCGAAAACCCGTTTCGGTATCTAGTGAAATAAATTCATGCGCTTGTTATTCTTTCCGGCATGAAACTATTGCTCCAGATGGATGTCGGTGTCTCTTAAGTGTGTCACCCTACGGTTCGCGAATAATGCGGACATGATTGAGACCCCTCTCAGATCAATAATCAGAACCGGGACCTGGAGATCCGTACTGACTCCCACGCATTCAAAGATGACTTTCTTGTGATCGTCAGAACATTTTACGCTAGTATCTTAATCCCTTTGTTTCACGATATATTACATGTCTGAGATTCGATTATCGGTATCTCCTTACCTAGTTTGATCTTGTTACTGACATGTACTCTTTTCTCGTTCCCGTGATATAACATTCTAGTAATCAAATCACTTTCTTGCAAGCTAACCAATGTGATATCACCGAGAGGTCCCAAAGCATATCTATCCGTCATCAAGATGAACAAATTCCACTCTCGATCCATGGGCCTCAACACAACACTTTAGTAGTACTGAGCCCATCTTTATAATCACCCTATTACGGTGTGATGTTTGATGTTATCAAGATACTCTTCCGGTGTTAGTGATTGACATGATCTTATGGTCTAAGGATTAGGATCACTTCGTATGATGTTATAGCAATATAAACTCAAAGACTTTGATCGTAATGTTATACTTCAGATGAATGTTCATCACACCATTACACTAATGTTGTGACCTTGTTATTAACAACATCCAATGTCGATGATCAGGAAACCTTGATCATCTTGTTAATCAACGAGCTAGTTTATGAGAGAGGCATAACTAGGAACTTTCCGTTTGTTTATTAAACACACGTGTATTAACGTTTTCATATTAATACAATTATAGCATGCAAAATAAACATCTATCTTATATTTGGAATATAAATAATAAACGCTTTATTATTGCCTCAAGGCATATTCCCTTCAATTTGATACATCAACAATTTTGGTGACATCTCTTTGTTTAATTATTAAAGGTGGGTGCTTGTCGATTCCTTACTTAAGTTTACCTCTAGACTCAACATGGACTCTCATAGTGTGACCGACACTGAACTGTTCCGTAACCTGGGAATAGGGTAGCTACTACTCTCGAGAGGGTGCTAATATCATCCACCATAATGCACTTACTCATACTTCCGGGGTACTAGTCTGCAAGCACCTGGCAAGTACACCCACACAACCGTTTATGCTAGCAAGACACTCTCCCTAGCCACCGACCTAGTCTCAAGACATCAGTATTATGACAAAGTGAATTGAACACACCCTTAAACTGGTTAAGGAATGCCTAGCTCCAGAACCTTCGTAAGGTTTATCCCCGGCTGTTGCTCTAGCAATGAAGGAATAAACCTTGCCACGTGGGTGGCATCGAAAAGAGGCTAGGATAGGTTACATAAGCGAGGGTCTTACCACAGGAACAACAATGATAGAAGGGGTTCTAGGTTTATATTAGTGGCACCAGACTAACCGTATCTTGTTTGGAGGTTGGTTCAATTTAATCTAGTTAACAATAGTAACCACTCCATACAACAGATAAATATTTCATCAACACATTACATAAATAATGCAACCTGGTATGAGATGATATAAGACAAGAAACAAACATTAGTCAAACAATAGTTAGTGTCGTGGTATTGGCACGATAGATGCTACTGGGGGTAGCTTACGTAGAGGGAGCAAGGCGACGTAGGAGAATCTGGGAGCGAGATTGGCACACGATGTATCCAGGTTTACGTCCCCTCGATGGAGAATCGCTACGTCCTGCTGTCAATCCAGTATATGATCATAGATTAGTTTACAAGGGAGCCGCCGTAGGCGGAGGGAGAGACTAGATCTAATCTAATGTGGGAGAGCATACCCCGTGGGGATGCCCTTGGTGGATTTATATATGCATCGAGTTAGGGTTTACAAGTATTTGGTGGGTTACATACTGCAGTCGCTATCTTGGGCCTCTAGTCGGCGAGTCGGCTGGATCCAGTATGTGCCAGTCGCCATATTTGGCGAGTCGATCCGCCTAGGGTTAGGCTTCAGTCGGCTCAATCCAGCTGACGACTCCGCTTTGTGGGTATACCCCGATTGGTATTCCACCATCAGTAGTCCCCGAGCGCGTCAGGGACTCGGCGATGACTTCAAGCCGCTGAATCGGCACAGGTGATTCTAGGATGGATTCGATGGTGAGTCGTTGGAGAGCTCCTGAAACAGAGAAATAGCTCATGAAGTAGCCCAACCGCCAAGGTGATTCGACGCTTCGGGCGAGTCGTCATTGGACGGAGTCGCCCCTTGGAGAAGTTTGGCTGGCGCCTTGTCAAATTGCTGTCGTAGAGGATGTGGAGGCCACCAAATCGTTGATGATGAAGTCGCCAAGTCAGCGCAGGCGAATACGCGAGAGCGAGTCTGCGACAGCGAGTCCCCGAGCGTGTTGAGTAAGGGAGGGCGAGTCCGCGGTGGCGAGTCCCCGAGCGTGTTGAGTACGCGAGGGCGAGTCCATGGTGGCGAGTCCCCGAGCGTGTTGAGTACGCGAGGGAAAGTCTGTGGTGGCGAGTCCCCGAGCGTGTTGAGTATGCGAGGGAGAGTCCACGACGGCGAGTCGCCGAGCGTGGCCAGTATGCGAGGGAGAGTCGGTGGCGAGTCCCCGAGCATGTTGAGTACGCGAGGGCGAGTCTGCGGTGGCGAGTCGCCGAGCGTGTTGAGTACGCGAGGGAGAGTCCACGGTGGCGAGGCCCCGAGCGAGTTGAGTACGCGAGAGCGAGTCCGCGGTGGTGAGTCCCCGAGCATGGCGAGTACGCGAGGGAGAGTCCATGACGGCGAGTCCCCGAGCATGTTGAGTTCGCGAGGGCGAGTCCGCGGTGGCGAGTCCCCGAGCGTGTTGAGTACACGAGGGCGAGTCCGCGGTGGCGAGTCCCCGAGCGTGTTAAGTACCCGAGGGCGATTCCGCGGTCGTGGAATCACGCGCACACGCAGTATGTCTAGGAGTAGTCCCCGAGGATCGAGTTAGCTTGTAGGGGCGACTTGATGCTCTTTTGAGATGCATATTCTGAAAATAGTAGTAGTTGTTGCCGAGCATGACGAGTCCGCGTTGAGCGAGTTCGCGAGAGGAGAGTTCGCGGTGAGAAAGTCCGTGTGGGGAGAGTTCATGGTGATTGCGAGTCCGTGAGGGGTGATACGTCGAAAACGTATCTATAATTTTTTATGTTCCATGCTTGTTTAGTATCTACTTTGCTTTGCTTTGTCTACACTTTGAGGTATTTTTATATGTTTTCTGGGACTAACCTATTAACAAGATGCCACAGTGCCAGTAGCATGTTTTCTTCTGTTTTTGGTTCCAGAAAAGGCAGAAAATGAATATTCTCGGAATTGGATGGGACAAAAGCCAAAGTCAATATTTTACCTTGGGGAACACGGAGCGAGAAGACGAGATGGAGGAGGGCCTCTAGGGGGCCACACCCCCTAGCCACGCGGCCAGGCATGGCTTGCGCCTGGGGGGTGCAGCCGCCTCGGGCACCCTCTCGGCCTCCCTCTTCGCCTATAAGAAGCCCCCGATACCTAAACCCTAAGGAACTGATCAATCTTCCATGAAACAGTCTGTAGCAACCGTCAGCATCGTCCCTAGATCAGGGGGTCTGAAGCTCTTCCCGACACCCTGCCAAAGGGGAGAGATCATCCCGGAGGCCTTCTTCATCACCATTCTAGCCTCCGGTATGAAGCATGAGTAGTTCCACCTTGGACTACGGGTCCATGTAGTAGCTAGATGGTTGTTTCTCCTCCTTTGTGCTACCATGTTTAGATCTTGTGAGCTCCATTCATGATCAAGATCATCTATTTGTAATTATGCATGTTGTGTTTGCAGGGATCCGATGGATATTGAGATTACTATATCAGATTGGTTAATGATTCTATCTTATTGATTCTATCATGTCTGTGTTGTTTGAGATCTTACATGCTCTCCGTTTCTAGGAGCTATCTTGGCCAAGTAGATGCTAGTGACTCCAAGAAGGAGTATTTATGCTCGATAGTGGGTTCATGCCTCTATTTAATCTGGGGAAGTGACAAAAATCTCTAAGGTTGTAGATGTGTTGTTGCTACTAGGGAGAAAACAACGATATCTTGTTCATGGAACAAGTAGATTGTTTACCTTACACACTCTGCTTAAAGCAGTTATCCATTCCTTGCAACTTAATACTGGAGGGGGTTCGGATGATAACCTGAAGGTGGATTACTAGTCATAGATGCAGTTGGATGGCGGTCTATGTATCTTGTTGTAATGCCCAATCAAGTCTCATAGGATCATGAATGTCTAGTATTTCATTGTTCTGCCTTGCTCTGTCCTGTCAATTGCCCCGCCGTAATTTATTTACCCAACATGTTATGTTGTTTATCTTAAGGAGAACACCTCTAGTGAACTATGGACTGATGACCCACAAGTGTAGGGGATCACAATAGTCTTCACGGGTAGTATTACCCAATTTATTGATTCGACACAAGGGGAACCAAAGAATACTTGCAAGCCTTAACAATTGAGTTGCCAATTCAGATGCACCTGGAAATAGTTCTTGCTCACAGAAGTTTATTAGTAGTAACAGTTTGTAGTAGCAACAGTAAAGCAATAGCAACAGTACAACAAGAGCAATAGTAACAGTAATAGTAAAAAGTGGGATTCGAGTGCAGTAGGCATAGGGATGGATGGACGGGCGTTGCATGGACGAGTCTAAACATGTAACTTCAAGATCTAGGGCATTGCAGATATAGTCATACGTGCTCGCAATGAGAACTTGCACAACATATTCTATCCAGCCAGCCCGTGGCAGCGGGGCCTCTAGGGAACTACTAGCAATTAATGTGCTCCTTTTAATAGGGCACCAGAGCAAAGCATTAACACTCCATGAACACATGTGATCCTCACACCACAGCCATCCCCTACGGTTGTCCCAATTATTGTCACTTCGGGTCCTTTGGATCCGGACAATGATATGTGTACACAACTTGTAGATAAGATCACAAACAATACTATCATAATGATTCAATACTAAGTTCAGATCTGAGATCATGGCACTCGGGCCCTATTGACAAGCATTAAGCACATCAATCTGCAACAAAGTCAAATAGCACTAATAGAGATACTAGGCACTATTCCCTAACAATCTTATTCGATTACATGATAGAACTCATCCAATCCCTACCATCCCCAAGCCTACAGGGGGCGATTACTCACTCATGGATGAGGGAAATATTGATGGTTGATGGAGAGGCGTTGGTGATGACAATGACGATGATCCTCTCCAAATTCCCCGTCCTGGCAGGGTGCCAGAACGGAGTTTCTGGATCTGAATCTTGGTTTCTGTGGTGGCGGCGCAGCGGAACTCTTTCTGGAAAAACGTCGAACCCCCCTCGGTTTTTGGGTCAAGAGGCAACTTATAGGCGCAGAGGGAGGCCGAGGGGGTGCCTGGGGAGGCCACACCCCCTAGGCGCGTGCATGGCCCACCCACGCCTGGCATGGGTGTGGGCCCCCTAGGATTCTTCTCCGTCTCGTACTCTGGCTCCCTGTGTCTTCTGGTGAAATAGGATTTTTGGCATATTTTCCCAGATTTTTCCTGATAGTTGATTTTCTGCACAAAAACTAGACACCAAGGTAATTCTGCTGAAAACAGCGTCAGTCCGTGTTAGTTGTATCCAAATCACACAAGTTTAGAGGAGAAACAATAGCAAAGGTGTTCGGGAAAGTAGATACGTTTTGGACGTATCAATTCCCCCCAAGCTTAGCTTATTGCTTGTCCTCAAGCAATTCAGTTGAAAACTGAGTGCGAGAAAAGAACTTTCACGAACACATTTGCTTCATATGATGTATATATTCTCAGCACAGGAGTAGATGCTTGGACAATTCATAATAAAGAGTTTGCAACTAGGTCTACTCAATAGTCATTGGAAGCTATGAAGAGAAACCAACTCAAGAATAATAAGTAGCAAGAAACATAAACATAGGCAACATTGCAATGCTCATAATAAGGTATGATAGAGTGGTATCTCGCTTGCCTTTGTTTGAAGAGCACAATATAAATGCCAAGGAACCTCTGAAGTTCAAGTGAAGAATAGAGATAAAGATATCAGAGATACAAGCGTCAAATTCATCACATAATTAACCAAGTTTTGGAACAAACACAAGAATGACAACTATGCTCTCAAGAAGGTGCTCATAGAATAAGTGGTGACTCAACAAGGAAGTGAAAAGGTTTTGAAAATTTTGAAAGGCTTCCAAATGCTGAAAGTAAGGTACTCATTAGCTTTGAGCTCTCATTTCCCCTATCATGGGCATATTTATATGGTTAAGGTGAAAGTGAGGTCCACTCTGAGTTATATGCTTAACAGACCATAAACTGGAAATCCCAAGTCCCTTGAGTACGAGGGCCGCTCCGCATGCTACTCAACTTTGGTTACCTGTAAGTTCTTGTCATTGTAAATCCATGCATATCATAGAGAACCTCCAATGGGGTACCCCTTGCACATGATACATGAGCTATCCTGTGATCAAAATGACAAGGCAAGCAGATAATGAGCATCTCAGCGGTCTTTTTATTTACTATATGCATAGCATTTTATTGAGGATGCTTCATAAATGTTCATTATGGTGATGCTGCAAGTTTCCACCATGATTAGGCATGGCTTAGGCTAGCGGCCCAGGCGTTTCTCTAACACAATGTATAAACTCCGTGAACTCACAAGCTCCCCTTTTATTTCTCACCGACGACATCCGCAAAAAAGAGCAAGGTATCAACTAGATAAATATCAAAAAAGTGTTGAAAGCGTTCCCCATGATAACACGGTTCTGCTAACTCCCAACATATAATTTGCAAGCATATAACTTTCATGGACATGTCACAATGGTTCAGGATTATTAAGTGCAAGGAATAAAGTGTGCCATCAAGTTCGTGAGAGCTTTACTAACTAACTTTCTCAAAACAGACAAAAAAATATTTGGAAGAAAACAAGGAATATTGAATATGCACTGAAATAGCAAATGATGCTAATAGGTAGGTGTGGTGGACACTGTTGGCAATATTGGTTTTGGGAGCTAGAAGCAAGGGTAGAGCTTATACTCAGTGCAAGTGAAGGCTAGCAATAGAGAGGGAGCGACAAACGAGAGAGCAATAACTATCATAATCATGCTTGCAACAAAACAGGACTAATTATGGCATGAAAGTGATACAAGAACTCTGAGGCAAAATAAATCATCGAGCCTTACTGACTATTGTTTCGTCATATACATGCATGAGCATGTGCCAAGTCGATTCACATGAAACGTTCAGAGGAGGATACCACAATATCATACCAAATTATGAATAAAACAATGCAAGCAAACATTCATATGACATGCTACAAACTATTAGCAAGATGGAGCTAATCACAAGCAAGCAAGAACTACTAAGCATTCATAATAACATAAACCTTGCACGAACATGCTAAGCATGCTCACAATGATGAGTATATGTATAAAAATAAAACAAATAGAATTCGTTACCGGCCTCTTACCACTCCTCAAGTTGTCTTAATCTTCATTATTGCCCTTCACTTGTGTGACTTGAATAATAACATGAAACCAAATTCCACTGAGGACGGCTGAACCCTGCAAAGAACTCACAAAACCAAAGAAGAACAACAAATATTATTGGTGTTTTCGATTTTTTAGAAACAAGCAAACAAAGAAAAACCAAACAAGAAGCAAACAAAGCAAAATAAAGGAAACAAACAAAGCAAAATATTTTTGGAGTTTTCTTTTAAGGCAAAGCAAAACCAAAAAGCAAAGAAACAAACCAAGAGAAACAACGAAAATATTTTTGGTATTTTTGTGTTTTTTGAGAAAGCAGCAACAAGAACCGAAAAGAAAGTGAAACAATGGATATACAAAGAACCGGCGAAACATGATATATAGCTGAGTGTGATGTCGGTATACCTCCCCCAAGCTTAGGATTTTGTCTAAGTGGGGCTCAATCCCATGGTGCCCAAGAAGGCGCACCTCCGTAGTACGTCGAGGAGACTCCCTCTTCCTGGTATGAGCTCGAGGACTCCCCTGTGTAGTACACCGAGGGGTTGTATGAGGGTGCTTCCCCCTGATAGTGTCCATGGAAGCTAAGAGAGCGCATCTTGTCATCCATCTCCTCCTTGGAGCATGACAAAGGTCCCTGAGAAATACTGAACAAAGTAGTTTGGGGTAGAGGGATCTCTCTCTCTCTCTTCCCCGTCAATAAACAACATTCTATAAACCAAGATCTCAAGGGTAGAGTTAGTGGTGACAAAGTGATGTGCCTTCATGGCAGCAAGGTCAAGCCTCCGAGGGGCCAAAACTATATCATTTGGATCAATAGCAAGGTCCAAGGCAGCAGCAACATTGTAACACCCTCAAAATCGGACCTATGCAAGTTTTAGCGAAACCCGCCAAACCCGCATAGAAACGATTCAAAGGTGCCCACCAGGCACTTTCGTGCGGGTGGAAAACGAAGTAATAGCATTACACAACAGTCCTCGATGGGACCCACAGAACAGATATATATAACAGCGACTCAATGAGTCAAGAATACAGATATAATATACAAAGATCCAAATCACCTTGAAAATGATAGAGCGTCCGACTACGGACAAGATGCAAATGGGGCTAAGAGCCCTGAAGAATAACCAATGGCGTCCATAACCCTGCCCAGGCCAAGCCGGAAGGGTAACCCTGCTAACGACGTCGATCTCAAAACCTGCTTAAACAAAAGGGGTGCCGACAAAGGGCAAAGGAAAAAGAGGAGCGTCAGTACTGAGGCCAGTACACGGCGAGACTAGAATTCGGCGGTCCTCGCCTACATAGGTATGGTGGACTGAGCGGCAGCGGCAGCATACACTGAACACCCTATAGAGACTCGAGACAACTGGCGGCAATCAGAGAGGGGTAAGAAAGACCTATTCGGAACCAACCTGATACTACCATCAAACAAACCCATCCTGGCGTTTCCCCCTCGATACCAAACGAGGAAGTCAACCGAGGAACTCACACAGTTGGCAGTTTTACTTATTCAGTTATAGTTGCGGCACTTTACTAGTCATGTTTAAATAATCGTCCTGATAAAGTAGGCAGTGGGCACTTTTAGTTAACCATTCCGTTATAGTTACAACACTTACTAATCAGATACAGATAGCATGAGATAACCCAAAACCCAGCAGTTGTTGGTACTTTTATTCAGCCATTCCGTTGTAGTTGCCATACTTACTAGTCAGGTACAATGGTCGCAAGCGACAATCCAAACAAGAAATTGTGGGCAGTATTATTTAGCCATTCTATTATAGTGAAGCTGATTACTAGTCATTATAAAGTCAAATTTATAGCAATAAACTTTAGTTATGCTTGTCTATGGTCGAGATACTGTGCTCCAAGTCGTCCATAACCGCGGACACGGCTTTCAGAAAGTTTTAACCCGGCCGGGGTGCACAAATAGCAACACACACACGATCAACCTCGGAAAAACCAAATCAAAACCCAACGAGGTCTTCACGACAGAGCAATCACAAGATTCAGAAATATTTCAGGGGGCCACCCCTTGGAGTACACCCGCAACGAAGTAAGCAAGCTCCGAGATGGACTCAAGGTTTGCGACAATGGCTGTAAACGACAGCAAATCCCCAAACGGGGACTGTCGATACCGCGAAAACACTCCGCTTCCAAAACAGTACAGCGTGCTCCTCACACAATCGTAAATAAAGCAGTAAAGCATGGCATAGGTACAGGATAGTAAATAAAACCTCAAACTAGTTGTGGCCCCAAGAAATAAGACTGAATCAAGCTCTGGCTAAGGGGGGCCCATACTCCCCATATGTGGATAGCGCGATAAATCAAGGAACAGGTATCAAGTACTCGGGGTCCTACGGGACACAAGTGGGCGTTCGGAAACCAAATATTATCTATCACCCACCGATGCCTCTGCTTACTTCAATTTTAGTTGT
Source organism: Avena atlantica (assembly GCA_910589765.1). Taxonomy (NCBI): domain Eukaryota; kingdom Viridiplantae; phylum Streptophyta; class Magnoliopsida; order Poales; family Poaceae; genus Avena; species Avena atlantica. The sequence goes on from OU342733.1 coordinate 19,968,442, forward strand.
TAAACATGAATTAAAGTGAACAATAAGTAAAACTATGATCATCTTCAACGTCAACATGCGGCAATACATCAACAACTATGGCACTGAATGACACGCAACAGCACTTGAGCAAGCGACTACGACGCGCAAGTCCAACTATCTACCAAACAACAGGTAATAGGATGTGTCCAAGGCAATATAGGGCTGCACGGTATATCACAGGTACAGAAACTAAAGCATCGCAACACAGATAGCAATAGATCAACAGGAGGGAATAAATACTATAAAGGTAAGATAGGTAGAAAGGGGAAGATGCTCGCCTGAAAACATTGCCGAAGGTTCAACCGAAGATCGGGCGAAGTTCACATCAACTCAACGGCCTTATCCGCGAAGAAGCAAACCACTAGAAGAAACACCGGATGCAATATTTAATACTACGGCAGAAGATCGGCATCATGCATGTATGATGTATGACATGGCAAAGGTGCGATGCGATTAGGCCAGATTAAGCGGAACCGGGGTCCCGACAATTAATTAGGTGGTTCATGTTGTTTAGCTACCCCGCAAATTAAATGTTGTTTAAAAAGGCAAAAGATAGCACCGGTTCGCTACACAGATTTAGATGAGGCCAATACGAGACTAGATTTGCCCGCATATGGGCCCCATATTTAATTATTAGGTGAATCGGCATAAGGCCCCCAAACCACATGATATGCATGCGAGATGACAATTTAACATGCAACAAGTGATAATGTCATTTTATAAAATAGGGCTTCGAGGAAAGGGATCACACGTTAGGGTTCGGCAGATCTTGGGGTTCCGGGGTTCGGGGTTGGTCTCAGGGTTCAGGCTTCGACGGGGGCGTTCTCGGATAGCGGAGGTAGGTCTTGTCGCGTCCGTGGTTTTCGGGTCATGCCGACGGTCATGGCGTTCGGGATGAAGAACTTGGCGTATCCATGTCGACGACTTGGGCGTCCGGGTGCTATGCATCAGATCCGGGAAGAAGTGCTTGTCGCAACTGAGGTCTTCGGGTACGGGGGTCTCGGCGAACTTGGCGCGTCGAGGTTCGGTATCCGGTTCCGGCGTCGTGGTCTTGCATAGATCTCCGGCCCTCGACTCGGGTCGGTCTTGATGGCACGAGTGTAGATCTTGTGGTGTTGCCGCACCGTCGGGATAGAGGCATCGGGGTTCTCGAGTCCGCGTGGCGATCTTGACATTGTGGTGGCCGATGGAGATCTTAACGAATGTCGTGAATTCTTCTGGTTCCGTGATGTAGTTCTTACCGGACTTCTCGGAATCACTTGGAATCATCTTCACGTGTTGTTCTTCGAAAAAGGAGACGGTCTTGGACTTACAAGCGTCAGGAGTACTTGTCGAATTCCTGGACTCGGCATTGGATCGATCGTCTGAATCAACACATCGGAAGGGGGTCCACGAAGCGAGCGTCAGGGAGGTTGCAGGGCGGACTCCGGCGAGCGGGTCAGGACAGCCTGAGCGGCGCGAGGAGGACGAGCTGGACGCCCCTGGCGATGGCAGCGAGGGAACCCGCGACCGGGGACGACGCACGGCAGGCGTGGCCAGAGCCCACGGGGCCGAGCTCGACGACGGAAGGCTAGGCGGAGGCGGAGGAGGGCGGCCGCGGCCAGAGGCGCTGGAGAGGGGGCGGCCGGTGAACTGCGGAAGGGAGAGGCGCGGCGGATGGCGGCGGGAGGAGCTCGGAAGAGAGGCGGGGAGGAGATGCGACGGAGGGGAGGCGCGCAGGCCGGGGCCGGTGGCGAGCGTCGCGGCCGGCGGCGCGGAAGGCAGAGGTTGCGGACCGGTGGCGTCCGGCGAGGGAGGAGCACGCGCGGCGGCGGCGCTGGCCCGGGCTGGAGCAGAGGAGGCGCAGCCGGTGGCGCCGGTGGACGGAGGAGGGAGGGGCCGCGCGGGACGGAGGCGTGCCGTGGCCGGAGGCGGCGAGGACTGGGGAGGCTCGGGGGCGCGCGGCGGAAGGCGCAGGACGGCGAGGCGAGCAGGGGCGGTGGAGGTGGTTGGGGCACGGGCGGACATGGCCTGGGCGGTGGCGGGGCGAACGGCGAGGCGGGCGAGGCGGAGGCCAGCGCGGAGCGGCTCTGGTGCGGGAGGAGGCGGCGGGGGGAGCTCGGGCGGGGCCTGGCGGTGGGTGCGTGCGGGGGTGAGCGGCGGCGGTGGAAGAGGGAGAGGGAGGAGACGGCCGCGGGGCCGGAGGCGAGGCGGGCGACGCAGGGGGGAGAGGGGGCCGCGCCGGGAGGGCCGGTCACCGGAGGAGAGAGGGAAGGGTGGAGCGGCGGCGGCGAGGCGGGCTCGGGTGAGCGCTGGAGGGAGAAGCGGGGAGGCTGCGCGCGGGGGGGGGAGAGCACGTGGGGCCGGGGGGAACAGCTGGTGGTGGGACCTGGCAGAGGGTGGGGTCTGAGGTGGTTGGGATCGGTGCAGGGTGGGGCCACGCGGGCAGGGCGGTTTGACCAGGGGCTGGTGGTCGGTTTGGGAGTGCTGAGGGTGGGAGGTGGAATTGGGGTGGGTTGTTGAGGTGGCTAGTTTTGATTGGAGGGGGGTGGCCAAGGTTGAGGTGGCGAGTTGCTATAGGGCGGGGTGATGTGGAGGGATTGGGTGGGTAGATTAGTTGGTAGCTGTAGGATTAATGGGGTGGGCCGTTTGTATTTTCTGGGGTGGTCGTTCGGGTCATCGGCCCGTTCGACTGCCCCACTTAAAAATAATTAAATGATTTATTCGTTTTAAATACTCCGTTTGTAAACCGACAGCAGACAACAAAATAATCCGGAGACCCGGGGTTTGCGTTTTGAAAACAAGACGGGCGTTTTAGAAAATAAAGACAGGTCTTTCTGCAAATAGTTTTATGCAAGCAAGTGCAAGATGATGACGATGCTCAAATGCAATGCGGCATGATGACATGAGCATGCGGTCACGATGATGCAATGCACAAAAACAACGCGATTTTCTAGTAGTGGTTAATTGCGGGATGCCACAATTCGACACCACTAACAATGGTTCTCGCCCTCGAGATCCGCCTCATGGTACCGGAAGGAAAAGTCGGTGATCTTCATCTCCTCGCTTCGTGTAGATCCTCGCGACACCACTAATAAGAGGTCGTTGTTCCCGTTCGTCAAGAAAACACTCCGGATAAACAACAAACGAAGTTAAAGGTAGGGTCACCTCTAGCTTCGATGGGAAGGGGGAACCGATGCATTCTCTTCCACTTCAATGTACAAAAGCGAATAGAAGGGGTAGTCGGCATGGGGGCCAGTCCATCACGCACCCAAACTATTACTCTGCACAATCAGTGGAAAAACGTGCAACCATTCTCGGATTCAGACTGAAGATCTCGACAAGCGAGGTTCGGAACAAAGGAGTGATGCAGACTCTGCATCGGATCTGGCGTAGATGATGTTGCCGCGTCGGAAAAACACCGGAAGGCACAAACAAGAAACAAAGAATGGTACCACAGATAAAGGATTCCTCGGACAGCATGAACACCGGATGGTAGAACACCGTTATCAAAGGAGGGAGCGAAACCTTTAAGGTACGACAGAACCCAACCACGAGAATTCCTGGACTCGAAGAAAAGATAAGAGAGCAGGCTCAAAACACGTCGAGATAAGAGGAGAATAGAAGAGGGGTAAGGAGTAAAATCAGACCTAACCAGAACTATCCAACCGATTTTGCAAAACAGTTTTGACACTCTACTTCGGCCGTTAGCTAGGTTATCCTACAGGCTGGACTTGTGGGGTATCGCAACTGCTGAGCTCTGATACCACTCTGTAACACCCTCAGAATCGGACCTATGCAAGTTTTAGCGAAACCCGCCAAACCCGCATAGAAACGATTCAAAGGTGCCCACCAGGCACTTTCGTGCGGGTGGAAAACGAAGTAATAACATTACACAACAGTCCTCGATGGGACCCACAGAACAGATATATATAACAGCGACTCAATGAGTCAAGAATATAGATATAATATACAAAGATCCAAATCACCTTGAAAATGATAGAGCGTCCGACTAGTGACAAGATGCAAATGGGGCTAAGAGCCCTGAAGAATAACCAATGGCGTCCATAACCCTGCCCAGGCCAAGCCGGAAGGGTAACCCTGCTAACGACGTCGATCTCAAAACCTGCTTAAACAAAAGGGGTGCCGACAAAGGGCAAAGGAAAAAGAGGAGCGTCAGTACTGAGGCCAGTACACGGCGAGACTAGAATTCGGCGGTCCTCGCCTACATAGGTATGGTGGACTGAGCGGCAGCGGCAGCATACACTGAACACCCTATAGAGACTCGAGACAACTGGCGGCAATAAGAGAGGGGTAAGAAAGACCTATTCGGAACCAACCTGATACTACCATCAAACAAACCCATCCTGGCGTTTCCCCCTCGATACCAAACGAGGAAGTCAACCGAGGAACTCACACAGTTGGCAGTTTTACTTATTCAGTTATAGTTGCGGCACTTTACTAGTCAGGTTTAAATAATCGTCCTGATAAAGTAGGCAGTGGGCACTTTTAGTTAACCATTCCGTTATAGTTACAACACTTACTAATCAGATATAGATAGCATGAGATAACCCAAAACCTAGCAGTTGTTGGTACTTTTATTCAGCCATTCCGTTGTAGTTGCCATACTTACTAGTCAGGTACAATGGTCGCAAGCGACAATCCAAACAAGCAATTGTGGGCAGTATTATTTAGCCATTCCATTATAGTGAAGCTGATTACTAGCCATTATAAAGTCAAATTTATAGCAATAAACTTTAGTTATGCTTGTCTATGGTCGAGATACTGTGCTCCAAGTCGTCCATAACCGCGGACACGGCTTTCAGAAAGTTTTAACCCGGTCGGGGTGCACAAATAGCAACACACACACGATCAACCTCGGAAAAACCAAATCAAAATCCAACGAGGTCTTCACGACAGAGCAATCACAAGATTCAGAAATATTTCAGGGGGCCACCCCTTGGAGTACACCCGCAACGAAGTAAGCAAGCTCCGAGATGGACTCAAGGTTTGCGACAATGGCTGTAAACGACAGGAAATCCCCAAATGGGGACTGTCGATACCGCGAAAACACTCCGATTCCAAAACAGTACAGCGTGCTCCTCACACAATCGTAAATAAAGCAGTAAAGCATGGCATAGGTACAGGATAGTAAATAAAACCTCAAACTAGTTGTGGCCCCAAGAAATAAGACTGAATCAAGATCTGGCTAAGGGGGGCCCATAATCCCCATATGTGGATAGCGCGATAAATCAAGGAACAGGTATCAAGTACTCGGGGTCCTACGGGACACAAGTGGGCGTTCGGAAACCAAATATTATCTATCACCCACCGATGCCTCTGCTTACTTCAATTTTAGTTGTTAAACAGGAATTAAAGTGAACAATAAGTAAAACTATGATCATCTTCAACGTCAACATGCGGCAATACATCAACAACTATGGCATTGAACGACACGCAACAGCACTTGAGCAAGCGACTAAGACGCGCAAGTCCAACTATCTACCAAACAACAGGTAATAGGATGTGTCCAAGGCAATATAGGGCTGCACGGTATATCACAGGTACGGAAACTAAAGCATCGCAACACAGATAGCAATAGAACAACAGGAGGGAATAAATACTATAAAGGTAAGATAGGTAGAAAGGGGAAGATGCTCGCCTGAAAACATTGCCGAAGGTTCAACCGAAGATCGGGCTAAGTTCACATCAACTCAACGGCCTTATCCGCGAAGAAGCAAACCACTAGAAGAAACACCGGATGCAATATTTAATACTACGGCAGAAGATCAGCATGATGCATGTATGATGTATGGCATGGCAAAGGTGCGATGCGATTAGGCCAGATTAAGCGGAACCGGGGTCCCGACAATTAATTAGGTGGTTCATGTTGTTTAGCTACCCCGCAAATTAAATGTTGTTTAACAAGGCAAAAGATAGCACCGGTTCGCTACACAGATTTAGATGAGGCCAATACGAGACTAGATTTGCCCGCATATGGGCCCCATATTTAATTATTAGGTGAATCGGCATAAGGCCCCCAAACCACATGATATGCATGCGAGATGACAATTTAACATGCAACAAGTGATAATGTCATTTTATAAAATAGGGCTTCGAGGAAAGGGATCACACGTTAGGGTTCGGCAGATCTTGGGGTTCCGGGGTTCGGGGTTGGTCTCAGGGTTCAGGGTTCGACGGGGGCGTTCTCGGATAGCGGAGGTAGGTCTTGTCGCGTCCGTGGTTTTCGGGTCATGCCGACGGTCATGGCGTTCGGGATGAAGAACTTGGCGTATCCGTGTCGACGACTTGGGCATCCGGGTGCTATGCATTAGATCCGGGAAGAAGTGCTTGTCGCAACTGAGGTCCTCGGGTACGGGGGTCTCGGCGAACTTGGCGCGTCGAGGTTCGGTATCCGGTTCCGGCGTCGTGGTCTTGCATAGATCTCCGGCCCTCGACTCGGGTCGGTCTTGATGGCACGAGTGTAGATCTTGTGGTGTCGCCGCACCGTCGGGATAGAGGCATCGGGGTTCTCGAGTCCGCGTGGCGATCTTGACATTGTGGTGGCCGATGGAGATCTTAACGAATGTCGTGAATTCTTCTGGTTCCGTGATGTAGTTCTTACCGGACTTCTCGGAATCACTTGGAATCATCTTCACGTGTTGTTCTTCGAAAAAGGAGACGGTCTTGGACTTACAAGCGTCAGGAGTACTTGTCGAATTCCTGGACTCGGCATTGGATCGATCGTCTGAATCAACACATCGGAAGGGGGTCCGCGAAGCGAGCGTCGGGGAGGTTGCAGGGCGGACTCCGGCGAGCGGGTCAGGACAGCCTGAGCGGCGCGAGGAGGACGAGCTGGACGCCCCTGGCGATGGCAGCGAGGGAACCCGCGACCGGGGACGACGCACGGCAGGCGTGGCCAGAGCCCACGGGGCCGAGCTCGACGACGGAAGGCTAGGCGGAGGCGGAGGAGGGCGGCCGCGGCCAGAGGCGCTGGAGAGGGGGCGGCCGGCGAACTGCGGAAGGGAGGGGGCGCGGCGGACGGCGGCGGGAGGAGCTCGGAAGAGAGGCGGGGAGGAGATGCGACGGAGGGGAGGCGCGCAGGCCGGGGCCGGTGGCGAGCGTCGCGGCCGGCGGCGCGGAAGGCAGAGGTTGCGGACCGGTGGCGTCCGGCGAGGGAGGAGCACGCGCGGCGGCGGCACTGGCCCGGGCTGTAGCAGAGGAGGCGCAGCCAGTGGCGCCGGTGGACGGAGGAGGGAGGGGCCGCGCGGGGCGGAGGCGTGCCGTGGCCGTAGGCGGCGAGGACTGGGGAGGCTCGGGGGCGCGCGGCGGAAGGCGCAGGACGGCGAGGCGAGCAGGGGCGGTGGAGGTGGTTGGGGCACGGGCGGACGTGGCCTGGGCGGTGGCGGGGCGAACGGCGAGGCGGGCGAGGCGGAGGCCAGCGCGGAGCGGCTCTGGTGCGGGAGGAGGCGGCGGGGGGAGCTCGGGCGGGGCCTGGCGGTGGGTGCGTGCGGGGGTGAGCGGCGGCGGTGGAAGAGGGAGAGGGAGGAGACGGCCGCGGGGCCGGAGGCGAGGCGGGCGACGCAGGGGGGAGAGGGGGCCGCGCCGGGAGGGCCGGTCGCCGGAGGAGAGAGGGAAGGGTGGAGCGGCGGTGGCGAGGCGGGCTCGGGTGAGCGCTGGAGGGAGAAGCGGGGAGGCTGCGCGCGGGGGGGGGGGGGGGGAGAGCACGTGGGGCCGGGGGGAACAGCTGGTGGTGGGACCTGGCAGAGGGTGGGGTCTAAGGTGGTTGGGATCGGTGCAGGGTGGGGCCACGCGGGCAGGGCGGTTTGACCAGGGGCTGGTGGTCGGTTTGGGAGTGCTGAGGGTGGGAGGTGGAATTGGGGTGGGTTGTTGAGGTGGCTAGTTTTTATTGGAGGGGGGGTGGCCAAGGTTGAGGTGGCGAGTTGCTATAGGGCGGGGTGATGTGGAGGGATTGGGTGGGTAGATTAGTTGGTAGCTGTAGGATTAATGGGGTGGGCCGTTTGTATTTTCTGGGGTGGTTGTTCGGGTCATCGGCCCGTTCGACTGCCCCACTTAAAAATAATTAAATGATTTATTCGTTTTAAATACTCCGTTTGTAAACCGACAGCAGACAACAAAATAATCCGGAGACCCGGGGTTTGCATTTTGAAAACAAGACGGGCGTTTTAGAAAATAAAGACAGGTCTTTCTGCAAATAGTTTTATGCAAGCAAGTGCAAGATGATGACGATGCTCAAATGCAATGCGGCATGATGACATGAGCATGCGGTCACGATGATGCAATGCACAAAAACAACGCGATTTTCTAGTAGTGGTTAATTGCGGGATGCCACAAACATGTGTAGCAATAATTCCCCCATAAATGGGGCCCTTAGCAGCTAAGCGACGAGCAATGAGAGAACCAAGATTGTACCTAGTTTTATTGTTGAGCGCAGTAGCTATGAAGGCCAATTGATAGTTGGAAGTATTACTAGTGTTCTCCCTACCAAGAACACTAGTGGAAAGATAGTAAGCAAAGTACCTTATGGCTGGGAGTTGAATATTTTTTATCTTTCCCCGTTGAGCTCTAAGGTCATCATCATTGGTTATCCCTCAGTAAAGCTCCAACAAATCAGTGGGTTGAGCTAGAATCTTCTTCGCCGACCCATCTGTACCAAGTCCCAGGGCCTCACAAAATTTCTTCAATGTCAAATTATAAGACCTGCCATAAATTTTGAAAGACACATCTGGCTTGAACATGCTGTTAGTAAAAGAAAAGATCTCCACAAATGTTTTAGTGAGCATTGCATATTGCACGCTCTCATCCTGCATATAACTTGTTACTCCAGCCCTCCGAACCAAGGTCATAAAATCATCAAGAATCCCAGCAGCCCACAAGAAGGTTTGGCAAGGAAAGGTGGAGGGGTGTGCATCCCCCTCATCTCCCTCGTCGCCAAATCGCGGAGTAATGAGATCCTCATTGTATGAGGGCCTAGCTCGGGAGGATGATCTTGAAGGCCTTGCTCTCCTAGGTGCATCACTCTCAAATACTTCACCAAATGTGTGGTTGTCCATGACCTATTTTTTTCTGAAATTTTTAGACAAACATCAAATCAAGTGATTTCCAAGTTGATAAATGATGAGCAACTACTATAAGAACTTGCTAGAGGGCTACACATGCATCAAAATAAAGTTTCTAAGCATAGAACAAGCATGCAAGTTCACACAACCTGACACCTATAGCAACAAAATACTCAAGATAAATCTACCAATCACAAATCTAATTGGACAAGTGGAGGAGGCACATACCAAGGAGCAAACTCTCCAAAAATCAGCAGCAAAGATGGGCTGAGCAAGGAGATCGAAAATCGCGAGCAAGAACAACTAGAACTCGAGCTTGAGAAAGTTTTCCGGTGTTTTTCGGGAGAGAGAAAGAAGATGGCCTTAAGGAGGCACCTGGGAGGGGCCCACCACACCCACCCAGGCACCACTTGTAGGAGGGCCGCGCCCACCATGGGTGTGGGTGCCTGTGGTGTCCCCCTAGGTCACTCCAGGTGTCCCTCTGCCCCTTTTTCGAGAAAAAAAATTATTTTGAATTTACTAGGATTTTTCGGGAAACTTTATTTTTGGCCAATTTTTAGTGTATGAAAATTGATTTTCTCGCAGAAAAGATTTTTTTCAGAAGAAGCAAAAGCAAACAAAAACCAAACTACAGCAGTTCTAAGACACTCTAAAAGGCAAGCAACTAGCTAACAAGAGAAAAAGCAAAGACTAGGAAGGAGAAAAGTAAAAGAAAGCAAGTATAACCATAGTGAAAACATTGTTTTGTTCATTAAAATCCTTTTGTTAACAAGGTTGATCAAGTCTTGTTACCAAAACAATCTTAGATGAGACAAAACTTTGTATTCCACCAAGTGATTATGTTACCTCAACCTTGATAGCAATGGTCCCAAACATAATAGTTTCCAAATTTTCTTGTGGAATGGGACAATATATTTTTCCAACCTTGATGCTCTCAATATTTTCAATGGAGTTCAGGCAATAGCTTTTAGCAACCTTCTTGGGGAAATAAACAGTATGCTCATTGTCATTAATATTGAATGTTACTTTTCCTTGATTACAATTGATGACATTACCTGCATTATTAAGACATATTATCATCTTCAGGCATTTCAAGCACAACAAAATCAGTTAAAACCAAGCAATTATGAGCCACTTGAACAGGAACATCCTCACATATACCAATAGGAATATTAGTTGACTTATCATCCATTTGCAAAGATATATCAGTTGGTATCAACTTTTCTAGCTGGAGTCACTTATAGAGAGAAAAAGGCATAACACTAACTCCAGCTCCCAGATCACATAAAGCAGTTCTAACATAATTATTCTTAATAGAGCAAGGAATATTTGGTATACCTGGATCACCAAGTTTATTTAGAACCTTACCATTAAAGTAATAGTTATCAAGCAAAGTAGAAATCTCCTCATTAGGAATATTCCTTTTATTAGATAATATCCTTCATATACTTTGAATAAGGAGGCAACTTAATATCATCAGTCAAAGAAATTTGCAAAAATAAAGGTTTCATCCACTCACAAAAATTTTTGTAGTGTTCTTCCTCCTTTGACTTGTGTTTCTTACCTGGAAAAGGAATGGGTTTCTGCACCCAAGGTTCTCTCTTTACCATGTTTATTAGCAATAAAATCTTCCTTAGTGTACCTAGTGTTCATAGTGTGCTTCTCAGGTTCTTCCTCGACTTCCTCCTTATCATGAGCATCATTTTTATCATTACCACTCTCAGTTTCAGCATTAGAGACATATATACTATTAGGATCTACAGCAGGTTCAAGTGGTTCCTCAACTATTCTATGTTTCTTTTTCTTTCTCCTATGAGGACAACCACTTGTAGGGGTTCGTAGCATGGAAAACAAAAAATTTCTATCGCATACAAACAAACAAGCCAAGATCTATCTACTAGATTGTAGCAACGAGTCGATGGAATAACTTACCCTCGAAGATTCCAAAGTGTTTAACGAGAGCGGATTCTCGTGGGTGATGTAGTCGTACTCTTCCCGATCTCAAGATCGTGTAGACGATCCTTCCGGCGCTGCGTTCCGGCAGCGCTCCCGCAGTCGGTCACACGTTCGGTACTCGACAAAGACCTTCCTCTCCCTTGTTCCAGCAGGCAGCGGAGGTTGTAGCACTCTCCTCGCGATTCTGGCAGCACAACGGCGTGGTACCGGAAGTAGAGGGGAGATCCCGCAGGGCTTCGCCTTAAGCCGGAGTGAGTATGGTGGAGTATGAGAGAGTACTATTAGTGGTCTAGGGATTAGACACACCAATTAGAAGGCTCTAAACCGAAGGCTAGGGCAATTAGAATCCCTAAACCAAAACGGCTCTAAACCGGAGATTAGAGGATAGGAACTTGTGTGTCTAGAGGAGGAGGCCCTGCCCCTCCTTTTATAGGTGGGAGGGGGCTGGCGCGCCAGGGGAGGGAGGGGAGTCCCTCCCCAACTCGGCCTGGTGGAGGTGCCGCCGGTTGGAGGAGGGTCTCCCTCCCCAACTCGGTTTTGGCCTCCTCTTGCTTGTTTCCCACAGTTTCTTGTTTTAGCCGTTTGACTTTCAAACTGGACATTTGACTTTTCTGTTTTAGGATTCAATTTAATCCTTTATTTGGGACAGCAAGAACACTTAGTACATGATGCAATCATTCCAATATGTAATGACACATTCATGTACCCCTCCCCCCCCCCCCCGGAGTGTCGGACAATCCGGAACCTTCTAGAACATTCCCGATGAAAACACTGGAATCATTCCCGAACTCCGAAACGGGTCTTTCCTTATATGAATCTTATTCTTCGGACCATTCCGGATCACCTCGTGATATCCCGGATCCCATCCGAGACTCCGAACAACATTCGGTCTCTTTCTCATAATACCATAACTACTCAAACAACGTCGAATCCTTAAGTGTGTCTCCCTACGGTTCGTGAATTATGCGGACATGATCGAGACACTTCTCCGAACAATAACCAATAGAGGAATCTGGAAATTCATATGGCTCCCACATATTTCTACGATTACTTTGCGATCGAATGAACCACTTACATACGATACCAATTTCCCTTTGTCTCACGATAGTTTACTTATCCGAGGTTATGATCGTCGGTATCTTTGCATACCTAGTTCAACCTCGTTACCGATAAGTACTCTTTTCTCGTTCCCGTGATATGTGATCCCTTGTGAGCCAGTCACATGCTTGCAAGCTAATTGGATGACATTCCACCGAGAGGGCCCAGAGTATATCTATCCGTCATATGGATGGACAAATCCCACTCTTGATCCATGTGTCTCAACCAATACTTTCCGAACACTCAATGCCACCTTTATAGCCACCCAGTTACGGTGTGGTGTTTGATGTCATCAAAGCATCCATCCGGTAAAGGTGATATGCATGATCTCATGGTCGAAGGAATTAGGTTACTATGTATCAGAAAGCATATAGCAATTGAACTATTGAAATGACTTGATCTTTATGCTACGCTTATCTATAGGAGTATGTCCACCATATCATTCTCCTAACGATATGATCTTGTTGTTGATAACATCTCAATGTTCATGATAGGGAAACCACAATCATTAATCAACCAACAAGCTAGTGAAGTATAGAGGCTATACTAGGGACTTCAAATTAAGTTTACAAATCACACAAGTATCAATGTTTCCTTGTTAATACTATTATAGCATGAATGTAAACATTTATCATAAACACAAAGATATAATAATAACTACATTTATTATTGCCTCTAGGGCATATCTCCAACAGTATCCCACTTGCACTAGAGTCATCTAATCTAGATTACATGGTAATATACCGAACACCCATGGCAGTTTGGTGTTGGTCATGTTTTGCCCTCGGGAGAGGTTTAGTCAACGGATCTGCCACATTCAGATCTGTGTGTACTTTGCAAATCTTTATATCCCCATCCTGGATATGTTCTCGAATAGCGTGAAAACGTAGCTTGATGTGCTTCAGCTTCTTGTGTGACCTTGGTTCTTGCGCATTGGCTATGGCTCCCATGTTATCACAGTAGATAGACATTGGGTCCAGCGCACTAGGAACCACACCCAGCTCTGTAATGAACTCTTTCATCCATATCGCTTCTTGTGAAGCCTCCGAAGCAGCCATGTATTCCGATTCAGTTGAAGATCTCGCCACAACGCTTTGCTTTGCACTCCTCCAGCTAACTGCTGCACCATTCAAAATAAATACGTATCCGGATTGTGATTTAGAATCATCCGGATCGGTTATTCCAACTAGCATCGGTGTAACCGTTAACAACGAGTTGTTCATCACCTCCATAAGAAAGAACCATATCCTTAGTTCTTCTCAAGTACTTAAGGATGTTTTTGACCGCTGTCCAATGATCCACTCCTGGATCACTTTGATATCTGCTAGTTAAACTAACAGCATATGCAATGTCGGGTCTAGTACATAGCATGGCATACATTAGAGATCCTATGGCTGAGGCATAGGGAGTCTTACTCATCCTTTCTCTATCTTCTGCCGATGTCGGACTTTGAGTTTTACTCAAGGTCGTATTGGGCAATATGGGCAAGAACCCTTTCTTGCTTTCTTCCATTCCAAACCTCTTTAGAACTTTGTCCAAATATGTACTCTGTGACAATGATATTTGGCGTTTCGATCTATCTCTATAAATCTTTATGCCTAATATGTAAGCTGCTTCGCCAAGATCCTTCATTGAAAAACTATTATTCAAATATTCGTTGACACTATTAAGAAGGTCTACATCATTCCCAATCAACAATATGTCATCCACATATAGTATTAGGAATGCTACAGAGCTCCCACTCACTTTCTTGTAAATACAAGCTTCTCCATAAGTTTGTATAAAACCAAAACTTTTGATTACCTTATCAAAACGTTGATTCCAACTTCGGGATGCTTGCTTCAATCCATAGATGGACCGTTGAAGTTTGCATACCTTGTTAGCATCTTTAGGATCGACAAAACCTTTGGGTTGCATCATATACAACTCTTCACCAATGTCTCCATTGAGGAATGCTGTTTTGACATCCATCTGCCATATCTCATAATCATAATATGCAGCGATCGCTAACATAATCCTCACAGACTTTAGCTTCGCTACTGGTGAGAAAGTCTCATCGTAGTCACCTCCTTGAATTTGTCGAAACCCTTTTGCGACAAGTCGAGCTTTATAGACAGTAACATTACCATCAGCATCTGTTTTCTTCTTGAAAATCCATTTGTTCTCGACAACCTTCCGGCCATCCGGTAAGTCCACCAAAGTCCATACTTGGTTTTCGTACATGGATCCAATCTCGGATTTCATGGCTTCTTGCCATTTATTGGAATCTGGGCTCATCATCGCTTCCTCATATGTCTCGGGGTCATCGGTGTTGTCCACCAACATGACATTCATAACGGAATCATACCAATCTGGAGTGGTACGAGTTCTCGTTGACCTCCGAGGCTCTGTAGCAACTTCAACCGAAGTTTCATGATCACCATCACTAGCTTCCTCTCTTATTGGTGCAGGCACCACAGGAACTTCTTCCGGTGCTGCGCTACTCGCAATTTCGAGAGAAGGTTCGACAACCTCGTCGAGTTCTACTTTCCTTCCAGTCACTTCTTTCGAGAGAAATTCCTTCTCTAGAAAGGATCCATTCTTGGCAACGAAGATTTTGCCTTCGGATCTATGATAGAAGGTATACCCAATAGTTTCCTTTGGGTATCCTATGAAGACGCATTTTTCCGCTTTGGGTTCAAGCTTGTCCGGCTGTAACTTCTTTACATAGGCTTCGCATCCCCAAACTTTAAGGAACGACAATTTAGGTTTCTTCCCAAACCATAATTCATACGGTGTCGTTTCAACGGATTTAGATGGTGCCCTAGTGAATGCGGCTGTTTCTAATGCATAACCCCAAAATGATAGCGGTAAATCTGTAAGTCACATCATAGAACGAACCATATCTAAGAGAGTTCGATTACGACGTTCGGACACACCATTACGCTGTGGTGTTCCCGGCGGTGTCAATTGTGAAAGTATTCCGCATTTCTTCAAATGCTCGCCAAACTCGTAACTTAGATATTCACCTCCACGATCAGAACGTAGAAATTTAATCTTCTTGTTACGTTGATTCTCTACCTCACTTTGAAACTCCTTAAACTTCTCGAAAGTTTCGGACTTATGTTTCATGAAATAGATATACACATATCTACTCAAATCATCCGTGAAGGTAAGAACATAACGATAACCACCGCGCGATGCTACACTCATTGGACCACACACATCGGTATGTATGATTTCCAGTAAGTCCGTAGCTCGCTCCATCATACCAGAAAATGGAGTCTTAGTCATTTTACCCATCAGACATGCTTCGCATCTTTCAAGTGATTCAAAATCAAGTGATTCAAGAAGTCCATCGGAATGGAGTTTCTTCATACGTTTCACTCCAATGTGACCAAGACGACAGTGCCACACATAGGTCGAATTATCGCTTGATTTCAAACGTTTAGCCTCAATGTTGTTGATATGTGTATTTCCACTATCGAGATTCAATAAGAATAGACCATCTATCAAAGGTGCATGTGCATAAAACATATTACTCATATAAATCGAACAACCATTATTCTCGGACTTAAACAAGTAACCGTCTCGCAATAAACAAGATCCCGATATAATGTTCATGCTCAACGCAGGCACCAAATAACAATTATTTAAGTATAAAACTAATCCCGATGGTAGATGAAGGGGTAGCGTGCCGACCGCGATCACATCAACCTTTGATCCGTTTCCCACACGCATCGTCACCTCGTTCTTCGCTAGCTTCCGTTTATTCTGCAACACCTGTTTCGAGTTACAAATATGAGCAACCGAACCAGTATCAAATACCCAGGCACTACTACGAGTACTAGTGAGATACACATCAATAACATGTATATCAGATATACCTTTCTTCTTGATGTTGCCGTTCTTCAAATCCGCCAAGTACTTTGGGCAATTCCGCTTCCAGTGACCTTCTCCCTTGCAGTAAAAGCACTCAGTATCTGGCTTAGGTCCAGCCTTGGTCTTCTTCGTTGGCGTGGTAACTTTCTTACCACCCTGCTTGAAGTGTCCCTTCTGCTTAGACTTGCCTTTCTTGAATTTGGTGGTCTTATTGACCAACAACACTTGGTGCTCTTTCTTGATCTCCACTTCTGCAGATTTCAACATGGCAAAGAGTTCTGGCAACGTCTTGTTCATGTTCTGCATGTTGTAGTTCATCAATTTGAGATCCTCGACAATATCATATGGGTCTGAATCCTCAAACCTTTTCTGAAGCTCTGATTCCAAACCATACAAGATAGCACACTGAACTATGGAGTACTGATTCTTCCGAGCAAGGTAAACATTCTTTACTTCATCGGGAGAATCATCTGCAGGTGGGTCACCCAGCGGTGCATCCAGCACATAGGTCAAATTACCAGCTGTGAGGACAATCCTCAAATTGCGGAACCAATCCGCGAAGTTGCTTCCATTGTTTTTCAACTTTTCTTTCTCTAGGAACACATTAAAATTGATGGTAGGGGCTGCCATTGATCTACAACATATTTGCAATAGTTTAGACTAAGTTTATGATAAATTGAGTTCAAATTAATTAATAAAGTTAATCTAGGTGAACTCCCACTCAAAACAATATCCCTCACATTGTTTTAGTGATCACACGAACCAAATCCACTACATCAACACCGATCATCACGAGAGTTGATATAGTTTCAATGGCGAACAATCGTCATGTTCATCATATCTACTATATGATTCATGCTTTACCTTTCGGTGATCCGTGTTCCGAGACCATGTCTGTACATGCTAGGCTCGTCAAGATCAAACCTTAATTTCCGCATGAGCAAATCTGGCTTGCTCACGTTGTATACACTTGCGGAATCTAACACACCCGATCATCACGTGGTGCTTCGAAACAACAAGCTTTAGCAACGGTGCTAACTAAGGGTGAACACTTTATGACTTGAAATTCATGTGCATGAGGGATCATCTTATAATGCTACCGTCGTCTACTAAGCAATACAAGATGCATAAAGGATTAACATCACATGCAATTCAATATATATGTGATATGATATGGCCTTTCTTCTTTGTGCTTCCGATCTCCATCTTCAAGCACGAACATGATCTCCATCATCACCGGCATTGCATCAAGGTCAATGACGCTACTCCATGGTTGTCGTCCACCGGCTTCAACTATTACAACTACTTTGAATAGACACGCGGGTCTTAACATAAATTAAAGACAACCATATGGCTCCTGCCGGTTGCCGACTTACAATAAGGAACATTGCATACATCAAATATAATCACAATCATGGCCATATCACATCACTGCACACCCCTGCAAAACAAAGTTAGACGCCTCTACTTTCTTTGCATATTTTACGTGGTTCGGGGCTTTCAATAAGTGTCGTTCTAACTTACGAACAAGAACCACAACATTGATACTAGTATTGTTAATCACCCGTTGTAAATTGGATCTTAACTATGCTAGGAGAAACAGGCACCCGCAAAGCCACTTATGCAATACAAGTTGCATGTCAAGCGTGGAGCAAGTCTCATGAACGATGTCATGTAAGGTTAGCCCGGGCCGCTTCATCCCAACATACCGCAAGATGCAAAGTACACAAGAAGCAATCGACAATAAAAGCATCAACGCCCACAATGACCATTGTGTTCTACTCGTGCAACAGATCTACATATAGACACGGCTCTGATACCACTTGTAGGGGTTCGTAGCATGGAAAACAAAAAATTTCTATCGCATACAAACAAACAAGCCAAGATCTATCTACTAGATTGTAGCAACGAGTCGATGGAATAACTTACCCTCGAAGATTCCAAAGTGTTTAACGAGAGCGGATTCTCGTGGGTGATGTAGTCGTACTCTTCCCGATCTCAAGATCGTGTAGACGATCCTTCCGGCGCTGCGTTCCGGCAGCGCTCCCGCAGTCGGTCACACGTTCGGTACTCGACAAAGACCTTCCTCTCCCTTGTTCCAGCAGGCAGCGGAGGTTGTAGCACTCTCCTCGCGATTCTGGCAGCACAACGGCGTGGTACCGGAAGTAGAGGGGAGATCCCGCAGGGCTTCGCCTTAAGCCGGAGTGAGTATGGTGGAGTATGAGAGAGTACTATTAGTGGTCTAGGGATTAGACACACCAATTAGAAGGCTCTAAACCGAAGGCTAGGGCAATTAGAATCCCTAAACCAAAACGGCTCTAAACCGGAGATTAGAGGATAGGAACTTGTGTGTCTAGAGGAGGAGGCCCTGCCCCTCCTTTTATAGGTGGGAGGGGGCTGGCGCGCCAGGGGAGGGAGGGGAGTCCCTCCCCAACTCGGCCTGGTGGAGGTGCCGCCGGTTGGAGGAGGGTCTCCCTCCCCAACTCGGTTTTGGCCTCCTCTTGCTTGTTTCCCACAGTTTCTTGTTTTAGCCGTTTGACTTTCAAACTGGACATTTGACTTTTCTGTTTTAGGATTCAATTTAATCCTTTATTTGGGACAGCAAGAACACTTAGTACATGATGCAATCATTCCAATATGTAATGACACATTCATGTACCCCTCCCCCCCCCCCCCCCCGGAGTGTCGGACAATCCGGAACCTTCTAGAACATTCCCGATGAAAACACTGGAATCATTCCCGAACTCCGAAACGGGTCTTTCCTTATATGAATCTTATTCTTCGGACCATTCCGGATCACCTCGTGATATCCCGGATCCCATCCGAGACTCCGAACAACATTCGGTCTCTTTCTCATAATACCATAACTACTCAAACAACGTCGAATCCTTAAGTGTGTCTCCCTACGGTTCGTGAATTATGCGGACATGATCGAGACACTTCTCCGAACAATAACCAATAGAGGAATCTGGAAATTCATATGGCTCCCACATATTTCTACGATTACTTTGCGATCGAATGAACCACTTACATACGATACCAATTTCCCTTTGTCTCACGATAGTTTACTTATCCGAGGTTATGATCGTCGGTATCTTTGCATACCTAGTTCAACCTCGTTACCGATAAGTACTCTTTTCTCGTTCCCGTGATATGTGATCCCTTGTGAGCCAGTCACATGCTTGCAAGCTAATTGGATGAAATTCCACCGAGAGGGCCCGGAGTATATCTATCCGTCATATGGATGGACAAATCCCACTCTTGATCCATGTGTCTCAACCAATACTTTCCGAACACTCAATGCCACCTTTATAGCCACCCAGTTACGGTGTGGTGTTTGATGTCATCAAAGCATCCATCCGGTAAAGGTGATATGCATGATCTCATGGTCGAAGGAATTAGGTTACTATGTATCAGAAAGCATATAGCAATTGAACTATTGAAATGACTTGATCTTTATGCTACGCTTATCTATAGGAGTATGTCCACCATATCATTCTCCTAACGATATGATCTTGTTGTTGATAACATCTCAATGTTCATGATAGGGAAACCACAATCATTAATCAACCAACAAGCTAGTGAAGTATAGAGGCTATACTAGGGACTTCAAATTAAGTTTACAAATCACACAAGTATCAATGTTTCCTTGTTAATACTATTATAGCATGAATGTAAACATTTATCATAAACACAAAGATATAATAATAACTACATTTATTATTGCCTCTAGGGCATATCTCCAACACCACTATCTTCACCTTGATGGGAATCCTGCTCAATTCTTTTAGGGTGTCCTTCAGGATATAAAGGATCTTGAGTAGCTATACCACTCCTAGTTCTAATTCCATAAGCATGTTTATCTCCCGAGACATTAACTAGCATATCCTTTTGTACCTTAGCAAGTTGATCAAGTTGGGTCTGAACCATCTGAAAGTGTTTACAAAGCATTTTAATATCATTTGAAGTTCTTTCCACAATATCTTTCAACTCTTTAATAGCTCTAGAGTTTTCCAATAAATGATTCTGAACTTGTTTATTAAAATTACCTTGCTTAAAAATAAAAATGTCAAGTTCCTCTAAAGATTGATTAGGAGGCTTACCATAAGGAATATCACCTTCATCAAAGTGTTGGAGAGAGTGTACCTCAATAGTGGATGAATGGGGAATTGGCTTACATAATTCTTCTATAGGAAGTATATTCTTCACATCTTCAGCTCTAATACCTTTCTCCTTTAGACACTTCGTAGCTTCCTTCATCACTTCATCATTTAATGCAATAACTCCTCTTTTCTTTGGTGTTGGTATTGTAACTGGTTCAGGAACATCTGGTTCAGGAGTAATAGGCTCAGGTATATTTAGCTCAGTTGAAGTCCAATCATCATAATTCTTGCTTATTTTATCCATTAATTCTTCAGCATTTGTAGGAATTCTTTTCCTGAAAACACAATCAGCAAATCTATCTAGGTATGTCCTAGAATCATCAGTTAGTCCATTATAATAAATATCAAGAAGCTCATTCTTAGGTAATGGACATCCAGGATGTGCATGAATCAAGGCACAGAACCTTGTCCATGACTCAGACAATTTCTCTTTTTCTCCCTGTTTAAAATCAAAAAGTCTCTGCAAAGCAGCATGTCTAGCACTAGAAGGAAAATATTTATAGGATAAATAAGCAATCAAACAATCAGGGCTATCAATGGAACCAGGAGGTAATCTATTAAACCAAGCCCTAGCTTCTCCTTTTAGTGAAAAAGGGAAGATCTTAGTAACAAAGTACTTGCACATCTTAAAATCATCAGAGAATAAAGCACTCATAGTAGAAAGCTCATTCATATGAGCCACATCACTCTCATTTTCAGTCCCATAGAAAGGTTCTTTCTCAATAATGTCCAAATAGGATAAATCAAGAGAGAAATCATAATATTTATCTTTAATATCTATGGGAGAGGTGGAAAACTTAGGATCAGAGGACAACTTAGGAATAATGGTGTGTCTAGCAATGAGACTCTTAATAGCACTAGTACCATGTGTGTTTCGGCACTCTTCAACAAATTCATCAGTGAACTCAATGTAACCATCATTAATATCATAACTCTCTCTAGACTCGGGTGAGCTAACAGGTGTAACAATGTCTTCACTAGGAGTTTCAATATTTCCTAGACTAGCCATAGTAGCATCTAGGAAAGGACCTAATGAACCACTCGCATCAAGCACAGTAGAAGTAACATCATGAGTATCAAAAGCAGTTTCAGACTCAGTAGTAGTAGCAGTGTGTGTAGCATGAGTATGTGGTGGTGGTGTAACAAGCTTACTTATAACAGACGGTGAATCAAGAGCAGCAGAGGTGTTTAGGACTGTACCTCTTCTTGTAGTGGATGGTAAAATAGGAAACTTTCCATCACGAGACTTCCCCATGATGAAAGGAGTAGCAGTGAACAATAGTAGATCCAAGTGAACTAACAAATAAAGCTATGATCCCCGACAACGGCGCCACAAAATAGTCTTGATGACCCACAAGTGTAGGGGATCACAATAGTCTTCGCGAGTAGTATTACCCAATTTATTGATTCGACACAAGGGGAGCCAAAGAATACTTGCAAGACTTAACAACTGAGTTGTCAATTCAACTGCACCTAGAAATAGTTCTTGCTCACAAAAGTTTATCAGTAGCAACAGCAAAGCAACAGCAATAGTAACAGTAACAGTAAACGGTGGGATTCGAGTGTGGTAGGCATAGGGATGGATGGACGGGCGTTGCATGGACGAGTCTAAACAGGTAACTTCAAGATCTAGGACATTGTAGATAAATAATAACAAGCATCCAAGTACTAAACAATCCTAGGCATGTGCTCCAAATATAGTCATACGTGCTCGCAATGAGAACTTGCACAACATCTTCTGTCCAGCCAACCCGTGGCAGCGGGGCCTCTAGGGAACTACTGGAAATTAAGGTGCTCACTTTAATAGAGCACCGCAGCAAAGCATTAACACTCCATGAACACATGTGATCCTCACACCACAGCCATCCCCTCCGGTTGTCCCAATTATTGTCACTTCGGGGCCTTTGGATCCGGATAATGATATGTGTACACAACTTGCAGATAAGATCACAAACAATACTATCATAATGATTCAATAATAAGTTCAGATCTGAGATCATGGCACTCGGGCCCTAGTGACAAGCATTAAGCACAACAAGTTGCAACAAAGTCAAATAGCACTAATAGAGATACTAGGCACTATGCCCTAACAATCTTATTCGATTACATGATAGAACTCATCCAATCCCTACCATTCCCAAGCCTATAGCGGGAGATTACTCAGTCATGAATGAGGAAACATTGATGGTTGATGGAGAGGCGTTGGTGATGACAATGGCGATGATCCTCTCCAAATTCCTCGTCCCGGCATGGTGCCAGAACGGAGTTTCTGGATCAGAATCTTGGTTTCTGTGGTGGCGGCACAGCGGAAATCTTTCTGGAAAAACGTCGAACCCCTCCTCGGTTTTTAGGTCAGGAGGTAACTTATAGGCGCAGAGGGAGGCCGAGGGGGGTGCATGGGGTGGCCGCACCCCCTAGGCGCGGGCAGGGCCCACCCGCGCCTGGCATGGGTGTGGGCCCCCAGGCCTCTTCTCCGTCTCGTACTCTGGCTCCGTGTGTCTTCTGGTGAAATAGGATTTTTGGCATATTTTTCCGATTTTTTCCTGATAGTTGATTTTCTGCACAAAAACTAGACACCAAGGTAATTCTGCTGAAAATAGCGCCAATCTGTGTTAGTTGTATCCAAATCACACAAGTTTAGAGGAGAAACAATAGCAAAAGTGTTCGGAAAGTAGATACGTTTTGGACATATCATGGACCCCGGTCCAATTTTTACCATTGATACATCTTCCACTGTTACTGTTTAATTTCTGCAAACCACCATTACCTTCCACACCATACAGTTAATCCTTTGTTTTCAGCAAACCGGTGAGATTGACAACCTCACTGTTTGTTGGGGCAAAGTCTTGAATTTGTGTTGCGCAGGTTTCAAAGTTTCTAGAAACACCTTTGAGTCATTTCCTTCCTCCTACTGGTTCGATAACCTTGGTTTCTTATTGAGGGAAAAATTTCTACTGTGCTCATCATACCTTCCTCTTGGGGTCTCCCAACGAATCTCTATAGTGATCTGAACTACATCATCAAGATATTTTTGGCGCCGTTGCCGGGGAGGCTAAGGACGGCTTCACAAGGGGAGTCCTTCACAACCATTCTCTTTACTTTGTTTTTTGTTTCGCTTAGTTTCTTTTGCCTTGTTTTGTTTCACTCTTTTCATCAAAAACTCCAAAAAAAATTAGTTTTGTTTCGTTTGTTTTCTCTTATCAAAAACACAAAAAAATGGTTCTTCCTATAGTTGTCACCTTGCTCTAGCTCACCATTTTGATCCCTAAGTTCACCCTGAAAGAACTTTCAATAGGTAGTGGGTCAATAATTGGAAAAGTAAATATTGAAGAATTCTTTAATCATGTTAGCAAATATGAGGATATTGTGAAATTGCCGCAGCTTCTTTAGTTCACATGTTGGAGGCTAGGTTTGTTAACCGTAACTCCATGATGCAAATAATGTTTCTTAAACTAAAAGAAGAGGAGGATGCTGAGAAGAGCGATTTTATCCTAGAATCTTTTCTAAAAGAGTTCAATGATGTTGCTAAGAAGCCAAAAAGGTCTTTGAACATTTTAATATGCTAGGCTCATGTGTAGATGTTATGGGTGCTTTATAAAAGTTGGATAAAACCAAACCCAATGGAGAGGAAATTAAGATACCCATACCTTTTAAACTTGTAGGAATGCATGAAGCCTTAGAAAAGAATTTTGATTGGATTGTTCCTGAAAACCCATTTGATGAAAGTAGTGAATCCAAGAGAGATGAGAAAGGATCCTCTAAAACTCATTTGGATGAGATACATTTCCTAGTTGAAAAGATTTCGAGTATTGATCTTAATGCTTTTTCATTTGAAAATACTTGATTCTTGCATTGTGTGCCAAACTTAAAGGCATTAAAGAAAAGTACTTCTTGGGACATAACCCAATAGTTTTCTTGAGTGTTGGAAGTTATTACTTCTGTAATGAACTCTCCTTATCCTTTTTGTTTGATTTTTGTGCCAAGAATAACCTCTAATGAGAGGGAAGTAAGATTTGGGGAGTTGTTGTCCCGAAACAGATTTTTGTGTTCTACTGTAAAAAAATTGTGTAAACTCTATGTAAGTCGGATTGAGCTGTAATTTTATGAATAAATCCCCCAGGTTGTTAGCTAACTTTAGTTAGTTCAATATATTTTTATTTGAGCAATAGAAGGTCTTTGAAAAAATCGGTTTCTACCTGCTGGTCTGTTTTGACAAATTTCTGCCATTATTTGTATTTGCTTCTTATTGATTACTTTTTGGGTTGTTTTTGGGAAATTGAGATTTTTGTGGGAATTGCTACAGTATCTTGTGTCTTTAGTGAAAGTTTTTATGTTCTAAAACTAAAATCCAAAGGTCTATTATCTTTTAAATACACTAATGTTGCTAATGAAGATTGTGTGAAGTTTTGTATGAAGGAAAATTTTCAGGTGTAGAGAAAGAATGATGTAATAAGATGAAGAATGGACAAAAGCTCAAGATTGGGGATGCCACCCCGTGTCACCCCAAGAAATATTCAAGAGTTACAAGCATCAAAGCTTGGGGATGCCTTGGGCATCCCCTTTTTCATCAATAAAAATCTCAGGTCTTTCTAGACACTTCGTTTTTATTGTTTCATGCACAAGTTGTGTTGTTCTTGGAGCATCTTAGTTTTTGTTCTTGGTTTTTGTTTGATTATTTTTCTTGAATAAAGTAGTTGGACCCCCGTTTTTGCTTTGTTGTTTCAAATAAGTTGATTGGTGTTGGTGAGGAGTAGGAAGTATTGCTTTGACTGTGACTTCGTTTTTATCTAGGTATGCTTAGTGATTATTGTTGTAGCATGACTTGTTCCAAACAATTAGTATTGCTTAATGTGCCTTGAAAGAATCATGCGTTGTTTTAGCATATAAAGGCATAGTATTGTGGTATTCCCCTTTGATGCTTTGTTTGGGTTGACTTGGCACATGCTCACACCATGTTATGACTATGAACCAGTCACCATAGCCTCTATGATCATATAGTTTTTCACTTGTGATACCACTTTATGCTTTTATTAGTAATGTTTTATCGCTCTGCATGATTATGGCAATTATTGCTCTCTTAGTTGGTCGCTTCCAGTCTTTTGCTAGCCTCCACTTGTATTGAGTAAGTTCTACTCATGCATCCAACTCCCAATAAACCAAGTTATTCCAAAGTGTCCACTATAAATTCCTATGCATGGTGTATTACACCATTCCAAGTATATTCTTGTTTTATCTATCTTCCAAATTAAACTTGTTAAGTGAAAGTTAGTGATTAAAGCTCTAACAAACTTGATGGCACACTTTATTTTTATTGCCCCTAAATAAACTTGAACCATTGTGTCATCTATGTTGTATATGCTTGCACTTATACATTGGAATTAGCAGAACCATGCTGTCATGGGGACGCTTTCAACATTGTACTTGTACATTGTACCCGGTTAATATCATGCTCTTTTGTTTGCGGATGTCATCGGTGTGAAATAAAAGGGGAGCTTGTAAGTCCATGAGGTTATGTATGCGTGTTAGAGAAACGCCTGTTCCGCTAGCCTAAGCCATGCCTCATCATGGTGGAAACTTGCAGCATCACCATAGTGAGAAACCTATGAAGCTTTCTTCTTATAAAAAAGAGACATATTGAAAAGAGGAAAGAGAGAAAAAACACCATTTTTCCATGGTTAATAAGAAGATTGCTGAGATGCTCATTGTCTTCTTGCCTTGTCATTTTGATTATGGGATAGCTCCTGTATCATGTGCAAGGGGTACCCCGTTGGCGGTTCTCTATGATACACATGTACATACCGTGACAAGAACTTACCGGTGACTAAAGTTGAGTAGCATGAGGAAAGGCCCTCGTACTCAAGGGACATGAGATTGCCAACTTATAATTTGTCAAGCATATACTCCATATTTTGTTAACTTTAACCTTAATCACTTCAAGATTCCTATGATAGGGGCAATGAGAGATGAAAGCTAACAAGTACCATAATTTTTGGAAGCTCTTTATGAGACTTGAAATCCATGCTTCCCTTTTATGAAGGGCCTTTCTTCCACCATTATATTGAGTCTCCACCTTCTATCCTTAAGCACCAATTAAGAGAGCATAGTTGTCATTCTTAGTTCTATGTGCATTGTCCCAAAACTTATTGATTGATTCATATTGTTGATATTACTTGCTCATGAACTATTTGTATCGAGTCACTCTTATGAACTTTGAAGGTGTCCTATGCATTTATTGCTACTCCATGAGGGACAAGCTGAATGCCACTATGCTATGTTTTCTATATGTGAAACGAACAAACATCTCATGCATTGTTATACATGATCTTTGTTTGTAACCTTTAATGTTGCATGCATAGTTACTTTGTCTTACTGTTAGAACTTCTTCTTTCATGCTCATGTTTAGAGTTCTTTGATCCAAGCTTTTAATGCTTGCAAATGGTTTGATCTTGATTTTGATGGTGCATGTCACCTCAAAAATTATTCTCTTTATCACTTACCTACTCGAGGACGAGCAAGAGTTAAGCTTGGGGATGCTTGATACGTCGAAAACGTATCTATGATTTTTGATGTTCCATGCTTGTTTAGTATCGACTTTGCTTTGCTTTGTCTACACTTTGAGGTATTTTTATATGTTTTCTGGGACTAACCTATAATAAGATGGCACAGTTTGAGTTTCCTGTTTTCTTCTGTTTTTGGTTCCAGAAAATGAATATTCTCGAAATTGGACGGGACAAAAGCCAAAGTCAATATTTTACCGTGGGGAACACGGAGCCAGAAGATGAGACGGATGTAACACCCTCAGAATCGGACCTATGCAAGTTTTAGCAAAATTCGCCAAACCCGCATAGAAACGATTCAAAGGTGCCCACCAGGCACTTTCGTGCGGGTGGAAAACGAAGTAATAACATTACACAACAGTCCTCGATGGGACCCACAGGACAGATATATATAACAGCGACTCGAAGAGTCAAGAATACAGATATTTTATACAAGATCCAAATCACCTTGGAAACGATAGAGCGTCCGACTACGGACAAGAAGCAAATGGGGCTAAGAGCCCTGAAGAATAACCAATGGCGTCCATAACCCTGCCCAGGCCAGGCCGGAAGGGTAACCCTGCTAACGGCGTCGATCTCAAACCTGCTTAACAAAAGGGGTGCCGACAAAGGGCAAAGCAGAAAACAAAGAAGGAGCGTCAGTACTGAGGCCAGTACACGGCGAGGCTAGAATTCGGCGGTCCTCGCCTACATAGGTATGGTGGACTGAAGCGGCAGCGGCAGCATGCACTAAACAACCTATAGAGACTCGATACAACTGGCGGTTATCAGAGAGGGGTGAGAATGACCTATCCGGATCCAACCTGAAGCTATCACCAATCAAACCCATCCTGGTGTTTCCCCCTCGAGACCAAACGAGGAAGTCAACCGAGGAACTCACACCGTTGGCAGTTTTACTTATTCAGTTATAGTTGTGGCACTTTACTAGTCAGATTTAGATAATCGTCCTGATAAAGTAAGCAGTGGGCACTTTTAGTTAACCATTCCGTTATAGTTGCAACACTTACTAATCAGATACAGATAGCATGAGATAACCCAAAACCCAGCAGTTGTTGGCACTTTTATTCAGCCATTCCGTTGTAGTTGCAATACTTACTAGTCAGATACAATTGTCGCAAGCGACAACCAAACAAGCAATTGTGGGCAGTATTAATTAGCCATTCCATTATAGTGAAGCTGATTACTAGTCATTATAAGTCAAGTTTATAGCAGTAAACTTTAGTTATGCTTGTCTATGATCGAGAAACTGTGCTCCAAGTCGTCCATATCCGCGGACACGGCTTTCAGAAAGTTTTACCCGGCCGGGGTGCACCAATAGCAACACACACTCGATCAACCTCGGAAAAACCAAATCAAAACCCAACGAGGCCTTCACGACAAAGCAATCACAAGATTCAGAAATATTTCAGGGGGCCACCCCTTTGAGTAGAACCCGCAACGGAGTAGGCAAGCTCCGAGACGGCCTCAAGGTCTGCGTCAATGGCTGTGAGCGACTGGGAACCCCAAACGGGGCTTGTCGACACCGCGTAATCACTCCGCTTACCTAAACAGTACAGTGTGCAGTACCTCGCACAATCGTAAATAAAGCAGTAAAGCATGGCATAAGTACAGGATAGTAATTAAACCTCAAACTAGTTTGTGGCCCCAAGAAATAAGACGGAATCAAGCTCTGGCTGAGGGGGGTCCCATATACCTCCCGGATGTGGATAGCGCGAAAAAACAAGGAACAGGAATCAAGTACTCGGGGTCTTACGGGACACAAGTGGGCGTTCGGAAACCAAATATTGTCTATCACCCACCGATGCCTCTGCTTATTCAATTTTAGTTGTTAAACGGAAATTAAAGTGAACAATAAGTAAAGCTATGATCAGCTCCAACAACAACATGCGGCAATACATCAGCAACTGTGGCATTTGACAACACGCGACAGCACTTGAGCAAGCGACTACGACGCGCAGGTCCAACTATCTACCAAACAACAGGTAATAGGGTGTGTCCGAGGCAATAGAGGGCTGCAAGGGATATCACGGGTACGGAAAACTAGAGCATCGCAACACAGATAGCAATAGATCAACAGGAGGGAAGTAAATACTATAAAAGTAAGATAGGTAGAAAGGGGGGAGATGCTCGCCTGAAAACATTGTCGAAGGTTTTCCCCGAAGATCGGGGCGAAGCTCACATCAACTCACGGCCTTATCCGCGAAGAAGCAAAACACTAGAAGAAACACCGGATGCAATATTTAATACAACGGCAGAAGATCGGCATGATGCATGACATGGCAAGGTGCGATGCAATTAGGTCATATTAAGCGGAACCGGGGTCCCGACAATTAGTTAGGTGGTTCAAGTTGTTTAGAAACCCCGCATTTTAAATGTTGTTTAACAATGCCAAAGATATCACCGGTTCGATACACAAGTTTAAATGAGGCCAATATGAGACTAGAATTGCCCGCATATGGGCCCCATATTTAATTATTAGGTGAATCGGCATAAGGCCCCCAAACCACACAAGATGCATGCGATATGACAATTAAATATGCAACAAGTTGTTATTATGTTATAAAATAGGGTTCGAGGAAAAGGGTCACACATTAGGGTGCTCGACGATCTTGGGGTTTCCGGGGTACGGGGTCGGTCTCGGGGTCCAGGGTTCGACGGAAACGTTCTCGAACTCCGGGGTTAGGGTCTCGGATCGGGGTAGGTCTTGGCGCCTCCGGGGTCCTTGGGTCATGGCGACGGTCCTGGCGTCCTTGATGGCGAACTCAGGGTTCCGGGCGGAGTACTTGTCGCATCGGTGGCCGACGGGTCGAAGAACTTGACACTCCAGGGTTCGATCTTGGCGTCCGAGGTTCCTCCGAGTCCGTGGGGCGTCCGAGAAGGAGACCTTGGCGGGTGGTTTCCGTGTAGGAGAACTTGAGGGCGTTGGCGAGCTTGTACGGCAACGGGGTTTCGGTTGTCGGTGTCGGACCCAGGTCGGCCTTGGCGTTCGGGTCGAGGACCTTGACGGTGACACGATGTCCTTGCGGGGTTGCGGTTTGTCTAGTTGTTTGGTCAACGGATCGGTCTCGGCTTCCGGGGCGAAGCACTCGGCGTTCTACGGTTCCACGTCGACGGCCTTGGTTTCCTTGATGGAGAACTTGGTGTGTCCGGCGGCTCGGTGTCCATGGATCCGAGAGGAAGAACTTGTCGTCCCAGGTTCCATATCGGCCTTCTCGGTGAGGGACTCGAGCGTCCTTGCGGAGTTCCCGGGTGTCAACGCCGAACTTGGTTCCATGCCGCTAGATCCTCGGGTCGAGGTCGTCATGCTTCCGACACTAGCATCTCTGGATCCACTTATGCCACCCATACTAGACAAACTCCAACCAGTGGAACACGTCTCGCACGGGTTTTTGGCTCGAGCACCTTGTGGTCGAGTTGCAGCGGGAAGGCGACGAGCACGAGCGGCGGTACTTGGGCCGACGAGGTCGCGCGGGGCGGCGCTCGCAGAGGGTCGGTGACGAGGATGAAGGCTCCGCTCGCCGGGCAGCGGCTCGCGTGCTGGGGAACTCGCAGGACCGCCGCGGCGGGTCGGCTCGGGGCGCGGGACGAGGCTGACGAGGCGGCGGGCGCAGGTGCTCGCGGCGGCGAGGGGGTCGACGCGGTGGCGAGCCGGCACGGGCCCGCCGGCGGAGGCGGTGGCCGGAGCGGACGACTGCCAGGGACGGGGAGGGGGCGAGGGCCGCAGAGGCGGGCCGGCGCGGAGGCCAGAGCACGCGCGCGGGGCGGCCTGGGGACTGCAACGGGACGTGGCGCGGGTAGGGGCGCCTGCGGCCAGGAGGGAGTCGCTCGGGAGGTTGGCGGGGCGGCCGGAGAAGGCGCGGCGCGCGGCGAGCTGGAGGCGGCGAGCGTGCGGTGGGGGAGCGGCTGCGGGGCTCGGCGGCGGAGCGCAGCGCCAGGGAGCCGGCGGAGGCAGAGGCGACCTGGGAGGGAGGGCCGGCGCGGCGGAATCAGGTGAGGATGCGGGGAGGTAGGGGGCGCGGAGGGAAGCTTGCAGGGGCGGGGCGGCGACTGCGGGCGAGCCGGAGGAGGCGGCGCGGCGGCGGACGGCTAGGAGGACGCCGGCGGTCCGGTGGCGGGGCCCTGTGGCGGCGGTTGCTGGCGGGGTCGCGGGACGCGCGCCGGAGGGAGGTGCCGGCGCTGAGAGAGAGAGAGAAGGCGGACGCGGGGTGAGGAAGGCGTGGGCGTCGGGGCGCGTGCGGGTCTGGCGACGCGCGCTGGCGCGTGGGGGGCCCAGGGGGCAGGTGGGGCCCAGAGGCGCAGGCGGTGGGGTTTGGCAGAGGCGGGTAGTGCGTGGGGTGGGGTGGGTCGGTGTGAGGAGAGACAGGCGGGGGTTGGTGGCTGGGTGCTGGCAGGTGGGCCAGGCGGCTGGGGGTCCCACGGGTTAGAGAGAGGGGCAGGGAGGGACTAGGTGAGAAAAGAGAGGGGGAAAAAAGGGGGATTGCTGAGGTGGCAGAGTGGGTAGGTTTTGGGGGAGAGGGTGAGGTGGCAGCCAGGAATTGGTGGGTAGGAATAGATTGGGTGGGGATAGGTTTAGGGTAGGGCTGGCAGGTTGGACCGTTTTAAAAATCTGGGGCGGTCGTTCGGGTCGGTTGGCCCGTTCGACTGCTCCGGCCAAAATAAATAAATATTTTATTTGATTTAAACGGGCCGTCTGCAAACCGATAGCGGCCAAAACAAAATATTCCGGGGACCCGGTTTGACGTTTGAATAAAAGACGGGGCGTTTTATAAAACGAAACGGGCTTTGCGGAACAGTTTTTGGCAAACAATGCATGATGATGACGATGCAATGCGCAAATTCAACGCGATTTTCTAGTAGTGGTTTTGCGGGATGCCACAACGGAGGAGGGCCTCGAGGGGGCCACACCCCCTAGCCGCACGGCTAGGCCTGGCCCGCTCTTTGGGGGGGGGTGCAGCCGCCTCGGGCACCCCGCCGGCCTCCCTCTTCGCCTATAAGAAGCCCCCGATACCTAAACCCTAAGGACACGATCAATCTTCCACAAAATAGTCAGTAGCTGCCGCCACCATCTTCCCTAGATCAGGGGGGATCTGAAGCTCTTCCCGGCACCCTGCCGAAGGGGAGAGATCATCCCGGAGGCCTTCTTCATCATCGTGCCAGCCTCCGGTATGAAGCGTGAGTAGTTCCACCTTGGACTACGGGTCCTTGTAGTAGCTAGATGGTTGTTTATCCTCCTTTGTGCTACCATGTTTAGATCTTGTGAGCTCCGTTCATGATCAAGATCATCTATTTGTAATCATGCATGTTGTGTTTGCAGGGATCCGATGGATATTGGGATTACTATGTCAGATTGGTTAATGATTCTATCTTATTGATTCTATCATGTCTGTGTTGTTTGAGATCTTGCATGCTCTCCATTTCTAGTAGCTATCTTGGCCAAGTAGATGCTAGTGACTCCAAGAGGGAGTATTTATGCTCGATAGTGGGTTCATGCCTCTATTTAATCTGGGAAGTGACAGAAATCTCTAAGGTTGTAGATGTGTTGTTGCTACTAGAGAGAAAATGACGATGTCTTATTCATGGAACAAGTAGATTATTTACCTTACACACTTTGCTTAAAGCAGTTATCTGTTGCTTACAAATTAATACTGGAGGGGGTTCGGATGATAACCTGAAGGTGGATTAATAGTCATAGATGCAGTTGGATGGCGGTCTATGTATATTGTTGTAATGCTCAATCAAGTCTCATAGGATCATGAATGTCTAGTATTGCATTGTTATGCCTTGCTTTGTCCTATCAATTTTCCCGTTGTAATTTGTTTACCCAGCATGTTATGTTGTTTATCTTAAGGAGAACACATTTAGTGAACTATGGGCCTCGGTCCAATCTTTACCATTGATACATCTTCCACTGTTACTTTTTACTTTCTGCAAACCACCATTACCTTCCACACCATATAGTTAATCCTTTTTTTCAACAAACCGGTGAGATTGGCAACCTCACTGTTCATTGGGGCAAAGTCTTGAGTTTGTGTTGTACATGTTTCCAAGTTGCTAGCAACACCTTTGAGTCGTTTCCTTCCTCCTACTGGTTCAATAACCTTGGTTTCTTACTGAGGGAAAACTTGCTGTTGTTCTCATCATACCTTCCTCTTGGGGTCTCCCAACAAAGCTCTATAGTGATCTGAGCTACATCATCAAGGGGAGAGTCCTCGAGTGTGGTGAGTCCGTGATGATTGCGAGTCTGCGAGGGGAGAGTCCCCAAGTGTGGCGAATCCGCGATGATTGCGAGTACGCGAGGGGAGAGTCCCCGAGTGTTGCGATTCCACGATGACTGCGAGTCCGTGTAACACCGCGGTTCTAAAAAGACCGAGGCTTCTATGTGACATGCCAATCCCTGGATCGGTTCATTGGCCCACAATAGAATGAGATGAATAACATAGCAAAATATCCGTGTATCATAAATAACAAAGATCCAGAGTACCATTATTACAATAAAAGCTTAGCCCAAGGCTAGCTCAAATTATTCAGGTAGCAACATAAATAAGGTAAATCCTCCATTCTTCAAATTTCCCACAAGTTAACAAGTGCCGAGTGGAGTACCGTGGCCTATATCGATTACTCAGAATCGGAATAACCTGCAACATGAAACGTATCAGCCCCGAAGGGTCAATACATGGAATGTATGGCAAGTAGAGCTAGTAAATGGAGATAATAGTGCTAACATCTACATGCATATTTGGCAAGTGGAGCTGTGTCTGGCTTGCATTTGCAAATACCTTTGTCCTACTTTCATAAACAGTTTTTGATTTTCTTTGAAAAGATCCCAATTAAGTTAACCCAACAATATTAAAACAATTATGAAATTAGAATGAGCGAGAAACATGTCATGGAATCAATATCAAGCAACTCAGTTGTCCATAACCGGGGACACGGCTAATCGATTAGATTATACACCCTGCAGAGGTTAGTACACTTTACCCATGTGACTTGGCCAGCCCAGCTCGTACCATCACTCTCATTTTGGGTGATGATAGGGAGAAGTCCAAGAAGAGACTATTCGGAAAGCAGCACCCCAATCCCGACGCGCACCGGTCCAACCTACCAAACTTATACATCTCTAGATACGCGGGTTCGGTTTACCACAACCTACTAAGTCCAACCAACCGCCCATTTCATTATTGGCACATGGTTGTACACGTAAGCTACCAAATAAAGAAGCCAATCAATTTCTCTCGATACCTGGGTGCCTTTCCGCAATGAAACCACCAAAAATTATCAATACCATCACACCCAGGGGATTCATTGATTAAGTTGTTTTAGTTTTCATAAACCAATTCTTTTAGAAACAAGTCTCAATGATGTAACCCAGGCCTCGTACAATATAGCATGGCTAAGCACATCTACCAACGGTGTTTCATCTACAAGGAGGGTCCTACCACATAATAGGACATAACATAGCGATAGTATCATCCTACACATGCGTCTACAAAATACACGACAATGCATAGAAAATAGTAGGACAATATCATGAACAAAAAAGCATCTACTTGCCTTGGTTGTAGCGGTCGGAAGAACAATCCACACACGAGCAAGCGTTGCACTCGTCACAATCTACACGATACAATTGCAATCATAAACAAACAATCCACAAGCATATGCAACAAAGATGATGCATGAAGGTATGCAAGGCAAGTGAATTGGTGCTACAGCTGCACCACATAAACCTATTCAATAACACTACTGATTGCATGCATGGAAAATAGTTTTAGCGCTAGGAAAACTATTACGCAAAATATAGTGCTCAAAACTAGAGCTAGAACTCAAATAATTCACTACCGGTAGTATACTGTTTGTAAAATCTTGGGAAAATTCTACAGTATAGGCATAGCTATTTAGGAACAGTACCAACTGGAATTACTCAAAAAGGAATTATAAAACTCCCCAAGTAATTAAAACACTTCAGAAAGCCACTAGACAGTTTCTGCAGAAGTTTTTACTGTAAGCCTAACTTTTTAATTCACGATGAGATTCCCCTTGTTCCACTAAATCCAAGGACATATCATACACAATTTTTGGAGTTACAGATCTTTTTCTACGAATTAAATACTCCAAAAAGGCCATTAACTAATTTGATTAAACTGTACCAAACCTTGTTGCAAAAGTGTGAAACAATGGTACAGCAAGATTCTACACGACTCACTGAATCTACACATATTTTATTTGCAATTTTTGGCCTAGTGGTTTAATTTCTACGCAATTTACAAGTTTCTACCGAAAACTGTCAACTAAAACGATTAAAGAAATACCCAGTCAACTGTGTCTGTTGACTGGTCAACGCGGCTGCTGACTGGGCGTCTGACTAGTCAACGCCTGGGGACTGGCCGATCAACGACCGATCTGGACCGTTGATCTGAGATCCAAAGGCGGATGCGGACTCACTGGAAACGAACGGCGGCGAGCTCGGACGGTGGCGGCGATCGGCTCCGGCGATGGCGTTTTTCCTGCGCGGAAGGGAGACAGTCAGCGCGGAACGACGACGGTCAACGCGGCGGCGCGAGCGAGGCGGCGGCGACGAGCGGCACGCAGCGCGAGGCGGCGGCGTGCGGCGAGGGCGACGGCGGCGCAAGACGGCGCGGGTGCGGGGCCGAGGCGGCGGCGCGCGCGCGGAGGCTGCGGCGCTGGTGCGCGGGCGAGCGGCGGCGCGGGGCGGCTGCGCTGCGGCGGGGAGTAGTGGGGCGAGCAGCAGCGGCGCGCGGCGCGGAGGCGAGTGGCGCGTGAGGCGGTGCTGCGGGCTGGCGCGCGCGGCGGCGGGGTAGGCGGCGCGGTGCGGCGGCGGGGTAGGCGGGCGCGGTGGTGGCTTACCTCGAGGCGGCGGCGCGGGCGCGGATCCCGAGGGGAGGCGGCGGCGCGTGGGAGGGAGAGGCGGCGCGCGGGTGCGGAGTTCGAGGCGCGGAGGCGGCCGGGTGCGGGAATCGAGGCAGGGGCGGCGGCTGCCTCTTAAGTGGGGCCCCCTCGTGGGGTCCTACGCGGACACGGGCCGCACGGTTGGAGGCGAACACGGCGAAGGCGGCGCCGATTTTCGATATTTTAATAAAACGGCCGTAACTTTTCCATACGAGCTCCGAATTGGGCGATTCTTGCTCCTAAATTTTTGTAAAAACGAGGGGAACAACCTAGGGTCAAGGGTTGAGTGAAACCAGTAGGCTACAAGGGCGGGCTACACTAGTCCTACTAATGCCTCCCGTAGGAGCCTCGTAGTGGAATAGAAAAGGGTTTTGAAAATAGCGTTTCGCCGATTCTTTTTAATCGGTGGTTTTGCATGGAAAAGTATGATGCAATGATATGAATGATATGCGGAACCAAATCTAAAATTCGGGATGTGACAGTCCGCGATGATGTTGATTGCGTTGTTTTTGTTAGCGAGTCTCTCATCTTGGTCTGGGGGCCAGTCGCATGGCAATTCTATAGACGGATCTCGACTGAGCGTTTTTTATGGACGATCCGAGGCTCGGTTTACGAGTCCTCGTCCGCAGTATTTGGCCGTGTGAGTCTCACTGTCTAAGGTTGAGTAGGACATGGTGTTGTTTGTGTAGCACAACCATTTGTCTTGGCCTGGAAGGCCAGTCGAGCAAGGCGGCTCCAATGATGGCTCTTAGATAGCATTTTTCGTGGACGATCCGAGGCTCGGTTTGCGACTTCTCATCCGCACTACTTGTCCATTGCGAGTCGCTCTTTCAAAGGTTTGACAAAGGCGAATTGATTTTTCCGGGAGGAAGAGACACCCAGTGGTGAGTCCATGCATCATGGCATGCGATCCTCTCTAGCGACTCGGACAATGAAGGTCCCTTAGTAGGTGCGGCATACGCATTTGACGTAGCGGATGGGGTCACACAATGTTTAGCCGGAAAAAGTTGACGCAGCGGACAAGGAGTCGACCCGCCGGAAGTATGGTCGCGCTTTGGCAAAGTCGACGCGGCGGACAGGGGTCGCGCTTTGGCGAAGTAAACGCGGCGGACTCGGGGTCGACGTGGCGGACGGGGATCGTGCTATGGCGAAGTCGACACGGCAGACGTATGGTCGCACTATGGTGAAGTAGACGCGGCGGACACGGGGTCGACGCGGCGGACAGCGATCGCGCTATGGTGAAGTCGACGCGGCGGACACGGGGTCAATGCGGCGAACGTATGGTCGCGTGATACGTCGGAAACGTATCTATAATTTTTGATATTCCATGCTTGTTTAGTATCTACTTTGCTTTGCTTTGTCCATAGTTTGAGGTGTTTTTATATGTTTTCTGGAACTAACCTATTAACAAGTTGCCACAGTGTCAGTTGCTTGTTTTCTTCTGTTTTTGGTTCCAGAAAGGCAGAAAATCAATATTCTCGGAATTGGACGGGACAAAAGCCAAAGACAATATTTTACCATGGGCAATACGAAGCCACAAGACGAGACGGAGAAGGCTCACCAAGGGGCCACACCCCCTGGCCGCACGGGTGGGCCCACCCCGCGCCTGGGGGGGTGCAACCACCCTGGTGGCCCTCCTGCCTTGTTTCTTCACATATAAGAAGCCCCCGATGCAGAAACCCTAGGCACCCGATCAAAACTCCACGAAACCGTCTGTAGCCGCCGCCACCATCGTCCCTAGATTGGGAGGGATCTGAAGTTCTTCCTGGCACCCTGCCGGATGGGAGATCATCCCGGAGGCCTTCTTCTCCGATATGAAGTGTGAGTAGTTCCACCTTGGACTACGGGTCCATGTAGTAGATAGATGGTTGTATCTCCTCCTTTGTGCTTTTATGTATAGATCTTGTGAGCTCCGTTCATGATAAAGATCTAATCTATTTGTAATCATGCATGTTCTGTTTGCGGGGATCCGATGGATATTGAGATTACTATGTCAGATTGATTAATGGTTTTGTCTATTTGATTCTATCATGTCTGTGTTGTTTGTGATCTTGCATGCTCTCCGTTATTAGTAGCTATCTTGGCCAAGTAGTTGCTAGTGACTCCAAGATGGGGTATTTATGCTCGATAGTGGGTTAATGCCTCTAGTTTTCAAGGGAAGTGATAGAAATCTCTTCGGTTGTAGATGTTCCGTTGCCACTAGGGAGAAATGGTCTCTTGTTCATGCAACAACTGGATTGTTTACCTTACACACTTTGCCTAAAGCAGTTGTCTGTTGCTTGCAACTTAATACTGGAGGGGGTTCGGATGATAATCTGAAGGTGTACTTCTAGTCATAGATGCAGTTGGATGGCGGTCTTTGCATATTTTTGTATTGTCCAATCGAATCTCATAGGATCTTTTTGTCTAGTATTGTATTGTTATGCCTTGCTCAGTCCTGTCAATTGCCATGTTGTAATTTGTTTACCCAGCATGCCATGTTTGTTTATCTAAGGAGAACACCTCTAGTGAACTATGGACCCCGGTCCAATCTTTACCATTGATACATCTTCCACTATTACTGTTTACTTGCTGCAAACCATCATCACCTTCCACACCATACAATTAATCCTTTGTTACAGCAATCGGTGAGATTGACAACCTCACTGTTAGTTGGGGCAAAGTCTTGAGTTTGTGTTGTGCAGGTTTCCACGTTGCTTGTAACACCTTTGAGGCATTTCCTTCCTCCTACTGGTTTGATAACCTTGGTTTCTTACTGAGGAAAAACTTGTTGTTGTACCGCATCATACCTTCCTCTTGGGGTGTCCCAACAAAGTGCTGCTGCACGCATCAAGATATTTTCTGGCGCCGTTGCCAGGGAGGCTAAGGACGTCTTCACAAGGGGAGTCCTCATCAACCTTTCTCTTTCCTTTGTTTTTAGTTTGCTTAGTTTTTTATTGGCAAGGTGGGTTCACGGAAGAACAAAAGTATTTTTATAAGGAGCACCGTTTGTCACAAAAAGGAAAACACTTATGGGAACAAATCGATAATTTGAATACTATTACTAGAGAGGTGTGCTCTACTTATAATGTTACTTATTGCTTTGATAAATCTTGTTGCTGTAGGAGGTATAAACACCTACCTTTTCAATGTGAGTATAATGATAATGTTACCATATCTTCTTATGTTAAAGGAAAATATGACTTTTATGATGTGGAACAAATTGAAAAATTTATTGCTTTCAAGGGTGCATTTAAACTTGTCGGTTTGCTTGAAAATACTGATGATGCACCCTATGAATATGAGGTTTATGAGATACTTAAATTTTTCTTTGATAATTATAAGGAATAAAATGGCTATATTCTTGAATATTTTAATAGGTGCTTTCCACAAATAGAAGAGACTAATGCCTTGCAGGAGCCTATGGAAAAAGAAATTGCTGAAACTGAAAGCTCATTAGATGAAAAAGAGGAGGGGAGTGATGGTCAAGAGGAGGAAGAATGGATCTACCCATGTCTACCTTCGAATGAGAGTAACTCTTTACCTCTTATATTATTTGATTGTCCCCCATGCTTACCAAAGGACGATGAATTTTATGTTCATGTGGATTCTTTTGAAATATCTGCTATGGGTAAAACTTGTGATAATAGTTATGCTCATGTTATCTATGATAATCCTATATTTGTGCCTAACTTTGAAATGCATGGTACTAAGGAGTTTTTCTTAGAAAATGTTTATGATAAAGCTCTAGATGATGGTCCTATGTTGAATGATCAGATACCTTATTATAAAATTGCTAAAAGTGGGTTTGAAGGTTTTAATCCCACTATTTTTGAGCTTGATAAAAAATTATGTGTTTGTAGATCATGAAAAGCATGCTTTATGTGATAGCTATATTTTTGAGTTTATTAATGATGCTACAGAAAGTTATTATGAGAGAGGGAAACATGGTCTTATGTATCTCGACAGTATTAAGTTTCCCATCTTTATGTTGAAAATCTTGAAGTTGCACTTGTTTTGCTTTCCTATGCTTGTTGATTTGTGCTTCTTTGATTTATTTTCTTACAAGATTCCTATGCATAGGAAGTGGGTTAGAATTAAATTTGTTTTGAATTTGCTTCTTGATGCTCTCTTTTACTTCAATTCATATTTCTTTTGTGGGCATCTTCTCAAACTATCATGCCTAACTTAAAGGCGTTAAAGAAAAGTACTTGTTGGGAGATAACCCAAGAGTTTCCTTGAGTCTTAAAAGTTATTACTTCAGTAATGACCTCTCCTTATTCTTTTTTGTTTGCTTTTTGTGCCAAGGATGACCTCTAATGAGAGGGAAGTAAAATTTGGGGAGTTGTTGTCCCGAAACAGATTTCTGTCCTCCACCAAAAAATTCGTGAGGAGTCTCTGTAAGTCGGATTGAGCTTATATTTTACGAATAAATCCCACAGTATGTTAGCTAACTTTTGATAGTTTAACACTTTTTTATTTGAGCAACATAAGATTTACGAAAAAATCGGTTTCTACCTGCTGGTCTGTTTTGACAGATTTCTGCCATTATTTGCATTTGCTTCTTATCGATTCCTTTTTGAGTTCTCTTTTGGGGAATTGAGCTTTTTGAAGGGGTTGCTACAGTAGCTTGTGTTTTTAAAGTTTTGTTGTTCGAAATCTAAACCCAAAGGTCTATTATCTTTTGAATACACTAATGTTGCTAATGAAGATTGTGTGAAGTTTTGTATGAAGGAAAAATTTTAGGTGTAGAGAGAGAATGATGTAATGAGATGAAGAATGGACAAAAGCTCAAGATTGGGGATGCCACCATGGTGTCACCCCAAGAAATATCCAATAGGTACAAGCGTCAAAGCTTGGGGATGACCAAGGCATCCCCCTCTTTATCAATAAAAAGCTTAGGTCTTTCTACACACTTCGTTTTTATTGTTCGATGCAGTGTTGTGTTGTTCTTGGAGTGTCTTAGTTTTAATTTGCTTTCTTAGTTTGTTTAGTTTGCTTGAATAAAGTAGTTTGGACCCCCGTTCTCGCTGTGTTGTTTCAAATAAGTCGATTGGTGTTGGGAAGGAGTAGAAAGTTCTTGCTTGAAAGTGCAAGAGGAGCTTGCATTGACTGTGACTTAGACTTTAGCTTGATATGTTAGGTGTTGTTTTGACCTTATTTTTAGTGATTATTGCTGTAGCATGTATTGTTCCAAACAATTGGGATTGCTTAGTGTGCCTTGAAAGAATCATGCGTTGTTTTAGCATACAAAAGCATAGTATTATGGAATTCTCCTTTGATGTTTTATTTGGGTTGACTTGGCACATGCTCATACCATGTTATGACTATGAACAAGTCACCATAGCCTCTATGATCATTTAGTCCTTGACTTGTAGTACCACTCTATGCCTTGATTAGTAATGTTTTGTCGCTCTGCATGATTATGGCCATTATTGCTCTCTTACTCATGCTTCCAACTTCCGAGAAACCAAATTATTCCAAAGTGTCCACTATAAATTCTTATGCATGGTGTGTTACACCATTCCAAGTATATTCTTGTTTTCATCTATCTTCCAATTAAAAAGTATTTTATTATGTGAAAACTTAGCGATTAAAGCCCTCACGAACTTGATGGCACACTTTATATTCTTCGCCCCTAATAAACTTGAACCATTGTGTCATCTTTGTTGTATATGCTTACACTAATACGTTGTTATTAGCAGAACCATTCTGTCATGCGGAACGTTTTCAACATTGCACTTGTACTTTGTACACAGTTGATATCATGCTCTTTTGTCTATGGATGTCGCCGGTGTGAAATAAAGAGGGAGCTTGTAAGTCCATGGAGTTATGTATTTTGTGTTGGAGAAACTCCTGGGCCGCTAGTCTAAGCCATGTCTAATCATGGTGGAAAGTTGCAGCATCACCATAATGAGCATTCTGTGAAGCATCCTTAATAAAAAGCTATGCACATAGTAAATAAAAAGATCGCTGAGATGCTCATTGTCTGCTTGCCTTGTCATTTTGGTTATGGGATATCTCCTGTACCATGTGCAAGGGGTACCCCGTTGGCGGTTCTCTATGATACACATGTACTTACTATGGCAAGAACTTACAGGTGACTAATGTTGAGTAGCATGCGGTCCGGCCCTCGTATTCAAGGGACATGAGATTACCAACTTATACTTTGTCAAGCATATACTCCATAGTTTGTTCACTTTAACCTTAATCACTTCAATATGCTTATGATAGGGGCAATGAGGGCTGAAAGCTAATAAGTACCATAATTTTTGGAAGCTCTTTTTGAAACTTGAAATCCCTGCTTCCCTTTGTAAAGGGACTTTCTTCCACTATTATATTGAGTCTCCACCTTCTACCTTTAGGCACCATTAAGAGAGCATAGTTGCCATTCTTAGTTCTATGTGTTGTGTCCCTAAACTTCTTGATTGATGCATATTGTTGATATTACTTGTTCTTGTGTTATTTGTATCTAGTCACTCTTATGAACTTTTATGGTGTATTATGTATCTATTTGCTACTCCATGAGGGACAAGTTGAATGCCACTATGCCATGTTTTCTATATGTGAAACAAACAAACTTTTTCAATGCATGTTATTCATGATCTTTGTTTGTATCCTTTCATGTTGCATGCATAGTTACTTTGTCTTACTGTCAGAACTCCATCTTTTATGCACATGTTTAGAGTTCTTTGATCCCAGCTTTCAATGCTTGCAAATGGTTTGATCTTGGTTTTGATGGTGCATGTCACCTCAAAAATTATTCTTTCATCATTTACCTACTCGAGGACGAGCAAGAGTTAAGCTTGGGGATGCCTGATACGT
This sequence comes from Avena atlantica, assembly GCA_910589765.1. NCBI lineage: Eukaryota > Viridiplantae > Streptophyta > Magnoliopsida > Poales > Poaceae > Avena > Avena atlantica. Next base: position 20,010,865 of record OU342733.1, read on the forward strand.
CGGAAAAGTATCTATAATTTTTGATGTTCCATGCTTGTTTAGTATCTATTTTGCTTTGCTTTGTCTACACTTTGAGGTATTTTATATGCTTTCTAGGACTAACCTATTAACAAGTTGTCATAGTGACAGTTGCCTGTTTTCTTCTGTTTTTGGTTCCAGAAAGGCAGAAAATCAATATTCTCATAATTGGACGGGACAAAAGCCAAAGTAAATATTTTATCGTGGGCAACACGAAGCCAAAAGACGAGCGGAGAAGGCTCACCAGGATATTGAGATTACTATGTCAGATTGATTAATGGTTTTGTCTATTTGATTCTATCATGTCTGTGTTATTTGTGATCTTGCATACTCTCCGTTGTTAGTAGCTATCTTGGCCAAGTAGTTTCTAGTGACTCCAAGAGGGGGTATTTATTCTCAATAGTGGGTTCATGCCTCTAGTTTCCAAGGGAAGTGATAGAAATATCTTCGGTTGTAGATGTGTTGACGCTATTAGGGAGAAAATAACGGTCTCTTGTTCATGGAACAACTGGATTGTTTCTCTTACATACTTTGCCTAAAGCAGTTGTATGTTGCTTGCAACTTAATACTGGAGGGGGTTCGGATGATAATCTGAAGGTGGACTTCTAGTCATAGATGCAGTTGGATGGCGGTCTATGCATATTTTTGTATTGCCCAATCGAATCTCATATGATCTTTTGTCTAGTATTGCATTGTTATGCCTTGCTCAGTCCTGTCAATTGCCATGTTGTAATTTGTTTACCCAGCATGTCATGTTTTTTTATCTAAGGAGAACATCTCTAGTGAACTATGGACCCCGGTCCAATCTTTACCATTGATACATCTTCCACTGTTACTATTTACTTGCTGCAAACCAGCATCACCTTCCACACCATACAATTAATCCTTTGTTACAGCAACCGGTGAGATTGACAACCTCACTGTTAGTTGGGGCAAAGTCTTGAGTTTGTGTTGTGCAGATTTCCACGTTGCTTGCAACACCTTTGAGGAGTTTTCTTCCTCCTACTGGTTCGATAACCTTGGTTTTTATTGAGGGGAAAATGTTGTTGTACCGCATCATACCTTCCTCTTGGGGTCTCCCAACGAAGTGCTGCTGCACGCATCATCGTACTTTGACGAAGTCGACACGGCGGACAGGGATCGCGCTATGGCGAAGTCGACGCGGCGGACACGGGATCGACGCGGCGGACATATGGTCGCACTTTGGCAAAATCGGCGCGGTGGACGTGGGGACGGGGATCGCGCTATGGCGAAGTCGACGCGGCGGACACGGAATCGGCGCGGGGATGTATGGTCGCGCTTTAGCGAAGTCGACGTGGCGGACATATGGTCAACGCGACGGACGCATGATCACGCTTTGACGAAATCGACACGACGGATACGGAGTCGATGCGGCGAAGTCATCCGCCTACGAACCCTGCTAAGCAGGTCGTGCAGCGCCGCCAGATTTCGGGCCCCGCCTCCGACGCTTCCCAAACCGAACCAGGTTGTACACGCCAACACAACTTCCGCCGCTTAAGCCATTCGAATCAGGCCATGCTCCGCCGGTAAGTACGCCCCCTCTGCAACCCAAAACACGACGAGCAGCGACGGCATTACACCCTTCCTACTAAAGAGCGAGATAGAGCAAGGAGGAAATGGAGCGAGGGAGAGGGAGGAGGAGGGCTAGACATGTGCTCGCGAGCTTGCCGCCGGGGAACTCGCCAATCGGTCGGGATTCGGCGTGGAATTGTCAGGAACGACGCTGAAAGAGCAGAGCCGACGAGGGTGAATGCCCTTCCTACTGCTGAGCGAGATAGAGCGAGGAGGAAATGTAGCGAGGGGGAGGGAGGAAGAGGGAGGAGGAGGGCCAGACTTGCGCTCACGAGCTAACCGCCAGGGAACTCGCCGGAGGCTCCCAATCGACCGGGATTCGACACGGAATCGTCGGGGAACGGCTCTGAAAGAGCGGAGCCGGCGAGGGTGAATTGCCGCTCCGTTCGGCCCTCGTCTTGAAACGGTCGGGAAGGGGAATGCGTATATACCAATGACATGTGGGCCTGGGCAGCAGGGGACGTGGTTGAACAGTTTTGTTTCGCGACGTGTTTGCGAACTGCCGCCGCCCGCCCGCGTCGATCGGAGCCGTTCGTTCCAAGAAGAACGTACCGCGGAGCACCTGCGGCGCAGATTTCCCGTATATCTACCGTGCCGCGTGTGTTTCGATCATCGATAAGTACGAGAAGACAATCCGTGGCTGAAAAGGAAACTGTCAAACGTGGGAGATTAGGTGTTCTTCTCTTCTTCATTTAAATTGAGAATCAAATCGTGCTAGCGACAGAGTTACCTTCCGTCGGGAAACAAATAAATACTCCTCCTCGACGGATCTACTACCAAACCGGCAACACCCATACTAATCGCTAGCTTCATCCTCCTGTCCTGACCCGCCGCCGGCCTCGCAGCAGCACATCAACCCTATATGTCGTGCCACGCCCAAGGCGACGACAGTCAGGTCGTCATCAACCAGCAGGAGGATCGAGCGACGACAGTTTGGTGAACAGCGAGACAAAATTGAGGAGTACTTCATGAAGATTATTAATGCCAGCGTTTTGGTAAGTCCTGTTTCGTACTTTTTTTTTTATAATTACATAACCAACTTACTGTTTTGTCTTTTCGATAAAGAGAACCAACTTACTAATATATGCAATAGTACCAAAATCTGGAAACCAATATGAGAATTTTTACTAAGCTGTTCTTTTGCAAGACCGTCATCCCAATATCAGATGTGTGCTTGGTGACCAGTCGTTTGCGTGATGTACTGACTGGATACATTCCTAAGAAAAAAGTGCTAACTTAAAGAAGGAACTAGAAGTACACACACATACTGCCAAACATGGACTCATTGTTTCTTCCTTTCTTTCTTTGTGTGTGACTTGTAGCGCTCGGAGGCGACAGAGTTTCGAGGTTATCTTTGCAGGATAGCTAAAAATTCTGTGAGGCTGGCTTCCGTTACCATGGTATTCACATTGCTTCTGATATCCACACCCGCCGAGTACTTGTATTAATTTCTCACCATTCTCTCCTGAACAATATGAGGATATCTTCTATTTTTCTCTCTGAAATGATTACAGGGTATGCCAGGCGATATTTCTCTAGATACACTTCTCAGCAAACCGACGATGGCTCCAACAAAGAGAGAAAACATGGTAATTAACTCAGTACTATGTCTAGATTGCACGAAAACATTGTTATGGCATATGTACTAACTGATCCCCTCCTTGCCAAAAAAAACACATAGGTTCTTGAGGTGTGCGTGCGCACCTTTGTCAGTACAGCTGAGGATGCATACCATGATACCGTCACTAAGGAAACTATTGTTTGCTTTGTCGATGCTCTTGAACGTCTGGCTGAAATGTGCTACTTCATGGCTAAAGATACTCTGACAAATGTTGGTGATTATAAAGGCATTTCACTGAATTGCGGTCCAGATTTTGATATAGATAGAGATCGGTTCGAGTATATGGGGAAAATGGCTAGTTTGAAACAAGGTCTCAACATGGCTCAGCCTCCTGATGCGGACAGGGTAAGGAGTAATTTTGTTTGGCCGACTGGCTCATCATCCCCTTAGTTATTTGACTGCCATATACTTATATTTGGTGTCGTCGTCGTCGTGTTGCAGGTTCTGATGTATACAGTGTCTGATGCAATGATGCTTACAGAGCCCTTTGTTGTGTCGATGACAACTTGTCGCACAAATGTGCTTTCAGGCCTTATGCCAGGTAAATATTCTTCCCCAGCCATTTGTGTTTAGTCTGCTTTTAGTCAGTTGGCGTTCACCACCGTTGATGTTAATTTTACCTGACTTTGCAGCAGCAGTATGAGGCCAGCATTGGAGAAGTAAGCATGGCCACCACAGGAAGTTTGCAAGTTTGAACATAACTATACGTAGTAGTTGACAGATATGTAATGCATATGACTTTGCATGAGATCAGTGTAATTTTCATCCAACAGTTCAGGCAGACAATAGAGATCGTCAACTTAGTTGTTTTTGCACCATAGGTAATAACTCATCGGCACTTCATTTAATTCAAAACGACACTTTGTAGAAGACGGCCAAAAAACAAAAAATGGTTACTGATTTTTTTTTGAAATATGGTTTATCTGAATTTGACGCTACCACTTCAGCACGTAGTCTGCACAAAAGTTGATTAACTGCCTAGTACCACGAACTCTGAATATATCGCTCAGAATTCAGGATTTTCTTTTTGATGTCTGGTTGAAGATATTAACCTCTTCATTGAATCCAGTTCAGAGGAAGGAAATCATCCACTTTCTCTCTGAGCTCTGCTGCGACATGACATCCTCTATTTGCCAGCACAAACATCAGCTTTGCTGCCGTCTCTTTCCCATTGGTCTTCTCTTGGCAGTGACACCGGCAGAGGCAGGCATGTTGTAGATTCCATGGTGCCGTCGGGGATGTTGTGGATGCCATGGGAGGCATCTGCTACACCTCCACGGCTCAACCCTTACTAGACGCCCGATGACCTCTACTAAGCTGGTATCTTCGTAAAAGTACATATCATGACCAATGACACCGAAGCACAAGTGTATTAGAAAATCAATGTAAAAATGGTGATTTTCTTAGTGACGTTTTAAGCCCTTGGTTTACTGAACACTTGGAAAAATCCTTCAGTTTTTCTAAAAACAAATACTAATTGAGAAACCTATCATTCAGAAAACCAGCATTTTGTTCCAATGAACTTTAACCTGCATCTTTACCCACTTGGCTCATTTCTGTCTATTTGACTAAAGCAGGACAACCGCTTGTGCCCATTAAATTTTTTCATGTTAAGCGGCGTCCGTTAGTGCCGCCAATAAACGAGTACGCGGACACACAGACTTTGGCCAACTGCACTAATATTACGGGATGCCTCTGCGCACTAGTGCTAGCTGATATGAAGCTCAGCTAGATCCGAATGCTACCAATAGTAGTCGTAACTTAGCTTGTGTAAAATCTTGATACTTTACGATTAATCTGGCTGGACAAAAGAGTCATTGTCAAATAAGAATACTTTTTGACACATTCAACATTTTTGTGATATCAAAAGCTACCAATCTAGACAACCATACAAAAGCAGTGGTTTCTTGCAATTGCAAGAGCAACCATACAACATCATGACACTTGCTTTGCTGTAGTAGCAATTGGGTTCGCTTCTCGGCTGTTCTTCATCCAAACATGATAGGCTGATCTCTGTAGGGCTAAATGAAGTGTAGTTTGCCGATCAAAGACCAATGAGGGCTTAGAATTTGAGATTTTGAATTCAATAATATAGCACTCCTGGGTAAGTGCCTTATAACTACAAGCTTCATACCGTGGATGGGGATTGGCAAACTCTCCTAAAACAGAAATATATAGGCTAAAAAACACTCGGATATCTTGGCGACTCACATTTTTGCTGGCCTAATGGCGACGAAGACACACTACTTTCAATTTGGATCATTTACAATTAAGGATGACTCACAAATTAGATTGTAGTAGGATTAGTGGTTGGGAAATGCTTGTTGGGCTCCTAGGCTTCTACTTTAGCTCGTTGGATTTGTATGATATGTTTTACCCGTTAAACTAGCCCTTTTTGAGTTTCGTAGGACCTGAAAAGTCAAAAATACTTACAAAATGTTTTTCTTCCATACATGGTTAGATACCAAAATAATAGGATATCATGTAAAACCCCGTAAATCATTGAGAATATCGATATTAATGCCATGAGAGTAGTGTCAAATAAAGAGGCTCATAGCCTTGCTAAAAGTGTAGACATGGCGCACTGTCCACAGATGCCCTACGACTAACTGCCGTAAGTGTGCCGCACATGGGGGTGGTGCGCCACGTCTATGTGTGGGCCAGGACACAGGTGGCGCAGCATACATACCCGTAGCACAATTGGTCAAGGTGCGCTACGGATGTGAAACTTAGCCGTAGGGCACTCTGACCTAGTGCGCTGCAGGCATGTGTGCTGGAGCAGATGGGTCAACTTATCCATAGGACACTCTGTCCTAGTGTCCTACGGCTAACTGGTCTGCACCAACTCCCCCTCCTCCGGATCGTCTTTTTAGGCTTTGCAAAAAATAAAAAAAAAATGATAAACACTTAAAAAAATAAAATCATTTCATATGTACGTAGTTAATGTGGTCTAGTTTCTAGGAAAATTAACAAACATGAGTTTTGACTTTTTCTGCAAAAAAAAGTCATGCCACGGTAACATGGCCGTAACTTTTGCATACGATGTTGAAAAAAATCGTATAATATACCAAAATAACAAGAACGAGATTTCGCATCCGCTCGCAACCACCTTCGGTCGTTTAGCGATTATTTAAATTTTCAACATTCGAAAAGAGTAAAAAGTTACGGTCAAAAGACCGTTTTTTCTGCAAAAAAAGAGGGCAACTTACCCGTAGCGCACCACCACCTAGTGCGCTACGAGTAAGTTGGGCGGGACTCAAAATTTGAATCCCCACCCTGCCCACCTACCCATCTTCTCTTCCCTCCCTCTTCTCCTTTTCATTCTCCTCCCTCCTCCTTTTCCTGCTCTCTTCTCCTCCTCTTTTTCCTTCTTGAAATGGATCGTACGGGCACCTAGAGGGGGGAGGGTGAATAGGTGCTAAACAATTTTTAATTCTTTTTCAATTATAGGATTGACACAAAGTAAATTCTCTAGATATGCAACTACGAGAATTTTCCTATATGTAACCCTAACTACTAAGCACGTAAAAGAGGAGCGAGGAAACCGTAGTGGAGCACGCGGAGACACAGGGATTTGTTTTACCGCAGTTCCTTCCTTGTTAAGGGAAGTACATCTGCGTTGGAGGGGTGGGCGGTTCTAAGACCACCACGCCACAATACTCCTCACCCTATTCTCCGATGGATCTCGCCACGAGAGGCCTGATCCACCTTCTCCACTATTGGATCCCTTCGAGGCGGGAACCGGTGCCTTGTACAACACTATCGGGGCACACACCCACAACTGAATTGGGGGCTCCCGAGATGACAACAAGCTGCCACAAGAACAAGGTTTATCAATATAAACAAAAACGAGGATCTAGATATTTGCAAGAAATACTAGATCGGAGGTTCTCCAAATGGATGGAGAGGAGATGAAGCGCTTGATTGCTGATGATGAAGATCGAGTTCTCCTCCTTCGATTCCCCAAGGGATGGGGCCTTTGGGTGGATCTAGGTGGAGCACTCTTGGATGAAGCTTTCAGATCTGATCTGTTCTTTTTCGAGATGAATCAAGAGTTCTGGTAGGAGGGGGATGGCTGGCTTAAATACCCCCTCCCCAGATCTGGCCGTTGCACAACTTTGGGGGCGGATTATCCGCCCCCCACTTGGGGCGGATTATCCGCCCCCTGGGAAAACTCCGCCCCAAGGGCGGATTCTCCGAGGGAAACTCTGCCCCCTCTCTGGGGATTGCGCCTTGGTGAAACTTGGAGAAGATCTTGGGGGGCGGATAATACGGCCCCCCTGAAGGGCGGATTATCCGGCGGGGCCGGAGAATCCGGCCAAAATTCCGACCCCCTTCTGGGGCTTGCGCCTGCTTGGGCAGAGGGAGGGGCGGATTATCCGCCCCTGGTGGGGCCGGATTATCCGCCCCCAAAGGCATTGTTCTGAGCTGCAACACTTTAACACACATTAAATGATCCTTGGTATTGTTATCTAACACACAAAACACTAGGGATTAATAAATGTTCTTTCAATCTCCCCCTTTTTGGTGTTAGATGACAATACTAGGATTTGCAATAAAACCGGCAAATGCCACCTTAAATAATGAAAGACGCTCCCCCTAGATGTGTGCATATTTAAGATTTGCATTTGAATACAAATACACACACTAGGTAGAACACTACTTTAAGGTTTGGGAAAAATGTCATACCACCGGAATATATAGCCAAGGCATACATAGATAATCCCATGAATCCATATGCCATCAAATAAGCTTCATACTTCCAGAATTCCATGGGGTCCATGATAGATAAATCCAGAAATCCATGAATACCAAACATAGTACCAAACTGTGGAGTACGACATAGTCTTACACAAACAACCACAAATAGCAAACAAGTTCACGCTAGAAAAGGCACAAGCAAGCAAATAAAAACGACTAAAATCGAAGAGCTTGTGCCCGACCCTTGCAAATCCACGAGACCTAATAGAACTACTTCTCCCCCTTTGGCATCGAAACGCCAAAAAGGAAGAAGAGCGATGCTAACGCCCCTGGAGATCACTCCGCCTCATCCTCTTCGTAGTCATTCCCGTCCCCTTCCTCTTCATCATACTCATCATCATCGTCATCAGCTGGAGGAGTGGGTGCCCGCGGTGGAGGAGGAAAGAGACAACTCTCGAGCTCGCCATAGTTGATCCCTAAGGTGTACCACTGAGCATACGGATCCGGAGCAGTGGGAGGAGGTGGATTGTCAGTGGCACCTGAGACATGGTGGAGGATAAGCTGCTACGTGTGTTCCCTCTCATGATCCCTGCGGTACGCCTCATATTGGCCCTTGTGAATGTCAATACCCATGCAAAGAATGTTCCGCTGGAACCAATTAAGCTGCTTGACCTCACGTGCCATCGGGGACACCGTGGAACGACGACCACTAGCCCGAGCATCACGCATGAAGGTCTCCGGGGCAGTGGAAGGGTGATGAGTCTTCTGAGCCTTGTTGTAGATTTTCTTTGGCTTATGAACACCATCCAGAGCAGTGCCAAAATCCTCATGGGGCAACATATGCTTGACGAGCATCATTATGAACGGAGCATAAGGAATAGAGAGCATGTTGATCATAGCATCCGTCATCTCATGAAAAATATAGTCCATGACATCCAGTTTGTAACCTGTGGCTGATCCAGTGTTGGTGGCACATTCGTGAGCAAATGCAAGTAGAGGAACCAGGTGACCACGGATCCTGTCATTGTTGACACCACTAGGAGCGATGCAGTCCCTAAATATGCCAACAAGGGCTGCATACAGGGGAGAGAGACCAGCAAAAGTACCAGCGACTCCATCAGAGGAAAGGCAAGGAGCAAGTGCAGTGTCCTTGGATGGCTTCAAGGGAGGAATGATGCGGTGACCAGCAGGATTGTCACGACCATGGAAAGCATACCCAAGAACCTGCCCAAAAGTGCGAAAGTCTGACTGAAGCATTGTAGTCCCGGTCATCCACTTCATAGTGCGGCGCTCATCACCGCAGATCACAAGGGTGGAGAAAAAAACTGGCGAACCACAGAAGAGTCATAATTGCATTGAATGGTCATGAGGTGGTGCAGCCCCATCTTGTTGGTCACATCGAGTGCCTCAATGAGCCTTGTCTTGGATTGAGCCTCAGTCAAATTGATGGGACGCATGGGGCGAATCTTGAGAGTAGCATAGACATCATCATGAATAGACCGAAAGTGAGCATTAAAAAACATTTCGTCCTCGGGGGGACCATCGCTGTCAGCCTCATCATAATAATCAGTCTGACGAATAGTGGCATACTGAAGACTGTCCATAGCCTTGTAATTGGGCCGAGACTGTTTGCCTTTGCGAGATGCGGACCTCTTAGTTTTCTTACTTGCCTCTGCCATCCGTTCAGCCTCTCTTGCTACTCTGCTGACCTCGGTCTCGTCAATGAATTTTCCGTCTGCAGTGGGCTTGAGATAACGGGGACGGGGACGACGGACGAAGGTCTTGGTCGGCTTGGAACCACCTGTGAATAGCATTAGAGGGATAGCATGGAGATAAGTATACACACAAGTCCAGGAGAAAACAACATGAAGAAAGAGTAGCAGTGTAACCCCATAACCAAGGAAGTGCATTGGCAGAAGCAGAACCAAAACAGAAAAGAAATTTGCTCTGCAGGCCGGATTATCCGGCCCTGGCAGGGGCGGATAATCTGCCCCCCACAGAAAATTTCTAGATTGGCTCAGATCTGCCATGGCAAAACAGATCGGGTACTAGGGTTGCAATTCTACTAATTCTAGCATGTAAGGAACAACACCAAGAACCTTCTACAACGAGATTTCCACCAAATAAAAGACATCCCATACAAAAGGAGAGACATGAGGGAGTTACCCTCACTCATTGGAGGAAAATCGCAGAGGAGAAGATACCCGGAGGCAAGGTGAAGAAGATCCGGGGAGAGCCCGGAGAATCCGGTGGTCAAATCGACTTCGGGAGAGGCAGATGCTCCGGCGGCGGCTGTGGGACAGAGGTAGGGTTGGGGGAGGACTGGCTGCTCTGTTTGAGCCTGCCCTCCCCGACCAAGCCTATAAGGGAAGATTTCGCCTAGGGCGGATAATCTGCCCCCCCCCCACTTAAGGCGGATAATCCCCCCCCCCCCCGAAATTCTGTACAGTGCAGAATCAGGCCAGCGCAACCTAGCAAACCTCTCGATGGTGTTTTAGAGGACTTGTGTGAAAGAATAGATGGTTCAAGAAGGGAGAGAAAGGCTTGGGTTGAGAGCATCAAACTGAGATGGTACTACACACCCAAATTTGCAAGAATCAAATCAAACCAAAGCCAAATTGGAGTGTGTTTTCCATAAGAACAAAAGATATGCAAGAAAATCCAATGAGACCCATGAAAAACCAACTCTTCTCGAGGAAGAGGGCGGTGGCCGAAGCCACCATGTTGGAGCGCATGGCATGACACCGCGAAGATGTATCTTGAGTTCAAAACCAATGCTCATCGATGACCCACATATCACAAAAAAATATTAAGGGAAATGATTTTACTTGCTTTCGGCATTATGGGAGGAGGGTTAGCCCAATCAATTAGGACCACACTCCCCCTATGTCTATGCCCGCATCTAAACCAAATACATGAATAAGCGCAAGTGAGTGTGCAAGGGTAGTCAATCCAAGCTCCTTGAATCTATGATATTTAGCTCATTCCTCAAATAACAAAATCTTGCTTCATCAAGGGGCTTCGTGAAAATATCAGCAAGTTGGTTCTTCGTGCTCACAAAGGATAGAGCAATATCTCCACGAGCAACATGATCCCGAATAAAGTGGTTGCGAATCTCTATATGTTTTGTTCTTGTATGCTGCACGGGATTGTAAGCAATTTGATAGCACTTTCATTGTCGCATAAAAGAGGCACTTTGTCACAATTGACACCATATTCCTTTAAAGTTTGCCTCATCCATAACAATTGAGTACAAGCACTTGCAGCAGCAACATATTCAGCTTCGGCGGTTGAAAGTGAAATACAATTTTGTTTCTTTGATGACCAACACACTAGAGACCTGCCCAAGAATTGGCATGCACCAGAGGTTGATTTCCTATCATCTTTGTCACCAGCCTAGTCTGAATCAGTGTAACCACATAGAGAGAAACTTGAACCCTTGGGATACCATAACCTAAAATTTGGGGAATGAACCAAATATCGGAAGATTCGCTTGACTGCCACTAAGTGGCTTTCTTTAGGAGCGGCTTGGTACCTTGCACACACTCCTACACTTAACACGATATCGGGCCTAGATGCGCAAAGGTAAAGAAGAGAGCCGATCATGGATCGGTATACCTTCTGATCCACGTCTTTACCCTTGGGATTGAGCTCAAGATGACACTTTGTTTGCATAGGGGTAGGAACGCCATTGAGATCCGTCATCTTGAACCTTTTGAGCATGTCTTGGATGTACTTCGCTTGATTAATAAAGGTTCCCTCTCTAAGTTGTTTGATCTCAAATCCAAGAAAGAACCTGAGCTCACCCATCATGGACATCTCAAACCTGTCAGTCATAAGCTTCGAAAATTCATCGTTAAACGCTTGGTTAGTAGAGCCAAAAATAATGTCATCTACATAAAGTTGGCATGCAAAAAGCTCCCCATTAACCTTCTTAGTAAAAAGATGGGATTGATTTGCCCAACTTCGAATCCACGGTCTAGCAAAAGCTCTTTAAGGTGCTCATACCACGCACATGGGGCTTGTTTAAGGCCATAGAGCGCCTTATCGAGTTTGTAGACATGGTTCGGAAATTTGGGGTCCTCAAACCCCGAGGGCTGCTTGACGTATACTAACTCATGTAGAGGACCATTAAGGAAAGCGCTCTTAACATCCATTTGTTGTAATTTAAAATTATGATGGGCTGCATATGCAAGAAGGATACGGATGGACTCAAGGCGAGCCACATGAGCGTAGGTCTCGCCAAAATCAATTCCTTCTATACTTGAGAGAATCCTTGAGCCACGAGTCATGCTTTATTTCTCACAACAATGTCATTTTCATCCTGTTTGTTCTTGAAGATCCACTTGGTGCCGATAACATTGCGGCAATCCTTTGGCTTTTCTACGAGCATCCAAACTTTGTTGCGTTCGAAGTTGTTTAATTATTCATGCATTGCAACAACCCAATCGGGGTCTTCAAGAGCATCAAAAACCTTCTTCGGTTCAACCATGGAAATGTGAGCTTGATGATCACAGAAGCTTGCAAGCTCTCTTATGGTGGATACCCTTCGTCGTAGATCACCAACAACCTTGTCAAGGGTGTGACCTCTTAGTTCAAGGTTCCGATCAGCACGAGCCTTGCGACGAGCCTCAATGTCCTTATTGTTACGAGGAGGAGTGGATTAAATAGTTGTATCCTTGTCTTGATTACTGCCCTGCCCTTGATCTTGGTCACCGTTACTGCCAGAAGATTGTTGCTGAACATTTTCTTCAGGACCGGATAATCCGCCCCTTGGAGGGGCCGGACTATCCGGCCTGGGAGGAGAAGTACCAGAACCATCTTCCTGAGAAAGCCTGACTGGAGTTGGAGACCCAGGGCCGGATACTCCGCCCCTGGGGGCCGGAGAATCCGGCCTGGGAGCTTCAGAGATGTTGATCTCTCCTTCGGATCCCCTGGAACGAGTTGGAGTGCCAGGGGAGGATTGTCCGCCCCTTGGAGGGGGCGGATAGTCCGGCCTGGGACTACCAGCTTGTCCAGTGGACAGATGGTCTTCAGCAGATTGTGGTATTGATGCAGGATTGTCTCCAACAGTAGGAGCTTGTTGATCTTGTGTAGATGAGGGCTCCACATGTGTGGAGCATTGTCCTTCCCGATCCGCCACAAGGGGTTCCTCAATGGGTCGGAAAAATCCCACTCCCATTCTTCTTATGGCATCTTGGGGTATTTCAACATCTGCATCACAAACATCAACTTGCCCTACAAAGGAGCCGTTATTTTCATCGAACTCCACACTACAAGATTCTACAACAATCCCAGTGAGCTTGTTGTAGACTCTATAAGTGTGGGATTCGGCACCGTAACCAACAAAAATACCTTCTAAAGCCTTGGATTCAAATTTTGACAAACGGACACCTTTAATAAGAAAGAAACACTTACACCCGAATACCCTGAAGTATGAGATGTTGGGTTTGTTGCCGGTAAGTATTTCATATGGGGTCTTGTCCAAGATCTTCCGAAGGTAGAGCCGGTTTGATGAGTGACAAGCAGTGGATATGGCTTCAGCCCAAAAATTATAAGGAGACTTGAATTCAGCTAGCATAGATCTTTCCATATCCATCAAAGTCCAGTTCTTCCTCTCGGCTACACCATTTTGTTGAGGGGTGTACGCAGCGGAATATTGGTGTCTAATCCCCTCTTCGCTAAGAAACTCGTTTAAAGTGTAGTTCTTGAATTATGTGCCGTTGTCACTTATAATTGCCAAGATGGGAACATTGTGTTGACATTGAACTTCATTGGCAAAGTCGATGACAGTTTGTTGAGTCTCACTTTTCAGCTTGAAGAAATATACCCACGTATATATTGAGTAATCATCGACGATGACCAAGCAATATTTCTTCCCACCAAGACTTGCATGAGAAGGAGGACCAAATAAATCCACATGGAGTAATTCCAAAATCCTCTTTGATGACACAATAGTCTTCCTCTTGTGGGGAGAATCATGCATTTTTTCTTCAACACAAGCCCTGCAAACACGATCTTTGGCAAAAGAGACATTGTCTTTTAGTCCAAGTATGTGGCCACCCTTTTGGAGACTTTGCAAAGTTCTCATGTTGACATGGGCTAAACGGCGATGCCATAGCCAGCCCACGTCGGCCTTTCCGAATAGACACATCGGACCCGAAGTGGTTTTCCCCGAGAAGTCCACCACATACAGGTCATTTTCGACGTATCCAATGAAAGCGACCTTTAGAGACTTGCTCCATAAGAGTACCACCAAATCATCATCGATAAAAACAGCAAAACCCATCTTGCCAAGGGCACGAACAGAAAGAAGATTGTAGCCAAGGGTCTCAACAAGCATGACGTCCACGAGAGAGATATCGTGGGCAACCACAACCTTGCCAAGACCCAATACCTGAGATTTAGACTTATCACCATAGGAGACTGTGATGTTATCAAGATTTGGACGCATCTCCGTGATGATCTCCTTGCTTCCGGTCATATGACTAGTGCAGCCACTATCCAGCACCCATTTCGACCCACCGGAAGCATAGCCCTCGGAGCTTCTTGCCATGAGGCAAGTAGCATTCTTATTGATGATGTTTTCGTTCGGAGAGTCGAAGAGAGATGTTGATGTAGATGTGGTGGCTATAGCAGCCACCTCTTGAGAGCTATCGTCCTCGTCCTCATCTTCACTCCCCGATGAATATTCTTCTTGAGCCACTAGAACAATCTTTGGTTGCTTCTTGAAAGGAGCATTCTTCTTTACAAACTGTTTCTTACATGGAGCTTTTGATTTGTCCTTGAAAATGAGTCTTCCTCCATTATCCTCTCTACTTTGATATGGACACTCATCTACGAAGTGCATCCGGTCACCACAATTAAAGCATGTTCTCAGCTTGGGACCATTTTCTTTTCTTCCATAGGCTCCACTCTTGCGATCTAGTTCAGCTTTAGCCTTGGCTGGATCTTTCCAAAAGTTTCTTGCATAAAGAGCCAAGTATTGTCCGTGGATCCTTTTTATATCTTTGGGACAGTCCAGACCTTCTACCGCATATTCATCATGATCAATCACACTAGTCTTCAAAGCCATGTTGACCCCCTTTTGCATCCCCATAGCTCGAGCACGAGCATCTTCGGCATTCTTGGCAGCCACTTTGAAGGCGGCCATTTCTTGCATTACCTCATTGGATGACATGAGGTGATAATTATGCCTACCTTGGAGACATTTCAAATCTGTGGGCTCAAATGGCATAAGAGCACTGACATACTTGCGCTTGATCCAAGCATCATCAACATGAGCTGCACCGTGGTTTCTAAAGGTTGTAGCTATTGCCTTGAGCCTCCTATACATGTCCTCGTGGTCTTCTCCATCCAGCATATAAAATCCTTCAGCTTCATTGCTCAAGGCATCATATCTATTCCTTCTCATACTTTCATTTCCGATGAAGAGCTCGGTGAGAGCATCCCAAGCTTCTTTAGCTGTGCTAAGATGCTGAATGTGTGGCATGTCTTTGTCACCCACACCAA
This sequence comes from Avena atlantica, assembly GCA_910589765.1. Taxonomy (NCBI): domain Eukaryota; kingdom Viridiplantae; phylum Streptophyta; class Magnoliopsida; order Poales; family Poaceae; genus Avena; species Avena atlantica. The sequence goes on from OU342733.1 coordinate 20,026,310, forward strand.
GCTGTATCATGTGTAGAGCTGTAGCATTGAGTTGGCTATCGACCACTTCTCTCCTTGTGAGATTGTTAGGATTTCCAATGTGAAGACCATTTTCGATGATCTTCCACAACTCTATGGAGGAACTGCACACATGAGATTTCATCAAAAATTGCCATTGAGAGAAAGTAGATGCTGAAAGTTTGGGTGGATCACCCCTATTATGTATATGTGGGTGAGGAATAGGCGGATCAGGGGAATACACATGAGAAACCTCATTGTATCCATCCGTACCGCTATCCTTTTTCGAGGAGGAGCTCTTACTAGTATCATCACCTACCACTTCGTTATCTTTGGAAACAGTTTTACCCGTTTCCTTGGATTACGGAGTGGTATCCTCAGAGTTAGATGGAGGTGATGCTACGGATGTGGAGAGACGCATTATCAATTGACGCATCTCTTCCATCTTAGCCTCCATTGAACTCACCAAGGTTGTTTCCAACGTCTTGAGATCGTTCATGGTGACTACCTCCGGAGCATCACTCCCATCTCCCTTGGAACCCATACTTCTCTTAGGCGGTTAAGCCCGAAATAAGAGTCGAGGCTCTGATACCAATTGAAATGGATCGTATGGGCACCTAGAGGGGGGGTGAATAGGTGCTAACCAATTTTTAATTCTTTTTAAATTTTAGGCTTGACACAAAGTAAATTCTCTAGATATGCAACTACGAGAATTTCCCTATATGTAACCCTAACTACTAAGCACGTAAAAGAGGAGCGAGGAAACCGTAGTGGAGCACGCGGAGACACATGGATTTGTTTTACCGCAGTTCCTTCCTTGTTAAGGGAAGTACATCTGCGTTGGAGGGGTGGGCGGTTCTAAGACCACCACGCCACAATAGGCCTCACCCTATTCTCCGATGGATCTCGCCACGAGAGGCCTGATCCACCTTCTCCACTATTGGATCCCTTCGAGGCGGGAACCGGTGCCTTTTACAACACTATCGGGGCACACGCCCACAACTGAATTGGAGGCTCCCGAGATGACAACAAGCTGCCACAAGAACAAGGTTTATCAATATAAACAAAAACGAGGATCTAGATATTTGCAAGAAATACTAGATCGGAGGTTCTCCAAATGGATGGAGAGGAGATGAAGCGCTTGATTGCTGATGATGAAGATCGAGTTCTCCTCCTTCGATTCCCCAAGGGATGGGGCCTTTGGGTGGATCTAGGTGGAGCACTCTTGGATGAAGCTTTCAGATCTGATCTGTTCTTTTTCGAGATGAATCAAGAGTTCTGGTAGGAGGGGGATGGCTGGCTTAAATACCCCCTCCCCAGATCTGGCCGTTGCACAACTTTGGGGGCGGATTATCCGCCCCCCACTTGGGGCGGATTATCCACCCCCTGGGAAAACTCCGCCCCAAGGGCGGATTCTCCGGGGGAAACTCCGCCCCCTCTCTAGGGCTTGCGCCTTGGTGAAACTTGGAGAAGATCTTGGGGGGCGGATAATCCGGCCCCCCTGAGGGGCGGATTATCCGGCGGGGCCGGAGAATCCGGCCAAAATTCCGCCCCCCTTCTGGGGCTTGCGCCTGCTTGGGCAGAGGGAGGGGCGGATTATCCGCCCTTGGTGGGGCCGGATTATCCGCCCCCAAAGGCAGAGTTCTGAGCTGCAACACTTCAACACACATGAAATGATCCTTGGTATTATTATCTAACACACAAAACACTAGGGATTAAGAAATGTTCTTTCACTTCTCTCTTCTACTCCTCCTTTTCCTTCTCCTCCTTCCCTTGCACTGACGACGGGGACGGTGGCCTTCTCCTCCTCCTTGCTCTAGCATCCTCCACTCCTTGCAGTGATGATGGCGACGGCGACCTTCTCCTCCTCCTTGTAGTCACGACAAGCGACGACGACCTCCTTCTCCTTTCGACCTCCTCCTCCTTGCAGTCACGATGAGCGACGACGAGCGACGACGACCTCCTTCTCCTTGCGGCGACCTCCTCCCTTCTCCAAACACACCTCCTTCTCCCTCTCTTCCTTGATGCCGACGAGGATTAGCACGGCCACGGCCTCCCTCACCTCCCTGCGGTGGTAGGTCGTGGCCATGGCCACCATACACCAGCGAGGCGACATGACGGCGACAATGCAGACCCGATTGCTTTTGCAATTCAAAACAAGGGTGTTTTTTGCATTTTTTTTTCCGAAAAAAACATCCGTGGCGCACCTGTACCCCTACTCGTGGCGCACCTGATAGTGCGCTACGCCTATCCCCATATAACTATACCGCACCAGGGTAGAGCGCTACGAGCACTTTTTAGCCGCAGCGTACGCTTAGTGGTGCACCACTAGTGCGCCACGGATGGGCTTTTTAGGTGCGCCACGAACTTCCCTTTTCCTAGTAGTGCGCCTATGGTTGGGCCAGCCTCCATAAGGCTTAAGGATTTTGTATCTCTTTAATTATCGAAGTTTAATAAAGGATAGTAGTTTATCCCTTAAAAATGAGCACGATGTGGAGAAGCGAGCACACTACTACCCGGCTGGGAATAGAATGGTGACGAGAAATTAAACATGCAGCAGCGATAAAATTTAGAGATATGGCACCGACTGTAGGTAGGACGTGACTCCATGGCAATACCCATGGTTTATGGATTTGGGTTTTCGGGAAGGAGGTATACGGTAGTGACTTCGTCGACTAACAGATAAACAAGGGGACATAATTTATCCACGCCTGTTTATCTGTTTTTTAATTAGTTTTGAAGATTACAAGTCACCAATATGTCAATGGATGCGCAGATTGGATCTAGCGTATGCTAAGGGTGTTGTGATTATGGATCTCCTCCTCGGCGGCCACTCCTAGCATTTATATGGAGAGACTAGGTCTCAGGTACCATCCGAGTCAGTTACAAATTGGTGTTCATGTAGAGTCTAATCTTGGACTATCCTTGTCTTGCACACATGGAGTTGGTAACTTCATGGGATTCATATTACCCGAATAGCCCTAGGCTTCGTGGATCTCAGTAGACCATCGTATGGGCTACATGTTCGGCTAAGCCAGGTAGGCTAAAGATAGGTGCCTGTTAGGCATACCTATGTTAGTAGCCTCAAGTGTCCGATCAAATCAAAGATTCGAGTGGAGACTTTGAAGTCACGAGTTCATAGTCAAAGTCGATAATTTCATAAGGTAAGAGGTATTGACCCAGAAGTACATTAGGGCAGTAGTCTGCAAACATCACGTGTATGGTACTCTCGATGGACAGGACCAGTTAATTGCTCTTGGTAAAAAAGAACACTAAGCCAGACTCGAGTCCCCGGAATCAAACCTAAAATAGGCTGGGGTAATTCGACTCATGCCGCAGAGGCCTTACTGAATCGAATCCCAGACGACAAGTGTGTACCCAACGCGTCTATCGGTATTTTTTTCACACCGTAGACATGGTATTTATCTAGTATAGCACCGCAGATGTGATTGCCAGGCCATCAAAACAGATATGTAGGTCTTATTTTTATATCATAGACATAGCATCTAGATGATTTTTTTTTTCAATGGATGCGATCTGGGCAATCAAGGAGATGTTACCCCTGAACTCGACATTGATGTGAGGTGCATAATGAGCGGAGCCACCAAGTATTTTGCTGGTGCAAGTATGGAGTTATTGTGGACGCAATCTGACATAATGGACAAAAAGTAAGTTTTTGTTTTTTATAGGGCGTGGGACTAGAGCTTCCTATGGGATTAGGCCCTCCAGTCTCTAGTTGAATCGTAAATTCGGATAGATAGTAGTCATTGGTTATGTATTGTGTAGTCGCGGTCGATAACTTTTTAGAATGAAATCACTAACCCACAAGTACATCATGTCAGCATATTTTTGTAGTTTCTGATGATTATTAGTCGATGCCATAGACGCAGTCAACAAATATGTTTCAATCGGGTGCGTGCCTAATGCTCGTGTTGGGAGTAGCCCCGGGTCTATGATGGGCAACTAGTTGCTGAGCATAGGCTTATTTATTCATAGCACAAGGCAAAGTAACCTTCCGAGGAGGTACTCAACTCGGTTATCGCGTGTATAGACGTAGCTTGTTTTTAGTCAACTCCTGTTGGAGAACTTGGTGAAGCAAGGATGATGTCAAGGATGACGCTCAGTGCATTCAAGCGTGAGCCTGAGAAGTTGATGGGACGCAACAATGCGATCCCGCTATAAAATCTGATCAGCTTTGACCGCAACAGGAGTTTGACAACGATTTCATCGATTCTTGCACGAGGTGGAGTCGATGCGGCGACGGTTCTTCCTCCGTACTTCCATGCATCCTCTTGGATGTGCTCCACGTGGCCATGAGGCCCATCTGTCGGCCAGGATCAGTCTCGTTGGTGTTATAAGTAAAGGGAATATAGCACAATAAAAAATCTTAGTCTCCTCATTTTCGCTGTCCTTTTGCTTTTTCACCATAGCCACTACTTCCGTCGCTCTGGACATTATCAAAGTTTACCCCAGCAGCTTTCTCTCGCGGCAATGGGCACTACAGGAGAAGCTGAATACGCAGACGGCCGGGTCCCGTCGGCGTAGGCCCTAAATGCCGTCGGCGTAGGCTGGCCCGACGGCTGCAGTCGGCGTACTGCCCCGTAGGCGTAGCCTCTTCTCCCGTTGGTGTAGAAAATCCGCGTAGACCATATGGGGTCCACCTAGATGACTAACGGCGGTTTGGCTACACCAACGGCTTTACCGTCGGCCTAGATTTTTTCAAAAAAAATTCCAAAGAAAAAATTTCAAAAAAAAAAATTCAACTTTTTTTAACATTTTTGTATTGTTTAACTTGTTAATCTCACATGGACATTTTTAATTCTAAGTATACTTAGTCTCAAGTCTAATTGCACAATTAGTCAAACTTTCCAACCGGTCACCCATCCTAATACTACTCCAGTCCCAGCACGCTTAACTTTTTCGTTCCTTCCTCATGAGCTTTCGACAAACAAACTAGAACTTATTGTGAATATTATCATATCAAACCTATTAACCATTACACTATAATGTTAGACATATTTGTTTTTTTTACATTCCATACAATTTTTTGAGTAAACAACAATAAATAAGTAATAATAATCTTGAATTCAAATAAAAATAAAATAAATTTTATTTATTTTGCTTTTTTTATTTAAATTTGAATAATTCATATCTACAAATCCGTAAATCACAATTCAACAAATAATATATCCAAATCGATCAAAAAATGAGAGGAATCCAAATATGACATCCCTATCATCTATTTAATTATATATCATAAATTTTAAATATTAGATCAACTGAAACTATGTCAAGATTCATGAAACACCCCGTTTTTGGCACTCAAAAAATAAAAAATGGCTTTTTGGTGCGACGAAAAGGAAAACTTCCTCCTGCAACATTGTTCGCCATCACATGATATACACGAGTGCATAATATGGACACATTATCGCAAACTATACCGCAATTATAGCAATAACATTGGTCATTTGACCTGAAATCTAGAAAACCTCGATTGAGATAGGCCATTTTGTGAAGGTTTTTTTAAGACTCAATGAATATATCAAGTTTTATATTTTTCCATGGAACTATGTCATATAATATGACATCACGCGAAGGTTTTGCATTGTTTCGATCATTTTTTAATTTTTATGCCCGTTTCAAACTATCGTCAAACTTCCTAAATCGAGGGGCATGATGATTCTTAGCTCGGGGACGAGTCTCACGAAACTTGCATTAGATCTCTGATTAAATGGCATATTGTGAACCTAAAAATGATTTTTATAAAAAATCATGAGCAATGTATCATGTACCTGTAGTTCAAATCTAACTCATTTCCTACCGATTCAGCAGGAATTTTTCTTTTTCACGAGAGGTGAACGGAAAGGTTTGAGATTCCTAGGTTGGGAAATTGTCCATTCAATATGGTCTAGTATTTTTGAAAAATGTGGTATTATCATTTTGAAACTTTCATTTGGTGGTTGCTTCACAAAAACACCCCGTTTTTTGCACTCAAAAAATGAAAAATGGCTTTTCGGTACGACGAAAAGGAAAACTTCCTCCTGCAACATTGTTCACCATCCCATGATACACATGTGTGCACAATATGGACATATTATCGCAAACTATACAGCGATTATAGCAATAACATTGGTCATTTAACCTGAAATCCAGAAAACCTCGATTGAGATAGGCCATTTTGTGAAGGTTTTTTTAAAACTCAATGAATATACCAAGTCTGGTATTTTTCCATGGAACTATGTCATATAATATGTCACCACGCGAAGGTTTTGCATTGTTTCAATCGTTTCTAATTTTTTATGCACATTTCAAACTATCATTAAACTTCCTAAATCGAGGGGCATGATGATTCTTAGCTCGGGGACGAGTCTCACTAAACTTGCATTAGATCTCTGATGAAATAGCATATTGTGAACCTAAAAATGATTTTTTGTATATCATGTACTTGTAGTTCAAATCTAACTCATTTCCTGCCGATTCAGCATGAATTTGTCTTTTTCACGAGAGGTGAACGGAAAGGTTTAAGATTCCTAGGTTGTGAAATTGTCCATTCAATATGGTCTAGTATTTTTTGAAAAATGTGGTATTATCATTTTCAAACTTTCATTTGGTGGTTGCTTCACAAAAACACCCCGTCTTTTGCACTCGAAAAATGAAAAATGGCTTTTCGGTGCGATGAAAAGGAAAACTTCCTCCTGCAACGTTGTTCACCATCTCATGATACACATGCGTGCACAATATGGACACATTATCGCAAACTATACCGCGATTATAGCAATAACATTGGTCATTTGACCTGAAATCCAGAAAATCTCGATTGAGATAGGTCATTTTGTGAAGGTTTTGTTGGAGATATACCCAAGAGGCAATAATAAAGTTGTTATTATCATATCTTCACACTTATGATAAATGTTTACATACCATGCTATAATTGTATTAACCGGAAACATTAATACTTGTGTGATTTGTAAACTAAAATAAGAGTCCCTAGTAAAGCCTCTTGTTAAACTAGCTTGTTGGTTAATATATATGATCATGGTTTCCTGATCATGAACATAGAGATGTTATTAACAACAGAATCATATCATTAGGAGAATGATGTGATGGACATACTCCTATAGATAAGCGTAGCATAAAGATAAAGTCATTTCAATAGTTCAATTGCTATATGCTTTCTGATACATAGTAACCTAATTCCTTCGACCATGAGATCATGCATATCACCTTTACCGGATGGATGCTTTGATGACATCAAACACCACACCGTAACTGGGTGGCTATAAAGGTGGCATTGAGTGTTCGGAAAGTATTGGTTGAAACACATGGATCAAGAGTGGGATTTGTCCATCCATATGACGGATAGATATACTCTGGGCCCTCTCGGTGGAATGTCATCCAATTAGCTTGCAAGCATGTGACTGGATCACAAGGGATCACATATCACGGGAACGAGAAAAGAGTACTTATCGGTAACGAGGTTGAACTAGGTATGCAGAGATACCGACGATCATAACCTTGGATAAGTAAACTATCGTGAGACAAAGGGAAATTGGTATCGTATGTAAGTGGTTCATTCGATTGCAAAGTAATCGTAGAAATATGTGGGAGCCATATGAATTTCCAGATTCCTCTATTGGTTATTGTTCGGAGAAGTGTCTCGATCATGTCCGCATAATTCACGAACCGTAGGGAGACACACTTAAGGATTCGACGTTGTTTTGAGTAGTTATGGTATTATGAGAAAGAGACTGAATGTTGTTCGGAGTCTCGGATGGGATCCGGGATATCACAAGGTGATCCAGAATGGTCCGGAGAATAAGATTCATATAAGGAAAGTCCCGTTTCGGAGTTCGGGAATGATTCCGGTGTTTTCATCGGGAATGTTCTAGAAGGTTCGGGATTGTCCGGCACTCCGGGGGGGAGGGTTCATGAATGTGTCATTGAATGATTGCATCATGTACTAAGTGTTCTTGCTGTTCCAAAAACATGAAAGTCAAATTGCCAGTTTGAAAGTCAAACGGCTAAAACAGGAAACTGTGGAAAACAGGAAACTGTGGGAAACAGGAAACTGTGGGAAACAAGCAAGAGGAGGTTGAAACCAACTTGGATGAGGAGTTCCTCTCCTCCAAGCCGGCGCCCAGCCCTAGGCCGAGTTGGGGAGGGACTCCCTCCCTCCCTGGCGCGCCTAGCCCCTCCACCTATAAAAGGAGGGGCAGGGCTCCTCCTTGAGACACACAAGTTTCTACCTCTAATCTCCGGTTTAGAGCCGTTTTGGTTTAGAGCTTCTAATTGCTTTAGCCTGCGGTTTAGAGCTTCTAATTGGTGTGTCTAATCTCTAGACCACTAATAGCCCTCTCTCATAATCCACCATACTCGCTCCGGCTTAAGGCGAAGCCCTGCGGGATTTCCCCTCTACTTCCGGTACCACGCCGTTGTGCTGCCGGAATCACGAGGAGAGTGCTACAACCTCCGCTGCCTGCTGGAACAAGGGAGAGGAAGGTCTTCGTCGAGTACCGAACGTGTGACCGACTGCGGAAGCGCTGCCGGAATGCAGCGCCGGAAGGATCGTCCACACGATCTTGAGATCGGAAAGAGTACGACTACATCACCCACGAGAATCTGCTCTCGTTAACCGCTTTGGAATCTTCGAGGGTGAGTTATTCCATCGACTCGTTGCTAAAATCTAGTAGATAGATCTTGGCTTGTTTGTTTGTATGCGATAGACAATTTTTGTTTTCCATGCTACGAACCCCTACAGTGGTATCAGAGCCGTGTCTATATGTAGATCTGTTGCACGAGTAGAACACAATGGTCATTGTGGGCGTTGATGCTTTTATTGTCGATTGCTTTTTGTGTACTTTGCATCTTGCGGTATGTTGGGATGAAGCGGCCCGGGCTAACCTTACATGACATCGTTCATGAGACTTGCTCCACGCTTAACATGCAACTTGTATTGCATAAGTGGCTTTGCGGGTGCCTGTTTCTCCTAGCATAGTTAAGATCCAATTTACAACGGGTAATCAATAATGCTAGTATCAATGTTGTGGTTCTTGTTCGTAAGTTAGAACGACACTTATTGAAAGCCCCAAACCACGTAAAATATGCAAAGAAAGTAGAGGCGTCTAACTTTGTTTTGCAGGGGTGTGCAGTGATGTGATATGGCCATGATTGTGATTATATTTGATGTATGCAATGTTCCTTATTGTAAGTTGGCAACCGGCAGGAGCCATATGGTTGTCTTTAAATTCTGTTAAGACCCGCGTGTCTATTCAAAGTAGTTGTAATAGTTGAATCCGGTAGACGACAACCATGGAGAAGCATCATTGACCTTGATGCAATGTCGGTGATGATGGAGATCATGTTCGTGCTAGAAGATGGAGATCGGAAGCACAAAGAAGAAAGGCCATATCATATCACATATTATGAATTGCATGTGATGTTAATCCTTTATGCATCTTGTATTGCTTAGTAGACGACGGTAGCATTATAATATGATCCCTCATGCACATGAATTTCAAGTCATAAAATGTTCACCATTAGTTAGCACCATTGCTAAAGCTTGTTGTTTCGAAGCACCACGTGATGATCGGGTGTGTTAGATTCTACAAGTGTATACAACGTGAGCAAGCCAGATTTGCTCATGCGGAAACTAAGGTTTGATCTTGACGAGCCTAGCATGTACAGACATGACCTCAGGAACACGGATTACCTAAAGGTAGAGCATGAGTCATATAGTAGATATGATGAACATGTTGATTGTTCGCCATTGAAGCTATATCAACTCTCGTGATGATCGGTTTTGATGTGGTGGATTTGGTTCGTGTGATCACTAAAACAATGTGAGGGATATTGTTTTGAGTGGGAGTTCACCTAGATTAATTTAATTATAAATTAGAACTCAATTTATCATAAACTAAATCAAAGTGAATTTGCATAGTTGTTGTAGTCATTGGCATCCGTTTACCACCTTGCACTTAGTTTTTAATTGAGATGATAGAACTATATAATTCTGGTTAGTTACTTTACGAACTGGTATCGTATTGTTTTGAAGTGTTAATCTAAATTTTAAAAGTCCTATTGCAAACTTTCAGTAAGTTCCGGTTACTCCATGAAGTTTAATAATTAGTATTAAATCAAAAGTAACAATTCCAAGTGTTAGTATATAAGTATCATGTTTGTCTCCATGATTCTTGATATTCAAAGGATTCTCCTAATATCAAGGTTATCTAAGGATCTGAAAGAGTTGTTTCAGAAACCATGATTTGTGGAAGATATTGTGATATCTGAAACGAAGTTTTGGTTGCAACATGATAGAGTATAATATGGCTAAAGTCATGTTCTCATATTTGATGAGAATTTGCAAAAGGTTGGAGACACTTGTTGTCCTAATCCTCCAAAAGGTTTTGGATAGCAACATTATACTCATAATTCATCGTTATAAGCTAACAGTAGCTTGATCATGGACGATTCCATGATAAGGGTGAATATTTGATGTAGGTAAAATGTTTACTACACCAAGAGATTACTAAAGAAAGGAATTTGAAAGAACACCAAATATTTGATGATGGTGATCTACTTCAAAGTGCAAGTCCAAAGACATTGGTATTTAATTATACACGCTTTGGACTATGTGTCATATGTATGACTCCACTATTGATGTTGATAGATTCTTTCAAACAGAAAAGGAAATACTGAAAGAGAATCTCATAAATATATGGCAGAAAGGAAAATACTAGAATTTTTCAGCTTAAGTATATAGATGATATACATGTTATGGCTATATTCTTTGCTTATTAAACAATGTGGTTCTCAAGTATTTGATACTGAATTTGTTGGTGTGAATCGTCATGCGAAACAACACAATTCATGAACTACAATGGCCTAAGTAACTAGCAAAAGAATATGTGATGATGTTCATCGAGAACAAATAAAGGGTTATTGTGTTGCTCGTTAAACATCAAAGCTTGCCTTCAAAGATTTGTTTTATCAGGTATTATGAGAACAAAAGGGTTGTTCAAATAATTGCCGTAATCCATAAAAGATGGATTCGCAAATCTCGTTGGAGATATCACATCCATAAAACTAGTGCTAAAAATGTCGAAAGACAAATTGATTGAAAGATCACTTAGGAAGTGACATCGCCGTTTAAATTATACCGGAAATAAAACATGAAGAAACTCCACGTGGATGGAATTTTGGAGTCTTTTGATTTTTGATCAAATGACACTTGTGAAACTTTCCTAGAGATAATTAAAACTTAGTTCATAGGCCAAAAGGGAACGATAGACTAGCTTATTGGAACTTGTACATATTGTTATACGAAGTCCATTATGTGTAGTCAAGAGCGATGGATTTCAACTTCATATGCTTTCTCCGAACATTTGAGTGAATATATGAATATTTACTTAATAAGGATGAAGTGTGAAACATTTGAAAAGTTCAAAGACTTTCAAGATGAAGTGCAAAATCATTGTAACAAGAATATAAATAGTTTATGATAAGATCATAAAGGAAGATATTTGAGTTACAAGTTTAGCATAATATCTAAGATTTATGGAATCGTTCCGTGGATTTGCATTTCCCGAAACACCATAAGAGTATGGAGCGTTCGAGATATGTAATTAAACCTTGTTTGACATGGTAAGATCAAAGGTATAATTCATAAAACTGCCATTATATTTTAAAGATTAAAAGCTTTAGAGATTACCGTTTTTCCACTGAAAAGAGCTTCATCATAATCCGTTGAAATGACACCATATAAGGTTATGGTTTGGGATAAAACCCAAGTTGTCCTTTCTTAAACATTGGTATGCTATGCATAAGAAAGATGTGTGCAACCAAAGTCGGATGAACCTGTCTTTGTATAAACTGTTAAGTATTCCTCCATAAACACCGGAGACAAAAGTGTTTGTTTCTTAGAACGTCAAGTTTCTTTGAGAAGGAATTTTTCGTGAAAAGTTAAGTGGGAGGACAATAGAACTTTGATAAGGTTAAAAGAACCTTAGCTACATGTGCAGAATTGCGCAGCGCCGAAAAGTGTTTCGGAGGCAGCAACAATGCTCATGGCTCACGTGCTTCAAAGGTTGTGGTCACGGAGATCTAAGTTCCTATTGAAACAAGTAGGTCGAGTAAACAATCAAATACCAAGATTTGAGGGTTGAATCATTATTTGAGAATAATGAACGGACTACATGCAAAGAAGTGATGATGGGCCCTGACTCCGTCAAATGGCTTGAAGCCATAAAATCCGTGATAGTTCCATACACGAGAAATCAAGTTTTGAACTTGAAGGACCCTCGAGAAAGGTGTAAGACCTTACAGTTGTGTTTGGATCTATAAATAAATAGACATGGATGTTGCACATCTATGAAATAGTCGACATGTTGGGAAAGAGTTCACAACAATGTTCAAAGGTTGACTATGACAAGATCTGATCTTTCATAGCGATATTTAGTCTAGACGGATTAATGTAGCAACCACTACATATAATTTGTTATATGGTAGTTGAATAAACAAAACAAGTTCTTCTAATAGAATCGTTACCTAGGACGTGTGCATGACACGGTCCATAGGGTTTTGTTAATTCAAAGGATGCTAAAAGCATATGCAAACTTCAATGGTTGAAGTGAGCATCGCGGAGTTGCAATCTTCACTATGATGAAACTGTTAAAAGAGTTTAATTTCATCAGAGACAATGAAGATGCTTGCGTTTGCAAAAAAATTAAGTGGGAGCGCTAAGACATATTTCTAATACATTATGTGGAGGACATATTGTTGATTAGAAAAGATGTATCTTTTATTGACACATATTAAGAATTTCATCCCGATGAAAGACTTAGGCAAAACCCAAATATTTGGCATCAATAGACGCTAATATGGTTGTGCCAGAAGTGCATAGACAAGATATTGAATGAGTTCAATATAGAAACTACAAGAGAGGTTCTTGTCGCACAGAAAGGATTGAATGAGTTCAATGTTGATGATATATATTCAAGTGTATTGACATTTGGTAAAGTGAAACAAATAATCAAGTATAGATTGATACTTGATGTATGAAATCACAAAGAGTATTTATATCAATCATACTGTGATATGTACAAATCCAGATATGTCCTATGCTCTAAATATTGTGAGCATATACCAGAATGATTCGTAAGATGATCATTGGACAATAGTAAGGATATTCTTATGATCTTTTGGAAGAACTAAGAGTATATTATTTGTAGAAGTGACAAATAGATGGTTAGTTCATTGTAAAAGTACTACATTGATACTAGTTTTGTCACAAAGTACAAATTAAGTTTATCTCAATCTAAACTAAGGGTGGCACAATATAATGGAAAGTGAGTTCCATAATGGATTTGGATGAGTTCCAAAGTTAAGACATTGTGACAGATACTACAACAAAAGGCTAAGTATATGACTGCTATAATAGCATCTAAAGAGGGCATTTGTGTCAAGTAGTTTGTTATCAAACTAGGTGTAGTTCACAGCGGGATAATACTATGAAGATATATTGTACGACAATATTATCAACATGTTTTAACCCCAAAGAACTAAAGGTCACACCAAAGGACCAAATTTGTACGAAGCCATCTCATTAGAGAATGAGTGATGCGTAGAGACGCAAAGACATGCAATTACACACGGACCTGGAAGTATCAGATCCGGAGATCAGTTGACCACTAGCAATCGTGTACATACAACAACGAAAAGCCATAGGTGTTGAATACACAAAGGTTTGAAACTAGATTATTGACTCTAGTGCAAGTGGGAGACTGTTGGAGATATGCCCAAGAGGCAATAATAAAGTTGTTATTACATATCTTCACACTTATGATAAAAGTTTACATACCATGTTATCATTGTATTAACCGGAAACATTAATATTTGTGTGATTTGTAAACTAAAATAAGAGTCCCTAGTAAAGCCTCTTGTTAAACTAGCTTGTTGGTTAATATATATGATCATGGTTTCCTGATCATGAACATAGAGATGTTATTAACAACAGGATCATATCATTAGGAGAATGATGTGATGGACATACTCCTATAGATAAGCGTAGCATAAAGATCAAGTCATTTCAATAGTTCAATTGCTATATGCTTTCTGATACATAGTAACCTAATTCCTTCGACCATGAGATCATGCATATCACCTTTACCGGATGGATGCTTTGATGACATCAAACACCACACCGTAACTGGGTGGCTATAAAGGTGGCATTGAGTGTTCGGAAAGTATTGGTTGAAACACATGGATCAAGAGTGGGATTTGTCCATCCATATGACGGATAGATATACTCTGGGCCCTCTCGGTGGAATGTCATCCAATTAGCTTGCAAGCATGTGACTGGATCACAAGGGATCACATATCACGGGAACGAGAAAAGAGTACTTATCGGTAACGAGGTTGAACTAGGTATGCAGAGATGCCGACGATCATAACCTCGGATAAGTAAACTATCGTGAGACAAAGGGAAATTGGTATCGTATGTAAGTGGTTCATTCGATCGCAAAGTAATCGTACAAATATGTGGGAGCCATATGAATTTCCAGATTCCTCTATTGGTTATTGTTCGGAGAAGTGTCTCGATCATGTCCGCATAATTCACGAACCGTAGGGAGACACACTTAAGGATTCGACGTTGTTTTGAGTAGTTATGGTATTATGAGAAAGAGACCGAATGTTGTTCGGAGTCTCGGATGGGATCCGGGATATCACGAGGTGATCCGGAATGGTCCGGAGAATAAGATTCATATAAGGAAAGTCCCGTTTCGGAGTTCGGGAATGATTCCGGTGTTTTCATCGGGAATGTTCTAGAAGGTTCCGGATTGTCCGGCACTCCGGGGGGGAGGGTTAATGAATGTGTCATTGAATGATTGCATCATGTACTAAGTGTTCTTGCTGTTCCAAAAACATGAAAGTCAAATTGCCAGTTTGAAAGTCAAACGGCTAAAACAGGAAACTGTGGGAAACAGGAAACTGTGGGAAACAAGCAAGAGGAGGTTGAAACCAACTTGGAGGAGGAGTTCCTATCCTCCAAGCCGGCGCCCAGCCCTAGGCCGAGTTGGGGAGGGACTCCCTCCCTCCCTGGCGCGCCTAGCCCCTCCACCTATAAAAGGAGGGGCAGGGCTCCTCCTTGAGACACACAAGTTTCTACCTCTAATCTCCGGTTTAGAGCCGTTTTGGTTTAGAGCTTCTAATTGCTTTAGCCTGCGGTTTAGAGCCTTCTAATTGGTGTGTCTAATCTCTAGACCACTAATAGCCCTCTCTCATAATCCACCATACTCGCTCCGGCTTAAGGCGAAGCCCTGCGGGATTTCCCCTCTACTTCCGGTACCACGCTGTTGTGCTGCCGGAATCACGAGGAGAGTGCTACAACCTCCGCTGCCTGCTAGAACAAGGGAGAGGAAGGTCTTCGTCGAGTACCGAACGTGTGACCGACTGCGGAAGCGCTGCCGGAACGCAGCGCCGGAAGGATCGTCCACACGATCTTGAGATCGGAAAGAGTACGACTACATCACCCACGAGAATCTGCTCTCGTTAACCGCTTTGGAATCTTCGAGGGTGAGTTATTCCATCGACTCGTTGCTACAATCTAGTAGATAGATCTTGGCTTGTTTGTTTGTATGCGATAGAAATTTTTTGTTTTCCATGCTACGAACCCTACAGGTTTTTTTAAGACTCAATGAATATATCAAGTTTTATATTTTTCCAGGGAACTATGTCATATAATATGACACCACGCGAAGATTTTGCATTGTTTCGATCATTTTTTAATTTTTTATGCTCGTTTCAAACTATCGTCAAACTTCCTAAATCGAGGGGCATGATGATTCTTAGGTCGGGGACGAGTCTCACTAAACTTGCATTAGATCTCTGATGAAATGACATATTGTGAACCTAAAAATATATTTTACAAAAAATCATGAGCAATATATCATGTACCTGTAGTTCAAATCTAACTCATTTCCTGCCGATTCAGCAGGAATTTGTCTTTTTCACGAGAAGTGAACGGAAAGGTTTGAGATTTATAGGTTGGGAAATTGTCCATTCAATATGGTCTAGTATTTTTGAAAAATATGTTATTATCATTTTGAAACTTTTTTTGGTGGTTGCTTCACAAAACACCCCGTTTTTTGCACTTGAAAAATGAAAAATATGTTATACGAAAGTATTTGTATTTTTTATGTATTTTTTGAATAAAAATATATAATATTTGAGTTTATATAGATATATCTTATTTTTCTACAAATTTTTATATATTATATGTATTTTTCTGAATTTAAATGATTTAGTTATGATTTTTCTAAGATTAATGTGGCAAAAAAAGAAAAATAGCTACGCCGACGGCAAAGCCGTCGGCATAGGTCTGAAACCTACGCCGACGCGTAGACTTGACGTCGTTGCTCTGCCGTTAGCCCAATGGGCTACGCCGACGGTTATGTTTACGCCGACGGCGGCCGTCGGCCTAGTTATTCTACGCCGACGGCAAAACTGGGCCGACGGCCCCGACATTTTGTCGTCGGCGTATAAAAAGGCCGTTGTTCTATTTAGTTATTCCCGTAGTGGGGGAAGCCAAAAAAGAGCCTGGGCTCCACCTCCAGCATTGCTTCCACGAAGAAGGTTGACGGTGCCGTAGGGAAGAGGATCACTAACGGCGATTGACAGCGGTCAACTTGCGACACCAAGGATCTCCGTCCCATGAAGCAGGCGGGGAAGTTGTCCACCAAAGACAATGTTCGCATCCCCGGAGATGAGGTAATCCCCCACTCGGATGGAGGGTCATGTTTGTTGCCTATGTTCTCCAGGGTCTTTCCCTTCCTGCCAATGATTTCTTTCGTGGGCTTCTTTTTTCTACAACGTTTAGCTTCATCAGCTGACGCCAACTCCATTCTATATACCACACATGTTTTATCACGCTATGTGAGTGCTTCATTGGTATTGAGCCCCATTGTAGCCTTTGGAAGAAGTTGTATTCTATCAAGAGACACTCGTGAGCCCAAGGTCCATATGTCGTTGGCGGCTTCGGCGGCTCCGTCCACGGAGAAATCGAACACTTCTCCCTCAAGATCATGGACTCCGTCCAAGGCTGGAGGAAGAAGTGGTTTCTGTTGGAACTAATCTTGTTATTAGTGTTAAGTTTAGAGTTTGATCATGTTTATTTTCGTGTAATCGAGTCGCCAGCCAGAAAGCTACGGCAATACGCACACATATAGACGTGATCATGTGTGAGTACAAGCTAATGGTCTGGTTTAGTTAGGATTAAATGCATGTGGATGCTAGCTGAGAGGATAAGCTCGTGTGTGCCGGCGGAAGACTAGCTTTAGTAGTGATCAAGTTAGTCAATAGGAGGTGCATGCGTGTGGAGTCCTTGCATGTAGCTGCATGCACTTGGCCGAGTCATGTGGACGGGAGAGAGTTTAGGAGGTGAAGTTAGTGGCCGTTTAAGTACTATGGAATGAGAAAAGTAGCCGGTTGGGCACAGATACAATGTAGTCATTGTGATACACCATGAAGAAAATGCTTCACGGCAAAGCCATGTCTTTCTTCCTGGTGCATGTGTGCGTGTGAGTTTCCTGTGAGCTTTTTCATGTGTGTGTTTTCTTGAGAGTGACAAGAGATATTGTGAGAGAGAGGTAGAAGAAGATCAGGAGCTGCGTGTGGCGGATCCATCATTTGGTATCAGAGCCACATGCGAGGTTCGATTCTTCATCGCCGTCAAGCTGCGTCGTGTGCGAAGGAGGAGGTGTGTTGTCCGGTAAGTTGCGTCGCCGGTGGCAAGGAGGTGGTGGCCAAGACGCGGAGGCCATCGCCATCAGGAGTTCCTTGGCCATGTCCGAGTCGTCGACCAGGTGCGTCATCGGCGGCAACATGGAGGCAAGTCACCGGCGAGCTGCGTCACCGGTGGCGAACATGGAGGTGGGTCACCGGCGAGTTGCGGCACCGGCGGCGAACATGCGACAGCGAGCGTGCCATGGCGGCGTGCTCGTGGTGAAGTCGTAGGAGGTGTGTCTCTCACCGAGGCCGGCGGAGACGACGACAATCGGCGTGACAAGATGGCATTGGCGGCCGTATGCGTGTTGCACCGACGACATCGTCGATCATGGGCTTCAAGAGAGGAAATAGGATAACAAGATTAGGGAGGTGATTGTTGGAACTAATCTTGTTATTAGTGTTAAGTTTAGAGTTTGATCATGTTTATTTTCATGTAATCGAGTCACCAGCCAGAAAGCTACGGCAATACGCACACATATAGACGTGATCATGTGTGAGTACAAGCTAATGGTCTGGTTTAGTTAGGATTAAATGCATGTGGATGCTAGCTGAGAGGATAAGCTCGTGTGTGCCGGCGGAAGACTAGCTTTAGTAGTGATCAAGTTAGTCAATAGGAGGTGCATGCGTGTGGAGTCCTTGCATGTAGCTGCATGCACTTGGCCGAGTCATGTGGATGGGAGAGAGTTTAGGAGGTGAAGTTAGTGGCCGTTTAAGTAGTGTTGGTACTTATCTTGTAATGGCTATATAAGGTGAGCTATGGAATGAGAAAAGTAGCCTGTTGGACACAGATACAATGTAGTCATTGTGATACACCATGAAGAAAATGCTTCACGGCAAAGCCATGTCTTTCTTCCTGGTGCATGTGTGCGTGTGAGTTTCCTGTGAGCTTTTTCATGTGTGTGTTTTCTTGAGAGTGACAAGAGATATTGTGAGAGAGAGGTAGAAGAAGATCAGGAGCTGCGTGTGGCGGCTCCATCAGTTTCTACGTCCGTGATGAGCCGAAGGCTGGTGAGAAATATATATGGGCTTCTGGAGTTCATCACGAATGCTCCATTAGAGAAGAATCAATGCTGGAAGAATGAGCTGACGACGGAGGTCAAGGAAGCCGGAGCCAAGATTCTTAATGCCAGAATCATGAAGCTTTAGAAGGCTCCTGGGAAGGAGGTGTCCGGAATTCACATCATCTCAACGTTCATCCGACGTTGCATTCAGCCTCTCCGAGCCAGAGTCCACCCAATGTGTAAGTACACTGGGACCTCGTACCTGACGCGGACCCAGGTGGATGGCTGGTCAAAGGATGAGTTTGAGAAGAAGGTCTAGAACCTCACCACTCTAACCATTGAGGAGGAGCTTCCCAAGGACCTGCTAGTGGAACCTTTCTAAGCGAGTAGAAGCTTCCCAAGCTAGGGGCTGACATATTTACAGCCTTCGTTTCAGTTATGTGCTTGTGCTTGCAAACAATTGCTATTGTGATTACAGGGTCGTAAGCAGCCCAAGAACGCTCGCCGCAACCAGAAGAGTATGATGCACCAGATGAGGAAGAGGTGTAGGAGTCGCACTCCACCATCCCCACTACTGATTCTGAGGATGAAGTGAGCGACAACGCCAAACGCAAGCTTCTGACTCTTCGACTGCATCCCAGTCCAAAGAACCTGTCGAAACACCAGTGCACGTAGTCCGGATCAATCCAACCAATCGACGTAGGTGCTGACCTGGTCGGCTCCTCCAGCTCCAACAGCGAAGAAGCAGCGGATGAACTTGTTTGACATTCATTGTTTCAATGAGTCTGTTGGTATTATCTGCATAGTTAAGTACTCCCTCCGTTTCAAAATATAAAATGTTTTAGGTTTATGAAAAAAATAAATCTAGACTTGTTTTAGTTTGTAGATTTATTCCAAAGTTGGAGCTGTGGAATAAATCTACAAACTAAAACAAGTCTACATTTATTTTCTTTACAAACCTAAGACATCTTATATTTTGAAACGGAGGAAGTAGTCTATGTATCGTCGGCCGGAGGTTTTTCCTCGGACAAGGTGGAGGAAGGAGCCGTGGAATATCAGAGGCTACAACACCATAGCCGACTGAAGGAGCCATGAAGCCGCTGAGAGTCCATGAGGTGATGGCAGCGCGTCCAGTTCCTCTCAGCTGCATAAGCGCAAGAGGGTTGCCACGCGAGTGACGCCTGAGAGAGAGACCGTCGGCTTCTTCCAACGAGCATATTGTTGGCCCAGCCTCAAACGTCGAGTGCAGTCCGGCGTGATGATGACGAAGTATTCCGACGAGTTGCTCGTACGTATAAGAACCAGCTAACAACGATCAGCAAACTAGCTATCTAGCCTGATCAAAAGAACTAGCTCTCGCAACTCACACGAGTACGTACCAGGAAAAACAATGTTGATGGCTACAGGGCCCTCTCGGTCCTGTTGTTTGTATTAAATCTCACGGTTGTCTTATAAGGCTACTATATGGGTGTATATATATCCGGCAAGACGCAGCGTCAATACGAATAGGTGTTGGACTACTAGTCCTACTCGGAACACATACACGCACATGACACCGTTCCGTGTCCTATCGGGATTACTATTCCTAACAATCACCCCCCTAAGCACGATGTGCCCATCTTCACAGCTTGGACGTCGATCCTTCCTCGCATCTCCGCAAACTTCACTCGTCCCAAAGATTTAGTTAGGATATCCGCAAGCTGATCATCGGTGCAAACATAGTTGACTTTAATTTTGCTCTCCTCTACACACTGCCGTATGTAGTGATACTTCGTATCAATGTGCTTACTCCTGTCATGATGCACCGGATTCTTGCAGAATGAAATTGCAGACTTGTTGTCAATATTGAGCACCACTTGTTCCGCCCCCCGATTGGTGAGATCATCAAGTAGACTCCTTAGCCACACACCTTGACACGCCGCAGTTGCAGCCGCAATATACTCAGCTTCACAGGATGACTGTGCCACCACTTTTTGCTTTTGTGATAGTCAACTTACTATGCTTCTTTCAGAAATATGCCACGCCCGAGGTACTCTTACGGTCGTCTATATCTCCTGCCATGTCGCTATCACTGTAGCCAAGTAGCTTCACCTCCTCCTTCTCTTTCGAGTAGACAATACCAAAGTTTATAGTACCTTTGATATACCTGAGTATATGTTTCACGACTGTCCAATGCTCCATTGTGGGTGCTTCCATGAAGTGACTCACATAGCCAACGAAATAGGCCAAGTCGGGTCTTGTGTTAATGAGATACCTCAAAATTCCGACAACGCTCCTATACTCCGTTGCATCAACCGCAGGTGCTTCACTCCTTTTGCTCAATTTAAGACGAGGTTCCATCAGAACATGAGTTGGATTGCATTCTTCCATGCCACACTTCTCGAGTATCTTCTTTGCATATGCCTCTTGGCATAGCGTGATCTCACCCAGCTTTTGATGTACCTCGATCCCAAGGTAGTAGCTCAATAAGCCTAGATCACTCATCTTGAATAACTCCTTCATCTGTAGCTTGAACTTTGCAATCTCCTTCTCATCCGCTCCTGTTATCAATAGATCATCAACATAGATGCCAACTAGTAGATGATCCCTTCCTTTACCTCGCTTATACATCGCATGCTCCAGTGGGATCTTCTCGAATCCGAGAGAGATCAATGTACGATCAAGCTTGATGTTCCACGCCCGAGGGGCTTGCCGTAGCCCGTACAACGCCTTGTGTAGCTTCAAAACCTTTTGTTCTTCTCCCTCTTTGATGTATCCCGGTGGTTGCTTCACATAAACTTCTTCTTCTAACTCCCCATTCAAAAACGCGGATTTCACATCCATGTGATGCAATTTCCAAGATTCTTGAGCTGCGAGAGCGATAAGTAATCTCACCGATTCCATCCTTGCAACGGGAGCGAACACTTCTTCGAAATCCACACCTTTCTCTTGCACATAACCCTTGGCAACTAGCCGAGCTTTGTGTTTCACCAACTTCCCTTTGGCATCCTTCTTGATCTTGTACACCCACTTGAGCCCTATGGCCTTGTGATTGTTGGGTAGATCGACAAGCTCCCATGTATCGTTGTCTTTGATCGATCCCAACTCCTCATCCATAGCACGACGCCAACACTCCTCCGTATTAGCATCCTCGAATTTCGTCGGCTCCTCGGTGAGTAAACACCGACCTTGTCATCTCCCTCGCGCACGCGCTGTACGAAGGGTCTCCGGCGGATACAATTCCAGTACACTTCGGAATTTTTCTGGAGTAGGTGGTCGTCTCCGTTCTTCCCGTGCACTTGGAGGAGACGTGGAATCTGACGTAGTACTTGTTTCAGCGTCTACTGAATTTCCTGCAGTTTCTGTCGGTGTACTGCATGTTGGCGACGTGACATCGTCGCCCGCGTCCACTTCTGGACTGCCGCCAGTCCCTCCTGGACGGGAGTGTGCAGCTGATGGGCCACTTGCGTCAGGGCTCTCATCCGCGCGTGGACTGGATGGCGACGCCGAGCCTCCAGGTGCAACTCGTGAGCTGCTGCTCGTGCCGGGACTCCCACGCGGAGATACCTCTCCAGGTGTAGCGCTGCTGCTGCTCACTTCCGGACTTCCATCTTCTGAACCAGCGCCTAAATCCGTAACGCCACGGGACGCCGTTTCTTGATCATATGCATGCGAATCACCGTAGACTGCAGTAAATATTTTATCAGAAATTGATTGTACCGGTTCCGCAGAGCCCCAATTCCATGATTTCTCCTCCTCGAAGACGATGTCGCGTGTCACCACCACCTGTTTTTTCACTGGATTGTACGCGCGATACGCCTTCGAACCGTATTCATAGCTGATCATGACCATTGGAGTACTTCGATCATGGAAGACTCGGCATGGAAGTGGCATGCACGCTACGGACATCTAAATTTCCAAGCTCTACGACAACTTGGACTGAAGGAGATGGTACGTGGCTTACCGTGTGTTGATCATGTTGAGCAGGTGTGGGACGGTTGTCTCATTGGGAAGCAAAGACGAGCCCCGTTTCTAAGGGAGGGACAATATCGAGCAAGTAATGTTCTTGAGTTGGTGCATGGAGACTTATGCGGACCAATCACGCCGGCGACCCCCGCCGGGAACAAGTACTTCTTGCTCATCGTCGATGACTTCAGTAGATACATGTGGGTTGTGTTGATGAAGAGGAAGGATCAAGCTTTGCAAGCGTTCAGGATTGTGAAGATGGCAGCCGAGGTGGAGTCTGAGGCAAAGTTGAAGGCCCTCCGTACCGATCGGGGTGGGGAGTTCAAATCCAATGAATTTAAGGCGTTTTGTGAAGCTCATGGGATCCAGCGGTATCTCACCGCACCATATTCACCGCAGCAAAACGGTGTTGTGAAAAGAAGGAATCAAACCGTGGTGGCCATGGCATGCAGCATGATGAAGAGCAAAGGCATGCCAGGCAGGTTTTGGGGTGAGGCAGTTAGTACAGCTGTCTATTTGCTGAACAGGGCGCCAACTAAGCGTGTAGTTGGTATGACGCCGTACGAAGCATGGTACGGGAGCAATCCTTCGGTTGATCATCTTCGCACTTTCGGGTGCGTGGCGCATGTGAAGACGGTGACCGGGCATACTAGCAAGTTGGCGAATCGAAGTACTCCAATGGTCATGATCGGCTATGAATACGGTTCGAAGGCGTATCGCGCGTACAATCCAGTGAAAAAACAGGTGGTGGTGACACGCGACATCGTCTTCGAGGAGGAGAAATCATGGAATTGGGGCTCTGCGGAACCGGTACAATCAATTTCTGATGAAATATTTACTGTAGAGATACCGCCGGATCCCATGAGCTTCACAAAACGCCTTAAATTCATTGGATTTGAACTCTGGTATCAGAGCAACCAGGTCATCCATCGTGAGGGTGGTGAGATCAACGCATTGCTCGATTGCCGACACCACAGATATGTACCGCGGCGGTGCCGCGCGAAGGAAACGCATTACGACTGAGATATCTTCCAGCTTCTCACCTTGCGCGCGAATCCCGTTGACAATTGTGGCTACCCTCGAGGCAAAAGCGTCCAGCGTCTCATCTCCTTCCATCTCCAGGTTCTCGTACTTCTTCTGCAAGGTTTGTAGGGTCGCCCTGCGGACGCGCTCGTGCCCAAGATTCAACGTCTTGAGTGTCTCCCACGCCGCCTTTGCAGAATCCTTCGAGATCAGGTGCTGCATCACGTCCGCCGGCACCACGGAGCCGATGGCCGTGAGTGCCTGTCGGTCCTTGCGGTACTTCGACGCGCCCTTCTTGAACTCGTCGCCGCCGGGATCGACAGCCTCCCAGATGTCGTTGCCCTCCATGGCCCACTCCATTCGTTTCGCCCACGTCGTGTAGTTGCCGTGATCATACCGCGGGTACTGGGACGACATCGATGCACCCGCAGCCGCACCGGGGTACTCGCCTTGCTCCTTGCCCGTCATGACCTCCCGTTACTAGGAGATCCTCCGCGAGGCTCTGATACCAATTGTTGGCCCAGCCCCAAACGCCGAGTGCAGTCCGGCGTGACGACGGCGAAGTATTCCGGCGAGTTGCGCGCACGTATAAGAACCAGCTAACAACGATCAGCAAGCTAGCTATCTAGCCTGATCAAAAGAACTAGCTCTCTCAACTCACACGAGTACGTATCAGGAAAAATAATGTTGATGGCTACAGGGCCCTCTCGGTCCTGTTGTTTGTATTGAATCTTACGGTTGTCTTACAAGGCTACTACATGGGTGTATATATAACCGGCAAGACGCAGCGTCAATACGAATAGGTGTTGGACTACTAGTCCTACTCGGAACACACACACGCACACGACACCGTTCCGTGTCCTATCGGGATTACTATTCCTAACACACATAAGTATTTTCTGAGACTTGCCCATTTTTTAATTGTGTAGTACCACTCAAGTAGCCCCCGAGGCTATGCTTAGCTGCTTGGAGCTAAGTATAGGCTCAGCTATATTGGTGGCTTGGTACACTCAAGTAGTCCACCTTATACCGAGGGTTGCCGTCGGCGTATTGGTGGCTACGCCGAGGGCGTGGAATGCCATGCATCTCATTATGCGCTTAGCCATGAAGATAGGTCGTCGATTCATCGAGGTCGAGTCCAAGCACGACCAACTTCAGCGTAGGCTTCCTTACTTATCTTTTGATCTGCATAGTTTTGTACTTTCTATGTTGGTGCTGACAATTTGATGCGGTTGAGAAGAATGACGCCTTGCGCCGAATCGAGGAGCTGAATAAGAAGCTTGGTGCCACTAAGAACAAGGACAGAACAAGGCCAAAGATGAACTCTACAAGGCCATGGCTGAAGGAATTGGGGAAGATGCAAGGACTTGCAGATGTATGGAAGTCGAGGGATGAAAAGGCAGCTGAACGCGGGCATTATCTCCTTGACGAAGTGGCGAAGGCCAGCAAGGTGTTGGAATGTAAGCACCTGAGAAGCCCTCGAGTCTTGAGATTTAATCTTGTCAAGTGCTTGATATTTTTCCTTGCTTGTGTAGATGTCAGGCTCGATCCTCAAGAGGGGGATAAGCGCATTACCATTCGACTGAATTCTCTCGGCCAAGTTGAATCGGAGGTTGGCGCGTCCTTTTGGGTCGATAGGAATCGAGGACTTTATACTAGCTGTCCTCAAAGATCGAGTCGGGCAGGTCCCCAAGTTTTTCAATAAAGCTCGTACATTGTCGAGGGAATGGCCACGGCAGATGCTGCAATCGGCAGCGAGTAGTAGAACGAGGGGCAAGGGCGGCCAGCCATCTGCGGTGCGAGATGAGGGCAAAGACACAGGGTTTTACCCAGGTTCGGCCCCCCGGAGGGTAAAGACCTACTCCTGCTAGATTGTATTATGGATGTGTTTACAATGGGCGAACTCGGCGACTAGGCGGCGAGTTGCTTGGGTGTATCAGGGAGCGTCCCTCTACTCACCCCATAGGGAGGTTTATATAGGCTCACCTCCCCTAGGGTTTACATATCTCAACCGATTCGGTTACAGCTTCGGTAATCGTTTAACCTAGACAGACTGGGCCTATCTACTCGCCTGGGCCTTCAACTTCCAGTCGCCTGGTACCTTGCTGAGCTTTGATCCACTCGCTGTTCCGCAGGCCCACTCGCCAGCCCTTGGGCCAGTCGGAAACGTCCCGCTGAGTATACCCCAGTAGGCGTATCCCCATCAGTAGTCCCCGAGGCCGTCGTTGATTAGGCGTGAGTGGCTGCTGGTAGTCGGAGTATACGGCTTCAAGTAGGCATCCAGTCGAATCGTCGGCGGGCTCCTGTATAAAGGAAAAAATCCGGCGAACCGAGTCGCGCCTTGGGCGAGTCGAGCCAACGAGACGCGGTCCCGGCGAGTGACTTAGCGAGCCGAATGGCTGGAGTTGGACCGTCAGGCGTGGTCAAACTAGCCGTTAAGGTAACTCAACGGTAACTTCTGGCGTAATCATCGCGCGGTAACGGCCCCCTGATTTGGCGGGCAACTCCTGCTATATAAGAGGAATGGTAGGCTATCGCAGAGCCAACCGCCCACCATTTCTTCCGAGTGCGCGCATCTCCCTTCCTTTGCTCCGCGATCCAATCGACCCGAAATCCTTCGATCCCCAACCAACCTCTTCGGCCATGGCCCTCCCCACCGAACCTTGGGGCAGATCCAAATGCACAAGGGCGTAGCTGGCCTCCTTCGAGGAGGCCGGAATCCTGCGAGCCACCTGTTGGCGTATCCCCGCAGCCGGAGAAACGACCCCGAACCCGCGAGAGAGAGAGTTTGTCTGCTTCACCAGTCATCTCGAGCGGGGGTTAGGGTTTCCCACATCTTTGTTCTTCCGGCGTTTTTGCGCTTACTACGGGATCCAACCCTCAGATCTGGGGCCCCACAGCATCGAGCAGCTCGCCATCTTCGTGGCGTTCTGCGAGTGCTACTTGGGCTGCCGGCCCTACTTTCCCTTGTGGCAAGATCTGTTCCATGGACGGATCAGCCGCGAGGAGGCGGGCGGCCCAATGCTAGCCGCGGGCGGCCTGACATTCCAACTCAAGTCCAAAGCTTCCTTCTTCGACCTGATGCTGCCGGCCAAAGCAGCGAGCGACTGGAAAAAGTCATGGTTCTACGTGACCGAGGCGACTCCGGAGGACGAGGCGGCGATCCCGCGGTACTCGGCCAACCGCTCCGAGCCACGCCATCTCCAAGTCGGCAAGCTTCCCGACGACCAGCGGATGGTCGTCGATGAGATGCTCCAGACCATCCGTGGTCTAAAGAAGAAGGGGCTCCAGACAATAAACTTGTACAATTGTTGGCTTGGGCGGCGGCTCGTCCCGCTCGCCCAACGCGATCATTACATGTACCAGTATACGGGCCGGGGAGACTCGACAAAAGCCTGCCTCGACGAGTGGAAGCTGGAGGACTACCTCTCGGCGCTGAAGAAGATCACCCAGGCAGTATACGCGGATGTGCAGGCCGGGGTCCCCCCTACACCGCGAAGCGTCCGGCTCCGACGGTAATTTCTTTGTCTTGTTCGCAGTCGCAGCGTATGCAGTCACGGTAATTCTAACTCTGTTTCGTATTCATCGCAGCTGTTCCAAGTGGTGGAAGGGTGGCTCCCACCCGCCGACGACGAGAGCTCGGGGCCATCTGCCCAGGATAGAAGCGAATCGCCACCCGCCAGGGGCAACAAGGGCGACGAGGATGAGTCCGAAGAGGAAATCGCCCCACTGGTCCGAAAGACCCGCGGGCAACATCAGCGCGAACTCGAAGCGAGCAGGAGCCTCGAGCGCCACGACGACGACGAGCTCCCAGAGACGACCTCGCGCCGCCAGGCCACTCCTTCGAAGAAGAAGAAGAAGGAAAAGGAGGCGAGGGCCCCCCCGAGGAGGAAAACGAAGCCGCCGAAGATGGCCTCGCCGCCGCACTCAACGAGCAGTTCTGATGCTCACAGCTCGGCCGGTGAAGGCGCGGCCCCGGCGACAACCGCGCTAGATGCGCCATCTCTGGAAGTGCCGCTGGCCTCAATGCCTCCGCCATTCGCGCCGGTCTCTGGGTTAGGGAAGGCTCCGGCCGTGGCGACTTCGCCTCGCAAGGAGGTCCCGAACGTGGCGGTCTCGCCCCGCAAGGAGGCTCCGGCCACAGCGGCTCCAATTTGCGAGGAGGCCCCCGCCGAAGGCGTCCTAGAGGCGCCAGCCGCGACCTCAACGACGAGGAAGCCGTCCGTGTCTTGGGCCCACAACGTCCTGGAACTAGGGCTTAGTCGCCAGCTGGGCCCTGAACTGGAAAAACCGGCCGGCCTTCGTACCGGGCTGCGTTTCATTCCAGTCGCCAAGTGAGTGCATTCGGCCTTCTCTATTTTCTATAAGTACTTCGATTGTCTTTTATTGATTTGATTTGATATGCAGAACCGGAGTGAAAAAGATGGGCCACCCGACCGTGGCTAAGGTACCCTCCGCCGCTAGCGAGGAGGATCCTTCCCGTAAGAGGAAAGTGGACAAAGTTGCCGTCTCAGCGGAAGGCAGCAAGAAGACCAAGGGCGATGACATCGTTGCTGTCTCTGCCGACCCGGCGGCCGCATCGGCCGGACCCGCAGTGGAAGCAACCGCGTCTACGAAGGATGGCGTTTCCTTGCCTATACCAGAGGAGGCGACCTCCTTTGGGGCGGGTGCCTCGATTGCTACCTTCCCCCGCTTCGTAACCAAGGCGGCCACGGCAAGCGGGGCTGCGCCCCCGAGCCTCGCTCCAGGGACCGCCGACGCTGAAGTCGACCAACGTCGCGGGCATACGCCGGCGCTGCTTGCGTCTGTCGACGCAATACAACTCCATGGCATGCTTGGTGCAGCCATCCAGGTACCTCCAGTCCCCGAGGATCAGGTCGGTGCTTAGTAGCGGCTTGATTCTTATAGTTTCTTGTTTTGTACTTTCGCGTCCAGTCCCCGAGTGCGCACGCGCTAAATTTTAGCGGGTGGGCACTGAGTAATTTTCATGATCGCCAGTCCCCGAGTGCGCACTCGCTAAATTTTAGCGGGTGGGCACTGAGTAATTTTCGTGATTGCCAGTCCCGAGTGCGCACGCGCTAAATTTTAGCGGGTGGGCACTGAGTAATTTTCGTATTCGCTGACTTTGATGATGTGCAGGGTCTGCAGCTGGAGTCGGCGGATCGATTGGCTGCAAAACAGCATGCTGAGAAGGAGCTGGCCACTATCCAAGAAGAAAACAAGGAACTTCAGGCTGTTGCTGCGCAGGCGGAGGTGGCTCGCCAGGAGCTTGTCCCTGCTGGTGAGTTGGTGGCGGTGCGATCTGCGTTAAGTGCTGCTGAGCAGAGGGTCGCCGACCTCGAGCGCGAACTGCGGGAGGCAAAAGAAGAAGCAAGCTCGACGAACGGGCGAGCTAAGGCCGCCATTGCGGCCGCGGAGGAAGACCGCAAGGTGTCGGAAGCCCTCATTGTTGGGCTTCAGGACGATCATACGTCGCTTCAGAGCTTCATCACGGGACTCGCCCGCCCGTTGCTTGGTGAGTCCATCTTCCCTTCCTTTCAGTTGTATTGTTTGTGGTTTCCGTGGTGCTCATAATTGTCTCCTTCTCGCAGGTCGTGTTATAGGTAGCCAAGAAGAAGCGAGCTCTCTTGACGCGAGGGAGTGCGTAAGCATGCTCGTCGACTCGGCGACGCTGTCGGCGACGTGCATCCGCGCCTACCTTCAAGAGATGTCGCCCACGGAGGTTATTCCCAGTGACCTCGTTGAGGTGTGGGAGTATTTGGAGAAGGCGCCCGCGGTCGTAGAGTTCATGACGCGGTCGGCGTTTCGGCGTGGAGCGTCGACAGCGCTGAGCCTTGGACTCGCCCACTTCCCCGAGGATTTCGACCTCGACGATGTGACGAGTGGGTATCCTTCGTCGACTGGCGCGGTGGATCTGTCCGAGGTTCTCAAGTTGCAGGAGCGTGCCGCCGCGTACTCGGAGCGTGTCTGGGCGATGGGCGACCTCCTTCCTTACCAGGAAACGGTCGTCGCGCCGAACGACCCCGAGCCCCCGCATCGTGACTTCAAGGTTGAGCAACCTTTCCGCTCGGCGATGGCGGGTGAGCTGACGACGTATCCGTCAACTCCGTACACCGCGTTCATCCGTAGGCGCCGGGATTCTGGCGCGTCGTCGTCGAAGCCTGCAGAATAGGGTAGTTTGCCTAAATGTGTTAGCAGCAGTTCTGCCATGCGGGCATAATTTGTAATATACGACAATGCGATATGCGATTGAATGGAACGTTGTGTTCATTTTGCTATTTGTTTGTGTGTTTTGGATTGATTTTGGATGAGTCCCCGAGCGCGTCCGCCCTTTTGTGGGGTTCACCTCGTATATGATGTTTGTTGTTATCATGTGTTTTGTTAGTTTAGTCGACTCGCCCGAGCTCGGAGAGCCAGTCGCAAGGCGACTCCCTTGAGTGCTCTGTACTTTACCGTTTTCCCGTACGCGAACGGGGTCGGGTGGCCGAGTCCCCGAGCGTGGTACTTGGTAGTTCGAGGCGCGACTCGAGGGTGGTTGAGGACTGAGCGCGTTGGTGTGAGCGCGTCACTCCTGCCTGGCCCGGAGGGTCAGTCGCGTGGCGAGTCCTGGGCATGCTCTCTTACTTGGCGTTTTCCCTGACCGATCGCGACGAACTGGTATTCAGTCCCCGAGCGTGGTACTTAGCCGTTCGAGTCGCTATGCCGAGGATGCGGAGGACCGTGGTCGCCGTGAGAAGCGAGGGCAGTCTGTCTTGGTTCGCAAAACCAGTCGAGCTAGGCGACTCCAATGGGGCTCCGGTTTGGCGTTTTTCGTGGACGACGCAAGACCTGAAATGACTCAGTGCTCTTACATCGCACTACTTAGCCGTGTCGGTTGCTATACCAAAGGTTGACTTCTGCATTTTAGCATGACGCTGTTTATTACGAGTGCGAGTGGCACAAGACATGGAGAGTAGACGCAATTTGCAGTAACCGTTTCTTTTATTTCATAGCGACTGGAGAGTACATGTGTGGGGGTTCTAGGAGTAGAACTTCCGGAGGAGATTTACATTCCATGGCCGCTTGACGTCGAGTTCGCCGTCCCCGCGGACGTCGATGAGGTAGTAGGCGTCGTTGCCGAGTACGCGCCCGGTAGCGAACGGGCCTTCCCACGGAGGGGAGAGCTTGTGCATGCCCTTCTTGTCCTGGATGAGTCGTAACACCAGGTCGCCTTCCTGGAAGGTGCGGGTTTTCACCCGTCGGCTGTGGTAGCGGCGGAGCCCTTGCTGATAAATGGCGGTACGCGATCGAGCGAGGTCGCGTGCTTCGCCGAGTTGGTCGAGCCCATCTTGGCGGGCCAGCTCGTTTGCGGCCTCCGTATAGTGGACGACCCGCGGCGAGTCGTGTTCGAGGTCGGTGGGCATGACTGCTTCGGCGCCGTAGACCATGAAGAAGGGAGTGTATCCCGTCGACCTGTTGACCGAGGTGCGGATTCCCCAGATGACGGAGGGTAGCTCTTCGACCCAGCATCCAGCGGTGCGCTCGAGTGGTACTTGGAGTCGCGGCTTCAGGCCGTGGAGGATGCTTTGGTTGGCTCGTTCTGCCTGGTCGTTGGACTCCGGGTGTGCGACTGACGCGAGGTCGAGCCGGATGTGGTGCTCTTCGCAGAATTCGGCCATTGCTCCCTTGGCGAAGTTTGTGCCGTTGTCCGTGATGATGCTGTTGGGGAACCCGTAGCGGTATATGAGCTCGCGTAGGAACTTAGTGGCGGTTTTCCCGTCACATTTCCGGACTGGCTTGGCCTCCACCCACTTCGTGAATTTGTCGACGGCGACTAGCAAGTGGGTGTAGCCAGAGGGGGCCTTCTTGAAGGGGCCTACCATGTCCATGCCCCACACAGCGAATGGCCAGGTGATGGGGATTGTTTTGAGCGCCGAACTTGGTACGTGCGTCTGGTTGGCGTACTTCTGGCACCCGGCGCATCGCTGGACGATATCGACGGCGTCGGCGTGTGCGGTGGGCCAGTAGAAGCCGTGTCGCATAGCCTTGGCGACCAAGGAGCGCGCGGCGGCGTGGTGGCCGCAGTCGCCTGAGTGGATGTCGTGGAGGATTTTGCGTCCTTCAGTCGGTTGGACGCAACGTTGGAAGACGCCGATGACGCTGCGCTTGTGTAGCTCGCCGTCGATGATGGTGTAGGACTTGCATCGGCGAGCAATCATTCGAGCGTTTGTCTCGTCTGCTGGCAGGGTGCCGGTTTCCAGGTAGGCGATGTAGGGCTTGGTCCAGTCGTCTGGCTCGGTGATGAGTGCGACCAAGGCTGCCTCTGGTTGGAGTGGGACTCCGATGTCGATCTCCCTCGGGGGATAGACTGATGGTTTGGAGATTGTGTCGAGGAACACGCCGGCGGGTGGTGCGAGTCGAGCCGACCCGATTCGAGAGAGGGCGTCGGCCTCCTCGTTTTTCCGCCTGTCGATCCACTCGACAGAGTAACCGGTGAAGTGGCCGCCCAACTTATCCACCTCTTGGCGATACGCCGCCATGGTGGGGGAGATGGCGTCGCAGGTGCCGGCGACTTGTCCCGCCACGAGGTCGGAGTCTCCGTAGCATCGAAGTCGATTGACGCTCATCTCCTTTGCGGCTCGCATGCCGTGGAGTAGGGCCTCGTATTCAGCCATGTTGCTGGTGCAGGGCGTGAATTCGAGGCGGAGGATGTATCGGAGCTTGTCGCCCTTTGGTGAAGTCAGCACTATCCCCGCTCCTGCACCGTCCGCGTTCTTGGATCCGTCGAAGTGCAGGCTCCAGTAATGAAGGTACGGCGGCTTCTCTGGCTGCTGGGCCTCCTCCCAGTCGGCGATGAAGTCTTCCAGTGCCTATGACTTAATCGCCCTTCGTGGCTCGTATTTAATGTTGTGGACGCCGATCTCGACGGCCCACTTGGCGACCCGCCCGGTCGCCTCGCGATTGCGGATGATGTCTTGTAGTGGTGCTGAGGAGATGACCGTGATCGGGTGCTCCTGGAAGTAGTGCGGCAGGCGCCGCTGAGCCCTGAAGACCGCGTATACCAGCTTTTGATACTGTGGGTATCGCTGGCGCGACTCGGTGAGGACCTCGCTGATGTAGTACACCGGCCGCTGGACCGGGCGCTCCTTTCCTTCCTCTGGTCGTTCGACAACCATTACGGCACTGACGACGCGCTCGGACGCCGCGACGTAAACCAGCATAGGCTCTTTGTCAGCGGGTGCGGCGAGTAGTGGTGCGGCGAGTAGTACCTTTTTAAGGTCGCGGAGCGCGTCGTCCGCCTCCTTGTCCCACTGGAAGGTGGGGTTCTTGCGCATCAGGCGGTATAGGGGCATCGCCTTTTCGCCCAGGCGGGGGATGAAGCGACTGAGAGCCGCTACACGCCCGGCCAGCTTCTGGACGTCGCGCAGGCACTCGGGTTTGCCGAGCCGGGCGATCGTGTCGATCTTCGTTGGGTTTGCTTCGATCCCTCGTTTGGAGACGACGTACCCCAGTAGTTGCCCGGCGGGTACACCGAAGGTGCACTTGCCTGGGTTGAGCTTTATCTTATACCTCCGCAGATTGGCGAAGGTCTCCGCTAGGTCGGCGAGTAGGTCTCCTTGGCGAGCAGATTTCACGACCACGTCGTCGATGTAGACGTGGATGTTGCGGCCAATTTGGCTCGCGAGGCATTCTTGCATGCACCGCTGGTAGGTCGCCCCGGCGTTCTTGAGGCCGAAGGTCATGGCGGTGTAGCAGAATGCTCCGAATGGCGTGATGAACGCCGTCTTTCCTCATCCTCGACAGCCATTTTGATCTGGTTGTACCCGGAGTAGGCGTCGAGGAAACATAGCGACTCCGAACCCGCGGTTGAATCGATTATCTGATCGATCCGCGGGAGGACGAACTGCTCCTTTGGGCAGGCGCTGTTCAGGTTTGTGTAGTCGATACACATTCTCCACGTCCCGTTTTTCTTCTCGACCAGGACTGGGTTTGCCAGCCACTTGGAGTATTTGATTGGCCGGATGAAGCCGGCAGCGAGCAGGCGCTGCACTTCCTCGGCGATTGCTCGACGGCGTTCTTCATTGAAGGGCCGTAGCGACTGCTTGACGGGTCGAACTTTGGGGTCGGCGTTTAGTTTGTGCTCAGCGAGCTCCCTAGGGACACCAGGCATGTCGGAGGGTTTCCATGCGAAGATGTCCCTATTCTCACGAAGGAACTCGATGAGCGCGCCTTCCTATGCTGGGCTCATGCCTGTCCCGATCGTCACCGTCTGGCTGGGGTCGCCTGGGACCAGCTCGACGGTGCGGGTGTGCGTCGTGGCCTCAAAGGTTGAGGTGTTTGTGCCCTCTGAGTTGGGCTTCTTGAGTATTGTGGGGTCATCATTGTTGACCCCGCTCGCGTATTTGGCAAGCTCGTCGGCGTGATTAGTTTCTGCCGCGATGACGGCGTCGGCGAGTTCGGCTCCTTTGGCCTCGCATTCGGTGGCCATGTCGGGGTCGCCGTTGATGGTGATGACGCTGCACGGCCCGGGGAGCTTCATCGCGTTGTACGCGTAGTGGGGCGCTGCCATGAATTTGGCGAACGCCTGGCGCCCCAGGACGCAGTGGTAAGGGCTGTCGAAAGGCACCAGCTCGAAGACGATCCGCTCGGTGCGGAAGTTTGCCGGAGTACCGAAGGTGACGGGTAGCGTGACTTTGCCGATCGGGTACGCCTTCCGACCGGGGACGATGCCATGGAACGTGGTGTGAGTTGTCTCGATCATCGACTGCGGGAGCCGCAACCGCCTGAAGGTGTCGAGGTAGAGGATGTTGATGGAGCTGCCGCCGTCCATCAGTGTCTTGGGGAGCCAGTAGTCGCCAACCTTGGGCTTGACCACCAAGGCGACTCGTCCTAGGTACTCGATGCGTGGCGAGTGGTCTTGCCGGCTCCAGGTGATGGGCTGTTCCGACCAGTTGAGGAACTGGGGGACGTCTGTTTGGGCCACCGCGTTGACGGCGACGGCGCGGGCGATGACCTTCTTCTCGCGCTTCGTGTTGAAGCCTGTGAAGGTGTGGAGCGAGCCGGCTACTTTGCCGAATTTTCCGCCATTTGGCGGGTCGTTGTCGGTGTCCTCCCGCGCGTGCCGTGCCTTCTCGATTTCCCTGAGGGTGTGGCAGTCGGCGGTGGTGTGCGTGGCGGGCTTTCCTTCCCTGCTGTGAAACGCACATGGTTGGTTAAGTAGGGCCGCGGGATCGAACCTTGGCTTGTTCTTGTAATTGCCGCCATCGCGTCGTTGCCCTCCGTCTCGGCGGTAGCTCTTGGGCTCGCGTTGTGCGTGCCCGGCGTTGGCGACGAAGTCGACTCGCCCGTCGTTGCGGCGCTTGCCTGTGAGGCGGGTGCCGCTGTAGCGTAGGTCGGTTCGGCGTCCGCCGTCGTTGCCGCCCGTGCGGCGTTGCCCTCCTGACTCGTCGTCGATTTCTTGGTTGGGGTCCTCCTCGGCGTACCGTTTGGCGATCTCGAGGAGGTCGGGGATGTTGTCGAGTGTGCGGGCGTGTCGCTTGAGCTTGGCGACTAGAGGCTCATAGCGGCACGAGGTCTTGAAGCAATGGATCGCGGTGTCCGGGTGGATGCCGACCGCGTTGTACCAGAGCTCTTGCCACCGTTGGACCCAGTTGCGGGTCGACTCGCGGGGTCCCTGGACGCATCGTTCCAGGTCTTCGATGGTGGTGGCGCGGGTGTAGGAGCACTCGAAGTGCCTGACGAAGGCATCTCGCATTTCCTCCCAGGAGTCGATACTGTCCTGGGGGAGCGTGTTGATCCATTGCCTGCACGTCCCCTCCATCATTAGTGGGAGGTAACGGGCGGCGAGTAGGTCTGTGTGACCCGCGATCCCCATTGCCATGAGGTATGTGTCAAGCCAGACTGCGGGGTCGTACGAGGAGTCGTATTTTTCTATCTCCTTTGGCGCCTTGAAGTTTGGCGGGTACTTTTCGCCTCGGATCATTGGTCCGAAGCACTTAGGCCCTAGTCGACTGAGTGACCCCATAGGCTCGCCATCGCGGCGATTAGTTAGGGTGTGCCGCAAGTCGTCGGGCTGGCGTGCGCGCCAGTTTTGGTTGTTGATGATGTGAGTGCGGGCGTCGATGGGTTGTCCGTTAGCGGCGACGAAGTTGGTCGCCGGCCTGGGATCGTTGGTGGAGAGTGCCGCGTTCACGGGTCGGCGTTGGAGCTGCAGTGGCTCTGGTGGCGGGCAGTTGAGGGTGTTTGCCGCCACTGGGCGGCCGCTTGAGGCCGCCCTGCTTCCCGAGGAGCGCGAGTATACTCGCCCTTGCGAGTCGGCGCCCGCTCTTTGCTGCTCCACGGCCTTTGCGAGCAGGGCCTTGACGTACTGGATTTGTAAGGCGCCGTCGCCGGTGGCCGTGATGCTATCGGCTGCTGCTCGGCCTGCCACGAGGTTGTCCATCGGGGTGGAGAACAGTGGGAGGCCGTTCGCGTCTCGCTCCCGTGAGGAGACGACTATCCGCGGCTGGTCCCTGGGAGGGGTGCGGTTGGGTGGTGGTGGGGCACCTATCGCCGTCGATCCTGGCGGGGGTCGGGCGCTTCCTCCTGGTGGCGCGTTCTCGCAGATCGCGCGCTCGGCTATGCGAGCCGGGTCGTTTTCGTCGTCGAAGTTCAGGGCGCGCCCCTGAACGGTGGGGTTCAGGCGTGACCTGATCCGCTGCTGGTGGTAGCGTGACAGTTCCTGCGCCGTCACTTGCTCGAGGCGAAATTTTTCGCGCTCGGCCTGCTCTTTGCGTACTGCCTCCGCCAATTTCAGGCGGAGTTCCTCGACCTCCGTTGCCGTGGCGTTAGGAGGGATTGGGGTGGAGAAAGGATCCTCCGGCGGATCGGCGCCGGTGGCCATGTAGGTCGCGGCATGGCGACCGGCTCCGTCGTGGAGGTCGGCGGAGTTTTCCGACCCGGAGTCGAATTCGAAGATCCCGAGGATGGAGGGGTCCTCGAAATCTCCCGCGTTGGAGACCTGGGTGATGGAGCCCGCGGACGAGGCCGCGGTGATGGATCCGGCGAGTGACGCCGGGGTCGCCGAGTCGGCGTCGTCGGTGAGGGCCGCATCTTCTGCGGCCGCTGAGTTCCCGGCCACGTTGCTGTGGGCCGAGTTGTACTCGGAGGCGAGGCGGTGGATCGTGCGAACCTGGCTCTCAGAGAGCCGATCGCGTGGTGGCGACTCGCGGATGCGAGCCGAGTCCTCCGAAGTGATGACGTCGGTGAGGCCGACGAAGAGGCTGATCGTGCCGATTGTCAGGATTACGCTGTGCGTGACGGGTCGCGCCGCCGGGACGTAGCTGCTCGGCAAGATCTGGAGCATCTCGCCGATCGCTATCATACGGCCGGTGGCGACCGTCTCGTTGATGGGCAGATTGGATCTCGCCGCAGAACACCGGCCAGACCGGCCAGGCCCCACGGTGGGCGCCACTGTCGAGGGAATGGCCACGGCAGATGCTGCAATCGGCAGCGAGTAGTAGAACGAGGGGCAAGGGCGGCCAGACATCTGCGGTGCGAGATGAGGGCAAAGACACAGGGTTTTACCCAGGTTCGGCCCCCCGGAGGGTAAAGACCTACTCCTGCTAGATTGTATTATGGATGTGTTTACAATGGGCGAACTCGGCGACTAGGCGGCGAGTTGCTTGGGTGTATCAGGGAGCGTCCCTCTACTCACCCCATAGGGAGGTTTATATAGGCTCACCTCCCCTAGGGTTTACATATCTCAACCGATTCGGTTACAGCTTCGGTAATCGTTTAACCTAGACCGACTGGGCCTATCTACTCACCTGGGCCTTCAACTTCCAGTCGCCTGGTACCTTGCTGAGCTTTGATCCATTCGCTGTTCCGCAGGCCCACTCGCCAGCCCTTGGGCCAGTCGGAAACGTCCCACTGAGTATACCCCAGTAGGCGTATCCCCATCATACATGCTCTTGTTTCGTGTAGAGAGCGTCTCGGGGTATGCGATTGTTACCGGTTCCTAACTAGTGGAGGGATTTTTTTTGTTTTTCGCGCATAAGACCTTATTGACATGATTTTCATCCATTTTCAGGTATGTACTCCCTCCGTCCGCAAAATAAGTGTACATCTAGCATTCAAAATTTGTTCCAAAAAAAAGTGTATATCTACAATACCAAGGCACTCAATAAATGCAATTGGCTCCTCGTAATCAATCCCCCACCTCATCCTTCAATCTCTATTTTTCTCCTCCATATCATCCACCAATCCTCATTCTTCTCTTTTCTTAATAATTAATAAAGCCTCATAAAAGAAGAGAGAGAATTAATTTGTCTAGTATTTCCTAGATGTACACTTATTTGTGGATGGAGGGAGTATGTGTTGTGTGGTGGATTCGGATTTTTTTATGTATGTTCTTTATCCGTCTGTGTTGAATAAATGAATAAACCAAGCTGTATCCATCTTTTTCGATGAAGTGTCCGGGAGTCCATCCTCCATTTCAAAAGAAATTTTCAAATGTTGAGACAGATAGCATTTTTTAGCACTTTCTTTTCTAATACAAGCTAGCTCTCCATTTACTTAAAATGTCTCTAACATGTACAATTTTTTTACATTCGTGATTTAGTTTATGCTTTGATGCATGGTGTATCCAACTAAAAACGTGATATATATTTTGTATTTTTTATCGACTGATTGTGCTATGTAATTAATAGTTGCTCGGCTTCTTAAGATGAAATTTAGATAGCGGGAGAACAAAACTTCAATGCGGCAGTCATATACTTTTATAATAATACTATACGGCATAACTATTGTATGAACAAC
Source organism: Avena atlantica (assembly GCA_910589765.1). Taxonomy (NCBI): domain Eukaryota; kingdom Viridiplantae; phylum Streptophyta; class Magnoliopsida; order Poales; family Poaceae; genus Avena; species Avena atlantica. The sequence continues at coordinate 20,064,835 of OU342733.1, forward strand.
GAAGTTAATATAATTTACACTATCATTGTACCCACAATGCCAAGAAAAATTCACACTATCTTCCCTATGTCATCTAACCTGGCGTCCTTTTCATGGTAATGAAAATTCACCTCTACTGACGCGACATTTTCCCATCCCAATGCAATGCACAATTTTTTTACTAATAATGTATATACAAAGGAATGCACTCAACAATAAATAGGATGATGAGATCACGAGATATGGCGGTGGTCCACATGACATGATCATCTGGATTTGTGACCCAAAACGGATTTCCACAATAAAATCTTGTTTTATAATCTACAAATCAAAGATGCCCTATACGTTGTATTAATTGTTATCTTAGGGTGATGCTATTTCAATATCGTTATAGTGTAGACATACATATCATCATTATATCTAAGACACATTTTACCCTAAAATGGCAGTATCTTGGTAATGATTTGGATATATACTCTATATTTTTCTAAGTGACTATACCAACTCGTAAACTAGAAATCTCTATTAAGATTTTTTTAATCATACAATTTAGAGATATCTACCTTGTTAAGTAAGGATATACACACATTATATCAATATATTTATGCAAGTGGCACAACTTAATCCAAGCAGACATATCATTTTGCCTTCTATTATTTACTTATGTTTTAGATGATTTTATATAAATATCTTTCTAAAGTACAATTTGTTAGAAAACTTATATTTTTAATAGTTCGATAAAAATGAGAGCATTATATATTTGAATTAAAAAATAAGTTATAAATAAGTATAAAAATATAGTAATTGTTGGAAATATATTTTTAAGGTGCCTAAAGCTGAGTAGACAGAGTTGCATATGTACCACATAAGCATCTCCTTGACCCCACCCACCCAAGCGCCAATGTTGGTCATAGTTGTTTTTGTGAGTTTGTTGCCACTATGTTCAAATCAGTTAGGGTCAACTAGAGTATGTGATGAGGGGAAATGTTTCTAGAAAATTAAGTAGTTCTAGAGTAGAACAGAAAGAACAGTGATTTCAAAAGAGTTTAAAAAAACCAAATAAGCATGCAGTTACTAGCAGGCATGAACAGTCAACAGAGGAGAAGTCTGATATAAAATGATTACAAAAAGATCCACGAAGATAAATAGAGTAGGATAGATAGACCAATCATGGTCATTTTTGCGCAGAAGCTACTTCACTGAAACCAAGCACCGATCGATTCTTAATGCATGCGAACAGACATAGCGGATGAATAATTGGCATAAACTCACGGCCACCAAGATAAACCCTTGTGACGTCGCGGAGGAAGATGTCGACTGTGGTTGCTAGCTCATGGAAGTAGAGCACATTGGCCTCCCCGTCCCCATCGAAGGTCTTTGGGTATGGAACGAGGGCCTCCGAGGAAGACATTGTTAGGAATAGACAAAGTTATATTCCTCTGGGGGCCAAAGGCCACAATATATAGTACATGTACAGGGAAAATATGCAGGCAGCCCCCTAACATACGGGGGAAATACAATATATATATACATACATCTAACACCCCCCCTCAAACTCATGGTGGATCCACAACACTGAGTTTGGAGTGTAAGAAATCATGCTGCGCTCTGGTCTGTGCCTTCGTGAAGAAATCCGCCAACTGTAAATCTGAAGGCACATACTGAAGCGCAACAACCTGAGCCTGCACCTGAGCACGTGTATAGAAAGCATCAACACCAATATGCTTGGTAAGCTCATGCTTGACCGGATCACGTGCAACACTAATAGCACCTGTACTGTCAGACAAAACCAGACTGGGTGTGGTAATAGAGACCCCAAAATCCGCAAGTAACCACCGTAACCAGGTCACCTCAGCAGTCAACAAGGCCATCGCACGCAACTCAGCCTCAACACTCGAACGGGAAACCGCTGTCTGTTTCTTCGTCTTCCAAGCAATGAGCGAACCACCAAGAAACACACAGTAAGCAGAAAGTGAACGGCGATCCAAAGGATCACTCGCCCACGTAGCGTCCGAATAGCACTGGAGCTGGAGGGAGCTGGAACAAGGAAAGAAAAGGCGACGAGTGATCGTACCACGAAGATAACGAAGAACACGGAGAAGATGGCTATAGTGAACAGTGGTAGGAGCAGAAACAAACTGACTCAGAATATGAACAGGATAAGAGATGTCAGGACGAGTGACAGCAAGATAAACAAGGCTCCCAACAAGATGACGATAACGCGTCGGATCAGGAAGAGGATCACCATCAGTAGGTTGAAGCTTAACATTAAGCTCCATAGGGGTCTCAACAGTGCGCTCATCCCCAAGAGCAGCACGAGCAAGAAGATCCTGAATATACTTTTCCTAGGAGATGTAAAAGCCATCAGAAGTGGAGGAAACCTCAATTCCAAGAAAGTATCGAAGAGGACCAAGATCAGTCATAAGGAACTGATCACGAAGACGAGCCTTAACAAAGGCGATATACTCAGAATCATCACCAGTAATGATCATATCATCAACATAAAGAAGAATAAGAGTGCGTCCACGAGGAGAAGTGTGAACAAACAACGCTGGATCATGAGCACTAGGGGAGAAACCAGCAGCAGTCACTACAGAAGCAAAGCGCTCAAACCAGGCACGAGGGGCCTGTTTGAGGCCATAAAGAGAACGTCGAAGACGACAAACCATCCCCTCAGGAACGGAATATCCAGGAGGAGGCTGCATATAAACCTCCTCACGCAACTCACCATTGAGAAAGGCGTTCTGAACATCAAGCTGGGACACAGACCAGTGACGAACAGAAGCAACAGCAAGAATAGTACGCACAGTGGTCATATGAGCCACAGGAGCAAAGGTCTCATCATAGTCACGACCATGCTCTTGCTGAAAGCCACGAGCCACAAGACGCGCTTTATAGCGCTCAAGAGATCCATCAGAGCGGGTCTTAATCTTATAGACCCACTTACACGTGATAGGACGAACACCAGGAGGAGGAGAAACAAGATCCCAGGTGCCAGTGCGCTCAAGCGCGGCAAGCTCCTCAGCCATGGCCAGCTGCCATTCAGGATGATGCTCAGCATCCCGATAAGAAGTTGGCTCGGAGGCAACAGAAAGACCATACTGACTGGGAGAGTAACGGTTGGGGGCACGACGCTGACGAACAGGACGAGTAGAGGGAAGATCATCAGAGGAAGACGACGCAGGAGACGACAATGAAGATGAGGGAATAGAAGAGAAAGACTCCGGAGAACGAGGAGAACTAGGAGAACTAGACGGAGAAGAAGAGGACGGTGTCGAAGAAGAGAAATCAGGGGGAGGAGATGCGGAAGAAGACACAATAGGGGTAGAAGGAGGTGTGTCAGGAAAGAGAAGAAAAGAGATATCTTCCACCGGGTAAGTACCAGCGGTGGGACGAGGATAGAAAGGACGCGTCTCATCAAAAGTAACATCACGAGAGATACGCATCCGACGACCAACAGGGTCCCAACAGCGATAGCCCTTATGCTCATCACTATATCCGAGGAAAACACACTCAACAGACTGAGCGGTCAGTTTGGTGCGTTCGCGAGGAGCAAGTAAAACATAGCAAACACAACCAAACAAACGAAGCATGGAGTAATCTGGAGACTGTCCAGAGAGGCGCTCAAGAGGGATACCACTCTGCAAGGCAGCAGAAGGCTGAATATTGATGAGGTAAGCCGACGTAGCGACAGCCTCAGCCCAGAAATGCGGCGGGAGAGAGGAAGCAATCATCATAGCGCGAGTGGTCTCAAGAAGATGGCGATGCTTACGCTCAGCAACGCCATTCTGGGCATGGGCGCCAGGACAAGAGAACTGAGCAAGAGTGCCCTGCTCAGCAAGAACACCTCGCAACATCTGGGAGATATACTCACCAGCAGAATCAGCACGAAACACACGGATGGGGGTAGAATATTGAGTACGAACCATAGCCGCAAAACGCTGATATATGGAGAGCACCTCACTACGAGAGCGCATAAAATACAACCAAGTGTACCGAGAAAAATCATCGATGAATAAAATATAGTAGCGATGGCCCCCTTTCGAAGCGAAAGGAGCCGGACCCCAAACATCGGAATGAACTAAATCAAAAGGTCGCTGAGATACAGACGCGCTAGTAGGATAGGGAAGCTGAATCTGTTTACCCAACCTACAGCCCTTGATAATGCAAAGACCCATCTCCTGAGACAGACCCCAGAAGACCACGATGAACTAATGACGAGAGGCGAGAGTCACAGAGGTGACCAAGACGATGATGCCACTGCTGAAAAGAGCTGGTAGTAGAGGCGACAACCGGAGAAGAACTGGCGGATGAAGTGGCAGCGGAAGGAACACGAAGCCAGTCTAACTCCCAAAGTCCTGAAGAATCACGGCTGCGAGGGCCAGCTCCAACCAGGGCCTGGGTGCGACGGTCCTGAACAACACAAGAATCAGCATCAAGAATGACGCGACAACCAGAGTCAGTAAGCTGGCTAGCAGAGAACAGATTCATCTTAAGAAGAGGGACATGAGAGATATCAGGAACAAAAAAAGAAGAAGTAGAAAGGGTGCCCCGACTAGAAACAGGAAGAGAGGTACCATCAGCCGTAAAAACACGGACAGGAGAAGGGAGAGAACGAAGAGCGGACAGAGAAGAAGACTCAAATGTCATATGAAAAGAAGCTCCAGAATCCAGATACCACGGAGACGTACCTGACTGTGTAGAAGGTGGTGGTCGCACAGTGCCTGAAGAGTCAGTCACAGAACCAGCAGTGCCCGTCGAAGAAGAGCCCGTAGCAGCAAGCAGACCGCGAAGACTCCTGATAATGTCCTGATCAGAGAGAGCAACTGCTGAAGATCCAGAAGGGGCCGACTGCCCACGAGCCTGGTGCTGCTGACGTAAACTGGGGTCCCGTGTATAACAGGTGGCCCAAGTGTGGCCATCCCTGTTGCAGTAAGAGCAGTGACGAAGAGAACCACGGCGACCCTGACCACGAGCCTGCTGACTCTGACCCTGAGGCTGCTGGTGCTGAAGCTGACCCTGAGGCTGCTGGTGCTGAAGCTGACCCTGACCTGGAGGAGTGGGCAGAATCGGCGGCGGTGGCGGCACAGGGGACCGCGGCTGAGTCGAGGGAGCAGACGATAGAGGAGCACCACGAGTAGCAAGCACAGACGGAACCGCAAGAAGACCAGCAGTACGAAGACGGGTCTCCTCAGCCCGAAGCTCAGACAACACCTCAGAGAGCGGAACACGACCACGAGCGTTCAGCTGAGCACGCCGGGGCTCAAACTCCTGGCGAAGCCGAGACAGAAACTCATAGATGCGGTGAAACTCCAGATCCGAGCGCACAATCTGGCAGCACGAGCATGTGCCACAGACAGCAGTACAAAGAGAATCAAGCTGACGCCAGATAGCAGCACTCTGAGTATAGAACTCATCAATAGTGGAATCACCCTGCTGAAGAGCATGCTCCTGGCGAACCACGGACATGTAAAGAGCATCCCCAGACGGCTGATAGCGCTGACGAAGATGAGCCCACTGAGCGGCAACAGTAGGGAGACTCATGAACTCAGCAGCATACTGAGGCAGAACACTGGAGGTGAGAACAGCAGCAGCACGAGCATCCTCATCAACCCACTGAGTGTAAGCAGTCAGAGCGTGGCGATAGGTCTCGAGATCAGAAGAGTACTGCTTGAACTTCAGGTCATAAGCAGCAACAGCACTATCATCAGCACTCTGAGCAGCATCCTTGGCCTCCTGAGAAGCATCAGTACCAAGAACAATCGGCGCACGCGGTCGATCCCGCGCGTGAAGGACAGGTGGGAGGCGGCCCGTGCGACGCACGCGGTCAGGCAGGAGCTCGCGGTCGGTCCCGCGCGTGGAGGACCGTGCGCGTGCTGGAGGACCGGTGGGAGGCTGGCGGCCGGACAGATCGAAGCAGGCGGCGGACGGACGACGGACAACGGACCAGATGCGGCCAGAGCGGGAACCGGGACGACCGGGGCGAGCTGGCGGCGCAGTCAGATCGGTGGGCACACAAATCCTAAAACCGCTCTGATACCATGTTAGGAATAGACAAAGTTATATTCCTCTGGGGGCCAAAGACCACAATATATAGTACATGTACAGGGAAAATATGCAGGCAGCCCCCTAACATACGGGGGAAATACAATATATATATACATACATCTAACAGACATGAGCCATCTTTTTCACCCCGCGCGTGGCATCCACCACGACGGTGTCTATGGCAAACCCCAGCTCGCACTGCCCTTCTATCTCAGTGAAGGTGATGATCACCATGACGAGGTCCTGCGAAGAAAACATGATGGTGTTAGATTATATGCAGGACATGCACTCCAACCTAGAGATAAACCTTCTGCTTTATCATATGCCATAGCTTCAAGAATAGTTGGATGGGAGATACCAGTAATTGTTCTTGTTGAAGCAACTAGAAACAATCCTCTAGCATCTCTTGCTAGATACAACACGTTGGGAAGGGCTCATGCCTTGTGTTGGCCGAGTGCGCCGACCCAGGATACGAACACAGCATGGGCGGATGGCGCCGCACAAGGGGATCCCCTGATGGGTTCAGCCATTTTGTTTCAACATTATGTTTTCGGTAATTGTGTTCTTCTCTTTTTTTATTTTTCTATTTACTTTTTTCCTTTTTAAGTTTAGAATTTGATAAATTGTTCATAATTTTGAAAAATGTTCACGTATTTGAAAAATTGATGGTTTTCCAAAAATGTTCATGTTTTTTAAAAAATGTTCACAATCCACTACTAGGAAAACAACTATAGGTAGGTTGCATATCCGTGGCACATCAGTATGTCGTGTGCCAAGGGTAAGAGGGGCACCCCTGCCAGCCAGGCCCGAAACTTACCTGTGCTAAATAATGATGTGCACAAGGAGGGAGGGTACCTCGCGGACATATTTTGGGAGGGAGACATGGTCGAGGAGGGGAGTCGAGTTGTCCTTCATAGCAGGTCACCGGCCTCCTTGGCCGTGGTGGCGAGACAGAGGATAATTTCCTCCTTGCCTTGCAGCACATCACCATCGTGCATCATGTCCATCAGATGCTGCATCCAGCCAGGGTGGCAGGCAGTGTTAAGACGCATGCAGGCAACACGCGCACCCAAGGAAACCCACAACCTTGAAAGGGAACCCAAACCCAAGGAGAGGGAGGGTTCTAAGTTACCTGGCGAAGGCCTTCGTCGTCTGACTCCAAGGGCTGGTTCCCTTCCCCGGTGGTGCAGTGAGGACGGCGGGGCGATGTCGTAGCAATGCCTCCGACGGCAACAAGCGTGACCCATCCCAACATGGCTGCACCGAGAAGCAGAGCGCGGAGGTTGGCACCGACGCCCTAGAACAACACCACCCACCGGCCACCGGGGCGGCACCAGCACCTTGACCTGGAGGAAGAGTGCATGGCCGGCGGTCAAAGAAACGGAGATGGAAACCATGGTGAGAGGTAGTCTTAGGTCTGGTGGAGTTGGGAGCGAGGGAGGGAGGCAAAGGGGGATTATTTCTCCGGTCTCTCTGGTGCTCGATGAAGGAAGGGGCGCGGGGTGAGAAAATTGCACATAACACCAGACTTTGGTGTTAAAGTTGCACAAAACACAGAAACAAAATATTTGTTGCAGCTAGCCCGATTTGTTGTCTAATTAGTTGCATCTAGCCCAAATCAAGTATATTGTGCCTTAACAGTATATCTAACATGTGGGTATGTATTTCTATATTGTATACTTCCTCCATTCCGGATTATAGGGCTAATACGTACTTAAAAAAATAATTTGACCATAAATTTGATCAACAATATATAAATCATATGTCACAAAAATTGTACCATCGGAAGCGTATTTTGAATATGAATCTAAATGTATAATTTCTGTTAAATATAGTTTATATTTTATTGATCAAATTTATGGTTAAATTATTTTCTCGAAATATGCGTTTGTCTTATAAATCGGAATGGAGGTAGTACCATAATTTTATGTAAATTAAAAAAATAGACATCATAGTGGTATAAAATACGTGAGCATTAATTTGACAGATGAGTTGTTCCTAGAGAGTTTTTTTTTTAAATTAAAAAAAAAATCATTTTTTAGCTTTGAAAAATTCATTCAAACACCCTTATTGTACAGATCTCGGAGCGTGACAATGTAACTTTTCAATCTTCTATAATTTATCCAATTCTTTTGATGAGCCTAAAATATAAGGTACTTCATATTAAAAATGTGCATGCTTGTAACACGCATATTTGACCACATCAAGATTATTTTTCTGATTTTTTACATAGTTGTCGATCGATTTTTTTAGTATACGTCTAAGTATAAACGCTACAGTAGTGGTATCAGGCCGAGTCCGATTGCAACGTTAGATACGTTGGACCGAGCTTTGTTCGCTAGAAGATATAAATACAGAAATATTGGACCACATGAGTGATATACGGGATAAAAATACAGGCATACATGTTAGATACATTTTTAAGGAACTATAACCTCTAGTTAAACTATATTTGGGCTAGGTGCAACAATTAGATCAAAAGTTGGGGTCAGCTGCAACAAGTTTTTTGTTTCTGTGTTCTGTGCAACTTTGGCACCAAAGCCTGGTGTTATGTGCAATTTTCTCGGCGCGGGATGGAAGCAGACACTTTATAGAAGGGAACCAACCATCCACGGCTTGGCTCGGCTCGGCTCGCCAACGAGGGGAAGACTGGTCTTGTGGGTCTGGTTGATTCTCTGCACTGCGCAGCCTTTTCTGTGCTGCACCCGCAGGCCGCTGTCCCCTCCAAACTTGTTCGTTGCTTTCTTCTTGTACAAGATGCGCCTTTATTTTCTAAGCAATTTATTACCACGTAAAATGGTAGAGATATCAGCACAACTATTACCATTTCAACTTGAACAGATCCAAATTCAAAACATCGAATGTGTGAAGGAGCAAGAAAAATAAAGGCACACTGCTAGGAAACACAAAACCAAAACACAAAACATCTCGTCGCTCCCTATCACGTTCTGCAGTTTATCTATATGCAGTGAACCCCTAATTCCGCCCTTCGGAAGCAATCCTGCTAGAAAACATGAAGCCGGACACGGTAAAAATGCCGCCTTTCAACCCATCCCGTCGCTTGATACCATGTTCGACAGTTCATCTACACGCACCAAACCCCTAATTCTAACTCCTTATCCAGCCCTTCGCGGACGCTATCCCGCCAGAAAACTTGAACCGGGCAGAAAAACACCGACTCCTTGTACACGCCTCCGGGGGCTAATTAACACACACCCGAAACCCTAACAAGCTATCGCCTCCGCCAAACTAACATGGTAACTAGACCAACCCCTTTCGTTTAGCTCTACCTCCCGGAACCACCAATGTACATTCCTACAAAAATATAACCAGTACAAATATTTTCTAGGATTTGAGTTTAAAATATATAATCAAATACATATTCTTTTTTAAGCCGTTCTGTATCTTTAACCGTTGGTTGCATGTAATTATTGTCTGGAAACTAGACCTTTGCACTAATTTTTCATAACCAAACAACTTCCCCTATGACTACAATTTGAAACTTCAACATGATGGGAGTTACATGTTTCACATGTGTTAGGAAATATTGCGACAGATTTTTATAAATATTCAAAACCATATTGGAAAATCGACATGAAATTGGCCAAACACAGACCATGTATTGAAGTTTCTATTTTTTTTTAGAATTTTCGATCAAAATAGAGACAAAACTAATACAATATTAGGCTCATTTAAAAGATTCCATCACAAGAAATATTCTAGTCTAGAAGCATCTTCATTTCATTGCCGCTCCAAAAAATCCTATTGGAGCGCTATCGGGAAGCTTGCCACAACAACGCTTTCAACAGGCTTCTCAATAGAAAATATGGGAAAACCATGTGTCTGGCACACCCACGTCAGCATCGGTTCATAGGGACTACCATGACCCATAAGGACAGGTACAATACTAGAGAAAGCGGGTCTTTTTTTAGTTCTCCAAGTAATCTAGAGAAGGTAATAAAAATAAGTTGTACAATGGGTCATCTCTTATTATCATCACTAAGAATTAATTTGAATTGACTAATTATAGTAAGAAATTATGTTGATAAGAGAAAACATAAGGTACAATAGAGAAAAATAGTCTTCTCTTATTTTTAAGGGACCATTCCTTAGCTAATGGAAGACAACCTTCTCTTTCTTTATTCTCTCTCTTCCAGCTAAGCAAAAATCCGACGTGGCAACCGTGAGAGAAGGCTGACATCATCATATTGTACATGCCCTGAGAGCGTCGGGATCTATCAGGCATGCCATTACTAGTAGCAACACAAACCGCCAATCAGCATAACATATTTCACGAGACCCACCTTGCAAATTCTTAAGCGAGGGCTACCACTTCCGAACTTGTGGAAACGGTGTGGCGTCTCACAGGGCTTTTCGTTTTTGGCTTATAAGCCATAAAAGCATATAAATAGGTGCTTTTTATTTTGGCTTTTAGCTTATACCATCATGCTACTATGTTCAATTAAAAGCCAAAAGTCAAAGCCAAAGCCAAAAACACTTATTTCGATGCTTATGTGACTTATAAGCCAAACTCTAAAAGCTAAATTTAAGTTCAACCAAACAGGTCCTTAACATGCGTGTTGCGATGGCCCACGGATCTTCGAGCGTCGTGCCATCGCCGCCTGTGCGTGAGTCGTCGTTTGGTGCTATAGGCCGCATGTAGCAGCACAGGTACATCGCGCCACCTAAAGCCAACAGAAGATGGGCCGGCCCATTTTATTTCCGTTCGCTGGTTCCTGTTGATATCCTTCGCTACCTTTCTTTTTTCCAAGTTTGACTCAGCCGACAAAATCGCTTTAGCCTTTGGATGTTTGACTTCTTCCGGTTACTACCTTGACTCCTTACATTACTATCTTGCCGCTGTTTTCTTTTAGTTTGTAAACTAATTTATGGAGTTCATGAAACATTTTTTTAAATCATGAACATATTTTAAATATACAAACAAAAAATTATTTTCATTTTGGTTTTATTTTTATTTAATAAACTAAACATTTTTTATTCACGAACCCCTTTATTGAATCAGGAACATTTGCCAAATCATGAACAATTTTTTTCAGAAACTAAACCATTTTTAAAAACCATGAACTAAAATTTTAAATATCATGAATAATTTTTAAAATCATGAAACAATTTTTAGAATCATGAACATTTTAAAATGTCATGAACAAGTTTTCAAAATCATGAACCAATTTTTAGAATCATAAACAAATTCTCAAAATCATGAACCAAATTTAAGAATCATAAACAATTTCAATGTCATAAACATTTTTTCAAAATCATGAACCAATTTTTAGAATCATGAACACTTTCCAATGGCATGAAGAATTTTTCAAAATCATGAACTAGTTTTTAGAATCATGAACAATTTCCAATGTCATGAATGTTTTTTCAAAATCATGAACCAATTTTTAGAATCATGAACAATTTCCAGTGTCATGAACAATTTTTCAAAATCATGAACCAATTTTTAGAATCATGAACAATTCCCAATGCCATGAACAATTTTTCAAAATCATGAACCAATTTTTAGAATCATGAACAATTTTTCAAAATCATGAACAATTTTTCAAAATCATGAACAAATTTTATTATCTTGAACAATTTTTCAAATATCATGAACAAGTTTTCAAAATCAAGAACAAAATTTCATAAAAGCGATGAACAATTTTTAAACATTGTGAATACTTTTCAAAATCCTCTAACATAATTTTCGGATCCATAAACAATTTTAAAACATCGTATAACAAATTTATAGAATAAAACAAAAGAATCCATGAATGCGTAACCAATTTCTAATACTCATCCCGATTCAAATTAGTTTACTCGGATATGTCTAAATTCGTGCCGTTTTGCTGCAGTCTGCTACGTGAGAAGTCAAACAGACCAAGCGATCGAACTGGCATCCTGACTCCCGTACTTGGCAACTTGGGCCCGCTAGCCCAGCTTGTTACGTTATTTTATTGGGCTCAGCAAACGATGGGAAACGGCAGCAGGCTAGCAGTTGGAGCTGTTGCCCGGGCAAGCAGCCGGCTTCTCACATTTTTATGTTAGACTAGTTGAATGTCTGTGAGTTGCAACAGGTTTTCAAATTATTTTCTTACCGTATATTTAAATATAATACATATAAAATTGTATGTGAAAGGAGTGACCTTATTAATCATTATTTTAATATCAACACCGCATGTCATACTACCTGATCTGTTTCACGACACACTTCTTTTTGACCCTTGAGTTGTTCCAATCTTTTATTTTACATTGCTTTTGCTCTCTTGTGTTTTTGATAATCAATACCATGATTTATTTATAGTAGCTAATAGTCGATCGGAGTAGTACCTTTGTTCCTTTTCTCGAGTTTCTTCCCTCACCCGGGGGTAGACGACAGTGATACCCCACTGGAGTCGAGTGAGCTGATCACGGTATCGGGTGTGCTTCTTTTTCTATAATCCTAGGTAGTTCTCAAGGTAACTCTGACTCAGACGATCAGTGATGATTGCTTGCGTAGTAATGTTGACATAAATTGATTATTGTAATCTTTACTCGAATGAGAATTCTCAAATCTAAACGAACATTGAGAACCTTAGATCCAATATTGAGATCCACATGAGTATTTACATTTTTTGAAGTCCGAGAACAGGTTGTACATTTTTTACACTATTTTACAATTATTACTAGAGTATATAAAGGTGACCACTTAAACAAATCCATAAAATCGAGTGAGGCTACTTCCCAAAAGAATATTGTATGTCTCTACTCTCTAGCGCATGAGTCCTAAAATGTGATGTGAGAATTGCCTCGCAGAATAGAAATAACACTATGTTCTCCATCCATCGAAACACATATTCGCTGTTTATACATTTTCCACATGTGCATCGAGAGAACTAAAGAACTGGACGTTTCCTCCATCAAATATTGATGGAGCTTTTTGACAACATGCTGCACTGATCTGCACTAGGAAAATGTGTATTCGTTAAATTTAAAAAATGGAAAGCCTAGGGATGATCTATAGATAAAATCATATGGTAAGAACTGAACTTCTATGGATCACTCTAAGAAAGGATGGTATCTACTCCCTCCATTTCAAAAAGATAAGATGGTTTAGATTTGTGAAGAAAATGTATCTAGACTTTTTTTTAAAGTGTAGATTCACTCTAAATCTGAGTGAACTCATATACTAAAAGAAGTCTAAATACATTTGCTTCACAAACCTAAAAGATCTTATATTTTAAAACGAAGGGAGTATTTACTAAATACTACAACTGAACTTCTATGGATCACCGTAAGAAAGGATGCTATCCATTACTAATACTATACAACTCAACTTCTATGGATCACTGTAAGAAAGGATGATTGGTATTAACTAAATTCTAAACCCTAAGGGGTCTGAGAAAAAGGGAACAAACCTAGGATATTTTGGACAAAATATTGAACAGATAGACTGAGCCATAAAGCAAGCTGCACAAATATTACCACTGTTCATGGAAGCCGTCAGAGACATTGTGACTCAGATACTTGTCCTGAAATGAACCAATAAGAATGCAGAGTGATAATATATTGCAACATATTAGTAAAAAATCTATTTACAATATAGCTAACCAACAGCCAACTATAAACTAAAAATGAATTCTGAGATATTTGTAATACACAGAAAATAGATATGATGATGTAAATATGACTATCTAAAGCATGGATATTTGTCATACATTAAAAATGAACGATGCGAAAACGCTTTCCTCAATTCGCATCCCCTCACTCCAAGTTACTCTAGATCTGAAATTATAATCGTTTGTTTCTCACCTTGTACACAATTTTCAGCTCTGAATATGCCATTGATAGAGAAGGAACATATGTTATGGCCTATAAAAAACAGAAGAGACCAACATGGAAAATTTATTCAAGGTATATGGTGAGAAACAGAAAAGCACACCTTTAGTTATGCTAGATGTCAAGACCATGAGCAATAGCCTGAATTATAGTATAGTATCCACCCAAGATCTTACTGTCTCACCAGCATGGCAGTCACCTAGATATCAACAAAGAACTCAGTATGTAGGAAGGCAAACATAAATGGTAGAGCTTCAGAAAGTGTCATAAGCAAGCCTCTAGTGTTTCCCATTACCATGACGTCCTACTCAAACTATACTAGAGCATACACAACTTACTAATATCCTCCAAGACTAATTCATAATCATCTGTACTATAGCAATACATGAGATAAACTGGAAAAAAAATGTACACACAAGCAAAAACAGATTGGTATATGCTTCTAGCTGACTTGTGTTAATATGGTTATTAGAACACAACATAAGTGAGAAATACTTATTCACAACAACAAAAAATTGCGTAGTTGACACACATAGAGGGCCCTACGCTCTATGCATGGAATCCATTTACGCATTCCATTAATCATCCTTAGACCATGTGTAACACCCTCAGAATCGGCCCTATGCAAGTTTTAGCGAAACCCGCCAAACCCGCATAGAAACGATTCAAAGGTGCCCACCAGGCACTTTCGTGCGGGTGGAAAACGAAGTAATAACATTACACAACAGTCCTCGATGGGACCCACAGAACAGATATACATAACAGCGACTCCAAAGAGTCAAAAATACAGATATAATATACAAAGATCCAAAACACCTTGAAAATGATACAGCGTCCAGCTACGGACAAGATGCGAATGGGGCTAAGAGCCCTGAAGAATAACCAATGGCGTCCATAACCCTGCCCAGGCCAAGCCGGAAGGGTAACCCTGCTAACGACGTCGATCTCAAAACCTGCTTAAACAAAAGGGGTGCCGACAAAGGGCAAAGGAAAAAGAGAGAGCGGTCAGTACCGAGGCCAGTACACGGCGAGGCTAGAATTCGGCGGTCCTCGCCTACATAGGTATGGTGGACTGAAGCGGCAGCGCAGCATGCACTAAACAACCTATAGAGACTCGATACAACTAGCGGCTATCAGAGAGGGGTAAGAAAGATCTATTCGGAACCAACCTGATTCTACCACCAAACATACCCATCCTGGTGTTTCCCCCTCGAGACCAAACGAGGAAGTCCACAAGGAACTCACACAGTTGGCAGTTTTATTTATTCAGTTATAGTGGCGGCAATTACTAGTCAAATATAGATAGCATGAGTCATCTTGATAAAATAAGCAGTGGGCAGTTTTAGTTAAACATTCCGTTGTAGTTGCAACACTTACTAGTCAATATACGATTAGCATGAGATATCCCAAAACCCAGCAGTTGTTGGTACTTTTATTCAGCCATTCCGTTGTAGTGAAGCTGATTACTGGTCATATCGGGTACAAGTCAAATTATAACAGTAAACTTTAGTTATAGTTGTCTATGATCAAGCACTGTGCTCCAAGTCGTCCATAACTGCGGACACGACTTCTCGAAAAGATTTAACCCTGCAGGGGTGCACCAAAGTATCCACACGCACTTCGACCCTTTTTGCCAGATCAATTAACATACACCCATCGGTATGTCAGCGGGGCCTAAGTCATGACGTTTCCCAGACCCAAAGTAAGCACGGGGGGCCACCCCACTAAGTCTACCCGCAACGAAGTCGGCCGGTCTCCGAGACGGACTCAGGGTTTGCGTCAGTGGCTGTAAACGACGGGGAACCCAAAACTGGGATTGTCGATACCGCGAAAACACTCCGCTTTCCTAAACAGTACAGGTACTATCCATCGCACAATTTAAATAAAGCAGTAAAGCATGGCATAAGTACAGAATAGTAATAAAGCCCCAAACTACTTGTGGCCCCCAGTACAGTACTTTGAAATCAGGTACTAAATCGATGGGGTGCCCATACATCCCACATGTGGTTAGCGCGCTCGATCTCGGAACATGTGTCAAGAACTCGGGGTCCTACGGGACACAAGTGGACGGTTAACAACCAAATAACATCTATTTCCCACCTGTGCCTCTGCTTACCTACTTCAATTTTAGTTATTAAACAGTAATTGAATTAAACGATAATTAAAGCCATGATCATCTCCAACATTAAACATGCGGCAATACTCCAACAACTGTGGTACTTGACGACACGCAACCGCACTTGAGCAAGCAACTACGACGCGCAGGTCCAACTATCTACCAAACAACAGGTAATAGGAGGTGTCCAAGGCAATATAAGGCTGCAAGGGATATCACGGGTACGAAAACTAGAGCATCGCAACACAGATAGCAATAGATCAACAGGGGCAATAAATACTATATAAAAGTAAGATAGGTAGAAAGGGGGAGGTGCTCGCCTGAAAACATTGCCGAAGGTTCATCCGAAGATCGGGTCGACACTCGCATCAACTCATCGGCCTAATCCGTGAAGAAGCAAAGCACTAGAAGAAACACCGGTTGGACTATTTAATACTACGGTAGAAAATCGGGCATGATGCATGTATGATGTATGACATGGCAAAGGTGCGATGCATTAAGGCAATATTAAGCGGAAACCGGGGTCCCGATAATTAATTAATAGGTTCATGTTATTTAACTACCCCGCAATTTAATTGTTGTCTTAACAGGACAAAACATGGCATCGGTTCGCTACACAAATTTAAATGGAGTTCAGAATGAGACGCAGATATCCCGCATAAACACTCCATATTTAATTTAGGTTAATCTCCTAAATGCCCCCAACAACCACATTATGTATGCGAGTATGACAATTAAATATGCAACAGTTTGATATTACATTTATAAAAATAGGGCTCGAGAAAGGGGTCACACATTAGGGTTCAGCGAACTTGGGCTCCGAGGGTTCGGGGTTGGTCTCAGGGTTCAGGGTTCGACGGGATCGGTCTCCGAAGGTCGGTTGCAAGATGAAGAGCTTGGCGTTCCGGGAAGAAGGACTTGGTGTGGCGTCGGGGGCACATCGGGTCCGCCCTGGTCGGTGTCGATCTTATCGTCGATGGCGAACTTGAGTGGATCGGGTACCGGGGTCTTCGGATCCGTGAAGTAGATCTTGTCGCACGGTGTCCGGGGTGGACGAACTTGGCGTATACGCATCGGCGATCTTGGCGTTCGGGTTCTCGACTTCGCATCCGGGTCGGCGCGCTCGAGGTCTCGGCCTTCGGAAGATCTTGAGGTACCGGCGGGATCGGGTCTGGGGTCTTCAGATACCATGTCGAAGGACTTGCGTTCTGAGAGGTTCACGATCCGTGGGTTCTCGATGCAGTCGCTCTTTTGCTATATGGATCCTTCGTGTTCCATGTTTCCTTATTCACGAGCGCCGGCGACACTCTCGATGGAGCTTCTCGGGCAGCTTGTGGCGGACTTGCTTGCAGGCTTGGACTGCTGCTACTCTCTCCTGCAAGCTTGCAAAGAGGTGGGCCCCAGAGACGAGGAGGCCGGGCTCGGTGCGCGAAGGCGAGCGGCGGGCCGGGGAGCGAGGGAGACAGGCGGCAGGGAGGCGGGGTGCGGCCATGCTCACACGGGATCTGGCGGCGACGGGCTCGCGGGGCGCGAGCTCGCTGGCCGGATGGTGCAGGGCCGACGGAGACGGAGGCCGCCGGCGGGGTCGAGCTGGAGAGGGCTCCGGAGGGGAGGAAGAGGGGGTCGGGGCGGAGGACGCGCAGAGCGTGCGCACGGGGAGGAGGGGCGCAGAGGGCGATGACGCGGGACCGGCCGGAGGCGGCGGCCGCAGGCGCTGCTCGCTGCGGGGCGCGGAGAGGGGGGCTCCGGAGGCGCCGGCGAGCGGGGAGGCGAGGACGGACGGAGGCGGGCGCTCGCTCGTGGCGGTGCTCGCGTGTGGCGAGGCCGGCCACAGGAGAGGCGGCGAGGTGCAGAGAGACAAGGAGGGGCGTCGGGGAAGGTAGAGGCGGGGCGGCGGCGCCTGGAGGAGCGGAGGAGGTCGAACGGCGGCGGCCGGATGCCGCAGGGACCGCGGTGGCGGTGGAGCATCGGACGGCGGACGGTGAGGAGCCCCAGGGAGGAGGTGGCGGCGTGGAGTGGGGCGAGGGGAGCGTCGGGGTGGGGGTCGGGCTGTGTGGGAGAGAGGAGAAGGAGATGGTGGGCGATTGGTGGGCCAGGGGAACGGGGATTGGGGCAGGTGTGCGTGGCGTGCGTGTGGAGCCAGGGGGTGGGACCGGGGCTGGTGGCTGGGTGGGTGCGTGCGTGGTGTGTGTGGCGTTTGTGCTATGTGTGTGGCGCTGAGTGGGGAGGGAGGTGAGGTGGCAGGCTAGGATAGGTTGGGGGAAGGGGCAGGGTGACGTGGCGGCCAGCGATTGGAGGGGGTGAGGTGGAGGTAGGGTGGTTAGACTAGGTTTAGGTAGAAAAGGGATTTTGGGTGGTCCGGTTTTATTCTGGGGTGGTCGACTGGGTCGGATCGGCCCGTTCGACTGCCCCCTAAAAATAATATAGATTTTTATTTAATTTAAAATAACTTTTGTAATTAGTTTTAGACAAACAAAATATCCGGAAACATCCGGGGGTTTAATTTGAAATAGAAGGAGGGCTAGTTTCAGAAAACAATAGTCTTTCGCAACATAGTTTCAAGTAAAAATAATATGCATGATGATGTCATGATGAAGCACAAAACAAAATACCAAGCGATTTTCTAGTAGTGGTTTTTGCGGGATGCCACACCATGCAACACTAAACGCACCAACAGTACAATAACCGTCATGAAGACCATGTAGGTTACCATGCCAATACATGGCCACAGAATGCAGAGTAGTGTACTACACTCCACACTTTATATTGCAACACAAAATTTGTTGTTGTAAGTGTAGGACTGTAGGTTCATAATATTTTGCTTATTTCATGCTAAAAGCATGTTCTCAAGTGTTGGAATTATGCCCTAGAGGCAATAATAAAGATGTTATTATTATAATTCTTGTTCATGATAAAGTTTATATTCCATGCTAGAATTATATTAAGCGGAAACTTTAATACTTGTGTGGTTTGTGAACAACACCGTGTCCCTAGTATGCCTCTATGGACTAGCTCATTGATCAATGATGGTTAAGGTTTCCTAACCATAGACATGAGTTGTCGATTGATAATGAGATCATATCATTAGGGGAATGATATGATGGACAAACCCAAACTAAGCGGAGCAATTAGATCGTGTCATCGTGTTCATCTTTGCGAAGCTTTTCTTATGTCAAATATTGTATTCCTTAGACCATGAGATAATACAACTCCCTGGTATCGGAAGAAAGCTTTGAGGTCATCAAACGTCATCCTATGAGAGGGTGATCATAAAGGTGTCTCTGAAGTGATCGGAAAGTACCTGTTGGGTTGTATGTATCGAGATGGGATTTGTCCCTCCCAAGTCGGAGAGATATACTTCGGGCCCACTCGGTAATCGATATCAACACCGCTTGCAAGCATGTGGTTAAGGAGTTAATCACAAAGTGATATCGGATTACGGAACAAGTAAAGTACTTGCTGTGAACAAGATTGAACTAGGTATGACGGTACCGACGATCAAATCTCGGGCAAGTAAAATATCGCGAGACGAAGGGAATATATATATGGGATTAATTGAATCCTGGCATCGTTGTTCATCCGATATGATCATCGATGAATGTGTGGGAGTCAATATGGGTTTCCAGACCCCGCTATTGATTATTGATATAAGATCATGTCTGCATATTCTCGAACCCGAAGGGTCACACACTTAACGTGTCTCGACGCTAGGATAGATTGGATAATTGGATTATGAGTTTTTGTTCGGAGTCTCGGATGGGATCCAGGAAATCACGAGAGGTTCCGGAATGGTCCGGAGAATAAGATTTATATAAGGCAGTGCCGTTTTTGGAGTTCGGAATTGTTCCGGGTTAATCGGTATTGTACCGGAAGCTTCTAGAACCTTCCGGAGGGGGACCAACATGGTCCCACCTGTCGGGAGGGGGCATGCGCCTATGAGGGAGTGCCCTGGCCGCATTGGGCCAGGGGCACAAGGCCCCATAGGGCCCAGCCGGGCAAACAAGGGGAAACCCTAATTGGAGCTTCTAGAAGGGGGGATTACTTGCCCCCCACTCCTCCCTCCTTGGCCGCCGGCCTAGGGCTTGGGGGAGGGGTTAGGGCAGGCGCCCACCCCTCTATATATAGATGGCTGGGGCGCACCCCCCCCCACACACACACCTCCTCCTCAACCCTAGCCGCCCTGCTGCCCTCCTCTCTCTCTCTCCTTCCCGACTGCGTGTAAGCGAAGCCCTGCTGCAGAAACTCTCCACCACTTGCACCGCGCCGTCGCGTTGTAGATCCAATCCGTCTCTCCACCATACTTGTTGGACTGAGGAAGGAGGAGACGTCGAGGTGCTGCACGTGTGCATCTCCCGGAGGCATCGCCACTTGCGGTGCTAGATCGGATCGGATCGCGAGGAGGAGAAGCGAGTATGAATACATCACCCACGTTTCGACGAACGTTCCGCTGTGCGAATCTTCAAGGGTATGAAGATCTAATCCAATCTCTCTCGTTGTTTGCATCTCCTAGATTATATCTTGGCTTCCCTCTGTTCGCATCCATAGAAAATTTTGATTTACTATGCCGCGAAACCCTTCAGTGGTATCAGAGCTAGATCTATGCGTAGATGTGTTTCACGAGTAGAACGCAACATGGTTGTTGCGGGCGTTGATGTTTTCTGTTGCAAGCCTCTTGTTTGTGTTCTTCTTATGATGCGGGATAGTGAGATTGAAGCGGCCCAGGCCAACCTTAGGCGACGTCGTTCGCGAGACCGGCTCCGCACTTGACGTGTGGCTTGATCCACACATGCGGCTGGTGGATGCCTATTTCTCTCACTATAGTTGTCATGGGATTTACACCGGAGTTTGGCAACCATAATATAACTGTTGTGGCTTACCGTAGGTAAGAATCGTTCTTAGCTTGCTACTCCCATAAGCCACGTAAAACATGCAACAACAAAGTAGAGGCGTCTAACTTGTTTTTGTAGGGAGTGTTTTCTGTGATATGGTATGGCCCAAGATGTGATGTGTATGTTGTATGCAATGATCGTGTTTTGTAATGTTTCACGACTTGCATGTCGATGAGTACACAACCGGCAGGAGCCATATGGTTGTCTTTATAATTGTGTATGACATGTGAGTCAACTTCTTATACGCCATGTAATAGCTTTACTTTATCGCTAAGTAGTTAGCAATAGTTGTAGTTGCTATTCGTGGTGGAGGCAATCATGGTGGAGTGATGGAGATCATGCCGGCACGCACAAGATGGAGATCATTGCGCGAAGATTGGCTATACCATGTCACATAAAGTTATATGCATGTGATGTTTATACTTTTATGTATCTTATTATACTTAGATCGCGACGGTAGCATTATAAGATGATTCCTCACTTAAAGATCAAGATAAAAACTGTGTTCTCCCCATGTATGCACCGTTGCGAAAGTTCGTCGTGTCCAAGCATCACGTGATGATCGGGTGCTATAGACTCTACGCTCACATGCAACGGGTGCAAGCCAGTTTTGCACACGCGGAAATACTTGGGTTTAACTTGACGAGGCTAGCATGTACAGACATGGCCTCGGAACACATGAACCGAAAGGTTAAGCACGAGTCATTTGGATGATATGATCGACACTTCGTTGTCCACCATTGAAGCCACATCTCTTCTCGTGAAGATCGGACTAGGTGTGGTGAATTTGGATCGTGTTCACTAAACAACTTGAGGGATGTTGAATTTAGTGGGAGTTCATCTAGTAATTTGATTAAAAGTTGAACTAGTTATCATGAACATAGTCTAATTTGTACATGCAAATATTGTAGATCACATGGCTAAGTCCAACTTTAACTTCAACGTTTTTTCTGAGAAATAAAAGCTTAGAAACAATGGGTCTAACTTCACCAACTGGTTCCGCAATCTGAGAATCATTCTCTCTGGCGGTCAAAAGGAATATGTCCTTGAAAGTGCGCTAGGTGACGCCCCTGCTGTAAATGCGCCGGCTGATGAAAAGGTTGTTTATCAGTCGCGCAAAGATGATTATGGTGTGATTAAGAGCACCATGTTGTTTGCTATGGAATCGGACCTTCAAAATCGTTTTGAAGACTATCCCGGGCCCTTTGAGATCCTTGAGGAGCTGAAAACCATGTTTCAGACTCAGGCATGTTCTGAGAGATATGAGATCTCTGAGAAGTTCTTTAACTCCAAGATGGAGGAAGAGAGTTCCGTTAGTGAGCACGCCATAAAGATGTCGGGCTACACTCAACGCCTTGAGCAACTGGACTGCAAGATTCCAGAGGAGCTCAAGATTGACAGGGTTCTGCAATCACTCCCTCCTAGCTACAACAGTTTTGTAGTGACTCATAATCAGATTGGTTCCACTGATACGATCACCGAGCTCTTCGCAAAGCTGAAGGCTGCGGAGGTGGACATCAAAAAGGATAATCATGTGTTGATGGTCAACAAGCCCACCTTCAAGAAAGGTAAGGGTGCAAAGAACCCCTTCAAGAAAGGAGGCGGCAAGTGTGTTGCCCCTGCTGAGAAGAAGCTCAAGTCTGGACCCAAGCCGGACACTGAGTGCTTCTATTGCAAGGACACGGGTCACTGGAAGCGCAACTGTCCGAAGTACTTAGCGGACAAGAAGGCTGGCACCATCAAAGGTATATTTGATATACATGTTATTGATGTTTTCCTTACTAGCCCTCGTTGTAGTGCCTGGGTATTTGATACTGGTTCAGTTGCTAATATTTGTAACTCGAAACAGGAGCTACGGAATAGACTGCGGCTTGCGAGGGATGAGGTGACGATGCGCGTTGGCAACGGATCAACAGTTGATATGATGGCCGTCGGCACGCTCTCCTTAGTTTTACCTTCGGGATTAGTTTTAAACCTTAATAAATGTTATTATGTGCCTGCGTTGAGCATGAACATTATTTCTGGATCGTGTTTATTGCAAGACGGATATTCATTTAAATTGGAGAATAATGGTTGTTCTATTTATATGAGTAACATCTTTTATGGTCATGCACCTGCTATGAATGGTTTATTTCTTCTGAATCTCGAAAGGGATGAAACACATATCCATAACTTTGAGGCTAAGAGATGCAAGGTAGATAGTGATAATACTACTTATTTGTGGCACTGTCGTCTAGGTCATATTGGTGTAAAGCGCATGAAGAAACTCCATTCTGATGGACTTTTGGAGTCTCTTGATTTTGAATCATTTGACACATGCGAACCATGCCTCATGGGCAAGATGATCAAAACCCCGTTCTCCGGAATGATGGAGCGAGCAACAGACTTGTTGGAAATCATACATACCGATGTATGCAGACCGATGAGTGTTTCGACGCGCGGTGGATATCGCTATTTTCTCACTTTTACCGATGACTTAAGTAGAGATGGGTATATCTATTTGATGAAACATAAATCTGAAACATTTGAAAAGTTCAAGGAATTTCAGAATGAAGTGGAGAACCATCGTAACAGAAAGATTAAGTTTCTACGATCCGATCGTGGAGGTGAATATTTGAGTTATGATTTTCTCACGCATCTTAAAGCAAGCGGAATCGTTTCGCAACTCACGCCACCCGGAACACCACAGCGCAATGGTGTGTCTGAACGCCGGAATCGAACTCTATTAGATATGGTCCGATCAATGATGTCTCTTACTGATTTGCCGTTATCATTTTGGGGTTATGCATTAGAAACCGCTGCATTCACTTTAAATAGGGCACCATCTAAATCCGTTGAGACGACACCGTATGAACTGTGGTTTGGTGCTAAACCTAAGTTGTCGTTTCTTAAAGTTTGGGGATGCGAAGCTTACGTCAAGAAATTGATGCCGGACAAGATCGAACCTAAAGCGGAGAAATGCGTCTTCATAGGATACCCTAAGGAAACTATTGGGTATACCTTCTATCACAGAACCGAAGGCAAAGTGTTTGTCGTAAAGAACAGTTCCTTTCTTGAGAAGGAGTTTCTCTCGAAAGAAGTGAGTGGGAGGAAAGTAGAGCTAGACGAGGTTATTGAACCTTCTCTTGAATTGGAGAGTAGCGCAACACCTGAAATTGTTCCAGTGCCGCCTGCACCAATAATAGAGGAAGCTAATGATAAGGATCATGAAGCTTCGGACGATGCTGCTACTGAACGTCGCAGGTCGACAAGGTCGCGTGCCCCTCCTGAGTGGTACGACAACCCTATCTTAACTGTCTTGTTAGTAGATGACAGTGAACCTGCGAACTATGAGGAAGCGATGATGAGCCCAGACTCTGAGAAATGGCTAGAGGCCATGAAATCCGAATTGGGATCCATGAGCGAAAACCAAGTATGGACTTTGGTGGACCCTCCTAGCGACCGAAAGGCCGTTGAGTGCAAATGGATTTTCAAGAAGAAAACGGACGCGGATGGTAATGTTACCGTCTATAAAGCACGGCTTGTCGCGAAAGGTTTTCGACAAGTTCAAGATGTTGACTACGATGAGACTTTCTCTCCCATAGCGATGTTTAAGTCCATTCGGATTTTATTAGCAATTGTTGCGTTTCATGATTATGAAATATGGCAGATGGATGTCAAGACTGCATTCCTCAATGGCAACATTGATGAAGAGTTGTATATGATGCAACCCGAAGGTTTTGTCGATCCTAAGGATGCTGATAAAGTATGGAAGCTTGAGCGTTCCATTTATGGACTGAAGCAAGCATCTCGGAGTTGGAACCTTCGTTTTGATCAAGTGATCAAGAGCTTTGGATTTGTTCCAAATTGCTACGAAGCTTGTATCTACAAGAAAGTGAGTGGGAGCTCGGTGACATTTCTGGTACTATATGTGGATGACATATTGATTATTGGAAATGACATTAACATGCTCAACGATGTGAAGAGTTATTTGAACAAGTGTTTTTCAATGAAAGACCTAGGTGAAGCTGCTTATATATTGGGCATCAAAATCTATAGAGATAGACAAAGACGCCTGATAGCTTTAAGCCAGAGTACATACCTAGACAAAGTTCTGAAAAGGTTCAGAATGGATAAGGCAAAGAAAGGTTCAGTGCCTATGTTGTCAGGTAAGACATTGAGCAAGGCTCAGTGTCCGGCTACAGTAAATGATAGAGAAGCTATGAGCAAAGTGCCTTATGCCTCGGCCATAGGTTCTATCATGTATGCCATGCTGTGTACTAGACCGGATGTGCCCAATGCTCTTAGTTTGACGAGTAGGTACCAAAGTGATCCAGGAGTGGAACACTGGACAGCCGTGAAGAACATCCTAAAGTACCTAAGTAGGACTAAAGAAATGTTCTTAGTCTATGGAGGTGATGAACAGCTTGTCGTAAAGGGTTACGTCGACGCTAGTTTCGACACCGATAAGGATGATTCTAAATCTCAGACAGGATACGTTTATATTTTGAATGGAGGAGCTGTGAGCTGGAGAAGCTGCAAGCAAGGCGTGATCGCTGGATCTACAGTAGAAGCGGAATACATGGCTGCTGCAGAAGCGTCAAGTGAAGGAGTTTGGATCAGGAACTTCATCACTGAGCTTGGCGTGGTTCCAAGTGCATTGGACCCACTGGAGATATTATGTGACAACACTGGCGCCATAGCACTCGCTAAGGAACCAAGATATCATCCAAAGACCAAGCACATCAACCGCAAGTTTCATATAATCCGAGATTATATAGCAAATGGAGATCTGAAGATTAGCAAAGTACATACAGATCTGAATGTCGCAGATCCATTGACTAAACCTCTTCCATGTGCAAAACATGATCAGCACCTTAGTGCCACGGGTGTGAGATTTTTGCCAAATGTAAACTAGATTATTGACTCTAGTGCAAGTGGGAGACTGTTGGAATTATGCCCTAGAGGCAATAATAAAGATGTTATTATTATACTTGTTCATGATAAAGTTTATATTCCATGCTAGAATTGTATTAAGGGGAAACTTTAATACTTGTGTGGTTTGTGAACAACACCGTGTCCCTAGTATGCCTCTATGGACTAGCTCATTGATCAATGATGGTTAAGGTTTCCTAACCATAGACATGAGTTGTCGATTGATAATGAGATCATATCATTACGGGAATGATATGATGGACAGACCCAAACTAAGCGGAGCAATTATATCGTGTCATCGTGTTCATCTTTGCGAAGCTTTTCTTATGTCAAATATTGTATTCCTTAGACCATGAGATAATACAACTCCCTGGTATCGGAAGAAAGCTTTGAGGTCATCAAACGTCATCCTATGAGAGGGTGATCATAAAGGTGTCTCTCAGGTGATCGGAAAGTACCTTTTGGGTTGTATGTATCAAGATGGGATATGTCCCTCCCAAGTTGGAGAGATATACTTCGGGCCCACTCGGTAATTGACATGGTTATACCCTACGGGTACATGACTTCAGCATACCTGGTCCAGCCCAAGGAAGGCCCACAGCAGACATACGCTGGCCCATGAAGATTTTCGGGTGGACAAGGCCCATGACGCCATCGGATCCTTGGAGAGCAAGACTAGCCTAGATAGGAAATTTAAAGGGGTAAAACCCTAGAACTTGTAACCGACTAGGACTATGCCCGGGACCTGCCTAAATCTATATAAAGGCCAGGAGGGCATGTCCTAGATCTCTCGACTCATACTCTCGCATACGCACCTCACGCCAGATCGAATCTGCGCACCCTGTAACCTTCGGTTCCGCCGTAATCAAGAGCAGACAAGCAGGAGTAGGGTTTTCCCTCCGGGGGCCTAAACCTGGGTAAATCTCGTGTCCCCTGGTTGCTTGTATGTTAACCGTTCCATGATCTCCAGCATCCCCATATTCTCCAAAACTCAAGTCCATAACAATGGGCATTGACGAGATTAAACCTCGTCAATTGGCGCCGTCTGTGGGAATCGGGGCTGCTGATTGTGCGATCGTGACGGTCCCGACCCGATCGATCTACAACTCCGCGGCAACAGAGAATCACCTCCTCTTCGGCGCTTTTGACTTCAACGCCCACTCGCCGGCCACCATGAAGGATTTCGAGCCCATAGGCGACGGACTCGAAATTTTGTTCGGGAGCTTCTGCTTCCAGGTGGGACAAACTGGCACCCTCCGCCTTCCTGAGCGGGTGCCCGTGCCATCAATCAGGCCCACCTCGTGGGCTCCACACCCCGTGCTGCGCACATCACCATCGACAGATGAGTTCTACGACAGCAGCAGCTGCAACTCCGATCTGTGCGATCCACCTTCGGATGAAGGGACCTACGGTTCTGGATCCGAAAGCTGCGGCAGCAGCGGACCAATCTACGAGCGCTACCAATGCGCCGCAGTCATCCAGGAGCAGCAAACGCCTAACCCGCCGCCCCACACGAATCCCAACCCGCAGGACAGAAACGGCGGAAACGGCGGGAACAGAAGAAGCCAGTCCCAAAAACAACGGCCACGTCATCCAACTTAGCAAAGAAGGATGGGTCCGGGCACGCCGTGCCGTCGCAGGCGACATAGTCCTGCCTGTGGACTCCCCACGTGACCTACTGATGGCATACCACTACCTCATCATCGAGGAGCACAAGAAGCAAGTCAAGATGCAGGAGACGCTCGACAAACGCAAGCAAGCAGCCTCTGAGTCCAGCGCGCGACGAGCTGCGCTCTCCGCCATGGCGCCCGGCTCTAGCACGAACGGAAACCAGGGAAACAAGCACCGCTCGCGGGTGGAGAACATGGATCCCAAGGAGCGCCGTGATGTGACCCGAACTCTCCACACATCGTTCATGGATATGGATGCCGACGGCAACATCATTCCAAAGACACCGCAAGCTGCGATCATGGCAGCCACTGCGTATCTCGCGGCCCACCAACCTCCGGAAGGGGACCCGAAACGAGCCATGCATAAGTCCGCACTCACCGGACTCGGACTCGTCGGAGCTGCGCTCCACGAAGACGCTCCTGCCGAGCCGAAGAAGAAAGCTCCGTCCAGGCGCGACCGGAGCCCCACCCCTTCATCCGAAGAGGAGGAGGAGCACGACCTTCCTCGAAGTAAGAAGATCTCGCATCGCCATAAACGCGACTACGACGCTAGAGACGCGCTTACACAGCGCAAAATCGACAAAGCACGAGCCAAACGCGCATGCTCGTCCGAGTCCGAGATGGATGAAGATGAAGGAGAACTCTGCGGGGCTCGACGCTTTAGCAGATCTGTTCGGCGAACACAGATGCCACGCAATTTCAAGCTTCCTTCGGATACTCCGAAGTTCAACGGCACGCAAGATCCAAAATCTTGGCTCAGCGACCATCTGTCATCCGTCAAGCTGCACGGTGGTAACAAAGAAACCACCATGCAATGCCTTCAGCTGCAGCTGACAGGCACAGCGCGGGTTTGGCTCAGCAGCTTATCATCAGGGTCCATCCGAAGTTGGGAGGAGCTAGCTTACAGCTTCATCCGAAATTTCAAGGGCACCAGCAAGAGGCCCGCCTCAATCAAAGAGTTGCGAGCCTGCACTCAGAGAACGGGCGAATCTATTCGCTCATACATACTACGCTGGTCTACCACCAAGAACTCCGCAGCACACATCTCCGAAGAGAGGGCCATCGACGCCTTCAAATACGGCGTTAAATGCCAAGATTTCAAGGAGGAACTTGGGCGCGTCAAGCCCAAAACACTCGACCACCTCATGGACATCGCCAACAGGTGGGATGACGGCGAAGATTGCATTCACCGAGCACAATCGGAGGAAGAGGACGACTATGGCCGAAGACGTGAACGCCGCAGCAAGCGGAGATCGTGCGTCTACGAGGACCGCGACGGACCCGACATGGTCGCGGCCGGCTACGCCGACCGCCGCAACGACAACAGCCGCAACAGCGGAGGATACCGCGGAGGAAACTTCCGCGACAGCGGACGACCAGCACAGTCGTGGCAATGACGCGACCGTGACAACGGACCCTCAGCATTCGAAAAACTTTCGGGGCCATGCACCATCCACTTCTACATCGACAAACAGGATGGCAAAAAAAAAGCCAGCCACATGCTCAAGGACTGCCGTGAGTTCCAGAAACTCAGCGAAAGCATGGTGCAGATGAGGCAACAAACCCCAATCCCTGCGTTCGGAAACGCGCATGCGCCAGGTGAAGTAGCACACGGAGCTCCTCCGCCGCCGCCTATTGGAGGCCCAAACCAACCAGTCGCACCAGCGCAGAACAACACCGGGATCGGGTACCCCCCCCACCCAAAGGAGCACTAAATATGATCCAGAAGGGACGCCCCACAAATAGGGTGCAGAAGAAAATCACCCGACAAATCAACTTGGCCGTAGCAACTCCGCCTGCAATCCCTGAATACCTCAACGGATTGGAGTCCTGCATCACATTCACTCGCGCGGATCACCCTTGCCAGATCCCTCGCCCAGGTCATGCTGCCCTGGTGCTGGAGGCGCAGATCGGAGGCTTCGAGATGAGTCGCGTCTTCATGGACGGCGGCAGCGGCATCAACCTAATGTTCGCAAGCACTTTAGCAGCTATGCGGATCCCGCAATGCAGCCTGGAACAATCAGACACGACGTTCCACTGCATTTTCCCAGGGAAGGGCATATTCCCCCTGGGCAAAATAGGGCTCGGCGTCATCTTCGGGAAGCCGGACAACTTTCGGCAGGAGCGTCTAGAATTCGAAGTGGTGGACTGGCCGTCGCAATACCACGCCATCCTGGGGCGTGTAGCATTCACAAGGTTCCTGGCCGTCCCACACTACGCATACCTATTACTCAAGATGCCAGGACCAAGAGGCGTCATCACAGTCCACGGGATCTTCACCCGATCGGACCAATGCGACAAGGATTTCAACAAAATCTCCCAGTCTTTCGGCATGCAAGACGAGCTTGTAAGGCTCCGTGAGGTGACGGACAACGGGGTACCCCCAGTCACAAGGCAGAACGCACCTGACATGTCCTTCGACTCCACCATCAACACCAAGAAAGTACAGGTCCATCCGACGGATGCCTCCAAGACGGCCCTGATCGCCAACGACCTCAGCTCCGCATAGGAAGGCGCGCTCGTCGAATTCCTCCGTGAGCGCTGGGAAATCTTCGCCCGGTGTCCTGCGGACATGCCAGGAGTTCCCAGGGAATTCGCCGATCACGCACTCAATGTCTTTCCAGACACCAAGCCAGTCAAACAGTCCATCCGAAGACTGTCGGAGCCACGAGCCGAAGCTATCGGCAAGGAAATCAATAGACTACTCGCTGCAGACTTCATCAGGGAAATCAAGGAAAGTGAGTGGCTCGCAAACACAGTGATGGTCCCAAAGAAGGACACGGACATCCTGCGGATGTGCGTGGACTTCACGTCACTAAACAAGCATTGCCCAAAGGACCACTTCCCTCTTCCTCGGATCGACCAGATCATCGATTCGACTGCAGGTTGCGAGAAACTCTCCTTCCTCGACGCCTACTCAGGCTATAACCAGATTCGACTCAAGGTCGAAGATCGGGAGAAAACGGCGTCTATCACACCGTTCGGAGTATTCTGTTACAACACAATGCCCTTCGGGCTAAAGAACGCGGGTGCCACGTACCAGCGATGCATGCAGGCCTGCCTCAAGGACCAGATCGGTCGCAACGTCCAAGTCTATGTCGACGACATAGTAATAAAAACCAAGGTGTCGTGGGAATGGTCACGGCAGATGCTGCAATCGGCAGCGAGTAGTAGAACGAGGGGCAAGGGCGGCCAGCCATCTGCGGTGCGAGATGAGGGCAAAGACACAGGGTTTTACCCAGGTTCGGCCCCCCGGAGGGTAAAGACCTACTCCTGCTAGATTGTATTATGGAGGTGTTTATAATGGGCGAGCTCGGCGGCCAGGCGGCGAGTCGCTTGGGTGTATGAGGGAACGTGTCTCTACTCACCCCGTAGGGAGGTTTATATAGACTCACCTCCCCTAGGGTTTACATATCTCAACCGATTCGGTTACAGCTTCGGTAATCATTTAACCTAGTCCGACTGGGCCTATCTACTCGCCTGGGCCTTCAGCTTCCAGTCGCTTGGTACCTTGCTGGGCTTCGATCCACTCGCCGTTCTGCAGGCCCACTCGCCAGCCCTCGGGCCAGTCGGAAACGTCCTGCTGAGTATACCCCAGTAGGCGTATCCCCATCAGTAGTCCCCGAGGCCGTCGTTGATTAGGCGTAAGTGGCTGCTGGCAGTCGGAGTATACGGCTTCAAAGTAGGCATCCAGTCGAATCGTCGGCGGGCTCCTGTATGAAGGAGAAAATCCAGTGAACCAAGTCGCGTCTTTGGCGAGTCGAGCCAACGGGACGTGGCCACGGCGAGTGGCCTAGCGAGCCGAGTGGCTGGAGTTGGACCGTCAGGCGTGGTCAAACTAGCCGTTAAGGTAACTCAACGGTAACTCTCGGCGTAATCATCGCGCGGTAACGGCCTCCTGATTTGGCGGGTAACTCCCGCTATATAAGGGGAATGGCAGGCAACCGTAGAGCCAACTGCCCACCACTTCTTCCGAGTGCGCGCATTCTCTTTTCTTTGCTCCTTGATCCAATCGAGCCGAAATCCTCCGACCTCCAACCAACCTCTCGGCTATGGCCCTTCCCTCCGAACCATGGGGCAGGTCCAAGTGCACGAGGGCGCAACTGGCCTCCTTCGAGGAGGCCGGAATCCTGCGAGCCGGCTGTTGGCGTATCCCTGCAGCCGGAGAAACGACCCCAAACCCGTGAGAGAGAGAGTTCGTCTGTTTCACCAGTCATCTCGAGCGGGGGTTAGGGTTTCCCACGTCTTTGTTCTTCCGGCGTTTTTACGCCTACTACGGGATCCAGCCCTCAGATCTGGGTCCCCACAGCATCGAGCAGCTCGCCATCTTCGTGGCGTTCTGCGAGTGCTACTTGGGCTGCCGGCCCTACTTTCCCTTGTGGCAAGATCTGTTCCACGGACGGATCAGCCGCGAGGAGGCAGGCGGCCCAATGCTAGCCGCGGGCGGCCTGACGTTCCAGCTTAAGTTCAAAGCTTCCTTCTTTGATCTAATGCTGCCCGCCAAAGCAGCGAGCGACTGGAAGAAGTCATGGTTCTACGTAACCGAGGCGACTCCGGAGGATGAGGCGGCGATCCCGCGGTACTCGGCCAACCGTTCCGAGCCGCGCCATCTCCAGGTCGGCAAGCTCCCCGACGACCAGTGAATGGTCGTCGACGAGATGCTCCAGGCCATCCGTGGTCTGAAGAAGAAGGGGCTTCAGACGATAAACTTGTACAATTGTTGGCTTGGGCGACGGCTCGTTCCGCTCGCCCAACGCGACCATTACATGTATCAGTACACAGGCCGGGGAGACTCAACGAAAGCCTGCCTCGACGAATGGAAGCTGGAGGATTATCTCCCAGCGTTGAAGAAGATCACCCAGGCGGTGTACGTGGATGCACAGGCCGGGGTCCCCCCCTACACCGCGAAGCGTCCGGCTCCGACGGTAATTTCTTTATCTTGTTCGCAGTCGCAGCGTGTGCAGTCGCGGTAATTCTAATTCTGTTGCGTATTCATCGCAGCTGTTCCAAGTGGTGGAAGGGTGGCTCCCACCTGCCGATGACGAGAGCCCGGGGCCATCTGCCCAGGATACAAGCGAATCGTCGCCCGCGAAGGGCAACGAGGATGACGAGGACGAGTCCGAAGAGGAAATCGCCCCGCTGGTCCGAAAGACCCGCGGGTAACGTCAGCGCGAAATCGAAGCGAGCAGGAGCCTCGAGCGTCATGATGACGACGATGAGCTCCCAGAAACCACCTCGCGCCGCCAGGCCACTCCTTCGAAGAAGAAGAAGAAGGAGAAGGAGGCGAGGGCCCCCCGAAGAGGAAGACGAAGCCGTCGAGGATGGCCTCGCCGCCGCACTCGACGAGCAGCTCTGACGCTCACAGCTCGGCCGATGACGGCGCGGCCCCCGCGACAACCGCGCTAGATGCGCCGTCTGTGGAAGTGCCGCTGGCCTCGATGCCTCCGCCATTCGCGCCAGTCTCTGGGCTAGGGAAGGCTCCAGCCGTGGCGACTTCGCCTCGCAAGGAGGTTCCGATTGGGGCGGCTTCGCCCCGCAAGGAGGCTCCGGCCGTAGCGGCTCCAGTTCGCGAGGACGCCCCTGCCGAAGGTATCCCAGAGGCGCCAGCCGCAGCCTCGACGACGAAGAAGCCGTCCGTGTCTTGGGCACGCGACGTCCTGGAACTAGGGCTCAGTCGGCAACTGGGCCCCGAGCTGGAAAAACCGGCCGGCCTTCGCACAGGGCTACGCTTCATCCCGGTCGCCAAGTGAGTGCATTCGGCCTTCCCTATTTTCCATAGCTGTTTCGATTGTCTTTACTGATTCGACTGATGTGCAGGACCGGAGTGAAAAGGATGGGCCACCCGACCGTGGCCCAGGTACCCTCCACCGCTAGCGAGGAGGATCCTTCCCGTAAGAGGAAGGCGGACGAGGTCGTTGCCTCGGCGGATGGCAGTAAGAAGGCCAAGGGCGACGACATCGTCACTGTCTCTGATGACACGGCGGTTGCGCCGGCCGGCTCCGCGGTGGAGGCAGCCGCGTCTACGAAGGAGGGCGTTTCCTTGCCTAGAACGGCGGAGGCGACTTCCTTTGGAGCGGGTGCCTCTATCGCCACCTTCCCTCGCTTCGTGACCAAGGCGGCCGCGGCGAGCGGGGCTGCATCCCCGAGCCTCGCTCCAGGGGCCGTCGATGCTGAAGTCGACCAGCGTCGTGGTCACACGCCAGCGTTACTCGCATCCGTGGACGCGATGCAACTTCATGGCATGCTTGGCGCAGCCATCCAGGTATATCCAGTCCCCGAGGATCAGGTCGGTGCTTTGCAGCGGCTTGATTCTTATTATTTTCTCGTCTTTTACTTTCTTATCCAGTCCCCGAGTGCGCACGCGCTAAATTTTAGCGGGGTGGGCACTTAGGAATTTCTTGATCGCCAGTCCCCGAGTACGCACTCGCTGAATTTCAGCGGGTGGGCACTTAGGAGGTTCGTTTTTACTGACTTTTTTTGATGATATGCAGGGTCTGCAGCTCGAATCGGCGGACCGATTGGCCGCACAGCAGCGTGCTGAGAAGGAGCTGACCACCATCCAGGAGGCGAACAAAGAGCTCCAGGATGTTGCTGCGAGGGCAGAGGAAGCTCGCCAGGAACTTGTCCCTGCTGGTGAGTTGGAGGCGGCGCGATCTGCTCTGGGCGCTGCTGAACAGCGGGTCGCTGACCTCGAGCGCGAGCTGCGGGAAGCGAGGGAAGAAGCTAGCTCGGCGGACGGGCGGGCTAAGGCCGCCATTGCAGCCGCGGAGGAGGATCGCAAGGTGTCGGAAGTCCTTATTGCTGGGCTGCAGGACGACCACACGTCGCTTCAGTGCTTCATCACGGGGCTCGCCCGCCCATTGCTTGGTGAGTGCATCTTTCCTTTCCGTTAGTTGGAATTGCTGTGGTGTCCGTCGCACTCATCATTGTCTCCTTCTCGCAGGTCGCGTGATTGGTAGCCAAGAAGAAGCGAGCTCGCTCGACGCGAGGCAGTGCGTAAGCATGCTCGTCGACTCGGCTACGCTATCGGCGACGTGCATCCGCGCCTACCTTCAAGAAATGTCGCCCACGGAGGTTATTCCCAGCGACCTCGTTGAGGTGTGGGAGTATTTGGAGAAGGCGCCCGCGGTCGTTGAGTTCATGACGCGGTCGGCGTTTCGGCGTGGAGCGTCGACAGCACTGAGCCTTGGACTCGCCCACTTCCCCGAGGATTTCGACCTCGACGATGTGACGAGTGGGTATCCCTCGTCGACTGGCGCGGTGGACCTGTCCGAGGTTCGCAAGTTGCAGGAACGTGCCGCCGCGTACTCGGAGTGTGTCTGGGCAATGGGCGACCTCCTTCCCTATCAGGAGACGGTCGTCGCGCCGAACGACCCCGAGCCGCCGCATCGTGACTTCAAGGTCGAGCAACCTTTCCGCGCGGCGATGGCGGGTGAACTGACGACGTATCCGTCAAACCCGTACACCGCGTTCATCCGTAGGCGCCGGGATTCTGGCGAGTCGTCATCGAAGCCTGCAGAATAGGGTAGTTTGCCTGGATGTGTTAGCATCAGTTCTGCCACGCGGACATATTTTGTAATATAAGACAATGCAATATGCGATTGAATGGGACGTCGTGTCCGTTTTGCTATTTGTTTGTGTGCTTTGGATTCATTTTGGACGAGTCCCCGAGCGCGTCCGCCCTTTTGTGGGGTTTACCTCGTATATGATGTTTTGTTGTTAACAAGTGTTTTGTTGATTTAGTCGACTCGCCCGAGCTCGGAGAGCCAGTCGCAAGGCGACTCCCTTGAGTGCTCTGTACTTTACCGTTTTCCCGTGCGCGAACGGGGTCGGGTGGCCGAGTCCCCGAGCGTGGTACTTGGTAGTTCTAGGCAAGACTCGAGGGTGGTTGAGGACTCAGCGCGTTGGTGTGAGCGCGTCACTCCTGCCTGGCCCGTGGGGTCAGTCGCGTGGCGAGTCCTGGGCATGCTCTCTTACTTGGCGTTTTCCCTGACCGATCGCGACGAACTGGTATTCAGTCCCCGAGCGTGGTACTTAGCCGTTCGAGTCGCTATGCCGAGGATGCGGAGGACCAAGGTCGCTGTGAGAAGCGAGGGCAGTTGTCTTGGTTCGTAAAACCAGTCGAGCTAGGCGACTCCAATGGGGCTCCGGATTGGCGTTTTTCGTGGACGACGCAAGACCTGAAATGACTTAGTGCTCTTACATCGCACTACTTAGCCGTGCCGATCGCTGTACCAAAGGTTGACTTCTGCATTTTAGCATGACGCTGTTATTACGAGTGCGAGTGGCACAAGGCATGGAGAGTAGACGCAATTTTGCGGTAACCGTTTCTTTTATTTCATAGCGACTGGAGAGTACATGTGTGGGGTTCTAGGAGTAGAACTTCCGGAGGAGATTGACATTCCATGGTCGCTTGACGTCGAGTTCGCCGTCCCCGCGGACGTCGATGAGGTAGTAGGCGTCGTTGCCGAGTACGCGCCCGATGGCGAATGGGCCTTCCCACGGAGGGGAGAGCTTGTGCATGCCCTTCTTGTCCTGGATGAGGCGTAACACCAGGTCGCCTTCCTGGAAGGTGCGGGTTTTCACCCGTCGGCTGTGGTAGCGGCGGAGTCCTTGCTGGTAAATGGCGGTGCGCGATCGAGCGAGGTCGCGTGCTTCGTCGAGCTGGTCGAGCCCATCTTGGCGGGCCCGCTCGTTGGCGGCCTCCGTATAGTGGACGACCCGCGGCGAGTCGTGTTCGAGGTCGGTGGGCATGACTGCTTCGGCGCCGTAGACCATGAAGAAGGGACTGAATCCCGTCGATCTGTTAACCGAGGTGCGGATTCCCCAGATGACGGAGGGCAGCTCTTCGACCCAGCATCCAGCGGTGTGCTCGAGTGGCACTTGTAGTCGCGGCTTCAGGCCGTGGAGGATGCTTTGGTTGGCTCGTTTCGCCTGGCCGTTGGATTCCGGGTGGGCGACTGACGCGAGATCGAGCCGGATGTGGTGCTCTTCGCAAAATTCGGCCATTGCCCCCTTGGCGAAATTTGTGCCGTTGTCCGTGATGATGCTGTTGGGGAACCCGTAGCGATATATGAGCTCGCGTAGGAATTTAGTGGCGGTCTTCCCGTCGCATTTCCGGACTGGCTTGGCCTCCACCCACTTGGTGAATTTGTCGACGGCGACTAGCAGGTGGGTGTAGCCGGAGGGGGCTTTCTTGAAGGGGCCTACCATGTCCATGCCCCATACGGCGAATGGCCAAGTGATGGGGATCGTTTTGAGCGCTGAGCTCGGTACGCGCGTCTGATTGGCGTACTTCTGGCACCCGGCGCATCGCTGGACGATGTCGACGGCGTCGGCGTGAGCGGTGGGCCAGTAGAAGCCGTGTCGCATAGCCTTGGCGACCAGGGAGCGGGCGGCGGCGTGGTGGCCGCAGTCACCTGAGTGAATGTCGTGGAGGATTTTGCGTCCTTCAGCCGGTTGGACGCAACGTTGGAACACGCCGGTGACGCTGCGCTTGTGTAGCTCGCCGTCGATGATGGTGTAAGACTTGCATCGGCGAGCGATCATCCGAGCGTTTGTCTCGTCTGCTGGCAGAGTGCCGGTTTCCAGGTAGGCGATGTAGGGCTTGGTCCAGCCGTCTGGCTCGGTGATGAGTGCGACCAAGGCTGCCTCTGGTTGGAGTGGGACTCCGATGTCGATCTCCCTCGGGGGAGAGACTGATGGCTTGGAGATTGTGTCGAGGAACACGCCGGCGGGTGGTGCGAGTCGAGCTGACCCGATGCGAGAGAGGGCGTCGGCCTCCTCGTTTTTTCGCCTGTCGATCCACTCGACGGAGTAGCCGGTGAAGTGGCCGCCCAACTTATCCACCTCTTGGTGGTACGCCGCCATGGTAGGGGAGATGGCGTCGCAGGTGCCGGCGACTTGTCCCGCAACGAGGTCGGAATCTCCGTAGCATCGGAGGCGGTTGACGCTCATCTCCTTGGCGGCTCGCATGCCGTGGAGTAGGGCCTCGTATTCGGCCATGTTGTTGGTGCAGGGCGTGAATTCGAGGCGGAGGATGTAGCGGAGCTTGTCGCCCTTTGGTGAAGTCAGCACTATCCCCGCTCCTGCATTGTCCGCGTTTTTGGACCCGTCGAAGTGCAGGCTCCAGTAATGGAGGTACGGCAGCTTCTCTAGCTGCTGGGCCTCCTCCCAGTCGGCGATGAAGTCTGCCAGTGCCTATGACTTAATCGCCCTTCGTGGCTCGTATTTAATGTTGTGGACGCCGATCTCGACGGCCCACTTGGCGACTCGCCCGGTCGCCTCGCGATTGCGGATGATGTCTTGCAGTGGCGCTGAGGAGACGACCGTGATCGGGTGCTCCTGGAAGTAGTGCGGCAGGCGCCGCTGAGCCCTGAAGACCGCGTATACTAACTTTTGGTACTGTGGGTACCGCTGGCGCGATTCGGTGAGAACCCCGCTGATATAGTACACCG
Source organism: Avena atlantica (assembly GCA_910589765.1). Classification (NCBI taxonomy): domain Eukaryota; kingdom Viridiplantae; phylum Streptophyta; class Magnoliopsida; order Poales; family Poaceae; genus Avena; species Avena atlantica. The sequence goes on from OU342733.1 coordinate 20,102,729, forward strand.
GCCGCTGAACCGGGCGCTCCTTTCCTTCCTCTGGTCGTTCGACGACCATTACAGCACTGACGACGCGCTCGGACGCCGCGACGTAAACCAGCATAGGTTCCTTGTCAGTGGGTGCGGCGAGTAGTGGTGCGGCGAGTAGCACCTTTTTGAGGTCGCGGAGCGCGTCGTCCGCCTCCTTGTCCCACTGGAAGGTGGGGTTCTTGCGCATCAGGCGGTATAGGGGCATTGCCTTTTCGCCTAGGCGGGGGATGAAGCGACTGAGAGCCGCTACTCGCCCGGCCAGCTTCTGGACGTCACGCAGGCACTCGGGTTTGCCGAGCCGGGCGATCGTGTCGATCTTTGTTGGGTTCGCCTCGATCCCTCGTTTGGAGACGACGTACCCCAGTAGTTGTCCGGCGGGTACACCGAAGGTGCATTTCCCTGGGTTGAGCTTTATCTTGTACCTCCGCAGATTGGCGAAGGTCTCTGCCAGGTCGGCGAGTAGGTCGTCTTGGCGAGCGGATTTCACGACCACGTCGTCGATGTAGACGTGGATGTTGCGGCCAATTTGGCTCGCGAGGCATTCTTGCATGCACCGCTGGTAGGTTGCCCCGGCGTTCTTGAGGCCGAAGGTCATGGCGGTGTAGCAGAAGGCTCCGAATGGCGTGATGAACGCCGTCTTCTCCTCGTCTTCGACAGCCATTTTGATCTGGTTGTACCCCGAGTAGGCATCGAGGAAACATAGCGACTCCGAACCCGCGGTTGAATCGATTATCTGATCGATCCGCGGGAGGACGAACTGCTCCTTTGGGCAGGCGCTGTTCAGGTTTGTGTAGTCGATGCACATTCTCCAGGTCCCGTTTTTCTTCTCGACCAGGACTGGGTTTGCCAGCCACTTGGAGTATTTGATTGGCCGGATGAAGCCGGCAGCGAGTAGGCGCTGCACTTCCTCGGCGATTGCTCGACGGCGTTCTTCATTGAAGGGCCGTAGCGACTGCTTGACAGGTCGCACTTTGGGGTCGGCGTTTAATTTGTGCTCAGCGAGCTCCCTAGGGACACCGGGCATGTCGGAGGGTTTCCATGCGAAGATGTCCCTATTCTCACGAAGGAACTCGATGAGCGCGCCTTCCTATGCTGGGCTCATGCCTGTCCCGATCGTCACCGTCTGGCTGGGGTCGCCTGGGACCAGCTCGACGGTGCGGGTGTGCGTCGTGGCCTCAAAGGTTGAGGTGTTTGTGCCCTCTGAGTTGGGCCTCTTGAGTATTGTGGGATCGTCATTGTTGACCCCGCTCGCGTATTTGGCGAGCTCGTTGGCGTGGTTTGTTTCTGCCGCGATGACAGCGTCGGCGAGTTCGGCTCCTTTGGCCTCGCATTCGGCGGCCATGTCGGGGTCGCCGTTGATGGTGATGACGCCGCACGGCCCGGGGAGCTTCATCGCGTTGTACGCGTAGTGGGGCGCTGCCATGAATTTAGCAAACGCCTGGCGCCCCAGGACGCAGTGGTAAGGGTTGTCGAAGGGCACCAGCTCGAAGACGATCCGCTCGGTGCGGAAGTTTGCCAGACTGCCGAAAGTGACTGCCAGCGTGACTTTGCCGATTGGATACGCCTTCCGACCGGGGACGATGCCGTGGAACGTGGTGTGGGTTGTCTCGATCATCGACTGCGGGAGCCGCAGCCGCCTGAAGGTGTCGAGGTAGAGGATGTTGATGGAGCTGCCGCCGTCCATCAGTGTCTTGGGGAGCCAGTAGTCGCCAACCTTGGGCTTGACCACCAGGGCGACTCGCCCTGGGTACTCGATGCGTGGCGAGTGGTCTTGCCGGATCCAGGTGATGGGCTGTTCCGACCAGTTCAGGAACTGGGGGACGTCTGTTTGGGCCACTGCGTTGACGGCGACGGCGCGGGCGATGACCTTCTTCTCGCGCTTCGTCTTGAAGCCTGTGAAGGTGTGGAGCGAGCCGGCTACTTTGCCGAACTTTCCGCCATGTGGCGGGTCGTTGTCGGTGTCCTCCCGCGCGTGCCGTGCCTTCTCGATTTCCCTTAGGGTGTGGCAGTCGGCGGTGGTGTGCGTTGCAGGCTTCCCTTCCCTGCTGTGAAACGCACATGGTTGGTTAAGGAGGGCCGCAGGATCGAACCTTGGCTTGTTCTTGTAGTTGCCGCCATCGCGCCGTTGCCCTCCGTCGCGGCGGTAGCTCTTGGGCTCGCGCTGTGCGTGCCCAGCGTTGGCGACGAAGTCGACTCGCCCTTCGCTGCGGCGCTTGCCTGTGAGGCGGGTGCCGCTGTAGCGTAGGTCGGTTCGGCGTCCGTCGTCGTTGCCGCCCGTGCGGCGTTGCCCTCCTGACTCGTCGTCGATTTCCTGGTTTGGATCCTCCTCGGCGTACCGTTTGGTGATCTCGAGGAGGTCGGGGATGTTGTCGAGTGTGCGGGCGTGTCGCTTGAGCTTGGCGACTAGAGGCTCGTAGCGGCACGAGGTCTTGAAGCAATGGATCGCGGTGTCCGGGTGGATGCCGACCGCGTTGTACCAGAGCTCTTGCCACCGTTGGACCCAGTTGCGGGTCGACTCGCGGGGTCCCTGGACGCATCGTTCCAGGTCCTCGATGGTGGTGGCGCGGGTGTAGGAGCACTCGAAGTGCCTGACGAAGGCGTCGCGCATTTCCTCCCAGGAGTCGATACTGTCCTGGGGGAGCGTGTTGATCCACTGCCTGCACGTCCCCTCCATCATCAATGGGAGGTAACGGGCGGCGAGTAGGTCAGTGTGACCCGCGATCCCCATTGCCATGAGGTATGTGTCGAGCCAGACTGCGGGGTCGTACGAGGAGTCGTACTTTTCTATCTCCTTTGGCGCCTTGAAGTTTGGCGGGTACTTCTCGCCTCGGATCATTGGTCCGAAGCACTTAGGCCCAAGTCGACTGAGCGACCCCATGGGCTCGCCATCGCGGCGATTAGTTAGGGTGTGCCGCAAGTCGTCGGGCTGGCGTGCGCGCCAGTTTTGGTTGTTGATGATGTGAGTGCGGGCGTCGATGGGTTGTCCGTTAGCGGAGACGAAGTTGGTCGCCGGCCTGGGATCGTTGGTGGAGAGTGCCGCGTTCGCGGGTCGGTGTTGGAGCTGCAGTGGCTCTGGTGGCGGGCAATTGAGGGTGTTTGCCACCGCGGGGCGGCCGCTTGAGGTCGCTCTGCTTCCCGAAGAACGCGAGTATACTCGACCTTGCGAGTCGGCGCCCTCTTTTTGCTGCTCCACAGCCTTCGCAAGCAAGGCCTTGACGTACTGGATCTGTAAGGCGCCGTCGCCAGTGGCTATGATGCTATCGGCTGCTGCTCGGCCTGCCACGAGGTTGTCCATTGGGGTGGAGAACAGTGGGATGCCGTTTGCGTCTCGCTCCCGTGAGGAGACAACTATCCGCGGTTGGTCCCTGGGAGGGGTGCGGTTGGGTGGTGGTGGGGCACCCATCGCCGTTGATCCTGGCGGGGGCCGGGCGCTTCCTCCTGGTGGCGCGTTCTCGCAGATCGCGCGCTCGGCTATGCGGGCCGGGTCGTTTTCGTCGTCAAAGTTCAGGGCACGCCCTTCAACGGTGGGGTTCAAGCGTGACCTGATCCGCTGCTGATGGTAGCGTGACAGCTCCTGCGCCATCACCTGCTCGAGGCGAAATTTTTCGCGCTCGGCCTGCTCTTTGCGTACCGCCTCCGCCAGTTTCAAGCGGAGTTCCTCGACCTCCGTTGCCGTGGCGTTAGGAGGGATTGGGGTGGAAAAAGGATCCTCCGGTGGATCGGTGCCGGTGGCCATGTAAGTCGCGGCGTGGCGATTGGCGCCATCGCTGAGGTCGGCGGAGTTCTCCGACCCGGAGTCGAATTCGAAGATCCCGAGGATGGAGGGGTCCTCGAAGTCTCCCGCGTTGGAGACCTGGGCGATGGAGCCCGCGTATGAGGCCGCGGTGATGGATCCGGCGAGCGACGCCGGGGTCGGCGAGTCGGCGTCGTCGGTGAGGGCCGCATCTTCTGCGGCCGCTGAGTTCCCGGCCACGTTGCTGTGGGCCGAGTTGTACTCGGAGGCAAGGCGGTGGATCGTGCGAACCTGGCTCTCGGAGAGCCGATCGCGTGGTGGCGACTCGCAGATGCGAGCCGAGTCTTCCGAGACGATGACGTCGGTGAGGCCGACGAAGAGGCTGATCGTGCCGATTGGCAGGATCACGCTGTGCGTGACGGGTCGCGCCGCCGGGACGTAGCTACTCGGCAAGATCTGGAGCATCTCACCGATCGCTATCATGCGGCCGGTGGCGACCGTCTCGTTGATGGGCAGATTGGATCTCGCCGCAGAACACCGGCCAGACCGGCCAGGCACCACGGTGGGCGCCACTGTCATGGGAATGGTCACGGCAGATGCTGCAATCGGCAGCGAGTAGTAGAACGAGGGGCAAAGGCGGCCAGCCATCTGCGGTGCGAGATGAGGGCAAAGACACAGGGTTTTACCCAGGTTCGGCCCCCCGAAGGGTAAAGACCTACTCCTGCTAGATTGTATTATGGAGGTGTTTACAATGGGCGAGCTCGGCGGCCAGGCGGCGAGTCGCTTGGGTGTATGAGGGAACGTGTCTCTACTCACCCCGTAGGGAGGTTTATATAGACTCACCTCCCCTAGGGTTTACATATCTCAACCGATTCGGTTACAGCTTCGGTAATCATTTAACCTAGTTCGACTGGGCCTATCTACTCGCCTGGGCCTTCAGCTTCCAGTCGCTTGGTACCTTGCTGGGCTTCGATCCACTCGCCGTTCTGCAGGCCCACTCGCCAGCCCTCGGGCCAGTCGGAAACGTCCTGCTGAGTATACCCCAGTAGGCGTATCCCCATCACAAGGAGGCAAGGACACTTATCGACGATCTCCGCAAGACGTTCGACAACCTTGATCGCTACAGGATCAAGCTCAATCCCGAAAAGTGCGCCTTCGGCGTCCCATCGGGTCAGCTGCTCGGGTACTTCATCTCTCAACGAGGAATTGAGTCGAACCCGAAGAAAATCAGAGCCATCATGACGAGTAGCGACGCTAAGCAGGTTCATCAGCCGCATGGGCGAGAAGGCCCTACCATTCTACCAGCTGCTGTGCAAGGCAGACAAGTTCGAGTGGACACCAGAAGCAAACGACGCATTTGAAAGCCTCAATCGGCTCCTCTCCACCTCGCCCGTTTTGGTTACGCCAAAGGAGCGCGAGCCCCTACTGCTGTACATAGCCGCCACACACCAGGTGGTCAGCACCGTACTCGTGGTCAAACGACCCGAAGAAGGCAAGACCCACGGGGTCCAGCGCCCAATTTACTACCTCAACGAGGTACTGACACCAACAAAGCAGAGGTACCCTCACTACTAGAAGCTAGCCTACGGCGTGTTCATGACGGCTCGACGGCTGAGCCATTACTTCCAGGAGCACCAAGTGATGGTCGTCAACGAGGCACCCCTGAACAGCATCCTGAATAATCCAGAGGCCACAGGACGGGTGGCCCTGTGGGGCATCGAGCTGTCACCCTTGGGCATCGTCTACGAGAAGCGACACGCAATCAAATCTCAAGTCCTTCCGGATTTCCTGGTACATTGGATGGAGGTGCAGCTGCCAGACACCCCAGATATGTCGCAGTCATGGACGATGCACTTTGACGGCTCCAAGCGTGAAGCCGGAGTAGGGGCAGGGGTCATACTGACCTCCCCGCAAGGCGACAAGATGAAGTACGTTCTTCGGATGAAATTCAGAGCCTCCAACAACGAGGCCGAATATGAAGCCCTCATCCATGGCATGAGGATGGCAAAGATATGCGGCGCAACGCGCCTGGTCATCTACGGTGACTCCAACCTTGTCGTCCAGCAGACGATGAATGAGTGCAACGCACACACCGAAAACATGATCGCGTATCGCGCGCTCTACAACGCACTCGAAGGAGAATTCGACAGCTGCGAGCTTTGGCACGTTGGAAGAGAAAGCAACGAGGAAGCCGATAGACTCGCCAACATCGGCTCCACTTGCGCAAAGGTGCCACCAGGTGTGTTCCTCGAACAGATCTGCGTGCCATCGATCAAGCGGAAATTCCCCAAGGGATCACCCGAAGATGCAGAACACTCGGGAGCTACGCTACCCGAAGGACACGAAGGACCCGAAAAACTGGACACAAAGGTAGCCATGGTCAACCTAATGCAGGTCATGGCAGTCGAAGAAACATGGACGCGCACATACCTCCAGTTCTTGTTAAATGGAGAACTGCCTGACAGCCCGACAGATGCACGGCGCATATCTCGTCGGTCAAAAGCCTTCACCATCATCAACGGCGAGCTGTACAAGCGCAGCATCACGGGTGTACTACAACGGTGCGTCACCATCAACGACGACAAAGCCATACTCCAAGACATCCATGAGGGCATCTGCGGCCACCACGCAAGCAGCCGCTCCCTTGTCGCCAAAGCTCTACGAGCAGGATTCTACTGGCCAACGGCCATGAGCGACGCAAAGGACATCGTCCGAAGATGCAACGGATGCCAACGGTTTGCCGACAAACCGCACGCACCTGGGTCCGAGCTCAGACCCATACCCATAGCCTAGCCTTTTGCTCAATGGGGCCTCGACATGATCGGCAAACTGCCAAAATCCTCGAAAGGGGGACACGTCTTCCTCCTGATTGCAGTCGACAAATTCACCAAGTGGATCGAGGCCATGCCGGTCACCAACCAGAAGGGAAAAACTGCCGTCAAGTTCTTCGAGTCCATTGTCTACAGGTTCAGCGTACCGCACAGCATCATCACCGACAACGGATCAAACTTCATCTCCGAAGAATTCCAGGACTTCTGCGAAGGCCTTGGGATCAACATCACGTACGCCTCAGTAGCACACCCGCAAACGAACGGGCAAGTGGAAAAGACCAATGGCCTAATCGGCGCCGGCATCAAGAAACGCCTCATGAGTTCACTCGAACAAAAAGCTGGAAACTGGACGAAAGAGCTACCATCCGTCCTGTGGAGCTTACGGACTACGCCAAACAGCTCCACCGGCTACACACCGTTCTTTATGGTACACGGAGCCGAGGCCGTGCTGCTAGCCGAAGTACGCCACCAGGCCCCACGGGTCGTCGCTTACAGTGAAGCCGAATCCACGACTGCACTCGAAGATGCCGTCGACACACTCGACGAAGCACGGGACATAGTAGAAACTCGATCAGCGGTGTACCAGCAGAGTCTCCGCAACTACCACAGCCGCCGGCTGCGCCCAAGGTCCTTCGTCGAAGGAGACCTCATCCTGCGACTCAAGCAAAAGCGACCGAATAAATTCGAGTAACCATGGGAAGGACCCTACGTCATCACCGAAGTCATCCCAGGTGGCGCCTATCGCCTCAAGCACGTGGAGTCTGGAGTCGCATACTCCAACCCATGGAACATCGCGTACCTGCGACGATTCTATCCGTAGCAAACTACCCCCTTTACTTTCAATAAGGCTTTCAGCCAAGGTTATTCAGCCGAACAATGTACCTCCTCCATTACGATATAAATAAAGCTAAGTGTCTCGCCCCAAATCTTCAGTTCACTATTTTTGCAACTTTACTACATGCTACAAACGCACTCGGGGGCTCCCCCACCTCACGATTTCATCGATTGAGGATCAAACGTGTACACCTGAGTAGCTGACAACGTCAGGCAAACGAAAAGGACACGTACTCAATCAAAAGCACTGCGTGCTCACAACAAACAAACCTTTACAACAACGGGCACAAGACGATCAGCCGAAATATACAAATTTTACATCTATCTCTTTTTACAGGTACTACCTATGTTGAAGAATAACCTGTGCACGCTGCTCAAACAAATCTACGACCTGTTCGGCATACTGCCTTACAGCTGCGTAATGCGGACGCATGTCCCACTCACCACCATCAGGGCGAAGAGGTGGCCCAGCGGCCACAGCAGCCAAATCCACGTCAGGCCGGTGCAGCCTCACAAGAGACAAAGCAGCCTTCACTCCTGCGATGAGCTGTTGCCGCACCAACTCCTTGACATTGCTCACATTCCGAAACTTTGACAGAAGACCCGCAAGGCTTGTTGGTACGACATCCAAAGGGAACATGACGTACAACACCAAGGCAAGCGACGTTTGCACTTGGCGAAGCACTCGAGAAACCTAGTGCACACGATCCTACACCGTCGCCAGAGCTACGGCACGGTCACGATCCATCCAGAAGAAGCCGCCAGCCTCCATGTCCTGTTGAGTCAAGCAATTGACCCGAACAGCGACACGCTCTTTTTCTTCCCTCGGAGCAAGGTTAGCACCTGCGATAATCGCACAAAACAAGAGTAAGGCCAGCAGGCCCACCCGAAGAACTGAGCTACAACTCGAACCAAAGAACAACTTACATTGCAGCTGATCGGACAGCCGAACCAGTTTCGCCATCAAGTACTCCTCTCTGGTGGCACCACGATCAGCCTTGGACTTCCAAACGTCGGCATGACCGCGTAACCCGAGCAACTCCCTCTCCAGACTACGCACGCGATCCCGAAGAAAAGCGAGTTGCGAGGAATCATCCAAAGATGGTCGCAGCGGCATTGCGAACGGAGTGTCAACAGGGTCAGCACCCGAAGGAACCTAGAGCAGCAGAAAAAGAAAGGAACACAGACATTCAGACAATGATAGAGCACAACTCAGAAGAATTCATTAAACATATAAGGCCACTACGTGGCACAAGGATGGTGTTCTTCAAGATATTTACAACAAAAGTAGACTACAAACTACCCTACGTCTACAACACCTAAGATGCGGCACCCTGAGTCGCCTCGGAGCCAGACTGCCTAGCTTTGGCCCCGCCCTGCTGCCGCAGTGCATACTCAGACAGCAAATCAGTAAGTTTGGGACCATATCGCTTGCAGCGAGCAGAGTAGGCAGCAAAGGCTACCTCGGATCCATCAGCAGTCGTCGGCGTCCGAGAGGTGAGCTGGGGCAGATCCAGCTCCGCTCCAGCCGCCAAGGCCATCGCCAGCCCGACGGACGCGCCGATGCCTTTCTGCTTGCGCTTATACGCCGCAGGCGCTTCGGCTGACAGAGCCTCCGCCAGAGCATCCACATCATCAAGGGTTGCGCCCTTCGGGACAAGCTCCTTGTAGAAGCGACCAAGGACCTCTTTCGTCTTAGCAAGGGAGCTGACGATGGTGCTGCAGCGGTCTTCGACCGCCATAGTGGCATCATCTAGAGCACTCCCGTGCTCTAGAGCACCGCAGTCGAACTCGATGCCTGCGGCATCTGAGACAAAAAATAAGAAGGAAAAGATGAAGAAAAGCAGCACAGAAGAAGACACGAAGAAAAAGAAACAAGTACAAAACTAGTACTCACCCGAAATAGCCTTGCCAGCAGCCATGAGCTTCGCCGCCACCTCTCTCGCGCGCAGCCGCAACAATGGCCAGCTGCTCCTCACGATCTGCGGCCTCCTGCTGCAGACGCTCCTTCGCTTTGGCTGCCTTAGTCAGCTCTAGCTCGAGGTATTCTTTCGCGCCAACGGCGGCTTCGGCCTTCTGCTCCGATTGACCAAGGCTCTTCTTGAGAGCATCGACCTGACGGAGAGAAATGTTATGCTCCTATGCATTCAAGATAAGCAAGCATTAAAGAACAGGTCCAGGATAAATAAGAGAGGTGCTAAAAGGCAAATAGTACCTTGAAGCTGCCGAAGGTTCACTTCCAGTGCCAAGCGCTCCTGCACCAGCCGCTTGGCCTCCTGCACAAAAGGCTGAAGAAAAAGAAATAGCAGTAAGAAAAGGACTTGGGGGCTACGCCCAACACAAAGGAGTAAAAACAAAATTCGCACACGAAGACACTCGTGGGCTCCCCCCGTGACATGAAGCAGAAAAACTCACATGCTCTGATGGCGACTCCGAAGGTCCGCCTGCGAAATTCTGAGGCGCAACCACCTGCACCTCCTGCAACGGAGGATCCAGAGCCGCGCCACCCGAAGTCGCCACCGTCTGAGGCGGAGGAGAAGCAATTTTCGACTCCCCAATCATCTCCCGCGCACCACCACTAGAGGAATCGTGGGAGGAATGCCTGCATACGAACCAATCAGCACAAGCACAACAATCATGAAGGAAAAAGGACAATAGTACAACAAGAAACTTACGAGCCAAGTGAGCTCAGGTCGAAGACAGGAGGAGTCCTTTGGGCTCTCTTCTCCTCTTTCTTTTCTTCCTTCTTCTCCTCCTTTTTCTCTTCCTTCTTCCGCTTTGCTGGCGGGTGCGGCGCTACAGCCCGCACAGGAATGGCAGGAATGGGAGAAGTAGAACCCCCATGACCGTCACTATGACGCTCAAGGCCCAGAGGGTTTCTGGGAGTCGGAGGAGTCGAGGCATCCGAAGACTCGCTGGAGCTCCGTGACCGTTTTCGCGTATGGTCCTCACTCGACTCGTTGGCATCCTCCGCCGGAGATCGCGCCGACGGCAGCTCGGACACGGAATCAACCACTTCATTATCCGGGGCATTCGGATACCTTTCGGGCAATGGAGGTACCATGCCCTGCACTTTGAAGCTCTGCAAAATCAGAAGGAACTTTGTTAGCAAACAAAGGAAATAAATACACAGCCGACAAAAAGCACTACGTGCACAAATCTACACCTGCGGTACGGCCAACGTCGAAGAAAATGGAGGAGTTAGCGACTTCCCCGGGATTTCTTCTCCGGCTTTGAACTTCAGCAGCGCGCGGGCCCTGTCAAGATCCCCCTCGGGCATTTTTTCAGCCGAAACCCTCGTCGGATCACGGCTCCCAGAATAAAGAAACATCGGGTGCACCCTCGCTTGGAGTGGCTGCACCCGACGCTCAAGAAAAGTCCGGATGATGTCCACGCCGTTCACCTCCTTCGCCGGAATCAGCTGGAGATCCTCCACCCGACGATAAAGGGCCTCTATCTCCGCCACCTCACCGTCCAAGATTTGGTTTTTCCAAGACCTTTTCCGCTCAATCATTTGGGAGGGGTCAAAGGGAACAAGACCAAAATCTTGCTCGGGCACTACGGAGTCGCGGATATAAAACCATCGCCTCCGCCAGTACTGGACAGATTCGGACATGGAAAAGGAAAAGAAGAGCAGATTGGGACTAAAGGAGATGATGAAACCCCCAATGGGATACACACCATCCGAACCAGATTGCCTCTTCACGGAATATAGCTTCCGGAAGAGGCCAAAGTGTGGCTCAATGCCAAGCCAGCACTCGCAAAAAGTGATAAAACACGCAATGTGGAGAAGAGAATTGGGAGACAGATGATGAAGCTGAATCCCATAGAAGAAGAGCAGTCCACAGAGGAAGTCGTGGACTGGAAAAGAAAACCCACGCAAAACGAAGGCGAGAAACATAACCCGATACCCAGATGGGGGACGGGGGATTACCTCATTGCCGGGGAGTTTGACGGCCTCCCTATCCTGCAGGATCAGGCCCTGCTCGCGAAGCTTGCGGAGATCGCTCTCCCGCGTCTCTGATCGCCGCCAGCCGCCATCGGTGAAACGGGTAGCGGTGGTGCCCTTTTTTCCTCCGGCGGCGCTGGTCCCAACCGCAGATGACGATTTCTTCGGTTTCCCCATGGAGCTACGGCGGCGCCGGCGGTGAAAACGCAGAAACAATGACGGAAATGTGGAAGGAAATCCCAGCGCGCAGCAAGAATCGCTAGAGCACAAGGAAGCAGTGGAAACAAGAACTGATGCGGTGAAAACAAACTGCAGCTTTCCCCAATGATTATAACAGCGAAGACGACGCACGGCAGCCGTCCATCCAGAAGACCTAACGCCAACGGCAGATCTGACCGTACACGTGTCAACATCACAACGAACCGTCGTTACCACGCCGTCCACTATGCGCGGAAATCGAGGAGACACCGTAATTATCTCCACGCCGCGCGTGACCGGTCAATTCAAAGTCAGCAAGTGGGACCCACGTTCGTCTAGTCAAGTCATCTCTGGCGTAGCAGACGCTTGAGGTCATTGATCGTCAGCACCGATGTCATCAAAAGCTATACTAGCACCAACTACAATTCTTCGGCTCCACAACTAAGAGTACTCACTCGAATCTTCGATTCGATTAAATACTCGGGGGCTACTCCTATCAGGAGCGTTGGCCGCGCACCCGGAAGATGAATAAAGACAAAGTATTTCTTCGAGTCCTACGTCGAGTCTACGACTCCACTACGGACTCGGGGGCTACTCCCATAGGGAGGATGAATTTAAGCATCCGAAAATTTTCGTGTCCTACGGACTTAACAACTGAATAATGCCTGAACTAAAGTCTCTGCTCGAATCTACGACTCGAACAGACACTCGGGGGCTACTCCCATAGGGAGCGCTGGTCGCGCACCCTATGAAATCTTCGACTGCGATCTTTCGGATCAGCACGCAAAAACTTTTTGGCAACTCCGCCCCAACAAAATGCTGAGTGAGCGACAATCTCCTTGGCCACCCGAAGCACCTCCGTGGTGACAAATGTTCGGATGCTGCGTCTGCGACGCAAAGATAAGACCTGCAGATATCATCTGATGGCCTGGCAACATACACGACTGAACTCTGCTAGTATGAACCCATGCCAACAGGCGTGATGAAAAATCCTGACGGACGCGTTGGGTACATCAATTAAAAACACTGGAATTCCACTCCTTTAAGTCCTCTGCGGCCTGAGTCGAATTACGCCAGCATATGTTCCGGGTTCAAGTTAAGGGACTCGAACCTGATGAAGATCATGTTGTTTCGTCCTAAGACAGTTAGCTGACCCTGATCCGTCAGGTGAGTCAGGCACATGTATCAACAATCCCTACACACATATATTGTTAACACCTAGTTGCACCCGAAGGATTGAAGAGTCCTCAGCCGAATCTACGATTCGACTGATCACTCGGGGGCTACTGACATGGTTATACCCTACGGGTACATGACTTCAGCATACCTGGTCCAGCCCAAGGAAGGCCCACAGCAGACATACGCTGGCCCATGAAGATTTTCGGGTGGCCAAGGCCCATGACGCCATCGGATCCTTGGAGAGCAAGACTAGCCTAGATAGGAAATTTAAAGGGGTAAAACCCTAGAACTTGTAACCGACTAGGACTATGCCCGGGACCTGCCTAAATCTATATAAAGGCCAGGAGGGCACGTCCTAGATCTCTCGACTCATACTCTCGCATACGCACCTCACGCCAGATCGAATCTGCGCACCCTGTAACCTTCGGTTCCGCCGTAATCAAGAGCAGACAAGCAGGAGTAGGGTTTTCCCTCCGGGGGCCTGAACCTGGGTAAATCTCGTGTCCCCTGGTTGCTTGTCTGTTAACCGTTCCACGATCTCCAGCATCCCCATCTTCTCCAAAACCCAAGTCCATAACAATGGGCATTGACGAGATTAAACCTCGTCAGTAATCGATATCAACACCGCTTGCAAGCATGTGGTTAAGGAGTTAATCACAAAGTGATATCGGATTACGGAACGAGTAAAGTACTTGTTGTGAACGAGATTGAACTAGGTATGACGGTATCGACGATCAAATCTCGGGCAAGTAAAATATCGCGAGACGAAGGGAATATATATATGGGATTAATTGAATCTTGGCATCGTGGTTCATCCGATATGATCATCGATGAATGTGTGGGAGTCAATATGGGTTTCCAGACCCCGCTATTGATTATTGATATAAGATCATGTCTGCATATTCTCGAACCCGAAGGGTCACACACTTAACGTGTCTCGATGCTAGGATAGATTGGATAATTGGATTATGAGTTTTTGTTCGGAGTCTCGGATGGGATCACGAGAGGTTCCGAAATGGTCCGGAGAATAAGATTCATATAAGGCAGTGCAGTTTTTGGAGTTCGGAATTGTTCCGGGTTAATCGGTATTGTACCGGAAGCTTCTAGAACCTTCCGGAGGGGGACCAACGTGGTCCCACCTATCGGGAGGGGGCATGGGCCTATGAGGGAGTGCCCTGGCCGCATTGGGCCAAGGGCACAAGGCCCCATAGGGCCCAGCCGGGCAAACAAGGGGAAACCCTAATTGGAGCTTCTAGAAGGGGGGGATTACTTGCCCCCCACTCCTCCCTCCTTGGCCGCCGGCCTAGGGCTTGGGGGAGGGGTTAGGGCAGGCGCCCACCCCTCTATATATAGAGGGCTGGGGCGCACCACCACCCCACACCTCCTCCTCAACCCTAGCCGCCCTGCTGCCCTCCTCTCTCTCTCCCTCCCGACTGCGTGTAGGCGAAGCCCTGCTGCAGAAACTCTCCACCACTTGCACCGCGCCGTCGCGTTGTAGATCCAATACGTCTCTCCACCATACTTGTTGGACCGAGGAAGGAGGAGACGTCGAGGTGCTGCACGTGTGCATCTCCCGGAGGCATCGCCACTTGCGGTGCTAGATCGGATCGGATCGCGAGGAGGAGAAGCGAGTACGACTACATCACCCACGTTCCGACGAACGTTCCGCTGTGCGAATCTTCAGGGGTATGAAGATCTAATCCAATCTATCTCGTTGTTTGCATCTCCTAGATTAGATCTTGGCTTCCCTCTGTTCGCATCCGTAGAAAATTTTGATTTACTATGCCGTGAAACCCTTCATCAAGGTTACAAGTAAAATAGCGAGGGGGAAGAAGTATATTAATCTCTCCTTACTCTTCTACAAGTTTTAGGACATTTTACAATGTCAGGTAGTGTTATCTGTGTAATCTAATAAAAAAACCACTGTTTGGATAAAATACTAATGCAGTTATTCTTTAGAATTTTACATTCAACTCTAGTAAGAACTACTAACAACCAAAGAAAACAGAAATAAAGAATCACGCTCTAAATTTCTCAAAGAAAAATGCATAGCAAGAGCAAACCTCGACAGCAATCTTCATTATCTGTGTTAGTCGCTGACCATTCATGTCACCATTGATGGCGACTTTCCCTTGCACACGCCGCACCAGCTTGTTGAAATCTGGAGCATAACCAGTTACTTGGTCAGTGCCAACATGTACGACCAAGGAAGACATTTTTCCAGGTGGTCAAATGTCCAACAATAGGCAGATAGTCAGAGCACCCTTTTAAAAGTATCAGTTACAGAATACTTAGTACAAATCTGAAACAAATTTAAAACACAATGTACTAAAAGAGAATTTATTTTGACAAGCTTAAGTGAATGTTGACAAGACAACACTATTCAATCGACAAACAAGATCCAAATAAAACTCACACCAAATTCATATAGTCAATCGGCATTCATGTTATCCAATTATATCAGTAGGCATCTTAAAAATAAGTGGTTCTGTTCTAATATCATGAACCAAATGGTAAGAATTTGCTTTCTTTTAACTCCTTGATGTAGTACACAAGAAAATAATAACAATATAAATCAATCAAGAGTCATACAAATTAGTTTAGGCATGTTTGCTAGGCCAAATTCAGAAAAATAAATGTTATCGTAGCCATCAGATTAAGTGTACCATACCATATGTAAGCCTTTCCTTCAGTTATTCGTCTCTTCCTTTTCTTCGGTTGCTTGATCAAGCAGTGACCAAATGCTTTGCACCTTACCTGCACCATGTACATCGTCCATGGCATGTCGCTCTTGTAGCTGTTGTCCAACGTCGTCCTAGTGAACCTATATATTTTGACCTCATGATGCATTAGAGTACTCAAATTAGAAGATGTGCAGACATAAAGATATATCACCTCCAAAATCAAATAATACAATCATGCTTACACATTAACAACATAGAATTCGGAAGGCTATCAGCCTATCATGAATCATCACCAAAACTTAACATTAATTTAGCTAATAAGACATATGCTTAGAAATCAAGAAAAGGCAATATTTACATTGTTTCTCACTCGAGATTCTCTAGATATTGTGCCACCCTTGCACCTGACAAGACCTTGTGTGAATAGTACATATGGTATCTGTGCTAATCATTTCCATCTTTTGGCTCACCGACAGGCTTTTTCTAGCTTATGGTTCAGTACAGTGATGGTGCTCGATGTAGCACTTTGTTGGTAAACCCAAGCGCAGGGTGTGAAGAGCACAACAGCAAGTTTTCCCTCAGTTGAGACCGAGGTTATCGAACCAGAAGGAGGAATGAAACGTCACACAGAACGTGGAGACCTGCACAACACAAACTCAAGACTTTGTCTCAACGAAACAGTGAGGTTGTCAAGCTCACCGGTTTGCTGTAACAAAGGATTAAACATATGGTGTGGAAAGTAATGGTGGTTTGAAGCAAGTAAACAAGTAATAGTGGAAGATGTATCAATGGTAAAGATTGGATCGGTGTCCATAGTTCACTAGAGGTGCTCTCCTTAGATAAACAACATGGCATGAAGGGTAACAAATTACAGCAGGGCAATTGACAGGAACTGAGCAAGGCATAACAATGCAATTACTAGTCTGAAAGATCCTATGAGATTTGATTGGGCAATACAACAAGATACATAGACCGCCATCCAACTGCATCTATGATTAAAAGTCCACCTTCAGGTTATCATCCGAACTCCCTCTAGTATTAAGTTGCAAGCAACAGACAACTGCTTTAAGCAAAGTGTATAAGGTAAAGAGTCCACATGTTCCACGAACAAGAGACTGTTGTTTTCTCCCTAGTAGCAACAACACATCTACAACCGAAGAGATTTCTGTCACTTCCCTTGGAAACTAGAGGCATGAACCCACTATCGAACATAAATACCCCTCTTGGAGTCACTAGCAACTACTTGGCCAAGATAGCTGCTAACAACGGGGAGCACGCAAGATCACAAACAACACAGACATGATAGAATCATAAATACAAAACCATTAGTCAAACCAACATAATAATCTCAATATCCATTGGATCCCCACAAACACAACATGCATGATTACAAATAGATTAGATCTTGATCATGAACGGAGCTCACAAGATCTGTACATGAAAGCACAAGGAGAAGATACAACCATCTAGCTACTACATGGACCCATAGTCCAAGGTAGAACTACTCACGCATCATACCGGAGAGAAGGCCTCCGGAATGATCTCCCCTCTGGCAGGGTGCCGGGAAGAACTTCAGATCCCCTGATCTAGGGACGACGGTGGCGGTGGCTACAAAAGGTTTCGTGGAATATTGATCGGGTGTTTAGGGTTTCTGCATCGGGGGCTTCTTATAGGCGAAGGGGGAGGCTGAGGCGGTGGCCAAGGGCCCCACACCCTGCCTAGGCACGGGGCAGGGCCCACCCGCGCGTGGGGGGGTGGCTTCCCTGGAATGCCTCTCCGTCTCCCCTCTAGACTTCTTGTTCCCCACGGAAAGTAATTGACTTTGACGTTTGTCCTGTCCAATTCCGAGAATATTTCCTTACGAGCTTTTCTAGAACCAAAAACAGCAGAAAACATGCAACTAGCACTGTGGCAACTTATTATTAGGTTAGTCCCAGAAAACATGTAAAAAGCACCTCAAAGTGTAGACAAAGCAAAGGAAAGTAGATACTAAACAAGCATGGAGCATCAAAAATTATAGATACATTTCCGACGTATCAAGCATCCCCAAACTTAACTCCTGCTCGTCCTCTAGTAGGTAAGTGATAAAAAGAATAATTTTTGAGGTGACATGCACCGTTACAATAAAGATCTAACCATTTGCAAGCATTGAAAGCTGGGATCAAAGAACTCTAAACATGTGCATGAAAGATGGAGTTCAAACAATAGGACATAGTAACTATGCATGCAACATGAAAGGCTACAAACAAAGATCATGAATAACATGCATTGAAAAACGTTTATTTGTTTCACATACAGAAAACATGGCATAGTGGCAATCAGCTTGTCCCTCATAGGGTAGAAAATAGATGCATAGGACACCTTCAAAGTTCACAAGGGCGACTATAAACAAATAGCACAAGAACAAGTAATATCACAATATGCATCAATCAATAAGCTTTGGAACACTGCACACAAAATGACAACTATGCTCTCTTAATGGTGCCTAAAGGTAGAAGGTGGAGACTCAAAAGTAGTGGAAGAAAGGCCCTTCACAAAGGGAAGCAGGGATTTCAAGTTTCAAAAAGATCTTCCAAAAATTATGGTACTTGTTAGCTTTCAACCCTCATTGCCCCTATCATAAGCATCTTGAAGTGATTAAGGTTAAAGTGAACAAACTATGGAGTATATGCTTAATGAAGTATAAGTTGGCAATCTCAAGTCCCTTGAATACGAGGGCCACACCTCATGGTACTCAACTTTAGTCACCTGTAAGTTCTTGTCAATGTAAGTATTTGCATATCATTGAGAACCGCCAACAGGGTACCCCTTGCATATGGTACAGGAGCTATCTCATAACCAAAATAACAAGGCAAGCAGACAATGAGCATCTCAGCAATCTTTTTATTTACCATATGTATAGCTTCTATTGAGGATGCTTCATAGATAGCTCACTATGGTGATGCTGCAAGTTTCCACCATGATTAGGCATGGCTTAGGCTAGCGTCCCAGACGTTTCTCTAACACAGAATACACACTCCATGGACTTACAAGTTCCCTCTTTATTTTACACCGGTGACATCCATAGACAAAAGAGCATGATATCAACTGAGTACAAAGTACAAGTGCAATGTTGAAAACGTTCCCCGTGACAACACGATTTTGCTAATTCCAACTTATAAGTGCAAGCATATACAACATAGATGACACAATGGTTCAAGTTTATTAGGGGCAAATAATATAAAGTGTGCCATCAAGTTTGTGAGGGCTTTAATCACTAAGTTTTCACATAACAAAATAGTTTTTAATTGGAAGATAGCTAAAAACAAGAATATACTTGGAATGGTGTAACACACCATGCATAGGAGTTTATAGTGGACACTTTGGAATAACTTGGTTTCTTGGGAGCTGGAAGCACGAGTAGAGCTTACTCATACAAGTGGAGGCTAGCAAAAGACTGGGAGCAACCAACTAAGAGAGCAATAATGGCCATAATCAACTAGTGCAACAAAGCATTACTAATCAAAGCATAGAGTGGTACTACAAGTCAAGGACTAAATGATCATAGAGGCTAATGGTGACTTGTTCATAGTCATAACATGGTGTGAGAATGTGCCAAGTCAACCCAAGCAAAGCATCAAAGGAGAATACCACAATACTATGCTTTTGCATGCTAAAACAACGCATAATTTCTTCAAGGCACACTAAGAAATCCCAATTGTTTGGAACAATACATGCTACAGCAATAATTACTAAGCATAAGGTCAAAACAACACCTAGCATGTCATGCTAAAGTCTAAGTCACAGTCACTGCAAGCTCCTCTTGCACTTTCAAGCAAGAACTTACTACTCCTTTCCAACACCAAGCAACTTATTTGCAAAACAACACAGATAGAACGGGGGTCCAAACTACTCAAGCAAACTATCCAAAGCAAATGAAAACTAAGACTCTCCAAGAACAACACAACAGTGCATGAAACAATAAAAACGAAGTGTCTAGACATACCTGAGCTTTTTATTGATGAAGAAGGGGATGCCTTGGGCATCTCCAAGCTTTGAAGCTTGTACCTCTTGGATATTTCTTGGGGTGACACCGCGGTGGCATCCCCAAGCTTGAGCTTTTTATCCATTCTTCATCTCATTGCATCATTCTCTCTCTACACCTAAAATTTTTCCTTCATACAAAACTTCACACAATCTTCATTAGCAACATTAGTTTATTCAAAAGATATTAGACCTCTGGTAAAGCTTTGGAACAGCAAGGATTTTCACTAAAGACACAAGATATTGTAGAAACTCCTTAAAAAAGCTCAATTCACCTAAAGAGAACTCAAAAAGGAATCAATAAGAAGCAAATGCAAATAATGACAGAAATCTGTCAAAACAGACCAGCAGGTAGAAACCGATTTTTCCGAAAATCTTATGTTTCTCAAATCAAAAAGTGTTTAACTAACTAAAGTTAGATAACATACTGGGGGGTTTATTCGTAAATTTTTAGCTCAATATGAGTTACAGAGACTCCTCACGAATTTTTATGGTGGAGGACAGAAATCTGTTTCAGGACAGCAACTCCCCAAATCTTACTTCCCTCTCATTAGAGGTCATTCTTGGCACAAAAAGCAAACAAAAAGGATAAGGAGAGGTCATTACTAAAATAATAACTTCCAAGACTCAAGGAAACTCTTGGGTTATCTCCCAACAAGTACTTTTATTTAACGCCTTTAAGTTAGGCACAAGAAGCAAGAAGAATCAAGTATTTTCAAATGAGGAAGCATTAATATCCATACTTGAAAAATCTTCAACTATGAAAGGTATCTCATCCAAATGGTTTTTTGAGGATCCCTTCTAATTTCTCTTTGGTTTACTACTTTCATCAAAAGGATTTTCAGGAACAATCCAATCAAAATTCTTTTCAAAGGCCTCATGCATCCCAACAAGCTTAAAGGGTATGGGTATCTTAAATTCATCTCTAGGCTTTGTTTTATCTGAAGTACCCACAACATCTACACATGAGCCTAGCATATTAAAATGTTCAAAGACCTTTTTGGCTTCCCTAGCAACATCATGGAACTCTTTGAGTAAAATTTCAAGAATAAATTCTCTCTTTTTAGCATTCTTTTCTTCTTTTAGTTTTAGGAACAAAATTTGCATCATGGGGTTAAGGCTAACAAACCTAGCCTCCAGCATATGAACTAAAGAAGCTGAAGCAATCTCATAATTAGGAGCAAGCTCTGCTATAGATTTATCCTTAATATCCTCATGCTTGCTAACATAATTAAAGAATTCTTCAATATTATCTTTCCCAATTATGGAGCCACTACCTATAGAAAGGTCCTTCAGGGTGAACTTTTGGAGCAACATGGTGAGCTAGAACGAGGTGGCAACTAGAGTAGGACCTAATTTTTTTGTGTTTTTGAATAAAGCAAACAAACCAAGCTAGACTATTTTTTTTGGGTTTTTTGAAAAGAGGCAAACAAAACCAAGCAAAAGAAACAAAGCAAACTAAAAACAAAGTAAAGAGAAAGGAAGTGGAGGACTCCCCTAGTGAAGACGTCCTTAGCCTCCCCAGCAACAGCGCCACAAAGACTTGACGGTTCTCGACGTAGCACTTTGTTGGTAACCCCAAGCGCAGGGTGTGAAGAGCACATAAGCAAGTTTTCCCTCAGTTGAGAGCGAGGTTATCAAACCAGAAGGAGGAAGGAAACGTCACACAGGTGTTGCAAACAACGTGGAGACCTGCACAACACAAACTCAAGACTTCGTCCCAACGAAACAGTGAGGTTGTCAAGCTCACCGGTTTGCTGTAACAAAGGATTAAACGTATGGTGTGAAAAGTAATGGTGGTTTGCAGCAAGTAAACAAGTAACAGTGGAAGATGTATCAATGGTAAAGATTGGACCGGGGTCCATAGTTCACTAGAGGTGCTCTCCTTAGATAAACAACATGGCATGAAGGGTAAACAAATTACAGCAGGGCATTTGACAGGAACTGAGCAAGGCATAACAATGCAATTACTAGTCAGAAAGATCCTATGAGATTCGATTGGGCAATAAAACAAGATACATAGACCGCCATCCAACTTCATATATGACTAGAAGTCCACCTTCAGGTTATCATCCGAACCCCCTCTAGTATTAAGTTGCAAGCAACAGACAACTGATTTAAGCAAAGTGTGTAAGGTAAACAGTCCACATGTTCCATGAACAAGAGACCGTTGTTTTCTCTCTAGTAGCAACAGCACATCTACAATCGAAGAGATTATTGTCACTTCCCTTGGAAACTAGAGGCATGAAACCACTATCGAGCATAAATACCCCCTCTTGGAGTCACTAGCAACTACTTGGCCAAGATAGCTGCTAACAACGGAGAGCATGCAAGATCACAAACAATATAGACATGATAGAATCATAAATACAAAACCATTAATCAAACCAATATAGTAATCTCAATATCCATCGGATCTCCGCAAACACAACATGCATGATTACAAATAGATTAGATCTTGATCATGAATGGAGCTCACAAGATCTATACATGAAAGCACAAGGAGGATATACAGCTATCTAGCTACTACATGGACCCATAGTCCAAGGTGGAACTACTCACGCATCATACCGAAGAGAAGGCCTCCGAGATGATTCCCCTCCGGTAGGGTCCCGGGAAGAACTTCAGATCCCCCTGAACTAGGGACGACGGTGGCGGCGGCTACAGAAGGTTTCGTGGAATATTGATCGGGTGTTTAGGGTTTCTGCATCAGGGGCTTCTTATAGGCGAAGGGGGAGGCCGAGGCGGTGGCCAGGGGCCCCACACCCTACCTAGGCATGGGGCAGGGCCCACCCACGCCTAGGGGGGTGTGGCTGCCCTGGCACGCCTCTTCGTCTCCCCTCTGGACTTCTTGTTCACCACGGAAAGTTATTGACTTTGACGTTTGTCCTGTCCATTTCCGAGAATATTTCCTTACTAGCTTTTCTGGACCAAAAACAGCAGAAAACATGCAACTGGCACTATGGCAACTTGTTAATAGGTTAGTCCCAGAAAACATGTAAAAAGCACCTCAAAGTGTACACAAAGCAAAGCAAAGTAGATACTAAACAAGCATGGAGCATTAAAAAATATAGATACGTTTCCGACGTATCATACAGTAAGAAGATAATCCACATGAATGACAAACAACCAGACCACTCTGCTAACATGCTAGATATGCATAAGAGAAGCCAAAAAAAGCTAAAAAGATTGGAAAAGCATGGTATCAAAGAGCAACGCTTACAATTTTCTTCTACTTGAAATATCTGGAGCAACATTACTGATGTTTGCTTCTCTCTTTCGCTTGCACGAAGGTTTAATATATTTGACAAGCTTGGAACAGTCAAGCTTTCATAGGGAACATATGCCATGCTCTGTTTAAAATAGTGCCTGCAAAGTGGATGTATTTAACAAGCAGAAACTTCATTGCGTATAGTGCACGATTTTGTTTAAAATGAAAATAGCAGAAGATGAAGTCATACCTATTGCAGGTAACCGTAGCTAGTTATCAATCTG
This sequence comes from Avena atlantica, assembly GCA_910589765.1. Taxonomy (NCBI): domain Eukaryota; kingdom Viridiplantae; phylum Streptophyta; class Magnoliopsida; order Poales; family Poaceae; genus Avena; species Avena atlantica. The sequence goes on from OU342733.1 coordinate 20,125,676, forward strand.
TATACCTGGAAGCAAGCATGACCACATAATATATCTTCAAAATATTAAGGTGATTCTGCAAGATTCACGCAGAGCAGTGAACACAAGAGAATTATTATGACAAAAAACGATTGGCTCATAGAAGAAGTACGTCCCTCCCTCCCTCTATCTCACCACAAGAGAGCCATCAGAGTACGCTGTCATCAGCAAAACAATCCAAGCATGCTCAAAAAATAAATACCATAGTATTAAGTTCAAATGAAAACTTAATACCAGATCACTATTATCCCTACAAAATGAAATGAGGCTGCCGCAAAAATATAGAAAGAGGCATCCTCCACTTGTCGGCTCCATATATGCGATCATTTGCATATTCTGTATTGTAAATTTTAGAAGCAATGTTAGGGCCTCCAAGATACAGAATGCTCCAGCTGCAATAGAACCAATGACCAAGAAACTATCGTCAAAGCCTAAACTACAGTTGGGAAAAGCATGCAGCAATGAATTGACATATAAGATGACACTGGACCACTTATTGTTCAGTACTAGTGTAGAGAAAGCTTGTCAAAATGGTGCCAGTAAGGGATTGCAGGACATGACACATGGATATTCATGAAGCCAACATAAGGGCATTAACTACCTCCCATTATTTGATTACAGACATACAAAAGGTGCCATATAATCATGTAGTAGTTATGGGGACAGGAAGCGCGGATAAAGATACAAAGGACACTAACACTAAGTTACCGATCAAGATTATGGCTTAGCCTGCAAATTTCATCAGGTTTCCTCACCAGCTGATGGCGCCTAGTTGATGTGGGAGCTTCTTTCTTTATTCCCCGGCAACGGCGCCAGAAAACTTGTCGCCTAACAGAGAGGACTTCGTTGGAAACCCCAAGAGCAAGGTGTGAAGCAGCACAGCAACAAGTTTTCCCTCAGTAAGAAACCAAGGTTATCGAACCAGAAGGAGGAAGGAAACGTCACACAGGTGTTGCTAGCAACGCGGAGACCTGCACAACACAAACTCAAGACTTTGCCTCAACGAATCAATGAGGTTGTCAAGCTCACAGGTTTGCTATAACAAAGGATTAAACGTATGGTGTGAAAGGTAATGGTTTGCAACAAGTAAACAAGTAACAATGGAAGATGTATCAATGGTAAAGATTGGACAGGGGTCCATAGTTCACTAGAGGTGCTCTCCTTAGATAAACAACATGGCATGAAGGGTAAACAAATTACAGCAGGGCAATTGATAGGAACTGAGCAAGGCATAACAATGCAATTACTAGTCAGAAAGATCCTATGAGATTCGATTGGGCAATACAGCAAGATACATAGACCGTCATCCAACTGCATCTATGACTAGAAGTCCACCTTCAGGTTATCATCTGAACCCCCTCCAGTATTAAGTTGCCAGCAACAGACAACTACTTTAAGCAAAGGGTCTAAGTTAAACAGTCCACATGTTCCATGAATAAGAGACTGTTGTTTTCTCCCTAGTAGCAATAGCACATCTACAACCGAAGAGATTATTGTCAATTCCCTTGGAAACTAGAGGCATGAACCCACTATCGAGCATAAATACTCCATCTTGGAGTCACTAGCAAGTAGATGGCTAAGATAGCTACTAACAACGGAGAGCATGCAAGATCACAAACACAGACATGATAGAATCATAAAGACAAAACCATTAATCAAACCAACATAATAACCTCAATATCCATCGGATCCCCGCAAACACAACATGCATGATTACAAATAGATTAGATCTTGATCATGAACGGAGCTCACAAAATCTATACATGAAAGCACAAAGGAGGAGATGCAACCATCTAGCTACTACATGGACCCATAGTCCAAGGTGGAACTACTCACGCATCATACCGGAGAGAAGGCCTCTGAGATGATCTCCCCTCCGACAGGGTGCCGGGAAGACCTTTAGATCCCCCCTGATCTAGGGACGACGGTGGCAGCGTGTATAGACGGTTCTGCATCAGGGGCTTCTTATAGGCGAAGGGGAGGCCGAGGCGGTGGCCAGGGGTCCCACACCCTGCCTAGGCGCGGGGCAGGGCCCACCCGCGCCTAGGGGGGTCTGGGCGGCCTGGCTCGCTTCTCCGTCTCCCCTCTGGACTTCTTGTTCCCCACGGTAAGTAATTGACTTTGACGTTTGTTCCGTCCAAATCCAAGAATATTTATTTACTAACTTTTCTGGAACCAAAAACAACAGAAAACAGGCAACTGTCACTGTGGCAACTTGTTAATAGGTTAGTACCAGAAAACATGTAAAAAGCACCTCAAAGTGTAGATAAAGCAAAGCAAAGTAGATACTAACAAGAATGGAACATCAAAAATTATAGATACGTTTCCGACGTATCAAGCATCCCCAAGTTTAACTCCTGCTCGTCCTCGAGTAGGTAAGTCATAAAAGAATAATTTTTGAGGTGACATGCACCCTCACAATAAATATCCAACCATTTGCAAGCATTAAAAGCTGGGATCAAAGAACTCTAAACATGTGCATGAAATATGGAGTTCTAACAATAGGACATAGTAACTATGCATGCAACATGACAAGCTACAAACAAATATCATGAATAACATGCATTGGAAAACATTTGTTTGTTTCACATACAAAAAACATAGCATAGTGGCAATCAGCGTGTCCCTCATAGAGTAGCAATATAGATGCATAGGGCACCTTCAAAGTTCACAAGGGTGACTAGAAACAAATAGCACAAGAACAAGTAATATCACAATATGCATCAATCAATAAGCTTTGGAACAGTGCACACAGAAAGACAACTATGCTCTCTTAATGGTGTCTAAAGGTAGAAGGTGGAGACTCAATAATGGTGAAAGAAAGGCCTTTTTGTAAAGGAAGCAGGGATTTCAAGTTTCAACAAGAGCTTCCAAAAATTATGCTACTTGTTATCTTTCAGCCTTCATTGCCCCTATCATAAGCATCTTGAAGTGATTAAGGTTAAAGTGAACAAAGATGGAGTATATGCTTGACGAAGTATGAGTTGGCAATCTCAAGTCCCTTGAATACGAGGGCCACACCTCATGCTACTCAACTTTAGTCACCTGTAAGTTCTTGTCATTGTAAGTATTTGCATATCATTGAGAACCGCCAACGGGGTACCCCTTGCACATGGTACAGGACATGAGCTATCCCATAACCAGAATGAGAAGGCAAGCAGACAATGAGCATCTCAGCAATCTTCTTATTTACCATGGGAATATGGTGCTTTTTTCTCTCTTTCCTATTTTCTCAATGTGTATCTTTTTTATATAAGAAGAATGCTTCATAGATGTCACTATGGTGATGTTGCATGTTTCCACCATGATTAGGCATGGCTTAGGCTAGCGGCCCAGGCATTTCTCTAACACAGAATACACACTCCATGGACTTACAAGTTCCCTCTTTATTTCACACCGGTGACATCCATAGATAAAAGAGCATGATATCAACTGACTACAAAGTACAAGTACAATATTGAAAATGTTCCCCGTGACAGCACGGTTCTGCTAATTCCAATGTATAAGTGCAAGCATATGCAACATAGTTGCCACAATGGTTCAAGTTTATTAGGGGCAAAGAATATAAAGTGTGCCATCAAGTTTGTGAGGGCTTTAATCACTAAGTTTTCACATAACAAAATAGTTTTTAATTGGAAGGTAGCTGAAAACAAGAATATACTTGGAATGGTGTAACACACCATGCATAGGAGTTTATAGTGTACACTTTGGAAAAACATGGTTTCTTGGGAGTTGGAAGTATGAGTAGAAATCACTCATACAAGTGGAGGCTAGCAAAAGACAGGGAGCAACCAACTAAGAGAGCAATAATGGCCATAATCAACTAGTGCAACAAAGCATTACTAATCAAAGCATAGAGTGGTACTACAAGTCAAGGACTAAATGATCATAGAGGCTAATGGTGATTTGTTCATAGTCATAACATGATGTGAGCATGTGCCAACTCAACCCAAGCAAAGCATCAAAGGAGAATACCACAATACTATGCTTTTTGCATGCTAAAACAACGCATAATTTCTTCAAGGCACACTAAGCAATCCCAATTGTTTGGAACAAGACATGCTACAACAATAATCACTAAGCATAAGGTCAAAACAACACCTAGCATGTCATGCTAAAGTCTAAGTCACAGTCAATGCAAGCTCCTCTTGCACTTCAAGCAAGAACTTACTACTCCTTTCCAACACCAAGCAACTTATTTGTAAAACAACACAGCGAGAACGGGGGTCCAAACTACTTTATTCAAGCAAACTAAACAAACTAAGCAAAGCAAACAAAAACTAAGACGCTCCAAGAACAACAAAACTGTGCATGAAACAAGAAAAACGAAGTGTCTAGACAGACCTAAGCTTTTTATTGATGAAGAAGGGGATGCCTTGGGCATCCCCAAGCTTTGACGCTTGTACCTCTTGGATATTTCTTGGGGTGAAACCATTGTGGAATCCCCAAGCTTGAGATTTTTTCCATTCTTCATCTCATTGCATCATTGTCTCTCTACACCTGGAATTTTTCCTTCATACAAAACTTCACACAATCTTCATTAGCAACATTAGTGTATTCAGAAGATATTAGACCTCTAGCAAAGCTTTGGAACAACAAGGATTTTCACTAAAAACACAAGCTACTGTAGTAACTCCTTCAAAAAGCGCAATTTCCCAAAAAGAACCCAAAAAGGAATCAATAAGAAGCAAATTCAAATAATGGCAGAAAACTGTCAAAACAGACCAGCAGGTAGAAACCGATTTTTTCGAACATCTTCTGTCGCTCAAATCAAAAATTGTTGAACTAACGAAAGTTACCTAACATACTGTGGGATTGATTCATAAATGTTGAGCTCAATCCGAGTTACAGAGACTCCTCACGGACTTTTGTGGTGGAGGACGGAAATCTGTTTCAGGACAGCAACTCCCCAAATCTTACTTTCCTCTTATTAGAGGTCATTCTTGGCACAAAAAGCAAACAAAAAGGATAATGAGAGGTAATTACTGAAGTAATAACTTCCAAGACTCAATAAAACTCTTGGGTTATCCCCCAACAAGTAATTTTCTTTAACGCCTTTAAGTTAGGCACAAGAAGCAAGAAGAATCAAGTATTTTCAAATGAGGAAGCATTAACATCAAACCTTGCTTTCAAAGGAGGAGAAAAAAGCAACTTCTCTCTCCTCATAGGGAAGTGTTCAATACCTTTCTTAAATGGAAAATGATATTTAATGGTGCCTTCTTTCATATTAATAATGGCACCAACTGTTCTAAGAAAAGGTCTTCCCAAAGTAATAGGACAAGAAGCATTGTATTCAACATCCAAAACATAGAAATCAACAGGGACATAAGAATTGTTAACCATAATGAGAACATCATTAATACTCCCCATGAGTTTCTTCTTAGCATTATCATTAAGTGGGACATCCATATAACAATCTTCTAATGGTGGCAAATCAAGAATTTCATAAATCTTCCTAGGCATAATAGAGACACTAGAACCAAGATCACATGAAGATTTGAGATCAAAGTCATTCACTTGTATATTAATAATGGGTTCCCAACTATCTTCTACTTTCCTAGGAATAGAAGCTTTGTGTTTTAGCTTCTCTTCCTTAATCTTAATAAGAGCATCTGTAATGTGTTTGGTGAAAGCAACATGCATATCACTAGCATCAGGACTTCTAGCAAGCTTTTGTAGGAACATAATCACTTCAGAAATATTGCAACCATCAATATCAAAGTCAAACTTAGCATCACTAATAGTAGGCTCAATAGGCTTAGGCATAGTAGGAGGAGGAACATGGACTACTTGTGGTTTAGTGGTGATGGTGTACACACTATTGTTTCTATCAATTTCAGCTTCCCTTTCCCACCTATCATGAAGTTGAGCTAACAGCCTAACATTTTCATCAATAGTAACTTGTATGGCATGAGCAGCAGCAAAGGTATTTTCCATAGTTTCAGGTTTAGCAGCCATTTTATTAAACAAGGAAGACTGAGCTTCAGACAAAGAGGATATATTTTTCTCAACAGTTAAAAGCTTTTCCTCTATAGTCTTATTGAAAGTGGTTTGTTTACTAATAAAGTCCTTAAGTGTAAGAGCTTCCATAGGATCTGCCATTATTAGGAGGATAAGGTCTATAGTTGTTGTTGCTACCAAAATTATTCCTATAGGAATTGTTGTTGAAATTGATGTTTCTAATGAAGTTCACATCAACTTGCTCTTATTGAGCAACCAAAGAGGCTAAGGGAACACTATTAGGATCTAAAGGAGCTTTCCCATTAACAAGCATAGCCATAATAACATCAATCTTATCACTCAAAGAGGAAGTTTCCTCAACATAATTTACCTTCTTACCATGTGGAGCTCTCTCAACATGCCATTCAGAGTAGTTAACCATCATATTATCAAGGAGCCTTGTTGCAGCACCCAAAGTGAGGCCCATTAAGGTACCTCCAGTAGCTGAATCCAATAGATTTCTTGAGGATAAGTTCAAACCTGCATAAAAAGTCTGGATAATCATCCAAGCAGTGAGTCCATGAGTGGGGCAATTCTTAACCAAATACTTCATTCTTTCCCAAGCTGGAGCAACATGTTCACTAGCAAGTTGTTTAAATTTCATAATGTCACTTCTCATAGATATAATCTTAGCAGGAGGATAGTATTTTCTAATAAAAGCATCTTTGCACTTAGTCCAAGAATCAATACTATTTTTAGGCAAGGAAAGCAACCATTCTTTAGCTTTTCCTCTCAAGGAGAAAGGAAAAAGCTTCAGCTTAATAATATCTCCATCTACATCCTTATACTTTTGCATCTCACAAAGTTCAACAAAGCTATTGAGATGGGCAGCAGGATCATCAGAACTAGCACCAGAAAATTTCTCTCTCATCACAAGATTCAACAAAGCAGGCTTAATTTCATAAAAGGTAGCATCAGGAGCAGGTGGAGCAATAGGTGTGCTAAGGAAATCATTGTTGTTGGTGATAGTGAAGTCACACAACTTGGTGTTCTCAGCAGAGTTCATTTTGGCAAAGGTGGGCAAGCCAAAAACAGCAGCATCAGCTAGAGCAGGAACTAAGTTTTTTATGTTTTTGAATAAAGGAAGCAAACCAAAATAGACTATTTTTTTGGGTTTTTTGAAAAGAGGCAAACAAAACAAAGCAAAAGAAATAAAGCAGACTAAAAACAAAGTAAAGAGAAAGGAAGTGGAGGACTCCCCTTGTGAAGACGTCCTTAGCCTCCCTGGCAATAGCGCCAGAAAACTTGTTGCTGGCACCTAGTTGACGTGGGAGATTCTTTCCTTATTCCCCGGGAACGGCACCAGAAAACTTGTCGCCTAACAAAGAGGACTTCGTTGGAAACCCCAAGAGCAAGGTGTGAAGCAGCATAGCAGCAAGTTTTCCCTTAGTAAGAAACCGAGGTTATCGAACCAGAAGGAGGAAGGAAACGTCACACAGGTGTTGCTAGCAACGCGGATACCTGCACAACACAAACTCAAGACTTTGCCCCAACGAATCAGTGAGGTTGTCAAGCTCACCGGTTTGCTGTAACAAAGGATTCAACGTATGGTGTGGAAGGTAATGGTTTGAAGCAAGTAAACAAGTAACAGTGGAAGATGTATCAATGGTAAAGATTGGACCGGGGTCCATAGTTCACTAGAGGTTCTCTCCTTAGATAAACAACATGACATGAAGGGTAAACAAATTACAGCAGGGCAATTGACAGGAACTGAGCAAGGCATAACAATGCAATTACTAGTCAGAAAGATCCTATGAGATTTGATTGGGCAATACAACAAGATACATAGATCGCCATCCAACTGCATCTATGACTAGAAGTCCACCTTCAGGTTATCATCTGAATCCCCTCCAGTATTAAGTTGCAAGCAACAGACAACTGCTTTAGGCAAAGTGTGTAAGGTAAACAGTCCACATGTTCCATGAACAAGATACCATTGTTTTCTCCCTAGTAGTAACAATACATCTACAACCGAAGAGATTATTGTCACTTCCCTTGGAAACTAGAGGCATGAACCCACTATCGAGCATAAATACTCCCTCTTGGAGTCACTAGCAACTACTTGGCCAAGATAGCTACTAAAAACGGAGAGCATGCAAGATCACAAACAACACAGACATGATAGAATCATAAAGACAAAACCATTAATCAAACCAACATAATAATCTTAATATCCATCGGATCCCCGCAAACACAACATGCATGATTACAAATAGATTAAATCTTGATCATGAACGGAGCTCACAAGATCTATACATGAAAGCACAAAGGAGGAGATACAACCATCTAGCCACTACATGGACCCATAGTCCAAGGTGGAACTACTCACGCATCATACCTGAGAGAAGGCATCCAGAATGATCTCCCCTCCGGCAAGGTGCTGGGAAGAACTTCAGATCCCCCCTGATCTAGGGACGACGGTGGCGGCGGCTACAAACGGTTTCGTGGAGATTTGATCGGTGCTTAGGGTTTCTGCATCGGGGGCTTCTTATAGGCGAAGGGGGAGGCCGAGGCGGTGTCCAGGGGCCCCACACCCTGCCTAGGTGCGGGGCAGGGCCCACCCGCGCCTAGGGGGGTCTGGGCGCCCTGGCCCGCTTCTCCGTCTCCCCTCTGGACTTCTTGTTCCCCACGGAAAGTAATTTACTTTGACGTTTGTCCCGTCCAATTCCGAGAATATTTCTTTACTAACTTTTCTGGAACCAAAAACAACAGAAAACAAGCAACTGGAACTGTGGCAACTTGTTAGTTTAGTACTAGAAAACATATAAAAAGCACCAAGTGTAGACAAAGCAAAGCAAAGTAGATACTAACAAGCATGGAACATCAAAAATTATAGATACGTTTCCGACGTATCACCAGCCAAACAATCAAGCAAGGTAGGATTCCTCACCACCAAAACATATCAGCCTAGGGTCCGGATCGGGTGGATCTCAGGTCCGAGCAGCGCCGACACGCCTGCAATCGGACCGGCCTTCGTCACTCATCTCCTGGGATCAGGCCACCCCGCGAGATCTGAGCAACAGAGGTATGACAATGACGCGAATCAGTGCGGTGGGTGGCCGAATTGGGGCAGGGAGGACGGTGGCAAACCCTAGGCGGAGAAGGAAGGAGCTCGCCAACTAGGGTGGTGAATGGGTGATGGAGGAGGGGAGCCGATACAAGATCGGCAGGTTGTGGCCTGTGGAGTTCCATGCAAGGCGGTCGCCGGCACATGCGAACAGGAAGGAGGGTGGTGAGGAGAGTGCACGACGGCTGGTCTTTGGAAGGGGACTGGGGATGGCAAGAGGCCCACATGTCGGCGTATCATGAACGTCGGACGAAACGATTAACGGAGTGTGGGAGAGGCATAAGACGGAACAATGACTTTCTTTTTAGATACTCCCTCTGTCCGTAAATAAGTGTACATCTAGCATTCAAAATTTGTCCTAAAAAGAGTGTACATCTACAATACCAAGGCACTAAATAAATGCAATTAGCTCCTCGTAATTACTCCCCCACCTCATCCTCCAATCTCTATTCTTCTCCTCCATATCATCCATCAATCCTCATTCTTCTCTTTTCTTGATAATTGATAGAGCCTCATAAATAAAGAGAGATAACTAATTTGTCTAGTATTTCCTAGATATACATTTATTTGCGGACGGAGGGACTCACGGCACGTTCTCAGAATTGCACCCCCGCCGCCTGAAGCCGAGCCCGGGCAGCTGCTACCCGGGCACGTCGGGCTAAAGCTCCGCCTCTGCTTAGAGGGTGGTTTCTACCATGGTGCTTTTTTTTTCTTTTTGCCCTCTTTTATTCGTAGAATGGACAAAATTGATCTAAAGTTTGATTTTTTTTACAAAATATACTCGTGACGAAACTATTTTATTCAACTAACCCTTTTGTGTAGCGTCTAACGAAAAAGCTTTACACAATACAGTTTAGTGTCTTTACGATATATGTTATACCACCTAACAACGTGGCAACAGCGGGGCCAGGCTGGGCACCACTCAAGGTCATGTAGCGTCTAAGAAATGGACGCTACACTGGCATAGCGCCTACTGTCTAGCCCTTAACGGCTACACTGTAGTGTCTATTTATAGTAGACATAATACTATAGTAGTTAAGTTGGTTGAACCGTTAGATCATGAGTTCAACTCCCACGACATTAATTTTTGTTTTTATTTTTCTGAGCTCTATTTTATTTGGCGCGCGCTACGCGTCCCCCGGGGGATATTTGCCCCCGATCCCCCGGGTCCGGAGCCGTCCGATCAAAACATCTAAACCGTCTGATCGACCCGTCGACCTCCTCCACCCCCGCTTTTTCTACGTTGCAGCAAAAAACGTTTCAGAGTAGCAAAACAGTTGCTGACTAGCTGGAAGTCGCGCGTGCGGCGCCCGCGAGGACGACGGAGGAGTCTGCACCGTCGATCTCCTTCACCGGCCGCCGGAGATGAGTCATATTCGAGGGACCATGCTCTACCCCCCTCCTGGTCAGCCTCACCACCTTATCCCGCCGCCAATCGTAGCTTCTAGTGGGGGATCAAATCCTCTCACCCGGCGGCGCTCCGATTCGGCCAACGGCGATGTCTCCAATCGAGCGCAGCAACCAAATCTAGCCAAGCACACAAATCCTCCAGTGTTTTTCAATCAAAATCCTGAGGAAGAACCTCCAACACCATCGGTAAGCTCTAGATTAGGTTTCCATCCTTCCTCCATTGTTGTCCCTCTGTTTTGCTACAAACTGTTTTCTGGGCCAATCTGTTTGACATGAGTAGCAAAACAAAGAGTAGCAAGTAGCAAAACACAGAGTACCAAGTAGCAAGTACCAAAACACAGAGTACTAAGTACTAATCATGTTTGTAATACATGGTAGCAGGAAATACAGATGATGTAGCATGAAATAGAGGGATGCAAATTACATGGTAGCAAATTCAGGACAGCTTGTTTGCTACATGGTAGCAGGAAATACATGGTAGCAGGAAAAATTACAACATGCTTTGCTGGACAATGTGCTACAGTGCAGAAAAAGTTTGGGCACATGTGGTGCTACATTGTAGCAAATTAGGGTGATCTAGCACATTAATGTAGCAAATTAGGGTAATACTACATGCAGTATATTTATGTAGCACATTATGCTTCGACATAAACTTTTTTCTTTTAAATTGCAGGGGTTTGTTGCTGACACTATACTGGGAGGATTCGACCTCAACCAGCCTGCTGTTGAATACGCTCCTGAAGGATATGCTGCTCCACCACAATCTTCTTACGAGATTGCTCCACCACAATCTGCTGCAGGAACCTTTGGACAAAAATTTGCTACAAGAGCAGAAAGTGCAGCTAGTAGCAATGCTTCATTTGTTGATGAAGAAGGTGGTGAAGAGATTTGCTCGCAGCCTCTTGTACCATATGTTGGAATGACATTTGATGACCTTGAAGTTGCGAAGCAAGTATACAATGAATATGCTTTCAAACTCGGGTTTGGTACACGGATTGGTAACACCAAGTATAGCACAGCAAGAGGTGCCCCAAAAGATGCAATTCTTAGTAGGGTTTTTGAGTGTGTCCATGCCGGAAAACCAGTAGACGAAGCAAAAAATGCTACTAAGGACAGTTCTGGAGAAGGAGGTCCAATAGACATGAGCAATTTCAGTGCACAAAAATCACGTAGCAAACAAGCTGGACTCAAAATGGACGTAGCGGATTTGAGGCAGAAGAATAGGGTGCTGCGGCATGATTGTAAAGCTAGAATGCTCGTTGGAAAGAGAAATGGAATATGGACTGTAACGGTATTTCAAGGAGAGTACACACACCAGTTGCTGAAGCAAATTGGGAGAAGACGGTATTACCGGTCTCATAGGAAGGTTACTGAGGAGGACTTTCAGTTCATCCAAACTTTACACAACCAAAACATTAACACAGCTCAGATAATGGGATGCCTCGGAAGTGTGCACGGAGGCGACCCGAGGTGCCTTGGTTTTGTGAAGCGTGATGTGTCCAACATAAGGACTATGCTACGTGAGGAAGTTTCGCTGCGAGACATGTCAATGACCATTGAGTACTTTGAAAGGAGACAAGCAGAAAGCCCTTGATAAGCAAGTGGATGAAAACAATGTCGTGAGAGCTCTCTTTTGGGTGGATGGCAGGACAAGGGCCTTGTACCCCAAATACAAGGACTCGGTGTTTTTTGACACTACATTTTGTACCAACAAGTACAACATGCCTTTTGCTCCACTTGTGGGCATCAACAACCACACACAGACAATTGTGTTGGGCTGTGCTTTGCTACCTGATGAAACAACAGACACATTCAGCTGGGTATTCACCAAACTTAAGGAAGCAATGAACGGTTTGGCGCCAGACCATATCATGACAGACCAAGACCAAGCAATGGCTGCAGCAATTTCAAACATATATCCTGATTCGGTGCACAGATGTTGCATCTTCCATGTGCTACGATTAGCAAGAACAAAGCTTGGACCTCACTTGAGAGAAGGTAGCCCTTTTGCTGCAGCATTCTACTCATGCATCTATAGCACGGACACCGTAGCAGAATTTGAGATATGCTGGCAGCATATGTTGGAAACTTTTGCTATGGCTGAGAACACTCATTTGCAGAACATGTGGAAGAGTAGAAAAATGTGGGCACCTGTGTACTTCAGACAGTGTTTCTTTCCCTTCACAAGCACAACCGGAAGATCTGAAGGCCTCAACTCGTACTTTAAAACTTTAGTTCGCCCAAGTGGCTCAGTTTGGAACTTCGTGCAGCAATACGAGTTGTGCCAAAACCTGATGCTAGACAGAGAAGACAATGCAGCATTCACAATGGATACAACAACAGCACCACTATGGGGAAGGTGAGATTTTCTCTTTACAGACAGATTTTCCCAAGTAGCATTTTTTTATTTCTGTGGTAGCAGATTTTTTAAACTGTTGTAGCATAATGTAACACCTGATGTAGCACCAACCTGACAGTCAGCAAAAACAAACCTTATTTTGCAGCTACAACATTGAAAAGCAGGGGCTGGAGTTCTACACAAGGGAGATCTTCACAAGATTCCAAAAGATGATTGAAAAATCTACCAGGTTTTATCCAATGCAGGTTGAGGGTGAAGGCATGTGCTTTGATCTCATTCCAAACCCTGGTTATGGTGTCAAAACCTACCAGGTGCAAGTCAAGTTGGATGATGAGTGCTACAAGTGCGGATGCAACACATTTGAGATGTGTGGCCTTATATGCCCGCACATAGTGAGGGTGATGGTGCACTTGAATGTCCAGCAAATTCCGGAGAGATACATGCTACGAAGATGGTCTGCTGCAGCAACAATGCCTGCACCTGATCCCGGGACAAATACCATCAGATTTGGGATCCCAGGAACCAATACTCTCAAGTACAATGCATTGTGCAGAAAGATGAATGAACTCGCTTCGGATGCATGCTTCACTGATGAAACATATGTTGCTGTTTCCAAGATGATTGATGATGCGAAGCGTCTTGTAGCAAATATGAGGAACACACGACATGCTACACAGGAGCAAGAAGTAGAGCAGCAAAGAGGAGGACCAGAAATCTTGCTACAAGAGCAAAGTATTCCTCCACAGCATGGTGTAAACAATCAACGACAAGAAGAAGAACATAATGATGCTCCGAGTAGCACGCTCAAGAACCCTGAGAGGGTAAAGCCAAAAGGAAGACCAACCGAGAAGTCGAAGCGTAACAAACCATTGGTTGAGCTTCGTGATGAAGCAAATGCCAAGAGAAGGAAAAAAGCTCAAGAGACAAAGAAGAAGCAAACTGATGCAACGCCGAAGAAGAAGAAGCCAAGAAAGCAAAAATGCCCATACTGCAATGAAGAAGGTCACACCGTCAAACAATGTGTATCCATGGAAGCACTGATTGCGGGGAATGCTGCGAAAATAGAGTTGAAACTATAGAGTTGAAACTACATGTACTACCAGAGAGTAGCATTTTTGTCATTACTATGTAGCATACATACAGTATAGATGTAGCATCATCTTGATGCAAGATATGAATTTTGTGATATGACAGAATATTGCTGGTAGCAAAAATATTTCCACTTTGGAGCATACAGCCTGCATTTTGTATATAAAATTGCTACCATAGACAAAACTTGTTCTTATGAATGAATGTCATAGGTATATTTGCTACATTAAACCTAGTAGCAAATCTTGTACACCTCGGTAGCACACCATTCCTATGCATGTAGCAATATGACTACACAGATGTAGCAAATTAACACCTGGGGTGGCCAAAAAAAATTGACAGCATGTCTAGGTAAATACTCATTTTTAGCATTGATGCAGCATGTATGTAGCATGTACAGAACTTATCAAAGCAATCACACTATTTGAAGCTTCAGAAGACAATAATCAACATTCCAAATTTCAAAAGCTTCCATTCCAAACATGTAGCACTTATCCATCCAACATAACCTATCCACAAAAGATAATCCATAGATGCTGCAGCAACGAACACATCCACGATTACATTAGTTTCAACGATTACATTAGTTTCAACCTAACTACGCTTCTTCTGTAACTCTTCTTCCATCAGCTGTAGCAATGATCCTTTGTTTTGCCTTGCCTCAATCAGATCAGATGCAAGAAGTTTCCTTAGAATTGGTATAGCATTGTTGTCGAACTCTGCCATGACCTTGCCGGTGAAGCTATCCATGAAGAGCATGCTGAAGAATCCACAATCAAATCTGTCAAAAAACAAACAGATAGATTAGTAAAAAACAAGCAGAAACTGATGTAGCAAGTGTAGGAAGCTAAAGTAGCAAGAGTTGTAAACTTAGGTAGCAATTAAAAAACAATAATGTAGCAAAAGTTGAAACTAGTAATCAGGACAAGGATTGAAAAAAGGTGAGCAAAATCTTACATGGTAGTTTGCTGTGGGTGATCAGGATTGGTTAGCAGGTAAGTGTCGAAGTTGATATTGTCTGCTAGTTTTGATTGCTTCACAAGAATTGCAAAGTTTGCGAACTGGAAAACAAAGCAAACACACTACATGGTTAATGATATGCAGCAAAAAAAAGGCCCTACTATAAATGTAGCAAACACAATGAACAAGTATAGCTGGATTACTAACCAGATTACGTGCACAATCATCCATCACACTAGCATTTTTGGACCCTTTCATTGAATCAAAAATATGCATCTGCTTTGCTACTAGGTTGATGCAGGGAACTGCCCAATGGTTGAACTTTACAATAGGAAAGTATAGCTACATTCAAACATGAATTAATATTTAGCATCTTGTAATAGAAAGCAAACATGAACAAGATAGGAAGCAAGGATGTTATCTCACAAGGTCACACTTGAAAATCTTGAACTTTGCATTCTGCTCTTTCAACTCATCCATACATGCTTTAGCATTGAATGCTTTTGGATCAACAATAAGCTTCTCCTGTTTTGTGTTGAGGATAAAAAGTAGTATGAGGCAGCAGCAAAAGCAAGTAAAATTTGCTACTATCTATATTGGTTCAGCAAGCACACAAAAGGTAGGAAAATGCTAGCAGAGTACCTGTCATATGCATATTGAGCAAGTAAAAGATCAAGAAAAGTGTGACTTACCACAAAGTGCTGCGTGAAAGCGTACTTCCTCTTCTGCCGTGCACTTTTCTTGCAAACAATGTCCGACTCATGGTTAAATTTCTCAATCCAAACATTCATCAACTCACTATCTAGATTTTGGCGCGGCCGAAGCGATGTTTGGAAAGTTCTGTAGCAACAATAATACCGCCCAATCTCCACAAAAACTGGCCTGCACAAAGGAATGCACATGTAGCAGATAGTTATACATAAAGTAGCAAAAAGTTCAATGTAAAGTAGCAAAACCTGTAAACTAAAGTAGCAAAAAGTTCAATGTACAGTAGCAAAACCTGTAAACTAAAGTAGCAAACAGTTCAATGTACAGTAGCAAAACTTGTAAACTAAAGTAGCAAAAAGTTCAATGTACAGTAGCAAAACCTGTAAAGTAAAGTAGCAAACAGTGCAATGTACAGTAGCAAAAACTATGCACTAAAGTAGCAAACAGTTCAATGCACAGTAGCAAAATGAATGAACTAAGGTAGCAGGTAGTAAAAACTATGAACTAAAGTAGCAAACAGTTCAATGTAAAGTAGCAAAAAAAATGAAATAAGGTAGCAGGTAGTTCAAGCTGTAGAAGATTAAATGGAAAATTGTAACCTACAAGTGAAAAAAGTAAGTAGCAAAACACATTAACACATGTAGCAATCATCTAGATGTAAGGTAGCAAAAAACATTACTACAGAGTAGCAAAAAATATAAACTTACGGTGCCCTATCCTTCGGATGGCTCTTGAATTTCCGACCATTCATCACAAATGTGGAGTATTTTTGTTCAACATCTTTAGAGACCTTCATCTTTTTCAACTTTGGAGGTGTGAGCTCCTCCTTGGCAGCCCTCTTAAACCTTGTCTTCTTCTCATGTGTCAACAAACCCGAGCTACCATCTCCTTTAACACTTGACTCAATGTTAACAACAACTGCAAAAACAGAAAACAATTGTGTCTTAAGCAAACAAGCGGAAGCATATCTAAGAAGCAAACAAGCGGAAGCATATCTAAGAAACTACAATAAAATGTTCATACCAGGTGCAATGAGAACAGCAGGTGTCGCAGGCTCAGTAGAGCCGAAAGGTGCAAGATCGACCAAAGTGGAAGGTGATGCTGGAATACTCTCAGAGGCATCAGAGGCAGTGGTCACGGCACCGGTTGGGGCATCACAGGAAGGTGGGAGAGACTGTGAAATGCAAAACTCTGCATACTCATCGGTCCCAGGCTCGAAAAGATCAAACGGGGGTTTGTCCGGAGCATTGGCCCAAGCTTCATCAGAAATATCCTTCCTGGGGCTGTGAATTGGAGACCTGTCAGGGCTAACAACATTCGGCTGCTCAGTAGCATCAGCTCCCTTGCTCATAGAATCAATGATTATTGCTGCTTGAGGAGCATCGGCATGTTTTGTTGCTACAGGACCACCTTGCTCCATAGAAGCATCTGCAGCACCACCTTTCTCCACAACATCATCTGCATCACCATCAGTATCCTTAGCAGCAGCTGCATCAACACCATGGTCCTAGGGCTCCTTCTCATCATCCTCAGTTTCTGAACCATCATCATCCTGATGCTGATCATCATCATCTGCTGTACTTTTGGTTGGAAAAACAACACTTGGTCCAGCTTCTTCTTCTTTACTTGATGATTCAACATCAACCAAAAGGGCAGCCATGCGTTGAGCCTGCATGCGCTTCAATCCAGCAGAAAGGTTCTTAATTGTCACATCAACATCTGCTTCAAAAATAGCCTTGTGCTTCTCATACAATGTTTTGAAACGAGCGGGAACCTGTTAGCAAACATTAGAAGCAAGTTAGTAAACCAGAAACAAGATAAATGATGAAATTCTAAGACGCTATCGCGTCGACGGCGACTCTGCCTCGGTACCCTAACACCGAGGCTAACGCATAAGGAGTAGCAAATTCATAAAGCATGTAAACACTAAAGTAGCAAAACTTGTAAACTAAAGTAGCAAAACCAAAACACTAAAGTAGCAGAACCTGTAAACTGAAGTAGCAAAACCTGTAAACTGAAGTAGCAAAACCTATACACTAAAGTAGCAAGACCTGTAAACTAAAGTAGCAGAACCTATACACTAAAGTAGCAAAACCTGTAAACTGAAGTAGCAAAACCTGTAAACTAAAGTAGCAGAACCTATACACTAAAGTAGCAAGACCTATACACTAAAGTAGCAGAACCTATAATACATGTTCACTGATTGCAAAAAGAGGTAGCAGAGCAATGTAGCTAAGTAGCAAAATCAAATGCACTGAAGTAGCAATCAAAAAACAGTTCAGTAGCAATTTCATACCTGCAAATCCTGGCTGCTAGGGAAATTTAGCCATTCATTCAATGAAGCAGAAGGATTAACATCAACATCTTCCACTGGAGCAGGTTTGTTGAAATCATCATAACCAGGAGCAGTACCATAAGGTGTTGCAGACAATGGGAGGAACTACACACAATAAAAAGTAATGTTAACATTAAGAGGATTAACGAAAGAATAGAATGTTTGTGGTGCTGGAAAGAACATTACATCTCGCCTGTCGAAAACAGTTTTGTTCGATAAAATCTTCCTATCCGAGTCATGTTGTACAACAAAAGTGAAGTCACTGGTCTTGACAGAGCATACTCTAGGCAATGACTTGTCAAAAGTGTGATCGCAGGGTGGGAAATCCAAATGATCCATATAAGCAATCTACAAAAAGAGACCAATTAAAGTTAGTAGTAGCAAAACAAACGCTGTAAACCGCTACAAACAAATATAAAATATGGGAGATAACTTACACCAAGAAGAATGAATGGGCCAGTTATCCAAAACTCAAATTTGCTACAGTCCTTTGGAAGAACATGTGCTTGCTTCTTCTTCTTCTTCTGAATATTGCTCACAGTTTGCATCAACAAACCCAACAAATGCTCATCCCAAGCATACTCATCTGTTTTGGTTGGGTCAGCCATGAGACCAACATATTCCAAGTTAACATGGTTTGAGCTTTTTGGAGCAACAACAGTGGCCAGGGAAACAAGATCCCAAGTGCGAATGATGGTTTCCTCATCTGTATCAGCACAATTCTTCAAGATATTGACAGCAGTTGCTAACTCTGCCCTCTTCTTCCCACCATGGTAGAGGGCTCGAATATCATCAAGCTCTGCACCTCCAGCAATAGAAAGATCAATAGGCTTGCTCCCGCAGCGGATTCCAAACACTTTCCTCACCATATCCGTGGTAAACACCATCTGGTTCTTCCGAAGCTTGTACTCACGGAGATGAGCAGAAGTATGTGCAGCAACAAAATCCGTAAGCTCATTAGGAATCCTAAACTGTGCAACATTCAACAATGCTCGAAAAGCACTCTTTGACTGAATAATCTCCTTCTTGGCTGGAGAAAGGTTGTCCGCAAGGATACTCAAACGCTTGGCACCGAAACGGTCCTTCGACATCCAAATATCCTCCACAACCTTTTTGCCCTTTTGTCTCTTATCAACAGCAGCAACCTGCAGCAAAAGGAAAATAGAAACATGTATGGTTATGGTGTGACCTCAACTTCCACATGTAGCAACCAACCAAAAATGCTATCACCAAAATGCAACTAGTAAAGTAGCAAAAATGCTACTACTAAAAATTGCTACTAATAAAAATTGCTAGCATAACTGGTAGCAAAAATGCAACTGGAAGCATAACTGGTAGCACAAGCATAACTGGTACTACAAACATAACTCTTTGCAGGAAATACTAGCAATCAGATGCTAGTAGTAGAATATTCTACAACTGCAAATCAGATACTGCAATCAGGAAAGGCGATGGAAATACTAGCAATCAGGAAATACTAGCAATCAGATACTGCAAATCCAACTGGAAGCATAACTGGTAGCACAAGCATAACTGATTGCAAAAATATTCTACAACTGGAAGCATAACTCTTTGCAGGTATGATAAATATTCTACTACTAGCATCTGATACTACAAACATACCATGTAGCACAAGCATAACTGGTAGCAAAAATGCAACTGGTAGCATAACTGGTAGCTACATATAGCAAAATCCAACTACTAAATTAGCAAAATGCTACTACTAAAGTAGCAAAAATGCTACTACTAAAAATTGCTACCATAACTGCTAGAAAAATGCTACTACCAAAAGAACAACTAAATTAGCAAAAATGATACAACTAGAGTAGCATAGTTCTACTACATAATTAGCAAAATGATACAACTAGAGTAGCACAATTCTACTACTAAATTAGCAAAATGATACAACTAGAGTAGCACAATTCTACTACATAATTAGCAAAATGATACAACTAGAGTAGCACAATTCTACTACATAATTAGCAAATTTCTACTACCAAATTAGCATAATCATGCTACAACAAGAGAACACAACATGGCACATCAATTCAACACATCAATTCCCCACATCACACACAAAATTCCCTTGGGGCAACAATTGCAAGCACAAATCCTCAAAAAATACCTCGGTACGGCAACAATTGCAAGCACAAAAGGCAATACCTGAACATTGTCGCCGCCGGAGGTGCTCCCTCCTGCCGCCACGGTCGCCGCCGGCGGTCTCATCGCCTATGGCACGGGAGGTTAGAGAGGGGAGAGGGTCAGAGAGATGAGAGAGGGGAGAGGGTTTCTATGGCACGGGAGGTTAAGGCGAGAGGGGAGAGGGTCACACCTAGGAGTCGGCGGCGCTCGGCCGTGGTCGCCGGCGGTCGACGACGAAGGAGAAGGCGGCGACCTGCGGGAATAAGGGATCCGGCGCCTGCGGGAAGGAGAGGTGAAATCGGAGGAGAGGGGCAGTTGAGGGGAGGTTACAGAGGGAGGCTGCGGGAGAATACTCACCAACGAAGAAGGGTCCGGCGGCGGAGGCGCTCCGGCGGTCGAGGACGAAGGGGGTGGGCGGCGGCGCGGGCGTCGCCTCGCTCAACTGCAGGAGTCGCGCGTGCGACTTGCTTGCAAGCGAGGAAGAGGGCCGACCGGGAGACGTGCGAACGTGTAGCAACCGCGCAAGGAAGAGGCCACGTGGCGCGAAAATGGCGGTCGGATCAAAACAGATCGAAGGGCTCCCGACCCGGGGGACGCGACGACGGGATCCCCCGGGGGAATCATATCATTTTCCATTTTATTTTGCTTTTGTGGATACATGTGTATATATATACATGGTATACCTATATACTTCCTCTGTTTGGGATTATAGGTCACGCACGGTTAACTAGGTTGCCAATTTAACCAACAAAATATAAATAAAATAACATAAAAATTATACTATTAGAAACTTTAGATGCTATATTTTCTAATGATATAATTTTTATGCTATATAATTTATATTTTATTAGTCAAATTAACGACCTAGGTATACGTGTCGAAACTATAATACCAAACGGAGAAAGTACTGCAGAGGAAACATCTCACACCGTCTGTCGCTTCAAGATCCGTGTGTGCTACTAGAATATGTTTCCTTTTGCTCTTTATGAGCCACACCCGTTATATCCCAAAGAGGTATTTTCGTGGATGCCTTTCCCGTCTGCCTACTGTCGCTTTGCGCTTAGCGCGTCAGATGCATGTCCCTGTCTATTATCCTGCCATCACCGCATAGCTCACGGGCAAGCACCATCCGCAGGGAGCCGTTGCCGGAGAACGTGACCGTTGCCGAGCCCAATAAATAGCACCAGCCACCACCCTCCAGTCCCAGATCCCACCTCCGGCAATCTGGCTTAGATTCCTCCAGATCCCACCTAGGGGCGGAGCCAGGATTTTACCTTGAGGGGGGCGAAAAAATATCGATCACGCGAAAAGATAAAACAATAGTCTATAAAAAGTTTTTTGTTGGCAGTGTTTACCTTGGGCTAAAAATTTAAATAAAGATAAATTTAGTTATTAAAAAAATTAAGAACATCTTTATAGTGTGGTGGATTTAGGGATAAGATTTGGGAAGCCAAGATAATGTGTTATGAAACCTGAAAGATCAATTACCTTATAAAAATAAAATACGAGTAATAATAACTAACCAGATTAGTAGGTTGTAATCCGCACTAGTTGTCATATAAAAACATTGATTGTTTAATTATATGCAGTGGTAACTTGTGTGTGATATAGCTTTAGAACTGAGTGTTTATCAAAAAATCCATGAAAGATATACGTATATGAATGTGTGGTCTGTTGGACTCAATTGCACAACCTCATACCATGGCCAGCGGCCGATGATATGCAATATCGCATTATCAACAGAGTGCCAAAGCGAATAGCACCATAGTATTGCCAGCGGATGGCGAGGTCTGGCAGAAGCCCTAGTAGCGAGATGCTGATTTTGATTAATCTGATATATTGTGAGACAAGGGCCATATAGACTGCTGATGCAGGCAAAAGAATGTATACAACTTCCAGGACATGATGATCTAAACTTGGGCAAATAAGCCGTCAGTTTAGTTAGAGGCTTCCAAATATCATCACACGCAAGTTCGTAGCTACCGAATAAAGCTAGACTTAAGACTAATCAAGCAATTATTTACGTCCATCAATACGTGTATATTTTAGGTACTTGTTCCAGCCTAATGGTTCCGGCAAACCGGCCCCGCATCCGTACCCTCTCTGGTGGTTTTCCTCCCCAGATTCGTCGCCACCGCCGGCTCCCCTACCGCTCCCCGCCGTTATTTGACCCTATCCCTCTGGCTTCCCTCTCTCAGTCCCCCACCGCCGGAGGCCCTCCCGCCGGCCACCACAGGCCTGATTCCCTTGCGCTCGCCGCTGTTCTGTGACTCTTGCACCTCATTCCAAGAGGTCCTTCTCCTCGGATGGTCGACAAGCAGACGCCGGTAGCCGCCTGTACACCTAACCAGGGATGTGGTGCAGATGCTCACAGTCCATCTCTTCAGTCCAGACAGCGGCATCAATCAAGTACTGCGGAAAGGTTCGGTTCTTCTTTAGTGCACGTGTCAGGAGCTGGCGACGCGATTCACCTCCACATTGGAGCAGATGTCTTCCGTGAGTAGATTTATCCCTTTAGGCCTTGTTTTGTTGTAGTGTTTTGGGGGGGATTAGTAGGACAGTCTCCACAGGGATTGGTTGAATCCACTCCTCTCACCCAATCCCCTCAAAATCTCTTCATTTCCATTCAATTCCCGTCTTGAAAAGTGCAACTGGGTGTGCCTCCGGGAGTCACGAACTCACGATGCGAGAGATTTCAAAACGCGAGGGGAGGGTAGTGTTTCTATCTACATGCCTATCCAAGTGTTTCTATCTACATGCCTATCCAAGTGTTTCTGCGGGGATATTTGGGGCTTGGCCCGTCTAAACCCAGGCTGCAAAACAAGCAATCGGAATTTCACGGGGATCTCAGGGTGCCCCGGGAAATAATCTGCAAAACCTGCCAATACCTGCCTGCAAAACAAGGCCTTAGGGAATAGGGACCGTCCCAGATCTTACGATTACTTCCACTTGTGATCGATTCGTGTGACTAGACCTAGTACATGCACTAAATAGTATAGGAATCTGCTAGCTAGATTCCCTTAGTACAAGGCCATGGTGCGGTGATAGATTTGTTTTAGCGACTAACAATCTGCCGGGCAATGCGAGTTGTGTTGGCCAGGTTTTTTATGTGGTTTAGATTGGGTAAAAATCTAACATTTTTTGGATCTGAATTTTAATTAGAGGTACTGTGAGCTTTGTATCGGGGCTGCATACGTTCTGGTGTTCTGAGTTAGTTGCCTGCTAAGGAAAGGAATATCTGGTATTAAATTTGGATTCTGGAATTTCTTGCTGACCGCACCACACAACGAGCGTACATATAATTTGCTACTCCCTCCGACCCATATTAATTGACTCAAATTTGTCTAGATTTGGATGAATCTAGACATTATTTAGTATATAGGTTCAACCAAATTTTGACAAATCCATATATGGGTCGGAGGGAGTACTATAATCTAGTTCTGGTAGTTTGCACATAGACTGCCCGTGTTGGTCGAGACTTCCATTGTAGCAATTTTTTATTTGGTACATAAATCTGATAGTGGTTTAAACCACAGGTTCTGAAAATTTAGGTGTGAGATTTGACGGTTGAACAACAAGTTCTAAGGCAAGTGCATGTTGGGTTTCTCCTATTCTTTGTTGCCCCTCATAGTTTTTTGTGGGATGTTTTGTTTCTAAACGATGTTGTGTTCATTTTAACTAAGTTCAGCATTTAGTTCAGTATGTCGACATTTCCGGTGACGACTATTGTGAAATGCTATGTTCCAGATCTTACGATCATCTCTTCATATATAGATACCTTGTGCAGTGATGATCTCTGTTTTGTCAGTGCTTCACTTGGATCTTTCAGGAGCGCTTGATGGCCTTCGTCAATGCCATCGTGCGGAGCCGCACCGTATAACTTTAAGCCGCCGTGCGGGATTCTAAGGTCGACTACGAGAGGAGGATCCATCATTTGGCAGCAGTAATCTACAAGCTTTGATTTGGGAGCAGTCATTTGCAAGATTTTTCTGTCTGTTCCTCAATCTGACCATAGTCATTCTGTTTTCTTCAGTGTTATTCTATCCTTGAAATTTGTGATTTGTGTCTTTCTAATTCTCTGATGACTTGATACTGAAACCCTTTGATAGTACTCGTTCAGTTCTGTGCATTACTCCCGGAGGCAATGTCTGTTACAATTGCCACATGAACTTGCTACAAGTTTTTTCTCTGATAAATTGACACTGAGACCCTTTGATAGCACTCTTTCAGTTCTGTGCATTACTTCCCGGAGGCATATGTTACAATTGCCACATGAACTTGCTGCAAGATTATTTTTGTGATCATGAACATTTCAAGGCAAAGTTCTATCTATTACCGTTTTATAATCAGTTCTGGCTGAAGCATCATGAGAGATCTGAGGTTTATTGTGGTGGTTGTACAGTTCCACATAAAAAAAAACCCAGATAGGCACAGTAGTTTATTGCTTGCCGTTCATTATCTCATAAACCTCGTCTTATACTATTCCCAAATGACCAATTGTTGAACTGATTATTTTAGCCTTTTGGGTATCCCAAAATTGAGTTTAACATCTTCTCAATTTCTGAACGTACTTTTGTGGAAAGCAGCATAGTCTGTGGAACTGACTTTGGCTGAAAGATCTGCATTATCTGATCTGCGGTTCCCTCTCTAGCAAACAGTATACTTCATCAGAAATTAGTACAAAGTTGTCGGTAAGGTCAACATTGTGTCTCATGAGAAGATCATTTAGTATCCGTGGGGTGTGAACAATTAATTCAACCCCATTTTGTCTATTCTACAGTGTTGTTGATCCAAGGGATATACACCAACAAACATAGCAGTTTTAAATATAAATGCACTCTATTCATACAAACCTTGCATGAGAGATTTTTCTATCCGAATAGTTTTTTCAGCCAAGTTCCCTGCATTTTGTGAATAGTTTTTCGTTGTGACCGAAATGTGGCCTCACTTTTGACCCAGTTAGTGATTTTGCATAGCCACTAAACTACCAACGATGTCAGTCTTTTGTGGTTGCCAAATGTTTGAGTGGATGCCAGAGACTGCGGACAAAATTTTCATCAGGGTGCTTGACAAGTTAAACTGCATTACCTACTGCTTGGCTCGATCCTCCAGTTAAACTGCATTACCTACAGTTGCATATCTGCTTGCTTGCCTGAAGGCTAAAGTATTCTTTTTCTTTGGTATGATCATGTGGTTGTGAAGCAAATAAATTTAGCGCAGAGATAGTACTTGATTGAAAGAGATATAATTCAGCTAGCCATGTGCGGTACTGAATACGCGATCGCCCTACCACTAAACCGGAACACAACCGAGGTATCGAATAAATCTACAAAACACAGCCGAGGAACCGAATCTACCCATACGTGGTACCAAAATGGGAGGGCATGGGGCACTTGAAGTTCCCTAATTCGTAGAACCTCATCTCCCAGGTGGTGCATCTCGACGTTACAAATACTCGACTGACCTACCACTTAGTCGATGCATGCCCAAGGTACCGAATATATCCATTAGTGGTGCCGAAGCAATTGACTGGAAAGTCACTGATACGGAACTCGACCAAGGAACCGAGTCTAGCCATGTGGGGTAATGAAAGCTAGAGAGAACTGATACAAGAGAACCGAGTCTAGCCATGTGTGGTAATGAAAGCTAGAGAGAACTGACACCTTGTATCCCGGGTGGCGCATCTCGATTGTACCGAACAAATACGTGACTGGACTACCACTTTTTTGGCGCACGCCAGACCCTAGAGTTACAGGAAAATATCATTGTCGGACAGGTTACTGAGCAAATACGAGGCACCGAACCGTACTTGTTAGTACCGAATCACTTACCTTAGAAAATACGGTCCTGGTACCGAGCTTGCTAATCCTAATACCAAGACGACCATTCTGATACCGAACGTTTGGGACCAAGGAACCGAACCATTTTCTCTTTGTACCGAATCAGTTTCCTTAGAAACTACGGTCACGAGACGCGATGGGCGAGGTCGTCCAATAGCTAACCCTAGTTCCAAGACGGCCAACTTGGTACCAAACATTTGGGACCGAGGCACCGATCCGTACCTGTTAGTACCGAATCACGTCCCTTAGAAAATATGTCATGGTACCAAGCTTGCTAACCATAATACCAAGACGACCATCCTGATACCGAGTGTTTGGGACTGAGGCTCCTCATCGTTTGTTTCATCGTACTGAATCGGCTGCCTTAGAAACCATGGTCGCGAGTCACGATGGGCGAGGTTGCCCAACGGCTAACCCTAATACCAAGACGGCCATCTTGTCACCTAGCATTTGTGACCGAGGTACCGAACCGTACTTGTTAGGGCCGAATCGCTTGCCTTAGAAAATTAGGTCCTGGTACCGAGCCTGCTAACCCTAATACCAAGACGACCATCCTAGTTCCGAGCGTTAGGGAACGAGGAACCGAACTGTTGTCTCGTGAACCGAATCAGTTGCCTTAGAAACCACGGTCGCGAGTCGCGATGGGCGAGGTCGCCCAATGGCTAACCCTAATACTAAGACGACCAGCCTGGCACCGAGCATTTCGGACCGAGGCGCCGGATCATACTTGTTAGTACCGAATCGCTTGCCTTAAAAAATACGGTACTGGCACCGAGCTTGCTAAGCCTTATACCAAGACGACCATCCTGGAACCGAGCGTTTAGAATCGAGGGCACCGAACCGTTGTCTAATTGTACCGAATTGGTTGCCTTAGAAATTACGGTTGTGAGATGCGAGGGGCGAGATCGCCCAAACGGCTAACCCTAATACCGAGACGACCATCCTGGCACCGAACGTTTGGGACAGAGGCACCGAACCGTACTTGTTAGTACCGATTCGCTTGCCTTAGAAAATACAGTCCTGGTACCGAGCTTGCTAACCCTAATACCCAGACGACCATCCTGGTACCGAGCATTTGGGACCGAAGCATCGAACCGTTGTCTCATTGTACAGAATCGGTTGCCTCAGAAACTACGGCCGCGAGACGCGATGGGCGAGGTACCCCCACCTCCCGGACACCAAGATCGAGCACCAACGACATTACCGTTGCAGGCCTAATAAATCAAATTCATACTGCCGTGAAAAAAGTACTCCCTCCTCTCCAGATTGTTAGGCACGCACGCAGGTTAAAAAATCTTTAACCATCGTTTTTAACCAATAAATTATGCAATATATATCCCAAAAAATATACCATTGGATACTACTTTTGAAGATGAATCCAATATTATATGTTTTATGATATATTATGTAAATTTTGTTGACCAAAATTAATGGTCGAGGTTGTTATTATACTAAATGCGTGTCTAATAAACCCGACCGAAGGTAGTAATATTTAGATCGACTAACGGTCACATCATATAAATACTCCGTCGGTCCCCACATAAGAGAGGTGTGTCTTGCTAGTTTTGTATGTTTCTAAACATGTTTTATTACATAAATTCATGCAAAAATTGATAAATCCGTATACAAAAAGAAAACCATCCTCCAAGATGATGCCAACACCTCCATAACATCCAACAGCCAAAAGCGGAAACGTGGAGGACAAAGGAAGGTTAAACCACCTGAACCTACCATTCCTGTCATACATCAATTTGCCACTCAGACTATCGTTGGACTTGTGGAGGGCAGAACATCAAGGAAATCCAGTCCAGGACCCCATAAGTCGAGCTCGTACAAGGAACCCCGAAGTTAACATGAAGTACCACTGAAAGAGTAGTTTTAGATGTGGTGTTCTTCATAGCATGTCAATATTTCTTTCAAGCAATATTTCTTGGACATCAACAATGAAGAGAATGTCGCCTATGTTCGTCAATTTTATTTATACTAAACTATTATACCTATTTATAACTCAGTTGTTTTTAATTAACAGTTATAGCTAATGTGTTGTGATAAAATCTAACCATACTATGTAAGAAAAGTTATATTACGTTTTGAGTACAATGTGCATTAGGAAGATATTAAACCAAATCCTCTAAAATGCAATATCATGGTCAAATACAGACTTCTCGGATAAATGTGTGGTACTCACATGAATAGAGTTTATATGTGTGTGTATGTCGTTACTAATCTTGTTAGACGTCTCTAAGATGTATGCTAAGGAATATCTCGATAGAGGTTTCTAGTTTCCAATTTGCTACGTAAGAAAATCTAGAGCATGAATGGTACTTAAGAGGATTGTGTGAATGATACATTGCCATCTTGCTGCCATTTTTGTGTCAAAATATGTCTTACATACGATTGTGGTTCAATTGATCTTTTGACGACATGGGTCTGCTATGTGACTTGGTACTGAAATTGCATCACTCTAGCAATATAACCTTTAATACAAAATGTAGAATAATGTTTCATTATAGAGTAACGGCCTAACTGAACTAGATGTTGATGCTGATAAGATTGAATTGTTTCTACGGGGTGCACTACAACATTGGTTTGTTGGTGGACTTCTCAAATTTCGATTTATTCTGTTTGTCATCATATTCAGTCATGGCCAAAATAAATACTATCTCCGTTTTATAATCTAGAATGTTTTAGCAAGCTAATCGTGGAACAAATTTAGTATTTACCGATAAAAATAATAGGCAATATACACCGGTTGGATATGAGTAATTTCTGTACCTCTAGGAGCTTACAAAAATTCACCGTTCAATCGTTAAGGAAAACTACCAATTATTTCCCCTCTTAGTCATGCACAGGTCACCGCCAATAGCATGCAACACCTATAAGAGCTGAAAATTTTCATTATATGCATGTGTCACAAAACAACGTTAACCGAGCTAGTGTTTCTTTTATGAAAAATGATTATTATTTGCATTGTGCTGCATGCACGTTGTCTGGCGTGGATTGTCGGGCCTCAGTTCTACCAACCTGTCGACCCATGATGCTTATTATTCGTTGGGTATTCTACTGGCCTAGCCCACTACAATCTGCTTCGCCAGTGACAAAGGGATGCTGCACTTGGCCCAGTTATCTTGCTAATCCCTCTCCGTTCTCCGAAACAATACTGAACTGAAAACACTACAAGTATTTTGGAACGACAGAAAGCGGTAGTACTACTTCCTCCGTCTCAAAATATGTCTCAGATTTATTAAAAATTGGATGAAACTAGAATGGGCTTCTGTGGGAACCATGATCTCCAACTCTGTGTCTCGAAATTTTCTGAAAATAAACTTACTCTTACGGAAAATTACAACGTCTGTGGTAGTCAGACATGCTGGCCAAGATTTCAGGAAACTTTTGCGTGTAATGACACACTTCGTCAACAAAGTTCGGTTAATTAAGCGAGAATGCAGTCGCAGCTAATAAAGGATGCATAGCGTTGCCCAAGTGATACTATAAATCGACAAACCGAGTACTTAACTAGTAATGTAGCACAAGGTACTTAACAAATGATTACAACCTCTGTTTTTGCTTAACGCTGCCGTTGATAACAATTAGTGCTCTCTCCATCTCAAAATAAGAATGGATTTGTCAAGGTGTGCATACGAATCTAGAAAAATTTGAATCACTTATTTTAGAACAAAGGAGTATAAAGCTTTATTTTCCTAGAGAAATTACAGATAAGTAGTAGGTTTCACCACCACCTAAGTGAGTGCTATTTCATTTCTAGAAAGAGGATATACATGCCGGCCACAACATCGAGATCGTATTTTCCTACACAACTACGAGTGATGGCTAGTAGACAACTACGACAGCTTCGACATCGCCTTTTTAAATAGTCTTTCGTCCCGCTATATATTAATAATATAGAAAACAAACGATACACCAACGAGATCACTGCTCGAACACACAACACAACTAAGCTCAAAAGAAAAACAAGAGAAAGAAACGAGAAAAAAAAGATATCGACAACGTCAGATTGACAAAAGCGATGATAACTCACTACCATTGTGCCCTCTGGAAATCCCCTTCACGCTCCTATGCCTCCGAATCACCGTGTATCAAGCAACACCTTCAAGAAGGAATGTGACGATAACGACATACATAGACAACATACTTGCTGCAGGAAAATACTGGCAGTTCATTGGATTTAGTCAGCTAAGCTACTTCTTTTTCCTTGGTGCTGAGATAAAGCAGTACTAGCTTCAGTTACACATTTTTTCTCTGTTTTCTACCGAGTCTTGTCTGAACTGTATGCTGTATAATTGGAATTTAGATTAAGAATGAGATGCCTGATTGATGTTCCAATGTCTGCGTACATAATTGCATGAGAACTGTATTAAATCTTATATGAAGCTATATGCACTGCATATAGGCAAACTAGCTACCACATGGATTGTCCCAAAAAGAATTTCTCAACATCTAGCGCTGTGAAGCCTGAGAAAGGTTTGTCATCAAACTTCTGCTGGCCTTGTGTACCTGCCGCATGCAAGACCAGGTAAAGTTAACATCAAGACAGACCATATGGTGAGATGACAATGACCAAATCATACACAAACAGTCGCTAAGAAGAATCAGATTTACCTTGGGTAAGGCCTCGAAGCACTTTTCTGCGACAAGCAGTCATCGAGTTGACGAAGAACCATGTTTCTAGCACCATCTTATTTACTGTATCCCAGAGAATCTACGTGGTATCACGAAACGAATGTTAGGGTGACAGTCAAAAATTATACGAGACAATCACACAAATGCTAGGGTGACAGCAAATGAATGTTAGCACTTTCACGCTTTCGGCCAAATGAACACCTACCTTCATCGAGATATCTGCTGGAGCTGTACAGAATTCATGTTTCAAGGTGTCCATTTTCACCGTATAATTGAGACGAGTTCTGTCTATATTGATATTCCGACCGCGATTCGGTGAAATGGTCTTATCATCAGTGAATTTTGCCAGAGTATCTCGAGCCATGAAGTAGCTCATCACTGCCACACCATCCAGAGCACCGAGAAAGGAAACAATAGTTTCCTTAGTGACCTTGTCATGGTACGCGGCCTCAGCTATGCTGACAAAGGTGCGCAAATGCACCTGAAGAACCTATGTTTTTGGTAGTGAGGGGTGTTAATTAGTTAGTACATATACCATGCCAATGTTTCCATGTAATCCATAAATAGAACTCAGTTACCAGTTTTTCTCTCTTTGTTGGAGTCATCAGTGTGGTAAGAAGTGCATCTTGAGGCACTGTGCCAATTGGCTTGCCCTGGAATCATTTCAGAGAGGAAAATTGAAGATATCATCATCTTGTTTAGGAGCAAAAGGTTTGACGTTAACATGAATACGCGACATGTGTGAATATATAATAAATAATGGGGTTACCATGATAGTGGAAACCATCTTCACCGAATCTTCAGCCATGGTGCAAAGATGACGTCGAAATTTTGTTGTTTCTCGATACTGCAATCTCACAAAATAAATAAAGGGAAAACAATGAGGTCATATTTAGTAGTTTCCTTTTTTCCACTGTAAAGAAAAATATATCAGAAACGAGACCTACCAGAATGCCGGTATTAGGAATCTTGTTAAGGAACTCCCCAATTCTATCCTTCACTTCGCGCAACTCCTTTTAGAATCAAAGGACACAAACAATTTTCAATTTGATTAAATTAGATACTAAGTCATGGGTTCTTGCCGGGGCAAAGAATTTGGGTCACATAATTTCGGGAGAGTAGGCTTTCGTTGTGGTGGTTTGTAAGCTATAAACTTGGCACTCTTTTCTTCTCTATCAATGAATTAAGGCAAGTCTTTTGCCTTTCTTTCAAAAAGAAAACAGGAACAAACAAGGCTTCAAGAACATAAAACAATACGAAAAGTACATGGACAAAAACATCAAATTATAAGGCCAGCATGGGATATTTGTTTATTTTAACTCTACATTTTTTCAGGAGTCCTTCATTGTTCAGTCTCTATAGTTAACAAAACTTAAATTAACAATGCCTTTTCCAAGAGGGTCCGGTTTAGTGCCTGGAATTTGCTACTGAATGAGAGAGTAATTCACCCATGAATAAAAAAATGACATCCAGAAGGATGAAACAAAAGAATAAGCCTCGTGTGACACTGAACCGTGGCCCCTCACATGTAGAGAGGGACAACATCTGGATGAATTTTTTGAAACCGTCAGACTAAATTGAAGAAAAAAACCACGGACAACATTATATACATCCAAAACAATATATTCTACAATACAAACACAAACTTTTTCAGCAAAAAAAACACCAAAAACTTACAAATATCCAAACTTAGCTAACTGACCTTCATGGGGAAAAAAGAACTATATTTGCATGCATATGCTTGTTTCGTGTTGCTATATATTGGATTTGCACTCAGAGACCATGAAAAAATAATTGTCGTTGAACATGACAATGGGATGACACGACGAATACAATGGAACCACACTTGGGTGCAACATTGGATGGTCCGGAAAAGATTAGAGTTCGGACTTTGGGACGCACGCGAACAGAAAAGTTCAGTTGAGCATAACATCAATCTTGAGACAAAATCACATGATTTTATGTGTAAGAATTCCAAACTCCCCTACGGTTTGTGCAATTGGGGTTAAGTATCGATCTAAGCAGATGAGAAATCAGACAGTAGGATCTGAAAGCAGAGTTGAAGTGTCTCACATAGTCCATCTCTGCCGGATCCTCCTGGTCGACGACGACCTGACGGCCGTCGGCCACGCCATTGACGATCCCGTGGCCGTGGCGCGTCGTGGGGTTGGCGGCGAGCTTCAGATTGTTACGCCCGCCCAGGCCCCGCGCCTGCGGCAGCGACAGGGTGTTGCTGCGAGGCGGGCGGCTGGCTAGGAGGTGGCCGGAGGGTGGAGCGAGGCCGCCAATGGAGCATGGCTTGATGGTGGCGGACATGGTGGTCTTGCCGGCTTGGTAGAGGAGGATCGAGATCGATCGTAGAGGCGCGGTGTAGTATTTCTTTCCCCCCGAGGTGTGGTATTTATAGTAGTTTCGGTAGCCAATCACAAAGAATTCCTAATCGTGATTGAAAAAAGGCAAGGATTGAGCGTCCACCGGAAGTTGCAAATTTTCCAGCCTCCTTGTTTCCCACGGAGTCCAGACCAATGACCATATTTCTCAAATTTTGCTATATCACACATTTATACATATTACAAATACTCTCCCGTCTTAAAATAGATGTCTTAGGTTTACCAAAATTTGGACGAATCTACATATTAAATAGTGTCTAGATTTATCTAAATTTTAGCAAATCCGTGACATCTATTTTAAGAAGGAGGGAGTAGTTTAAATTAAAATTAAACATCATAGTTCACAATGAAATTAAATAACATGGTCCGCACATAGTTTACACAATCAAATAAAACTAAATAAAAAATAAATTGAGATAGAGGACTAGTGGTTTCCCACAAATGGCTACATATGGTCAACCAAATCATTTTGAAGGTTGTTATGAGTTGCCCGATCACGGATCTCATGATGCACCTGCAGAAAATGTTCATAGTGGACCAGGCTTGGTTGCAACCAATTCACCCTAAATCCACCCTTGGTCGTATATGCGGTCATCACACTCATTTTGGATGATAATGTTGTCGTGAATCACACAATTAGTCAGAACCTCCCACATTTGTTTCTTGCTCCATGTTCTAGCAGGGTGCCACACAATAGCCCAACGAGATTGGAGCACACCAACTGCTCTCTCATCCTTTCTCGCATTCTCTTGCTCCTTTGCAAACCTCTTGCGTTTCTCTTCTATCCGCTTGCGGATGGTCTTCACAAACGTATACCACCCGAAAAAGATAGCTTCGCTAGATAGTATTCTTATTGTATAGGTGGCCATTGACCACGTAGTTGACCATGGGAGCATTGCCTTTCACAAGCCTAGAAAGCACAGGAGACCTATGAATGACAATGATGTCATTGTGAGAACTAATCATGCCAAAGAATAAGTGCCAAATCCAAATATCATGTGATGCAACAATTTCAAGTATGACCATGCACCCTCCAGCATGTCCTTTATATTACCCTAGACAGGAAAATGGACAGTTCTTACACTTACAATGCATGCAATATATGTTGCCAAGCATACCTGGAAACCATATGACCTCATTAAACGCCAACACACATGCACTTTGGGCAACATTGGTTGCTCTCGGGAATTCTCCACCGAACACCTCCACCACTTCTTTGCAGAACTTGTACATTGAGTCTAGTCAGGTGGACTCACTCATGCGCATATACTCGACAACAAGATCACCGGCTACAACGTAATCAAGCATGCAAAATAGTCGCGGTGCATTTCTGATAAGAAGTGATGCCAAGATTACCGGTGGCATCTTTCTTCAATTTGATGTAGTCATCATGATCCCTCACTTCGTGAAGAAAGTGCATCGAGACCTTCCTTGACATCCGAAAGCACCACTGAGAAAGAGGTGGACCCTACAGCGGGGTGGTGTGATGGAAGTAGTCAAGGTAGAATTGCTCGTGGCCGGCCTCTTGGTTACGGTCTAGCGCAGCGCGGAGGCCTTTCACCGAGCCACGAAACATTGGCAGCATGCTCTCATTGTGATCATGGATGAGCAGAGTTGTGGACATCAAAATATCGTTGTCATCGTCGGACGAGTCCAATGATGGATCGATAGAAGTCATGAAGTAGAACTCGTTTGAACTATCGGCCATGGTCTACACAAATGTTTGAATGACATTTAGCAAAAACACATTGTGCCATTGTGTACAGAAAACAAGAAAAATATTAAGGTAATCATACCTACCCCGGCTGAGCAAATGGTCGAACAGGTCATGGGCGGCCACAAACACAGGAGTGTATGAGGTCCTGCTCGGTAAGATCTTTCAGTCTTAGCCCGTTCCGGTAGCACAAACAGACAACAGACGGTCTAGACTTCTAGGACATGGCAGCGATGTCAGGCATGAATGGTCGCGCGGGTGGCAATGGATGTAGGACGTTGGCTATTCCAGCGTGTAACCCGCTGAAACTCGGTAGCGAGCAGGCTTGTACATCGGTGACTATGAGTGACCGAAACGGGTCCTATCGTCGGCCTATCTGGTGCAGGTTGCAGCGCGGCGATGATACGAGTGTGGGAGAAAGGAGGAGAGGGCGATGTGCGGCTGACAGGAGTGTCCAAGTAGAACAAGGCGAGGACATGACAGAAATGTACTTCGAGAAATGATGTATGAATATTTGTTACCGGATGCTCCGATCATACGGGTTGTTCGTCCCACAGCAAAACCAGTCAAAATTTTGTCAGGAAATGCACTGAAACAGACTGGTTCGGAGCGAGCGGTCCATGCGGGGCGGCGATGTGCCGTGTGGTCAGCCCGATCGGACATGTTCGGAGGTGGACCGTCACTGCCGTTGTTGGAGATGCCGGAAGTGAGATGGGAAGTGTGGTGGAACCAAGACATGGTTGCAGTGTAAATTCGCATTCAATCTTTTGCTTCGGTGTGAACGTACGATATTTGAATGTCAGGGCTGAAATTTCTCATTATATGCACGTGGTTCGAATGACAAAT
Organism: Avena atlantica; assembly: GCA_910589765.1. Classification (NCBI taxonomy): domain Eukaryota; kingdom Viridiplantae; phylum Streptophyta; class Magnoliopsida; order Poales; family Poaceae; genus Avena; species Avena atlantica. The sequence continues at coordinate 20,161,195 of OU342733.1, forward strand.
GAGGCGTAACATGACTGCTTATGAGAATTCCTGGCATGTTGCCAGTTGTCACAAAACAACGGTAACCGAGCTAGTGATTCTTTTATGAAAACATTTATTGTTATTTACACTGGGTTGCTTTTATTTCTTTGAAGAGACTCTCGGACTGTTTACTCATTTACCAAAAGGTTTACGGGGAGATCAATTGGGGTGGGGTGGGGTTGCCGTTGGCCATTCCACCAGATATCCACCGACTAGGCCGTTGGCCACCTCTCCCTTCGCTTGCCGTTCCGGCGGCAGGAGGGAGGGGGACCCATTTCTTTGGTCTGGTCTAGTAGATAGGGTTAGGTCTTGTCTGCTGTGGTGTGTTGTTGGGGTGGTGGAAGCAGCGTCCGGATATATAAATCTGCCTCAACTCTATTCCCACATCGGCGAAGACCTTCACCGCGGTGTCTCGGAGTTGATGGCAACGTGTGCTGCTCGATCCTTCAGATTGACGGCTTGGTCTTCTCACCGTTCATCGGAAATGGTAAGATCTGTTTTTCGATGTGTCGCTGGTGTTTATTGTTATGCCCAATGGCGTTGGTGGCCGAGGCGAGGTGGTTTATCTGGAGCGAGCAGGGGCGGACCTAGAACAAAATTGACCCGATGTCATAGTCTATGTTACATAATTTTTCACTTAAATTTGGGGGTGTCACACACATCAAATGAATGAAACTTACCGAAGAAACTAGTTTTTACCCGGTGTCCTTGGACCCATGTTGGCATAAGGTGGGTGCGCCCCTGGGAGCGAGGATACTGGTCTAGAGGTGGTGGATCTATCGTTCTTCCTCGATTTCGTTGATGGGACCCGGCGAAACTTGGTTCAATACAACACAGGGGCATTCCTCGGTCGACGTGCCACAACGATATGTGCCTTGCTGCATGCAGCAGGCCTATTTATTGACTCACAAAGCTTCTTTAGATATGGTGTTTTTTGGATCTTGCATTGGTGGAGGTTCGGTGTCTCTTCTGGCGTGCGTATCGGCGGCGCTATATCTGGATGGCGGCCGCTAGCTTGAATTTTGCAGGAAATTTTAGGAATTGTTTTGTATTTCTCAATCTCTTTCTATTTGCATCTGCAGATTGAGGATAATCACTTTATCCTGATTTGTCTATTAGTTTTCACGTGTGTTGATTTTTGTAACTGGGTATACTCAATTAATGAAAATACGTGATTTCTCTAAAAAAAATCCCTCAGGGAACGAACTAGCCACTCGTCACGCCCAAAAGGTTTGCACTGGGTTGCTGCATGCACATTGGCTGTTGTGGACAGTCGGGCCTTGGTTCTACCAACCTATCTGGCCCAGAAAGTTTATCATTCATTGGGCCATCTACTGGCCTAGCCCATTACAGTATGCTTCGCCAAAATCAAAGCGATGCTGCACTCGGCCCAATTATCTGGCTCCTTAAAAAGGTAACCCATATCCATTCTCTGAAACCATACTTCTCCGTCAAAATTCTCTCAAAAACAAAAAAACCTCTCCGCCAAAAAATACTTAACACGACAAATATTCTGGAATGACAGAAGTACAATACAAAATGGGATTATGATCTCCAACTTTGTCTCTCAGAAATTTGTTTTAAAAAAACTTATCTCTCACAGAAAATTACTACTGTACGTCAAACAAATTTGAGTGCGGTAGTTAGACCTGACGAGCCAAGATTTCAGGAACTTTTGCCAGTCATGTATGCACTTCGTCAACAAAGTTCAGTTAATTAAGCGAGAATGCAACCGCACTGGGGCAGGCAGCTAATAAAGGCAAAACCTAGTGACGACCAAGTGATACTAAGTACAAATCGACAAACACACAATACCTGACTGCTAGTAGTACTGTAGCATAGTTGCCCAAGGTACTTAACAAAGGATTACTACCACCTCTGTTATTTCTTAATGCTGCCGTAGTGCCGTTGATAACAATTAATATGAAGCTTTATTTCCCCCTAGGAATTACGGGCGAGTAGTAGGATCACCACCTACCTGTACTGCTTAGGTCATGTACAGTGATAGAGAGGATGTCTCGTATCCGCGATCACGCTCACTCAACATTGTATGAGAACATATTACCCATCTTTGGATAGGCATCAGTTTGAGTTCGAGATCGAGACCAGCTTCAACCACTATTGCTAGGACGGGCTTACTTAGACTGAGAACATAGATTCTTTTCTCTGATACGCTACTTTCCTCTTTCTTCCCTAAGGGCATTCCTTTCTAAACAGTCTTGCCCGAAACTCTACCCCCCCCCCCCCTCGCCCCTCCCCCCCTCCTGATTCGTTCCCTTCTCAAAGAAAACGATACCAAGAACCCCATCCAGACAATAGCAAAGCATTAGAGATAAATTGTATAATGTGTTATCTCTAACTATCGTTCCTAGCAATTAATGAGAGTTAACTATTTTTAGTATGAAATTGTGTTGCTAAGAGAAGACATATAGTATAATGGAGAAGATAGCCTTCTCTTATTAAATATGAGATCATTGCTTATCTAAGGAAAGATAACCTTTTTTATTTATTTTCTCTCCTTCAATTAAGCAAAATCCCACATGGCAGATCTAAGAATTTCTCTCCTCTAACTAAGCAAAATGTCACATGGCATATCTAAAAAAAGCCTGACGTCATTCCATTGTACATGCTCTTAGAGAAAATTGTTACTCCCTCTGATTCATAATAAATGTCGCTCATTTTTGTACTAAGCTAATACAAATTTTATACTAAGTGAACGACACTTATTATGGATCAAAGAAAGTACTACTATTTTCATATCTAGGAAGAGGATATACATGCTGGTCTCAACATCTATCGATAATGTACATTTAAACAAAATTATAGACGCATGATGGTTGTGTTTGTGGATAGGATCAATACAAGTGGCGGAGCTATCCAAGAATACCAAAAGGGCAAAACGAAATTATGGATGTTTGGGGGGAAGGGGCAAATGACACTATTTTTTTCTTTTCTAGGTCCCCAAAAAAAATTCCTTCAATGTTTTTTAAAAATCTAGAGGGGGAGGGGGCGGTGGCCACTACAGGACGCGCGCGCTACGCCGAGGGCAAAAGGCCGTCAGCGTAGGCCAAAATGTCCTCGGGTTTAGGGCAATGCCCTCGGCGTAGCGGCCGTCGGCATAACCTGTCGACATGTTGTAAAAACATTTAAAAAAATATTTTATTTTTTTTTCTCAAATTTTTAATCTTTAAATTGTTTGACTCGTTAATCTCTTACTTTAAACATTTTTAACACTAATTATATTTAATATTTAATTAAATTGCAGTCTTGGTCAAACTTTCCAGCCGGTTACCCATCCTAATACTACTCCAGCTCCAGCACGCTTAACTTCCTTGTTCCTTCATAATCTGTTTCCGCAAAATAATTCATACATTGTTGTCAATACTATGATATCAATCCTATTAACTCTTATATCATCATGTCACATGTTTGTATTTTTTGAAATTACAAACAATTATTTAAGTAAACATTAATGAATAAGTAAAAATACTATTGAATTTAAATAAAACTATAATAATTTTACTGTTTTGTATTTTTCTATTTAATATGGAATAATTAATATCTTTAAATATGTAAATCGGAATTTAACAAATAATGTCTAAATTGATCAGAAAAATGAGAGGAATCCAAATATGATATCCATATCAACTAATCACAAACCCTTCGTTTTTGAATTAGCTATTTGGTGGTTGCTTTAGAAAATTCCCTTTTTGCGCTCGGATAATGAAAATGGCTTTTTGGTGCGATGAAAAGGAAAACTTGCATTGAATCTTTGATAAAATGGCATCTTGTGAACCTAAAAATGATTTTTGTAAAAAAACATGAGCATCGGATCATGTACCTCTAGTTCATATCTGACCCACTTCCTACCGATTCGGCAGGAATTTGTCTTTTTCACCAGAGGTGGACGGAAAGGTTTCGGATCCCCCTGTTGGGACATTGTCCATATAAGGTGGCATAGTATTTTTGTAAATATGGTGGTAGCATTTTGAATTAGCCATTTGGTGGTTGCTTCATAAAACCGTCCGTTTTTTGTGCTCGGAAAATAGGAAATGGCTTTTTGGTGCGACGAAAAGGAAAACTTCCTCCTGCAACATTGTTCGCCATCCCATGATGCATGTGTATGCACAATATGGGAACATTATCACAAACTATGCCTTGATTCTAGCCATAACATTGGTCATTTGACCCGAAAGCCAAGAAACCTCGAATGAGATAGGTCATTTTGTGAAGGTTTTTTTGAGACATAATCAATATATCAAGTTTGATATTTTTTTCTTATAACTATGTCACATAATATGACACCACGCGATTTTTTTATGCCCGTTTTAAACTATCGTCAAACTTTGTCGAACGGCGGGCATGAAGATTCTTAGCTCGGGGCCGAGCCTCGCTAAACTTGCATTGTATCTTTGATAAAATAGCATATTTTGAACCTAAAAATGATTTTTGTAAAAAAACATGAGCATCGAATCATGTACATGTAGTTCATATCTGACTCACTTCCTCCCGATTCAGCAGGAATTTATCTTTTTCACCAGAGGTGGACAGAAAGGTTTCGGATCCCCCTGTTGGGACATTGTCCATATAAGGTGGCATAGTATTTTGTAAAATGTGGTGGTAGCATTTTGAATTAGACATTTGGTGGTTGCTTCACAAAACCGTCCGTTTTTTGTGCTCGGAAAATGGGAAATGGCTTTTTGGTTTGACGAAAAGGAAAACTTCCGCCTGCAACATTGTTCGCCATCCCATGATGCATGTGTATGCACAATATAGGCACATTATCACAAACTATGCCTTGATTCTAGCCATAACATTGGTCATTTGATCCGAAAGTCAAGAAACCTCGAATGAGATAGGTCATTTTGTGAAGGTTTTTTTGAGACATAATCAATATATCAAGTTTGATATTTTTATTTATAACTATGTCACATAATATGACATCACACGAAGGTTTCGCATTGTTTCGATCTTTTTGAATTTTTTATGCCTGTTTTAAACTATCATCAAACTTTGTCAAACGGCGGGCATGAAGATTCTTAGCTCAGGGCCGAGCCTCGCTAAACTTGCATTGAATCTTTGATAAAATAGCATATTGTGAACTTGAAAATGATTTTTGTAAAAAAACATGAGCATCGAATCATGTACATGTAGTTCATATCTGACTCACTTCCTCCCGATTCAGCAGGAATTTATCTTTTTCACCAAAGGTGGACAGAAAGGTTTCGGATCTCCCTGTTGGGACATTGTCCATATAAGGTGGCATAGTATTTTTGTAAAATGTGGTGGTAGCATTTTGAATTAGACATTTGGTGGTTGCTTCACAAAACCGTCCGTTTTTTGTGCTCGGAAAATGGGAAATGGCTTTTTGGTGTGACGAAAAGGAAAACTTCCTCCTGCAACATTGTTCGCCATCCCATGATGCATGTGTATGCACAATATGGGCACATTATCACAAACTATGCCTTGATTCTAGCCATAACATTGGTCATTTGATCCGAAAGTCAAGAAACCTCGAATGAGATAGGTCATTTTGTGAAGGTTTTTTTGAGACATAATCAATATATCAAGTTTGATATTTTTATTTATAATTATGTCACATAATATGACACCACGCGAAGGTTTCGCATTGTTTCGATCTTTTTGAATTTTTTATGCCTGTTTTAAACTATCATCAAACTTTGTCAAACGGCGGGCATGAAGATTCTTAGATCAGGGCCGAGCCTCGCTAAACTTGCATTGAATCTTTGATAAAATAGCATATTGTGAACTTGAAAATGATTTTTGTAAAAAAACATGAGCATCGGATCATGTACCTGTAGTTCATATCTGACCCACTTCCTACCGATTGGCAGGAATTTGTCTTTTTCACCAAAGGTGGACGGAAAGGTTTCGGATTCCCCTATTGGGACATTGTCCATATAAGTTGGTATAGTATTTTTGTAAAATGTGGTGGTAGTATTTTGAATTAGCCATTTGGTGGTTGCTTCACAAAACCGTCCATTTTTATGCTCGGAAAATGGAAAATGGCTTTTTGGTGCGACAAAAAGGAAATCTTCCTTCTGCAACATTGTTCGTCATCCTATTATGCATATGTATGCACAATATGGCCACATTATCACAAACTATGCCTTGATTATAGCCATAACATTGATCATTTGACCCGAAAGTCAAGAAACCTCGAATGAGATAGGTCATTTTGTGAAGGTTTCTTTGATACATAATCAATATACCAAGTTTGATATTTTTCCTTATAACTATGTCACATAATATGACACCACACGAAGGTTTCGCATTGTTTCGATCTTTTTGAATTTTGTATGCCCGTTATAAACTATCGTCAAACTTTGTCAAACGGCGGGCATGAAGATTCTTAGCTTGGGGACGAGCCTCGCTAAACTTGCATTGAATCTTTGATAAAATAGCATATTGTGAACCTAAAAATGATTTTTATAAAAAACATGAGCATCGGATCATGTACCTGTAGTTCATATCTGACCCACTTCCTGCCGATTCGGCAGGAATTTGTCTTTTTCACCAAAGGTGGACGGAAAGGTTTTAGATCCCCCTGTTGCGACATTGTCCATATAAGGTGGTCTAGTATTTTTGTAAAATATGGTGGTAGTATTCTGAATTAGCCATTTGGTGGTTGCTTCACAAAACCGTCCGTTTTTTATGCTCTAAAAATGGAAAATGGATTTTTGGTGAGACAAAAAGGAAATCCTCCTCCTGCAACATTGTTCGCCATCCTATGATGCACATGTATGCATAATATGATCATATTATCACAAACTATGCCTTGATTTTAGCCATAACATTGGTCATTTGACCCGAAAGCCAAGAAATCTCGAATGAGTTAGGTCATTTTGTGAAGGTTTCTTTGAGACATAATCAATATACGAAGTTTGATATTTTTCCTTCTAACTATGTCACATAATATAACACCACGTGAAGGTTTCGCATTGTTTTAATCATTTTTGAATTTTTTATGCCCGTTTTAAATTATATATAATGTTTTATGTTTTACTTAATTTTTATTTACAAATGTGTAATATTTGAGTGTAGATAGATAGGTCTTATTTTTTTGCAAATTTTGATATATTATTTGTATTTTTCGAATTGGAATGATTTAGTTATGACTTTTCAAAGTTTAATGAGATAAAATAAAAAATAGCTACACCGAGGGCAACCGTCGACGTAGCATAGGATATGCGGAGGGAAATTCTACGCCGACGACTGCTTGGCGGAGCTGACCTAGACGATGGCTACGCCGACGGCCCTAACGTTTGGCCGTCGGCGTAGCTTTCCATTCCTGTAGCGGGCCCCCTAACATGCATGAAGCTCCGGCAGTGATCAACACCTTATACATGACTTGTACACTAGATAGAATCCTAGCAAACTACTACCTCCGTTCTACGATGTAAGCCTTTTTAATAAACTAAAGTAGCTTGCTAGAAAGACTAACATTGTGAAACAGAGATAGTAAAACGATCGAGGTAGTTGTCGACATGTCGTTTCCCTTGATTGCATACCGTTATGGACCTAGCCAAGGTCCTATATTTACATGAGGTCCCGATCCTGGCTTCAAGTAAAGCACGAAAGAACAAATCTCTCAACCCATCTCATCTCGCGTTTTCAAGATCGTTTTCCTTTTCCAATATAGTAAGAATAGAGTTATATTTTTTCTTTTGAACAGGAAAGGCTCCGAAGAGTCTGAAAGCTGCTTAATTAATCACACGTGTTCTCTCAAAAAAAAATCGCACGTGCAAATTACAAAGAGGCCTTTTGACACCTATTGCACAAAAAACATGCTATTTGAAGAAAAGACCCCTAACTTTGCAAAAGGGACTCTAGGGCAAAAGAAAGAAAAGCAATTAGGCCCTTGATGTCCTCCGTCGCTGCTCGCCGGTGACCTCAAGGCAGCAGTCGTGCCGAGGTCTGAGAAGATGCTCGTAGTGTAGGGGTTCGTAGCATGGAAAACAAAAAAATTCTACCGCATGAACACACACAAGCCAAGATCTATCTATTAGATTGTAGCAACGAGTCGATTAGAGTATTCACCCTCGAAGATTCCAAAGCGGTTAACGAGAGCAGATTCTCGTGGGTGATGTAGTCATTCACTTGCCAATCTCAAGATCACGAAGACGATCCTTCCGGCGCCGCGTTCCGGCAGCGCTCCCGTAGTTGGTCAGACATTCGGTACTTGATGAAAACCTTCCTCTTCCTTGTTCTAGCAGGAAGCGGAGGTTATAGTTCTCTCCTCGCGATTCCGGCAGCACGACGGCGTGGTGTCGGAGTTAGAGGGGAAATCCCGCAGGGCTTCGCCTTAAGCCGGAGCGGGTTATGATGGAGTAATAGGATTCCCCGGCATCTAGGGTTTAGAAGCCGAAGAGTAGGAGGTGGTCAGCGGTGGCTAGGGCGACGGCGACTTGGAACAGCTGGCGGTGACGGCTGGCGGTGGCGGCTTGATGGGGTTGGGTTTGTGGTTGTCTTGGGGGGCACCCCCTCCCCTCTATTTATGAGAGGGAGGGGAAGCTAGGGAGGGGAGTTTGAATCCTTCCCCAACTCCCTGTCCTACTAGGCGCATGGTGGAGGGAGAGGAGGTTTCCTCTCCTCCCTCCACCAGGAAACATTGTCCTAGTTTGAATTTTCAAACTTGCCTTTTGACTTTTAATTTCGGAGTTTAATTTATTTGTTTCAAACGCCCAGCCAAGTGACCTAGTGTAAATTGAGTTTCACTTGTAGGTTTGTCCATTGGCATCGCTTGGGCCATGTGTTGGTCTCAAGGTTGAAAGATGAAGAAATGTCCAAGGGCTTTGTGCCATTGGAATCATGAAGAAATAAGGAGCTTGAAGGTTGATCAAGACAAATGCAAAGAGGTGCATCAAGATGGATCAACCTCAAGAAGGGATGAAGAAGGGAAAGCTCAATATGCGCCATCTCTAGAAGATCTCATGCTTGAAGCTTGCCATCCTCGTGATCATGGAGTGATGAAGACAAGCTCAAAGAAGAGGTTTCCCCATGGATTATGGGGAGCAATTTGCAAGGCTTCATCGAGCAAGAGCAAACAAGAAAGGTGTTCCCACTTTAGAAGAAAAAGACGGTCTACATCAAGTTCAAGTGGAATGCTCGAGGCAAAGGTATGATCTTGATAGGGCTTCTCTTTTGCCGGTCTCGTGTTGTTAGTTGGGAGACCGGGTTTAGGATAGATAATCGTACTATCAAGAGGGGTTCTCAAGCGGGTGTCTCAATCGCATATTTCGGAGAGAGCTCAAACCTTGGCATGCATAACATCATCTTTCTTGGTTGTTATTTGGTTCTTGTCCATGAGAGGATCTAGAGCTTGTGGTCATCATCATAACAAGCTCTAGTTCATCAAATAAGGATTTCACTTGCATATCTTGTTGAAGTTTTTGATCTTGCGAGTTTTTCGGCTCCACACCTTGGGAGATACATCACATATATATTCATAGTATTCTATTTGTCGTTTTATTTCCAATAAAATTTGTTTCATGTCGTTTTGAGTTCGGATGTGAAAGTTATTGCAGTTTTGGTTTCTGGAATTTCCCTAACCGGAAGTTCCGGCTACCCACCAGAAGTTCTGCTAGGGCATTTTGCCGCCGGAATTTCCGGTGGAAGTTCCGACTCTTGTTCTGCCCATGTACTATAACCTCTGTATTTTGTATGATCTATTTGACGAAACTTCAGTCGAAATTTCCATCGGTGGACCGGCAGAAGTTCCGACTAGGCTTGCGTTTTCAGTCTCTCGTATTGCAGCTTTCTGACCGTTGGTTGTGTGACACCGGAGCTTCCGGCCTCCCACCAGAAGTTCTGGCTAGGGTCGCGAATTCCCATAACGGGCAGATCTGGGAGCCCTTTAAAAGGGGCTCCTCTTCCCCTTCGTGGGTATTAGCTCTTTTCTTGGTTCTTGGCTTTATCTCTCTCCTCCATTGTTGACCTTGAAGAGCTTTTTCTCCCCCCTTTCCCTTCCTATGATTCTTGCATCTTTTTGAGGGATTTGAGAGAGGAGATATATATCTACAATCCCCCCAAACCAAATCCCTTCTTTGTGAAGGAATCATTGGGATCTAGATCTTGGAGAGTTTTGTGTTCTCCTCTTGTGTTCTTCCTCCCTTATTCCCCCAATAGATTTTGTAGCTTTGTTGGAATTTGGGAGAGAAGGACATGCCCTTGCATTTGTTGCATAGGTTTGAGTTCTCCTCGGAGATTCGGCGGGTTCAAGCTTGTGGGCTTGTTTCTCTTGGGTTCTTGGAACCCTAGACAGTTGTGTGATTGGGTAGTTGACCTTTTGTGGTCTTGTAGCCTTTTGTGGCTTTGTTGGCCTTTTGTGGCGTTGTAGCCTTTTGTGGCTTTGTTGTTGGGAGCCTCCAATTGAGTTGTGGAGATAGCCCCAATCTTGTACGGGTTCGGTGACCGCCCTCAAGTGTCCCATAGTGGAGTGAGTGCCCACCTTTTGTGGTGCGCACTCGGGAGAATAGGGTGAGCCTTTTGTGGCATCGGTGAGTTGCGTGCTTCCGCATCCAGGGTGAGGCCTTGTGTGGCGTTGGGTGAGCATTGAGCCACCACACCCCGAGGTGAGCCATTTGTGGCGTTCGGAGAGCATTGCACCATCGCACCTCTCCAACGGAGACGTAGCTTCTTTGGAAGTGAACTTCGGGAAACAAATCTTCATCTCGCGTCCATCGGTTATCTCTCAACCGAGCCCTTTACTTATGCACTTTACATTGTGATAGCCTTCGTGCTTGAAGTATTATATCTTGTTATCACCTTGTTGCTTGTATTGCTTAGCATAGGTTGTTGGTTCACTTAGGTGAACCTAGTGGTTAGGTTTTGTGCTCAATAAATTAAACTTTAGTTTTATTCCGCATTTACTTGAGCCTAAACCGTCATATTTTTAAAATCCTATTCACCCCCTCTGGGCGAGGTCCATTGCACTTTCACCTAGGACATGATGCAATCATTCCACTTAGTCATGACACATTTATGTACCCTTCCCCTTTCGGTCTGGTGAACCTTCTAGACCCTTCTAGATCATTCCGGTGAAAACACCGGAATCATTCCCGAACTCCGGAATTGGACTTTCCTTATATGAATCTTATTCTCCGGACCATTCCGGATCTCCTCGTGATATCCTGGATCCCATCCGAGACTCCGAACAAGATTCGGTCTTCCTAATTACATTCCATATCTACTAAACAATATTGAATCCTTGAGTGTGTCTCCCTACGGTTCGTGAATTATGCAGACATGACCGAGACTCTTCTCCGATCAATAACCAATAGAGGAATCTAGAAATTCATATGGTTCCCACATATTTCTACGATTACTTTGTGATCGAATGAACCATTTATATACGATACCAATTTCCCTTTGTCTTGCGATATTTTACTTATCCAAGGTCTGATCGTCGGTATCTCTGCATACCTAGTTCAACCTTGTTACCGATAAGTACTCTTTACTCGTTCCTGTGAAATGTGATCCCTTGTGAGCCAGTCACATGCTTGCCAGCTAATTGGATGAAATACCACCGAGAGGACCCAGAGTATATCTATCTGTCATATGGATGGACAAATCACACTCTTGATCCATGTTCCTCAACACATACTTTCCGAACACTCAATGCCACCTTAATAACCACCTAGTTACGAAGTGGTGGTTGATGTCATCAAAGCATCCATCCGGTGATGGTGATTAGCATGATCTCATGGCCGAAGGAATTAGGTTACCATGTATCAGAAAGCTTATAGCAAACAAACTATTGAAATGACTTCATCGTTATGCTACGCTTGTCTATAGGAGTATGTCCATCACACCATTCTCCTAATGATATGATCTTGTTGTTAATAGCATCTCAATGTTCATGATCAGGAAACCATGATCATCTATCAACCAATAAGATAGTATTATAAAGAGGCTATACTAGGGACTCTAACAAGTTTACAAATCACACAAGTATTAATGTTTCTGGTTAATACAATTATAGCATGAATGTAAACATTTATCATAAACACAAAGATATAATAATAACTACTTTTATTATTGCCTCTAGGGTATATCTCCAACACGTAGGGATCTCTTTACGAGTGTTGAACAATTTCCCCGGCCACCTTGACGCCGTAGGGGACGAACCACCTAGGGACAAAGAGGCGCCGAGCTCCGGCGCAAGGTTCCAGGAAAGGCCTACGTCGTGGAGGTTGCAGTAACAGGACACTTTGGCCGAGGATAGCTTCGGCGAGCACACCATCACTTGGGATCTCCATCTTGTTCAACTTCAAGAGTTCCTGCAAGAACACAACCCCCACTATCCCGAGAATCTCCGGCCAAAAGCAGAGCATCGTGGACAACCTGCAGGTCGCCTCCACCATGATGACAATGCAAAAACACGAGGAGCTGGGTGCTGCTCGAGATGGAAACCCCCAACCAAACCAGCTTCCGCATCAGGAGGGAAACACCACCAGGACGAAGAAGAGGCCATAGTTGAAGGGATATGGGTAGGCTACACTAGCGCAAATCAAAAAAAGATCTACCGCATAAACCAGAAATACTCTTGTGATAGATCTCGGGATTACCACTAGACGCATAGTCGTGGAACTTGATAAAGCACGTCGAGGCAGTGTAGATGTTCTACGTCTTCTCCTTGTCCTCGTCCCACGAGCAGCTCCCCTTTGTGCGGCTCATCCAAGTGCTACAGCTGCAGCACCTCCAAGGTATCCACACGTACGGGATGGAAGCGTCGGACGTCGGACTGCTAGGTTCGCATGTGCAACACAGGCGAGAGAGGAGTGGCGGCTGGGTGGAATGCTCCCACCTAGTCATCTCGCCCCACCCTCTCTTATATAGGCGTCCCTAGTGGGCTTCTACATTAGTAACCCATTAGTAGCCTAAGCCTGGTCTAATTTGGATCCAATCCTCATTAGGCTTCTAGCCCCTTAAGTGTGTGACCCTATAGGTTCATATACGTATAGACATGACATGAATACACTTATTCTGTCAATAGTTGGTAGCGGCCTCTAGCAAAACGTGCCAACTCCTAAACGCATACAAAGATTATTCGGACGAACCATCACAAGGTTTAGTACATGTCTTTCCTTTTGCCTCACGATATTTGGTCTAGCTCCGAGCTGACCTCTCTTTCTCGATACTGTGATTCGGAATCCCTTTACTAGGTTAACTCTTAACCATATGTAGCACGGCCATGCATTTCTGGATCTGATCACTCGAGGGTCCCAGAGATATCTCTCTCAAGTAGAGAGGGGCAAATCCCATCTTGATTGACCAATGCCTTGCAGCATGCTTCAGGACAAACCCGGAAGCTACCTTTATAACTACCCAGTTACGGAGTAGTGGTTGATAGCCCCAAAGTAGGTTGATCCACATCTCAAGTGCATGTGACAATCTCAGGTCTAAGGACAAAACATACATGATGTGTAGAGAGAGCTGCAAGTCTAATTTCCAATCTCAAGTTGGGTCAGTCCAACCTCATGTTCATAACATGTGTCCACATTATTGGTTTGACATCTACATGTCTATGAGTTGCGAAACATAGTCATCAACAAATCGATGTGCTAGTCTAATATTCATGTGTGTCCTCACATGAACTCTGATTAGGGAAAACTATTAGATATCCATACAAGTAAAGAGTTTCACAAACAATTCACATAATTTTCAATCAATACAAGTTGCCTGATATATGGATATTCAAGGAACATTACAATAACTCATGGATACATATGAAATATAATCATCTCTATGATTGCCTCTAGGGCATATTTCCTTTAGTCTCCCACTTGCACTAGAGACAATCTAAAATGTATCTAATACCTATTACTCTTGTGTGCGCTTCATGCGCAGGCTGTGGGAGTAACTTTGTCAAGGGATCAGCAACATTTGAGTATGTATTAATTTTGCATATCATGACACTACCATCCACAACAAACTCACGAATCTGATGGTAACGCATGCGAATGTGTTTGTTCTTCTAGTGTTGTCTAGGTTCCTTGGCTTGTGCAATAGCACCATTGTTGTCACAATAAACGTCCAAGGGATTGGACGCGCCCTGAACCACACCGAGAACGATCAGGAAATTCCTAATCCAAACAACTTCCTTTACAGCCTCCGAGGCAGCAATATATTCAGCTTCTGTTGAAGAGGAGGTCACCGTATCTTGCTTGGAAATTTTCCAACTCACAGCACCACCATTCATGACAAACACATAACCTGATTGCGATTTTGAATCATCTGAGTTGTTAAGGTAACTCGCATCTGTGTAACCTTTTACACTGAGTTCATCCTCACCTCCATAAACTAGGAACATATCCTTAGTCCTTTTCAAGTACTTAAGGATATTCTTTACCGCTGTCCAGTGACTTTCACCTGGATCAGCCTAGTATCTGCTCGTAACACTTAGAGCATAGGAAACATCTGGGCGAGTACATATCATTGCATACATGATGGATCCAATAGCCGAAGCATATGGAACCCTACTCATGCGCTCACACTCATCAGTAGTCGAAGGACATTGAGTCTTGCTGAGTTTAATACCGTGAGACATGGGCAAGAACCCCTTCTTAGCCTCTTCCATGTTGAACTATTTCAACACTTTGTTAATGTATGTACTCTGGCTTAATCCAATTAGCCTCCTTGATCTATCTCTATAGATATTGATGCCCAGAATATATGCCGCTTCTCCTAAGTCCTTCATCGAAAAACTATTTTTCAACGAGGTCTTAACAGACTCGAGCATAGGAATGTCATTTCCAATCAGCAATATGTCATCTACATATAAGATTAGAAATACAAGAACTCTCCCACTTTCCTTCTTGTAAACACAAGGTTCTTATTCGTTTTTGATGAAGCCAAACTCCTTTACAACTTCATCAAATCGAATGTTCCAACTCCGAGATGCTTGCTTCAGCCCATAAATAGACTTTAGAAGTTTGCATACCTTTCTAGCATTGTTTGGATCGACAAAACCTTCGGGCTGCATCATATACACGTCCTCAGTAAGTATTCCATTTAAGAAAGCCGTCTTGACATCCATCTTTCATATTTCATAGTTGAAATGTGCAGCAATGGCTAGAATGATCCGTATAGGTTTAAGCATCGCTACGGGCGAGAAAGTCTTGTCGTAGTCAACTCCTTGAACTTGTCGAAAACCTTTTGCAACAAGTCGAGCTTTATGGATGTGAACATTTCCATCCATATCAATCTTCTTCTTATAGATCCATTTGCACTCGATGGCTTTAAAACCATCAGGCAGGTCAACCAAGTTCCAAACTTGATTGTCTCCCATGGACTCTATCTCGGATCTCATGGCGTTCAGCCATTTCTCAGAGTCTGGGTCCACCATCGCTTCTGCATAGGTAGCAGGCTCATCATTGTGCAACAATAATAATTACCGCGTTTTGCGGAGCCTTGCCGACCTTCATGGTTGTGGTGCTTCTATTGCCACAGGTTCCTCAACTTGTTCTGCTACAATAACATCACTCGTAGAAGCATCCCAACTGGCTCATCTTGAACTTCTTCAAGTTGCACCGACCTTCCACTCATTCCCTCTGTGAGAAACTCTTTCTCTAGGAAAACACCGCTACGAGCGACAAACACTTTGCCCTCTTCTCGGTTGTAGAAGTAATACCCTAAGGTTTACCTCGGATATCCCACGAAAATGCACTTATCCGATTTGGGTGTTAGCTTGTCCGACTGAAGTTGCTTGACAAATGCATCACAACCCCCAAATCTTTAGAAAACACAAACTGGGATTCTTTCCAGTCCACATCTCATATGGTGTCTTAACTACGGATTTAGATGGTACCCTATTAAGTGTGAAAGCTGCCATTTCTAGAGCATAACCCCAAAATGATAATGGTAAATCCGACTAGCTCATCATCAATCTAACCATGTCCAACAAAGTTCGATTGCGTCGTTCGGAGACCCTGATTCTTTGAGGCGTTCCAGGTGGCGTGAGTTGTGGAACAATTCCGTAGCTCTTAAGATGATTGCTAAATTCGTGACTCAAATATTCACCTCCACGATCAGATCGCAAGGCCTTTATTTTCTTGCCACGTTGATTCTCTACCTCACTCTGAAACTCCTTGAACTTTTCAAAAGTTTCAGAGTTATGCTTCATCAGTATGTATGAGTTCCAACAAGTCTGTCGCTCTCTCGAGAAAACCCGAAAAAGGCGACTTGGTCATCTTTCCAAGTAAACAAGCCTGACATGTCTCGTATGATTCAAAATCAAACGAAGTTAGAAGACCATCACCATGGAGCTTCTTTATGCGCTTTTCACTTATATGCCCCAAACGACAATGCCATAAATAGGTACGAATCAAATCATTAGGCCGAAGCCTTTTAGCACTAACATTGTAAATAGATGCATCATCAAGATTTAAAATATATAACCCATTCACAATGGGATCATCAGCCATAAACATAGCATTCTTAGAGATTACACAACCACTGTTTGCACTCGTGAATGGATAACCATCCCTCATCAAACATGAAGGTGTTAAAATGTTTCGACCCATACTTGGAATGTAATCATAATTATTCAACTCCATACTAAATCTTGGTGGAAGGTGAAGTTGCATGACGCCAACGAACAATGCATCAACCCTTGCTTTATTTCTGACGCGAAAATCCACTTCACCTTTCTGCACTTCTCTAGTCCTTATTAGCCCCTGCATCAAATTGCAAATATGTGCAACCGATCCGGTATCAAATACCCAAGAGTTAACATAAGAATCAGCGAGAAGAATGTCCATAACATTTACAACAAGCGTACCTGAGTGGGAAGTACTCTTACTTCCACTCTTCTTCAAAGAAGACTGGTACTTGCTGCAGTTTCTCTTCCAGTGGCCATGTTCATGACAAAAGAAACACTCGGTGTCATCTGCAGGTCCAGCCTTTTGCTTGGGTGCAGGCTTAGGTATCGTATCCTTAGCATTTCCCTTCTTCTTCTGCAAAGAAGTACCCTTTTCTTAAAGGTAGGCTTGTTCTGCACAACCATCACATGGCTATGCCCTGCACACTTCTTCATGTCACTTTCTGCTGTTTTTAGCATCCCACACAACTCATTAAGTCCCTTCTCCACCCCATGCATATGGTAGTTCTAAATGAACTGCCCATAGCTAGATGGAAGAGACGCCAAAATGAAATCAGTAGCCAACTCTTGGCCTAGTGGAAAACCAAGCTTTTCCAAAGTCTGACTGTAACCAACCATTTTGATCACATGAGGGCCTACACCTGCTCCCTCTACCATCTTGCATTCCACAAAGTACTTGGCAACATTGTACCTCTTAGTCCTCGCATGAGTCTGGAACATGTCCCTAAGCGCGACGATCATACCTACGCTTCCTGATCCTCAAACTTCTTTTGGAGTTCAGGTTCCATGCATGCAAGCATAAGACAGCTAACCTCAAGAGAATCATCACATGCTCTCTTCTAGGCATTCTTAAGGGCAGCAGTTGCATTGTCAGCAGGTTCATCGGGGATTGGGGTATCTAGAACAGTTTCCTTTTTATCAGATCTGAGAACAATTCTTAGGTTACGGACCCAGTCCGAATAGTTTGTTCCATTTAGTTTATCTTTGTCAGGAATCAAACGCAAATAAAACGGTGATGCAGTGTTCGGTGCCATTGATCTACAACAGAAAGCATGCAAAATACTAAGCCATGTAGCCATGAAAGAGTAAAACATATTAAACAATTTAATAGCATGTACTCCCACTTAAATCAACATCCCTCTATTGATACTAAGTGATTCAAGATCCACAATTAACAAGTCGACTAGTGAGCTTTAGCATCACTGCTATAAGACAAGGTAAATCGGTAAGCAACTCTTACTAATCATATCTGAAAGGATACTCATGTCGCCGAGAGGGGGGGTGAATAGGCGATTAAAACTTTTCCTAGAGTGGATCAACAAAGGCGGAATAAAACTAGTGTTTACTTTGTTAAGCACAACCTAGAACAACTAAGGTTCACCTATGTGCACCAACAACTTAGGCTAAGCAATACAAGCAACAAAGTGATAACAAGATATATATCACTTCAAGCACGAAGGCTATCACAATGTAAAGTGCATAAGTAAAGAGCTCGGGTATAGGGATAACCGAGGCGCGCGGGGACACCGATATTTTACCGAGTTCCTCCCAACATGGAGTACGTCTCGTTTGGAGAGGGGGTGGTATCAAACCACCAATGCCACAAAAGGCCTCCCTTATTCTCCGGTGAATCTCACCCCAATGGGATCGATCCACGCTTCCACTATCGGTGCACTTGTCGGTGGCAACCGGAACCTGTTAGAAGGTTGGGGCACTTCTCCACAACTTAATTGGAGGCTCCTGTCACATCCCAAGATCTTCCAAATCTTGTTATGTGAAAAATAAATGAATAAAATAAAACTTTGTTGATTTTCAGGGTGAGAAGGAAATTTTTGATTCCAATTGGAAACCTTCAAACCTATTTGATCAAAATAAATCCTAAAGGGATTTGAAAAGATAAACAATTAATAAAGAAAATATTAAATAAGTAGAATTACTATTTTTGGATCTTTAATAAAAAGATTTGGTTTTCAAATGAAAAGGTAGAAATATAAATAAGGATTATTTTATAGAGCCAAATTAAATCTTGGCCAAGCCTTTGAAATAAAATATTTCTATTTGACAAAAATAGCAAAGGTTTATAATGGGGATTTATTAATACCCAATTTTGTTAAAGTAAAGGCTTTTCCATTTTAGTAAAACACTAAAACTTATTAATTTATTTTAAATAAGTTTTCCAAGTATTTTATATTCTCAAATAAAACCTACTGAAGTGTTTTTGGTTTTATTTTAGATTTCAAATGGAGATTTTAATAAATCAAATCCTATTTGAATTAATAACTAAGGACTATTTTATTTAATTATTGGATAGATCCTAAAAGAATAAAAATTATTTTATTTGGGACATTGGATTCTGTTGTTAAACAGAATTAAAAACTACACAAACTTTGACAAAGGTTTGAATTCATGTGATTGTTTGAATTGTTTGATTGAATTTCAAAACAGAAAATCAAATGGAAAAAGGAAAAGCAACCAGAACAAAAAAAAGGGAAACAAACAACAACCCAACCATCTGGCCCAACCCAGCCCAGTAGCCAGCCCACCAGCTCGCCCTCAGCGAATCGTTTTCCACTCATTCTCGCACCCGCGCAGTCACAGACGAGTGGCTCCTCTTTCCCTCTCTCTCCCTCACTGACAGGCAGGCCCCACGCCAATGTGTCGTCGTCTTCAACCCGCGGCAATTCCTCCCTGCCGTTGCAGCCGAATAACTCCGGCGTTGATTCGCGTTGATAGCGGCTTTAACTCCCCCGGCGACCACGCGTGCATAAACGCCTCCCTCCCCTCTCTCTTTTCCCCCAGACAGCTCCTCCTCTCTGGCTCTAGGCTGCCCCAATTCGAGCACGGCCCTCACTGCTCCGGCGAGCTTCTCCAGCGAATTCCGGCCAGCACCCTCACCCCCGCAAGCTCTGCTTCACGCGAGAGTGATCCCCAGCCTCTGGCGCTTCTCCCTGTGCTTTCCGTTCAACCGCGCTCGCCCCAGAGCGTCGACAAGGACAAGCACAAACGCGCCGCCGCGTCTGCCACCTCTCCGGCGACCCCTCCCCGTAAGAACTGAACGCCCCTTTCTCTCCGCTTGTAATCCGCGTGTTCAGTATCTTCACGAGCACCTAACCGTGTCTTTCTTTTGCTCTGGCATGGCCTATAGCCTCGCCTCCTACAAGAACCAGACGGACCCGACAGTGAGCACAGCTCCGGTGAGCAATCCACTCCGTCCCTGAGCGCCCCTTGCCAAGCCGACCACGCGTTGAGCTTCACCTCGACCTCGCGAGCACGGTGAGCACCCCCGTTTCCTCCTTTGCTTCCTATAGCCGCTGCAACGCCACCACCTGACCGTGCGCCGCCGCCAGCCACCGTCGGCGCCGCTCGAATTTGGTCAGATCGTTTCGCACCGTTAGATCTTCATCTGGCGGCTTAGATAGATTCATTAAACGAAGAGGTACGGGTGCCTCTGTGCCACACGATCACACTTAGATCCAACGATCCAGATAGGCCGATCCGTGCGAACCGGTACCGGCCAGTAGAAACACGCCACGTGGACTGGTTTTGATTTGAAACAAAATTCTGAATCTGATTTATATGCAAACTTGTAACTTGCATAACTTTTGATCCACACGTCCAAAATTTGCAAATTTTATATCAATGGATTCAGAAAAACAAGCCCTAGCCAACCATGCACTTTTTTTAGTAAAAAGCTTCTGGTAAAATGTTTGTTTCTGCAGAAACTTGTGTATGCTTGTTTAGGATATAAAATTTATTCCAAAATGATTTTTGGATTGAAATCTTTGAAAAATGGTTTGTTGTGAACCTATTGACCCTAGGAACCAACTTATGGATTTAAAAATGTATTTTGTGAAGATTAGGATTGAATAATTGAATTAGCTCATTTCTAGTCAAATAAAAATATTGATTTTGTTATGGAAATGATTTTTTGAGAAAAACCTTTGGAAAATGTGTTGATTCAAACCTAATGACCCTAAACACCAAGTTTTGAGAATTAACAACTTATTTGGTGAACAATATAAAATTATTGCCTTACCAAAAGCATTTTCACCACATGAAATAATGATTGATTTAAAAATGGTTTATAGATAAAACCCTTTTGCAAATGACTTTGCCACTTTAGAAAATGACCACTTTGAACCTTACAAAGTATAGAGCCTAGTAGAAACCACCTTTGCAAATAAAACTATCTTTTGCATGCTTGCATGCATGACTTTGTTCCTATTATTTTATGTGTGATGAATTGTTTGAATATTGTTTGGAATGCTAGTTGAATCTATGTTTGCTTGATTGATTTGTAGTGAAGTTAGAAGAGTGTGATATTAGCAAGATCAAGAAGTGAACCAACATCCTCTACCAAAAAGGCAAGTGACACTATCATCCAAGTCCTACTATTTTCATTACACTTAGTGGATTTTGAAACATGCATGATAAGGACTACTATATTTTGCTATGCTAAATCCTATTAGGATACCCTTATACCTTCCTTAGTGAAAACAATGTAGTTGTAATATGCTTAGCCCTGCTATATATATATTGAGATGAGATACATGTTGAGATTATATGAAGTTGGGAAAAGACTTGTGTTTTATATAATAAAACAAGTACTCAATGAACCACCTGGGTGGACAAGGATACTCAAGTTTTGTACAAGGTGGCAACAAGAGGAACCATGTTTATATGGCAATCTCTTTTTGTTGTGCACTAGAAGAAAACCACCCAGGGACTTAGAGATTGAACATGTTTCTCGTACAGTGGCTTCCGTGTACAGCCACATGCTAAATGGGCACTGGCTTAGTCAACTACATGGTGGAAGACCCATGCATTGGCCTCTTCAGGTTACTAGAATGAGGGAACTTGGAACCTACATTGGTGCCTGAATACAAGCTAGCATTGTGTATTGGGAGGACCCTATGGAAAGACTTCGTCACAATCTCAATCTGCCAGTACTCCATCTTGGTGAGTACTTATCCAGCGGCCACTGGTGGCAACAAGATGAGTTTGTATCATGTGGGTAAAGTGTACAACTTCTGCAGAAGATAAAAATCTAAGTACTTAGCCGTGTCCCCGGTTATGGACAATACTGAGCAACTAAGGCCTGAAGCTATGGGAAATCTCGACATTCCAATTTCTAAAAGAAAAACTTGAAAGTGACAACAAGAGACTTGAAGCACTTGGTGGATTCCAAGGAGTTCAGAAAGATTTGACAAAAGATCAAAACCATTTTGAAAAGATAGGATAAAACTATATTGCTTTCTGCAAATGAGCCTAAACCCCACTTAGCCAAATATGCATGTATTGATAGGATCCACTTATATTCTACATAGTAGTGAAACTTGCCAATACAATTCAAATGTATTGACCCTTGTGGCTGTAACTTGTTATGTTGCAGGTTTGTTTGATAATAGTGAAGTTGATTGATTAGGATTACAAGTCTACAACCAACATGTTTGCCTGTGGCACTTCGAAGATGAAGGACCCCATGCTTATAGATATTCTGCTGCAATGTAATGTAGTAGCTAAATGAGCTATGTAAGATGTAATAAAATTATGTTATTCCTGATTATAAAGTTGTATTATGACCTTTGTTTCTTGATATTACATCTTAACTGTGGATGCTAGCTATTGATCCAGGGACTAGCATTGCAAACACAGGGATCTCTACCTTATTAAAGGTTGGGACCTCTACAGCTCCCAACAAACGCCACAAAAGGCCACAATGCCACCAAGGCCACAAACCGTCTAGGGTTCCAAGAACCCAAGAGGGACAGCCCAGTAAAACTGTTTTTATTTTTCATTTTAGAATCAAATAAAGCAAATATACAAACGATCATAACTTTTGATTGGAGACTCCGATTGACCCGATTCCAATTGCGTTGGATAGAAGACAACAAGGGCTTTCCAATAAAAAGTGGAAATATTGTTTATCACCAAGTGAGAATGTATCAAGTAATATAATGTGAGATACCTCACTTGGTGAGACACCGGAAAACCACCATAAATCAAAATCGCAACAAGATACATATGGGAGATCCGATTTTGATGAACAAGAGCTTGTTATGGAGATTACCACAAGCTCTATATCCTCACATGGATAAGACTAAATAACAACCAAATACGATGATGTAAGTATGCAAAGGTTTGAGCTCTCTCCGAACATAGTCATCAACCAATCAATGTGCTAGTCTAATATTCACGTGTGTCCTCACATGAACTCCGACTAGGGACAACTATTAGATATCCATACAAGTAAAGAGTTTCACAAACAATTCACATAATTGTCAATCAATACAAGTTGCCAGATATATGGATATTGAAGGAACATTACAATAACTCATGGATACATATGTAATATAATCATCTCTACGATTGCCTCTAGGGCTGATGCTACACTCAACAAGGAGGAAGAGTGCTTCGTTGGAAACCCCAAGAGCAAGGTATGAAGAGTACAACAGCAAGATTTCACTCAGTAGAAACCATGTATATCGAACCAGAAGGAGGAAGGAAACGTCACACAGGTGTTGGAAGCAACGTGGAGACCTGCACAACACAAACTCAAGACTCTGTCCCAACGAATCAGTGAGGTTGTCAAGCTCACCGCTTTGCTGTAACAAAGGATTAAACGTATGGTGTGGAAGGTAATGGTTTGCAGCAAGTAAACAAGTTACAATGGAAGATGTATGATTGGGAAAGATTGGACCGGGTTCCATAGTTCACTAGAGGTGCTCTCCTTAGATAAACAACATGGCATGAAGGGTAAACAAATTACAGCGAGGCAATTGACAGGAACTGAGCAAGGCATAACAATGCAATTACTAGCCAGAAAGATCCTATGAGGTTGATTGGGCAATACAACAATATACATAGACTGTAATCCAACTGCATCTATGACTAGAAGTCCACCTTCAGGTTATCATCCGACCCCCCCTCCAGTATTAAGTTGCAAGCAACATACAACTTCTTTAAGCAAAGTGTGTAAGGTAAACAGTCCACATGTTCCATGAACAAGAGACCGTTGTTTTCTCCCTAGTAGCAGCAGCACATCTAAAACCGAAGAGATTATTGTCACTTCCCTTGGAAACTAGAGGCATGAACCCACTATCGAGCATAAATACTCCCTCTTGGAGTCACTAGCAACTACTTGGCCAAGACAACCACTAGCAACGGAGAGCATGCAAGATCACAAATAACACAGACATGATAGAATCATAAAGATAGAACCATTAATCAAACCAATATAATAATCTCAATATCCATCGGATCCCCGCAAACACAACATGCATGATTACAAATAGATTAGATCTTGATCATGAACGGAGCTCACAAGATCTATACATGAAAGCACAAAGAAGGAGATACAACCATCTAGCTACTACATGGACCCATAGTCCAAGGTGGAACTACTCACGAATCATACTGGAGAGAAGGCCTCCGGGATAATCTCCCCTCCAACAGGGTGCCGGGAAGAGCTTTAGATCCCCCCCCCCCCGATCTAGGGACGATGGTGGCGGTGGCTACAGACGGTTTTGTGGATTTTTGATCGGGTACCAAGACTTTCTGTATCGGGGGCTTCTTATAGGCGAAGGGGGAAACCGAGGCGGCCGCCAGGGCGGGCAAACCCTACCCAAGCGCGGGGTAGGGCCCACCCGCGCCTAGGGTGGGTCTGCCCCCCCCCTCCCTGGCCGGCCTCCTCGTCTATCCTCTGGACTTCTTGTTCCCCACGAAAAGTTATTGACTTTGAAGTTTGTCCCGTCCAATTCCGAGAATATTTCTTTACTAACTTTTCTGAAACCAAAAACAGCAAAAAACATGCATCTGGCACTGTTGCAACTTGTTAATAGGTTAGTACCAGAAAACATGTAAAAAACACCTCCAAGTGTAGACAAGTAAAGCAAAGTAGATACTAAACAAGCATGGATCATCAAAAATTATAGATACGTTTCCAACGTATCATCATCCCCAAGCTTAACTTCTGCTCGTCCTCGAGTAGGTAAGTGATAAAAGAATAATTTTTGAGGTGACATGCACCCTCATAATAAAGATCCAACCATTTGCAAGCATTGAATGCTGGGATCAAAGTACTCTAAACATTAGCATGAAAGATGGAGTTCTAACAATAGGACATAGTAATTATGCATGCAACATGGCAAGCTACAAACAAAGATCATGAATAATATGCATTAAAAAACGTTTGTTTGTTTCACATGCAGAAAACATAGCATGGTGGCAATCAGCTTGTCCCTCATAGAGTAGCAATATAGATGCATAGGACACCTTCAAAGTTCACAAGGGTGACTAGAAACAAATAGCACAAGAACAAGTAATATCACAATATGCATCAATTAGTAAGCTTTGGAACATTGCACACAAAATGATAACTATGCTCTCTTAATGGTTCCTAAAGGTAGAAGGTGGAGACTTAATAATGGTGGAAGAAAGGCCTTTTTGTAAAGGAAGCAGGGATTACAAGTTTCAAAAAGAGCTTCCAAAAATTATGGCACTTATTAGCTTTCAACCCTCATTGCCCCTATCATAAGCATCTTGAAGTGGTTAAGGTTAAAGTGGCAAAGTTGGAGTATATGCTTGACAAAGTATAAGTTGGCAATCTCAAGTCCCTTGCCTATGAGGGCTACACCTCATGGATACTCAACTTAGGGCCTAGGCAAGTTCTTGTCATTGTAAGTATTTGCGTATCATTGAGAACCGCCAACGGGGTACCCCTTGCACATGGTACAGGAGCTTTCCCATAACCAAAATGACAAGGCAAGCAGACAATGAGCATCTCAGCAATCTTTTTATTTACCATATGCATAGCTTTTTATTGAGGATGCTTCATAGATAGCTCACTATGGTGATGCTGCAAGTTTCCACCATTATTAGGCATGGCTTAGGCTAGCGGTCCAGGCGTTTCTCTAACACAGAATACAAACTCCATGGACTTACAAGTTCCCACTTCATTTCACACCGGTAACATCCATATACAAAAGAGCATGATATCAACGGAGTACAAAAAGTACAAGTGCAATGTTGAAAACGTTCCCCGTGACAGCACGGTTCTGCTAATCCCAACTTATAAGTGCAAGCATATACAACAAAGTTGCCTCAATGGTTCAATTTTATTAGGGGCAAAGAATAAAATGTGCCATCAAGTTCGTGAGGGCTTTAATCACTAAGTTTTCACATAACAAAATAGTTTTCAATTGGAAGATAGATTAAAACAAGGATATACTTGGAATGGTGTAACTGAAGGGTTTCGCAGCATAGTAAATCAAAAAATTCTACGGATGCGAACAGGAAAGCCAAGATCTAATCTAGGAGATGCAATCAACGAGAGGGATAGATGAGATCTTCATACCCTTGAAGAAATCGCACAGCGGAACGTTCAACAAAACGTGGTTGATGTAGTCGTACTAGCCTTCTCCTCCTCGCGATCCGATCCAATCCAACGCCACAAGTGGCGACGCCTCTAAGACATGAACACGTACGGCACCGCGACGTCTCCTCCTTCCTCGGTCCAGCAAGTGTTGTGGAGAGATAGATTGGATCAACAACACAACGGCATGGTGCAAAGGTGGAGAGTTTCTGCGGCAGGGCTTCGCCTACGTGCAGTCGGGAGAGAGAGAGAGAGAGAGAGAGAGAGATCTGGAGGGCAGCAGGTAGGTGGCTAGGGTTCAAGGAGGGGGTGGGAGGAGGGTGCGCCCCTGCCCTCTTTATATAGAGGGCTTGCCGGCACCCTTGCCCCCTCCTCCAAGCCCTAGGGCGGCGGCCCCAAGGGTGGAGTGGGGGGCAAGTCTTCCCCCCCTTCTAGAAGGTCCCCCTAGGGTTTCCCTAGGGTTTTGGCCGGCTGGGCCTATGGGGCCTTGTGCCCCTGGCCCAATGCATCCAGGGCACTCCCTCGTAGGCCCACGCCCCCTTCCGACAAGTGGGGCCACGTTGGTCCCACTCCGGAAGCTTCTAGAACCTTCCGGTACAATACCGAACATTCCGAAACAATTCCGAAATCCAAAAACTGCTTTCCTTTATATGAATCTTATTCTACGGACCATTTCGGAACCTCTCGTGATGTCCTGGATCTCATCCGAGGCTCCGAACAAAAACTCATAAACCAATTATCCATTCTATCCTAGCGTCGAGGCACGTTAAGTGTATGACCCTACGGGTTCGAGAATATGCAGACATGATCTTCTATCAATAATCAACAACGGGATCTGGAAACCCATATTGACTCCCACATATTCATCGATGATCATATCGGATGAACCACGATGGCAGGATTCAATTAATCCCATATATATTCCCTTCGTCACGCGATATTTTACTTGCCCGAGATTTGATCGTTGGTATCGGCATACCTAGTTCAATCTCGTTCACAACAAGTACTTTACTCGTTCCGTAATCCGATATCACTTTGTGATTAACTCCTTAACCACGTGCTTGCAAGCGGTGTCATATCGATTACCGAGTGGGTCCGACGTATATCTCTCCGACTTGGGAGGGACAAATCCCATCTCGATACATACAACCCAACAAGTACTTTCCGATCAACTGAGAGACACCTTTATGATCACCCTCTCATAGGATGACGTTTGATGACCTCAACGCTTTCTTCCGATACCAGGGAGTTTCATTATCTCATGGTCTAAGGAATACGATATTTGACATAAGAAAAAGCTTCGCAAAGATGAACACGATGACACGATCTAATTGCTCTGCTTGATTTGGGTCTGTCCATCATATCATTCTCCCAATGATATGATCTCATTATTAATCGACAACTCATGTCTATGGTTAGGAAACCTTAACCATCATTAATCAATGATCTAGTCCATAGAGGTGTACTAGGGACACGGTGTTGTTCATAAACCACACAAGTATCAAAGTTTCCGCTTAATACAATTCTAGCATGGAATATAAACTTTATCATGAACAATAATTATAACAATAACACCTTTATTATTGCCTCTAGGGCATAATTCCAACAATCTCCCACTTGCACTAGAGTCAATAATCTAGTTTACATTTGGCAACAATCTAACACCCATGGAATTAAGGTGCTGATCATGTTTTGCTCGTGCAAGAGGTTTAGTCAACGGATCTGCGACATTCAGATCCGTATGTGAAGGGTTTCGCAGCATAGTAAATCAAAAAAATTCTACGGATGCGAACCGGAAAGCCAAGATCTAATCTAGGAGATGCAAACAACGAGGGGAAATAGATGAGATCTTCATACCCTTGAAGATTCGCACAGCGGAATGTTCGACAGAACGTGGGTGATGTAGTCGTACTCGCTTCTCCTCCTCGCGATCTGATCCGATCTAACACCGCAAGTGGCGATGCCTCTGAGAGATGCACACATGCGGCACCTCGACGTCTCCTCCTTCCTTGGTCCAGCAAGTGGGGTGGAGAGATGGATTGGATCTACAACGCGACGGCGCGGTGCAAGCGGTGGAGAGTTTCTGCGGCAGGGCTTCGCCTACGCGCAGTCGGGAGGGAGAGAGAGAGGAGGGGCAACAGGGCGGCTAGGGTTATAGAGGAGGTGTAGGGGAGGGGTGCGCCCCCAGCCCTCTTTATATAGAGGGGTGGGCGGCCAGCCCTAGCCCCTCCCCCAAGCCCTAGGCCGGCGGCCAAGGAGGGAGGAGTGGGGGCAAGTTTCCCCCTCCCTTCTAGAAGCTCCCCTAGGGTTTCCTAGGTGTTTGGCCGGCTGGGTCCTATGGGGCCTTGTGCCCCTGGCCCAATGCGGCCAGGGCACTCCCTCATAGGCCCATGCCCCCTCCCGGCAGGTGGGGCCACGCTGGTCCCCCTCTAGAAGGTTCTAGAAGCTTCCGGTACAATACCGATTAACCCGAAACAATTCCGAACTCCAAAAACTGCATTGCCTTATATGAATCTTATTCTCCGGACCATTCCGGAACCTCTTGTGACGTCCTGGATCTCATCCGAGACTTCGAACAAAAACTCATAAACCAATTATCCAATCTATCCTAGCGTCGAGACACGTTAAGTGTGTGACCCTTCGGGTTCGAGAATATGCAGACATGATCTTATATCAATAATCAACAGCGGGGTCTGGAAACCCATATTGACTCCAACACATTCATCGATGATCATATCAGATGAACCACGATGCCAGGATTCAATCAATACCATATATATATATATTCCCTTTGTCTCGCGATATTTTACTTGCCCGAGATTTGATCGTCGATACCGTCATACCTAGTTCAATCTCGTTCACAGCAAGTACTTTACTCGTTCCGTAATCCGATATCACTTTGTGATTAACTCCTTAACCACATGCTTGCAAGCGGTGTTGATATCGATTACCGAGTGGGCCCGAAGTATATCTCTCCGACTTGGGAGGGACAAATCCCATCTCGATACATACAACCCAACAAGTACTTTCCGATCACCTGAGAGACACCTTTATGATCACCCTCTCATAGGATGACGTTTGATGACCTCAAAGCTTTCTTCCGATACCAGGGAGTTGTATTATCTCATGGTCTAAGGAATACAATATTTGACATAAGAAAAGCTTCGCAAAGATGAACACGATGACACGATCTAATTTCTCCGCTTAGTTTGGGTCTCTCCATCATATCATTCTCCCAATGATATGATCTCATTATTAATCGACAACTCATGTCTATGGTTAGGAAACCTTAACCATCATTAATCAATGAGCTAGTCCATAGAGGCATACTAGGGACACGGTGTTGTTCACAAACCACACAAGTATTAAAGTTTCCGCTTAATACAATTCTAGCATGGAATATAAACTTTATCATGAACAAGAATTATAATAATAACATCTTTATTATTGCCTCTAGGGCATAATTCCAACAGTATCCCACTTGCAGTAGAGTCAATAATCTAGTTTACATCTGGCAACAATCTAACACCCATGGCACTAAGGTGCTAATCATGTTTTGCACGTGGAAGAGGTTTAGTCAATGGATCTGCGACATTCAGATCTGTATGTACTTTGCTAATCTTCAGATCTCCATCTGCTATATAATCTCGGATTATATGAAACTTGCGGTTGATATGCTTGGTCTTTGGATGATATCTTGGTTCCTTAGCAAGTGCTATGGCGCCAGTGTTGTCACACAATATCTGCAGTGGGTCCAAGGCACTTGGACCCACGCCAAGCTCAGTGATGAAGTTCCTGATCCAAACTCCTTCACTTGACGCTTCTGCAGCAGCCATGTATTCCGCTTCTACTGTAGATCCCGCGATCACGCTTTGCTTGCAGCTTCTCCAGCTCACAGCTCCTCCATTCAAAATATAAAGGTATCCTGTCTGAGATTTAGAATCATCCTTGTCGGTGTCGAAACTAGCGTCGACGTAACCATTTACGACGAGCTGTTCATCACCTCCATAGACTAAGAACATTTCTTTAGTCCTATTTAGGTACTTTAGGATGTTCTTCATGGTTGTCCAGTGTTCCACTCCTGGATCACTTTGGTATCTGCTCGTCAAACTAAGAGCATTGGACACATCCGGTCTAGTACACAGCATGGCATACATGATAGAACCTATGGCCGAGGCATAAGGCACTTTGCTCATAGCTTCTCTATCATTTACCGTAGCTGGACACTGAGCCTTGCTCAATATCTTACCTAACAACATAGGCACTGAACCTTTCTTTGCCTTACCCATTCTGAACCTTCTCAGAACTTTGTCTAGGTATGTACTCTGGCTTAAAGCTATCAGGCGTCTTTGTCTATCTCTATAGATTTTGATGCCCAATATATAAGCAGCTTCCCCTAGGTCTATCATTGAAAAACATTTGTTCAAATAACTCTTCACATCGTTAAGCATGTCAATGTCATTTCCAATAATCAATATGTCATCCACATATAGTACCAGAAATGTCACTGAGCTCCCACTCGCTTTCTTGTAGATACAAGCTTCGTAGCAATTTGGAACAAATCCAAAGCTCTTGATCACTTATATAAATGGACCATAAAAGATGTTACTCATAGCAGGTGCATGAACATAAAAGATGTTACTCATATAAATGGAACAACCATTATTCTCAGATTTAAATGAATAACCGTCTTGCAATAAACACGATCCAGATATGATGTTCATGCTCAACGCAGGCACATAATAACACTTATTGAGGTTTAAAACTAATCCCGAAGGTAAAACTAAGGAGAGCGTGCCGACGGCCATCACATCAACTCTTGATCCGTTGCCAACGCGCATCGTCACCTCATCCCTCGCTAGCCGCCGTCTATTCCGTAGCTCCTGTTTCGAGTTACAAATATTAGCAACTGAACCAGTATCAAATACCCAGGCACTACAACAAGGGCTAGTAAGGAAAACATCAATAACATGTATATCAAATATACCTTTGATGGTGCCAGCCTTCTTGTCCGCTAAGTACTTCGGACAGTTACGCTTCCAGTGACCCTTGTCCTTGCAATAGAAGCACTCAGTGACCGGATTAGGTCCAGACTTGAGCTTCTTCTCAGCAGGGGCAACGCGCTTGCCGCTGCCTTTCTTGAAGGACTTCTTTGCACCCTTACCTTTCTTAAAGCTGGGGGGCTTATTGACCATCAACACATGATTATCTTTCTTGATGTCCACCTCCGCAGCTTTCAGCTTAGCGAAGATCTCAGTGATCGTATCAGTGGAACCAATCTGATTATGAGTAACTACAAAACCTTTGTAGCTAGGAGGGAGTGATTGCAGAACTCTGTCAATCTTGAGCTCTTCTGGAATCTTGCAGTCCAGTTGCTCAAGGCGTTGAGTGTAGCCTGACATCTTAATGGCGTGCTCACTAACGGAACTCCCTTCCTCCATCTTGCAATTAAAGAACTTCTCAGAGATCTCATATCTCTCAGAACGGGCCTGAGTCTGAAACATGGTTTTCAGTTCCTCAAGAATCTCAAAGGGCCCGGCGAACTCCTCAAAACGATTTTGAAGGTCCGATTCCATAGCAAACAACATGGTGCTCTTAATCACACCATAATCATCCTTGTGCGACTGATAAACAACTTTTTCATCAGTCGGCGCATCTACAGCAGGGGCGTCACCTAGCGCTTTCTCAAGGACATAGTCCTTTTGTCCACCAACGAGAATGATTCTTAGATTGCAGAACCAATTGGTGAAGTTAGACCCATTGTTCTTAAGCTTTTCTTTCTCAGCAAAAACATTGAAGTTGAAGTTAGACTTAGCCATTTGATCTACGAAATTTGCAAGTACAATTTAGACTATGTTCATGATAACTAGTTCAACTTAATTAAATTACTAGATGAACTCCCACTAAATTCAACATCCCTCAAGTTGTTTAGTGAACATGATCCAAATTCACCACACCTAATCCGATCTTCACGAGAAGAGATGTGGTTTCAATGGTGGGCAACAAAGTGTCAATCATATCATTCATATGACTCATGCTTAACCTTTCGGTTCGTGTGTTCCAAGGCCATGTCTGTACATGCTAGACTCGTCAAGTCAAACCCAAGTATTTACGCGTGTGCAAAAACTGGATTGCACCCGTTGTATGTGAACGTAGAGTCTATAGCATCCGATCATCACGTGATGCTTGGACACGACGAACTTTCGCAACGGTGCATACTTGGGGAGAACACAGTTTTTATCTTGATCTTTAAGTGAGGAATCATCTTATAATGCTACCGTCGCGATCTAAGCATAATAAGATAAAGAAAAGGATAAACATCACATGCATATAATTTTATGTGACATGGTATAGCCAATCTCCGCGCAATGATCTCCATCTTGTGCGTGCCAGCATGATCTCCATCACTCCACCATGATTGCCTCCACCACGAATAGCAACTACAACTATTGCTAACTACTTAGCGATAAAGTAAAGCTATTACATGGCGTATAAGAAGTTGACACATATGTCATACACAATTATAAAGACAACCATATGGCTCTTGCCGGTTGTGTACTCATCGACATGCAAGTGGTGAAATATTAAAAAACATGATCATTTCATACAACATACACATCATATCTTGGGCCATACCATATCACAGAAACACACCCTGCAAAAACAAGTTAGACGCCTCTACTTTGTTGTTGCATGTTTTACGTGGCTTATGGGAGTAACAAGCTAAGAACGATTCTTACCTACGGAAAGCCACAACGGTGATATTATGGTTGCCAACATCCGGTGTAAATCCCATGACAACTATAGTGAGAGAAACTGGCATCCACCAGCCGCATGTGTGGAACAAGCCACACGTCAAGTGCGGAGCCGGTCTCGCGAACGAGGTCGCGCAAAGTTGGCCTGGACCGCTTCGATCTCACTATCCCGCGTCATAAGAAGTACACAACAAGAGGCTTGCAACAGAAAACATCAACGCCCGCAACAAGGATGTTGCGTTCTACTCGTGAAACACATCTACGCATAGATCTAGCTCTGATACCACTGAAGGGTTCCGCAGCATAGTAAAGCAAAAAAATTCTACGGATGCGAACGGGAAAACCAAGATCTAATCTAGGAGATGCAATCAACGAGAGGGATAGATGAGATCTTCATACCCTTGAAGAAATCGCACAGCGGAACGTTCAATAGAACGTGGTTGATGTAGTCGTACTAGCCTTCTCCTCCTCGCGATCCGATCTGATCCAACGCCGCAAGTGGCGAATCCTCCGAGAGATGCACACATACGACACCACGACGTCTCCTCCTTCCTCGGTCCAGCAAGTGGGGTGGAGAGATAGATTGGATCTACAGCACGACGGCGTGGTGCAAAGGTGGAGAGTTTCTGCGGCAGGGCTTCGCCTACGCGCAGTCGGGAGAGAGAGAGATCTGGAGGGCAGCAGGTAGGCGGCTAGGGTTCAAGGAGGGGGTGGGAGGAGGGTGTGCCCCTACCCTCTTTATATAGAGGGCTGGCCGGCACCCTTTCCCCCTCCTCCAAGCCCTAGGGCGGCGGCCCCAAGGGTGGAGTGGGGGGCAAGTCTTCCCCCCTTCTAGAAGGTCCCCCTAGGGTTTCCCTAGGATTTTGGCCGGCTGGGCCTATGGGGCCTTGTGCCCCTGGCCCAATGCGGCCAGGGCACTCCCTTGTAGGCCCACGCCCCCTTCCGGCAAGTGGGGCAACGTTGGTCCCACTCCGGAAGCTTCTAGAACCTTCTGGTACAATACCAAACATTCCGAAACAATTCAGAAATCTAAAAACTACTTTCTTTTATATGAATCTTATTCTCCGGACCATTACGGAACCTCTCGTGATGTCCTGGATCTCATCCGAGACTCTGAACAAAAACTCATAAACCAATTATCCATTCTATCCTAGCGTCGAGGCACGTTAAGTGTGTGACCCTACGGGTTCGAGAATATGTAGACATGATCTTCTATCAATAATCAACAGCGGGATTTGGAAACCCATATTGACTCCCACATATTCATCGATGATCATATCGGATGAACCACGATGCCAGGATTCAATTAATCCCATATATATATTCCCTTCGTCACGCGATATTTTACTTGCCCGAGATTTGATCGTTGGTATCGGCATACCTAGTTCAATCTCGTTCACATCAGGTACTTTACTCATTCTGTAATCCGATATCACTTTGTGATTAACTCCTTAACCACGTGCTTGCAAGCGGTGTTGTATCGATTATCGAGTGGGCCCGAAGTATATCTCTCCGACTTGGGAGGGACAAATCCCATCTCGATACATACAACCCAATAAGTACTTTCCGATCACCTGAGAGACACCTTTATGATCACCCTCTCATAGGATGACGTTTGATGACCTCAAAGCATTCTTCCGATACCAGGGATTTGCATTATCTCATGGTCTACGGAATACAATATTTGACATAAGAAAAAGCTTCGCAAAGATGAATACGACGACACGATCTAATTGCTCTGCTTGATTTGGGTCTGTCCATCATATCATTCTCCCAATGATATGATCTCATTATTAATCGGCAACTCATGTCTATGGTTATGAAACCTTAACCATCATTAATCAATGAGCTAGTCCATAGAGGCGTACTAGGGACACGGTGTTGTTCATAAACCACACAAGTATCAAAGTTTCCGCTTAATACAATTCTAGCATGGAATATAAACTTTATCATGAACAAGAATTATAACAATAACACCTTTATTATTGCCTCTAGGGCATAATTCCAACAGTAACACACCATGCATAGGAGTTTATAGTGGACACTTTGGAATAACTTGGTTTCTTGGGAGTTGTAAGCATGAGTAGAACTTACTCGTACAAGGGGAGGCTAGCAAAAGACTGGGAGCAACCAACTAAGAGAGCAATAATGGCCATAATTATGCAATGCAACAAAGCAAACTAATCAAAGCAAAGAGTGGTAATACAAGTCAAGGAATAAATGATCATAGAGGCTAATGGTGACTTGTCATTTTCATAACATGGTGTGAGCATGTGCCAAGTCAACCCAAGCAAAACATCAAAGGAGAATACCACAATACTATGCTTTTGCATGCTAAAACAATGCATAATTTCTTCAAGGCACACTAACCAATCCCAATTGTTTGGAACAATACATGCTACAACAATAATCACTAAGCATAATGCTAAAACAACACCTAGCATGTCATGCTAAAGTCTAAGTCACAGTCAATGCAAGCTCCTCTTGCACTTCAAGGAAGAACTTACTACTCCTTTCCAAACACCAAGCAAAATTATTTGCAAAACAACACAGCGATAATGGGGGTACAAACTACTAAAGCAAACTAAAAAAACTAAGCAAATCACGCTCCAAGAACAACACAACTGTACATGAAACAATAAAAGTGAAGTGTCTAGACAGACCTGAGCTTTTTATTGATGAAGACGGGATGCCTTGAGCATCCCCAAGATTTGACGCTTGTACCTCTTGGATATTCCTTGGGGTGACACCATGGTGGCATCCCCAACCTTGAGCTTTTGTCCATTCTTCATCTCATTGCATCATTCTGTCTCTACACCTGAAATTTTTCCTTCATACAAAACTTCACACAATCTTCATTAGCAACATTAGCTTATTCAAAAGATATTAGACCGCTGGCAAAGCTTTGGAATAGTAAGGCTTTTCACTAAAAACACTAGCTACCTAAGTAACTCCTTCAAATAAACTCAATTTACCTGAAGAGAGCTTAAAGAGGAATCAATAAGAAGCAAATGCAAATAATGGCAGAAATCTGTCAAAACAGACCAGCAGGTAGAAATGAATTTTTTCGAACATCTTATGTTACTCAAATAAAACATTGTTGAACTAAAATAAGTTAGCCAACATACTTGGGGATTTATTCATAAATTTTGAGCTCAATCCGGGTTACAGAGCCTCCTCACGAATTTTTTTGGTGGAGGACAGAAATCTGTTTCGGGACAGCAACTCTCCAAATCTTACTTCCCTCTCATTAGAGGTTATTCTTGGCACAAAAAGCAAACAAAAAGGATAAGGAGAGGTTATTACAATATTAATAACTTCCAAGACTCAAGGAAACTCTTGGGTTATCTTCCAACAAGTACTTTTCTTTAACGCCTTTAAGTTAGGCACAAGAAGCAAGAAGAATCAAGTATTTTCAAATGAAGAAGCATTAACATTCATACTTGCAAAATCTTCAACTATGTAAGGTATCTCATCCAAATGGGTTTTCGAGGATCCTTTCTCATCTCTCTTTGGTCTACTACCTTCATCAAAAAGATTTTCAGGGGCAATCCAATCGAAGTTATTTTCAAAGGCTTCATGCATTCCAACAAGCTTATAGGGTATGGGTATATTGAATTCCTCTCTAGGCTTAGTTTTATCAGAAATACCCACAACATCTACACTTGAACCTAGCATATTGAAACGTTCAAAAACCTTTTTGGACTCCCTAGCAACATCATGGAATTCTTTTGATAAAGTTTCAAGGATGAATTCCCTTTTTTCAACATTCTTCTCTTCTTTTAGTTTTAGGAATAAGAATTGCATGAAGGGGTTAATGCTAACAAACCTAGCCTCCAACATATGGACTAAAGAAGCTGAAGCAATTTCATAATTAGGAGAAAGATGTGCTATAGATTTATCCTCAATATTCTCATCCTTGCTAACATAGTTAAAGAATTCTTCAATATTGTCTTTCCCGATTATGGAGCCACTACCTATTGCAAGGTCTTTCTGGGTGAACTTGGGGAGCAACATGGTGAGCTAGAACAGGGTGGCAACTAGAGCAGGATCTAATTTTTTTGTGTTTTTGAATAAATAAAGCAAACCAAGCTAAACTATTTTTTTTTTGGTTTTTTGAAAAGAGGCAAACAAAACCAAGCAAAAGAAACAAAGTAAAGAGAAAGGAAGTGAAGGACTCCCCTAGTGAAGATGTCCTTAGCTTCCCCGGCAACGGTGCCAGAAATTACTTGATGCTACACTCAACAGGGAGGAAGAGTGCTTCGTTGGAAACCCCAACATCAAGGTATGAAGAGTACAACAACAAGATTTCCCTCAGTAGAAACCAAGGTTATCGAACCAAAAGAAGGAAGGAAACGTCACACAGGTGTTGGAAGCAACATGGAGACCTTCACAACACAAACTCAAGACTCTGTCCCAACGAATCAGTGAGGTTGTCAAGCTCACCTGATGGAGGGGTTAACCTCTTGGGTGGCCCGATCTTCACGGATCTCGTGGTCAAATCGATGGGAAAGCGAGGGGAAAGGGAGAAGGTAGCGGAAGCGAACACACACCTCGCGAAGAACACGATGAACACACGTAAAACTCACACGATACAAGACCGATTGCTCCCGAACGGCGGCCACCGGTCCGATAGAATCCTCGCAAGGAAAGATCGGTCAACGTGCTCCCTCAAATCCACATCGGAGAGGGAAGAACACCTTGGGGAGGGTCTTGACAACTTGGAGACGATACATGAACTCCAAGGCCTTGTTCAACGATGGATGCGTGATGCAAAGTCCAATCGAGGTTGGTGACGATAGTCGGTCCCCTTGGTAAAGGGGATGATGGGGGAATACCAATCGGGGTATACCCACGAAGCGGATTCGCCAGCTGGATCGAGACGACTGAAGCCAAGCCCAGAGCGGGTCGACTCGCCCAATACGGCGACTGGCGCACGCTGGACCCGGACAAGCGGCGCCGACTGGAGGCCCAAGACGACGACTCCAATACAAAGCCCATTAGTGCACTTGTAAACCCTAGGTGGCTGCATATATAAATCCACCAGGGGCACCCCCACGGGGCATCCTCTCTCATATTAGATTAGATCTAGTATCTTCCACCGCCTCCGGCGACTCCATTGTAAACCAATCTATGATCATATACTGGATTGATAGCAGGACGTAGTGATCCTCCACCGAGGGGACGTGAACCTGGGTACATCGTGTGCCAATCTTGCTCCCGGATTCTCCTATGTCGCCTTGCTCCCTCTACGTAAGCTACCCCAGTAGCATCTGCCGTGTAATACCACGACAGTTGGCGCCCACCGTGGGGCAAGCGACGCTTGGAGGGTGATAATCCGGGCAGGATCCTCAAATTCGTCATCAACCTATGCGTGTGATCAAGAAAAAGCTTGTGGCGGCTGGGATTTTCCAATCCGATCTCGTTTTCTTTCATTAATTATTCTTTTTAGTAATTGATTTATTTAGATCTGACGTTTTTCTACACGTTCGCTGGTACACATCGTTTGAAGAGTTACTCTACGATCGCATTACTCGTGGCGGTGGTAGCCCGCGTCCGGTCGCCGTGGAGCCCCCGGCCGGCTGCCTCGACCACAACCTTAAATTCAGGGACTTCTATGTAGTAAATTGATCTCCAATACTGTACATGGCCGCAGCCTTTCCGGCAACAACGACAACAGCAAATCACGACTCAGATCCCGTGCAGCCATGACCTATGGGTTTCCTCTATTCAACTCTTATTTCTCTCGCGTATCTATTATTATGTCAAATCAATTGTTTATTTAGTTCTGACCTTTGGCATGTAGTACATGCGATCAAATCCTACAACTACACGATGCAGCCACAAATCGGCCCTTCACTTCAGCATTGGATTGATTTGATTTCTAAAGAAACTCTCTTGTTGATTATTCTGTCTGCTCATTATTTTACTTGAGTCTAATCCATTATGTATTATTTCACTTGGATCAATCTAGGACATCCTAATCAGTGAAAACCCAATACGGAAGAGGTGGAGATCAGCCACGTGAGCCACGCGTTTGGCACTATGCAGAAGGAGTTTGCATGCGATCACGCGATCAGCTACCGATGCATTCAACGATTATCCTTAAATCTCACAATGACAATATCTTTTACTAATCGTGTTGTCAATTGATTATCTTATATGAATTTAACCCGTACGTATATATTTGTTGTACGCATGAACAGTTTGCTCGCCGCCGCGTCCACTTCTTCAGGCTAAACGCCGTACGCGGGGACCCACGACTCGCTTCCCTCGTACACTCTCCACATCCGGCGACTCGTCCGTCGCGGACCCGCTTATCATGGCCTCGTCCATCGCCGACTCTCCAATCTACCGGCTCGTCGACTCGCCATGCTCCGGAACTTGCTTAAACGCGGACACGCATAAACGCGAACTCGCTACGCTCAGAGACTCGCCGGTCGCGGGATCGCCATCACGACCTCGCCCTCGCGACCTCCGTCCGCCGCGTTGACCCCGTGTCCGCCGCTTCGACATCGCCATAGCGCGACCTCTGTCCGCCGCGTCGACCCCGTGTCCGCCGCGTCGACATCGCCATAGCGCGACCTCCGTCCGCCGCGTCGACCCCGTGTCCGCCGCGTCGACATCGCCATAGCGCGACCTCCGTCCGCCGCGTCGACCCCGTGTCCGCCGCGTCGACATCGCCATAGCGTGACCTCCGTCCGCCGCGTCGACCCCGTGTCCGCCGCGTCGACATCGCCATAGCGCGACCTCCGTCCGCCGCGTCGACCCCGTGTCCGCTACGTCGACTCCTTCCGGCTACGTCGAGTGCGTACGCCGCGCTTACTAAGGGACCTTCTTCGTCCGAGTCGCCAGAGAGGGTCGCATGCCACGCTGCATGGACTCGCCACTGGGTGTCTCTTCCCCCCGGGAAAAATCTATTCTCCTTTGTCAACATTTGAAAGAGCGACTCACAATGGCCAAGTAGTGCGAACGAGGACTCTCAAACCGAGCCTCGGATCGTCCACGAAAAACGCTAACCGAGAGCCATCATTGGAGTCGCCTTGCTCGACTGGCCTTCCGGGCCAAGACAAATGGTAGTGCTACACAAACAGCACCATGTCCTCCTCAACCTTAGACAGTGCGACTCGCACGGCTAAGTACTGCGGACGAGGACTCGCAAACCGAGCCTCGGATCGTCTAGGAAGAACGCCAAGTTGAGAGCCATCTTTGGAGTCTCCATGCGATTGGCCCCCCGGGCCAAGACGAGAGACTCGCTAACAAAACAGCGCAATCAACATCATCGCGGACTCGCAATCATCGCGGACTCGCCACACTCGGGGACTCTCCCCTCGCGGACTCGCAATCATCGCGGACTCGCCGTGCTCGGGGACTCTCCCCTCGCGGACTCGCCACGCTCGGGGACTCTCCCCTCGCGGACTCGCAATCATCGCGGACTCGCCGTGTTCGGGGACTCTCCCCTCGCGGACTCGCAATCATCGCGGACTCCCCACGCTCGGGGGCTCTCCCCTCGCGGACTCGCCACACTCGGGGACTCTCCCCTCGCGGACTCGCAATCATCGCGAACTCAACACGCTCGGGGACTCGTCGCCCGCCGGTCGCTCGACCTCGCCACTCGCCGCGCTCGAGGACTCGTCGCCCGCCGGTCGCTCGACCTCGCCACTCTCCGCGCTCGAGGACTAGGCGCTCGCCGGTCGCTCGACCTCGCCACTCGCCGCGCTCGGGGACTCGTCGCCCGCTGGTCGCTCGACCTCGCCACTCGTCGTGCTCGGCGGCAACCACTACTATTTTGAGAATATATATCTCTAAAGAGCCTCAAGTCGCATCTACAAGCCAACTCGAGCCTCGGGGACTACTCCTAGGCATGTTGCGTGTACGCGTGGTTCCGCGACCGTGGCTCGCCCTCGTCGACTTTCCACCACGGACTTGCCCTCGCGTACTCAACACGCTCGGGGACTCGCCACCGCGGACTCGCCCTCGCGTACTCTCCACGCTCGGGAACTCGCCAGCACGGACTCGCCCTTGCGTACTTAACACGCTCGGGAACTCGCCACCGCGGACTCGCCCTCGTGTACTCAACACGCTTGGGAACTCTCCACCGCGGATTCGCCCTCGCATACTCAACACGCTCGAGGACTCGCCCTCGCGTACTCAACACGCTCGGGAACTCTCCACCGCGGATTCGCCCTTGCGTACTCAACGCGCTCGG
This sequence comes from Avena atlantica, assembly GCA_910589765.1. NCBI lineage: Eukaryota > Viridiplantae > Streptophyta > Magnoliopsida > Poales > Poaceae > Avena > Avena atlantica. The sequence goes on from OU342733.1 coordinate 20,202,177, forward strand.
GGACTCGCCACCATGGACTCGCCCTCGCGTGCTCAACACGCTCGGGGCCTCGGCGTGCTACAGACAGCGCCACTCGCCACGCTCGGGGACTCGGAACGCTCCATGTTCTGGGACTCGCTGTAACTAGCGGCTTCATCGACACCCTGCGTCTTTCACCAACTGGCCATCACCGACTGGCTCACGCTTCACGGTTCTTTCCTCTGTTCAGGAGCTCGTCGCCGATTCGCCATGACCCATCGTCAAGACTCTCCGCGCCATGCCTCAAGCCCACGTCGAATCAACAACGCGCTCGGGGACTACTGATGGGGGAATACCAATCGGGGTATACCCACGAAGCGGATTCGCCAGCTGGATCGAGACGACTGAAGCCAAGCCCAGAGCGGGTCGACTCGCCCAATACGGCGACTGGCGCACGCTGGACCCGGACAAGCGGCGCCGACTGGAGGCCCAAGACGACGACTCCAATACAAAGCCCATTAGTGCACTTGTAAACCCTAGGTGGCTGCATATATAAATCCACCAGGGGCACCCCCACGGGGCATCCTCTCTCATATTAGATTAGATCTAGTATCTTCCACCGCCTCCGGCGACTCCATTGTAAACCAATCTATGATCATATACTGGATTGATAGCAGGACGTAGTGATCCTCCACCGAGGGGACGTGAACCTGGGTACATCGTGTGCCAATCTTGCTCCCGGATTCTCCTATGTCGCCTTGCTCCCTCTACGTAAGCTACCCCAGTAGCATCTGCCGTGTAATACTTGAGATTCCACAATGGGGGTTGTCTTTAGTCTATCATCTATGCCTAAGGGATACATGAGGGGTGGGGGCTCTATTTATAGGCCAGCCACATAAACAGGGGTAGTTTAGGGATAAAACTAGGGTTTGGACGAGCTAGAGGGGTACATGGGCCAAAGGCCCAACAAGTGCGCGCAGGCACACATGACCGGTAGTACCGGACTTGGGACCGGTAGTACCGGTCAACACCGGTAGTACCACTCTGGGACCGGTAGTACCGCTTGCTGTCCTGGAGCGTCAGTTGGAGTCGTCTGTAGGGAGCGGTATCAGGGGACGGTAGTACCGCTGACTGGTAGTACCGGGTCCGGATCCGGTAGTACCGCTTGCAGTCCTGGGGCTTCTGTTGGCGTCGTCTGTAGGGAGCGGTAGTAGGGGCGGTAGTACCGCTGGCCGGTAGTACCGGTCGCCAGATCCGGTAGTACCGCTGGTGACAGAGAGCATTTGGCGATCTGTCTTCTTCCGCCTCCTCTTCCAAGCCTCCGTCTTGTCGGGCTTGATGCTCCGGGCTTCCTCCCTTGCCTCTGTACTTGTCAATGTGAACCTATCATGCATATGTGACGGAGTATGAAGTAGCATACCATTCAATAGGGTAGGAAGGGGGCTCGCATAGAGGAACAGATTCACCTTTGGAGTCCATGACGACTTGGCGTAAGTTGGAGACCAAGATGTGGTAACGACCGTAGGTCGGGCTACATCAGCTCCCCCCCTTCAAAAAGAGTCGTCCTCGACTCTACATGCTCATCACCAAGTAGAAGCGGTCGAGAGACCTTCTTGATCCTGGGGTTCACCATATAGTCGTCCTCGAGAATATTGACTTGACAACACTTCAATGTTCCTTCACCTTCCATGAAGCCTACAAAGCTCACAACAAAAGCGAAGCAACACTCAAAGCGTAGCCAATTCATGAAGATTATAGCATGAGTCCTCAAGTAGAAGGAAGTCACCTTATCTTGTAGATATAGCTCGATGAAGGGTAGCCATAGGTAACTCTCTTCGGTTCTTCTTGTCAACATATAGTCCATAGATCTGTCTTCTTCCGCCTCCTCTTCCAAGCCTCCGTCTTGTCGGGCTTGATGCTCCGGGCTTCCTCCCTTGCCTCCGTACTTGTCAATGTGAACCTATCATGCATATGTGACGGAGTATGAAGTAGCATACCATTCAATAGGGTAGGAAGGGGGCTCGCATAGAGGAACGGATTCACCTTTTGGAGTCCATGACGACTTGGCGTAAGTTGGAGACCAAGATGTGGTAACGACCGTAGGTCGGGCTACATCATCACCGCTTTGCTGTAACAAAGGATTAAACGTATGGTGTGGAAGGTAATGGTTTGCATCAAGTAAACAAGTAACAATAGAAGATGTATGATTGGGAAATATTGGACCGTGGTCCATAGTTCAATAGAGGTGCTCTCCTTAGATAAACGACATGGCATGAAGGGTAAACAAATTACAGCGAGGCAATTGACAGGAACTGAGCAAGGCATAACAATGTGATTACTAGCCAGAAAGATCCTATGAGGTTGATTGGGCAATACAACAATATACATAGACCGTAATCCAACTGCATCTATGACTAGAAGTCCACCTTCAGGTTATCATCCGAACCCCCTCCAGTATTAAGTTGCAAGCAACAGACAACTGCTTTAAGCAAAGTATGTAAGGTAAACAGTCGACATGTTCCATGAACAAGACACCGTTGTTTTATCCCTAGTAGCAGCAGCACATCTACAACCGAAGAGATTATTGTCACTTCCCTTGGAAACTAGAGGCATGAACCCACTATCGAGCATAAATACTCCCTCTTGGAGTCACTAGCAACTACTTGCCCAAGATAACCACTAGCAACGGAGAGCATGCAAGATCACAAACAACATAGACATGATAGAATCATAAATATAGAACCATTAATCAAACCAACATAATAATCTCAATATCCATCGGATCCCTGCAAACACAACATGCATGATTACAAATAGATTAGATCTTGGTCATGAACGGAGCTCACAAGATCTATACATGAAAGCACAAAGGAGGAGATATATCCATCTAGCTACTACATGGACCCATAGTACAAGGTGGAACTACTCACGAATCATACCGGAGAGAAGGCCTCCGGAATGATCTCCCCTCCGGCAGGGTGCCAGGAAGAGCTTCAGACCCCCCCTCCCCGATTTAGGGATGATGGTGGCGACGGCTACAAACGGTTTCGTGGATTTCTGATTGGGTACCGAGAGTTTCTATATCGGGGGCTTCTTATAGGCGAAGGGGGAGACCGAGGCGGCCGCCAGAGCGGGAAAACCCTACCCAGCGCGGGGTAGGGCCCACCCGCGCCTAGGGTGGGTCTGGCCCCCCTGGCCGGCCTCCTCGTCTCTCCTCTGGACTTCTTGTTCCCCACGGAAAGTTATTGACTTTGAGTTTGTCCCGTCCAATTCCGAGAATATTTCTTTACTAACTTTTCTACTAAGGTTTCATCTACTAGGATTTCCAATAGCATGGTTTATACTTCGCAAAATTCCATGCAAGTTTTACTTAGAAAAATCACTAATGCATACTGAAAGTAATGGGACAAAAGTATGAAGCATCACTTGCCTTTTTGGTAGAGGGTATAAGTTCACTCCTTGTCCTTGCAACAATCACACTCTTCAAGTCACTACAATTCAATCAAGCAAGGCACAATCTCAATCTACCAATCAAGCAAAACATCACATAAAATGATAAAGTCAAAGTAATGCAGGCAAGCATGCCAAGCTTTGTTTTATTTGAAAATGTGGTTCCTAATGGGCCATATACATTTGAAAACACCTAATGGTCATTTTGTAAAGTGGCAAAATCATTTGCAAAAGATTTCACTTCATAAACCATTTTCAAAACAAGGTATCATTTTATGTGGTGTAGAAATGTTTTTACTAAGGCATTAATCTATAGGGTTCACAAAATAAATTTTCAAATCATAAAACTTGGTGTTTGGGGTCAGAGAGTTTAAGCAAAACACTTCCCAAAGGTTTTCTTCCAAAACCATTTTTAATAAATAAACCATATTTTTATTTGACTAGAATTGGTTTTAAATCCAAGATTCATTCTTTTGTTTCACCAAATACATTTTTGAATCCACAAAGTGTTTCCTATGGTCAGTAGGTTCAAATCAATCCAATTGCCAAAGATTTTATACCCAAAATCATTTTAGAACAATTTTATAATCTAAACAAGCATACAAATGATTCTGCAAAAACAAACATTTTACCAGAAGCTTTTTACTAAACAAATTGCATGGTTGGCTAGGGCTTGTTCCACTGATTCCATTGATATAAAGTTTGCAAATTTTGGACGTGTGGAACTAAAGTTATGCAATTTACAAAATTGGAAATCTAATAGATTCAAATCTGTTTTAAATCGAAGCCTGAGCCACGTGGCTGTTTCTGATTTGTCCATACCGTTTCGGTTGGATCGATCTCTCTGGTGCGTTGGATTTTAAACGGATCGTGCGGCACAGAGCTATTTGTACCCTTTCGATCAGTGGATCTATCGTGGCGCTTGGATCTACATCCTACGGTGCACAGCACGTTAGCCATCGAGTGGCGGCGCTGGCGGCGGCAGGTGGCGGCGTGCGCTCATACGATGATGGTGCCGGCGATACAGGAAGCTAGAGGAACAGAGGGGTAGCTCACCAAAATCGCTGAAGCTTGCTGATGCTCAACGTGGTTGTCGCAGGGCAGGGGGTGCACGGATGGGTCGGTAATCTCTCGCCGGAGTTGCTCCTGGCGACGGGTGTGCTCAGGCGTCGCTGAGGATGTTGCTACAGAGCACGGTAGAGGGAACAGAGGTTGCGGTTAGTTTCGTACGCGAGTCACTGACAAGCGAGCATCAACGAGAGGAAAGGGGGTGGTCAGATTCTACCTGGAGGTCTCGTCGGAGTAGCAAACAGATGGTGGCGACGCTTGGAGTCGTCGCTGTCGAGGCTCAGAGGCGCGCGCGAGCGAGCTGGTGCTACGGGGAGGTGCTCCTAGGTCTGGGGAACTTGCCCGTATGCTCGGGAAGGTAAGGGGTGGCAGGGTCCGGCCGGAATCGATGCCGGAGCTCGTCGGAGTCAGCAGTGTTCGGAGAGGAATTAGGGCGGCCTGGGGGCGTGCTAAGGTGGGTCGACTGAGGGAAATGGGGAGGGGGCGTGGGCGTTTAAGTGTGCGTGATCACAGCGAGTAATGGCTAAGGCGTTAAGGCGAATTTAAGCCGTGGAATCATAGCCAGAAACGGCGTCGAGGGGAGGAAGAACAGGTCGTGGGGTGGGGAAGATGACCGCGTGGCCGTGGGGTCCTCTGGCAGCGAGAGAGAAGGAAAGGGAACGGGGTCCACCAGTCAGCGTCTTCGCGGGTCTGTAAGCAGGTGCGGAACGTTTTCTTCGGGAGAGAGAGGAGCTGGGCTGCTGGCTTAGTGGGCCAGGTTGGTCCGTCCTTGCTCAATTTTTTTTCTGTTCTGAAACTTTTTCTTTTTTCCAATTCAATTTCTGTTTTGAAATTCAAACAACAATTCAAACACACCAAATCAAATAAACTTCCACTAAACTTTATATTGAGTTTAGCTCTGTTTAACAACACAAATCATAGTCCAAAACAAAATAATTTTATTATTTTTAGGACCCATTAATAATTAAATAAATGGACCTTAGTTATTAAATCAAATAGAATTTGCTTAAATAACATCTTTATCTTTTTGAAATCTAAAAATAGTACCAAACCATTCAGTAGGTTTTATTTGAAAATAATAAACACTTGGAAAACTTATTTAAAATAATTTAATAAGTTTTAATGTTTATTTAAAATGGGAAAAGCCTTTACTTTAATAAATTTGGTTTATTAATAAACACTCATTGTTTTATTTAAATAAACCTTTACTCTTTTAATCAAAACAAAATATTTTATTTCAAAAGCTTGGCCAAGGTTTAATTTGGCTATAAAATAATCCTTATTTATAAATCTACCTTTTCTTTTGAAAACCAAATCTTTTATTAAAAGATCCAAAAATAGTAATTCCAAATATGTTTAACTTTATTGTTTAATTAACCTTTTAAATCCCTTTAGGATTTTATTTGATCCAAATAGGTTTTGAAAGTTTCCAATTGGATTCAAAAAGTTTCTTCTCACCCTGAAAATCAACAAAGTTTTATTTTATTCCTTTATTTTTCACATTACAAGATTTGGAAAATCTTGGGATGTGACAGCGCCCCTCACGGTGAAAAATGAGATATCGAATCTACACAATTTTCTTTAAGGATTTTGATCGGCAAATCAAATTTACCATAAACCGACTATTGTTCCGATTCGATCAAACTCCTTTGATCACGGTACATCGATTTTAGATCTAGATTCCGATTCGATCAATCATATTGATCTTCGCCTGATTCAACATGATTTATGTGTCACTGTCTACCTCGATGGCGGAAACCGACCGGTAGGGGTAAATTGTTCGACGAACTCAGAATCACGATCACGGAAAGCAAGATCATAGATCAATCTTGAACCACCGCAATACAAATGATCACATCATTCATATCAATCTGCATATCACCATATGCAAACATCCCGAACCTATAACTGAACAGCATCGGCTCTGATACCACTAGAGCGATACGGGTAGGCTACACTAGTGCAAATCAAAAAAAAATATACCGTGTAAACCAGGAATATTGCTGTCATAAATCTTGAGATTACCACTAGACGCACAGTTGCGAAACTTGATGAAGCGTGTCGAGGCAGTGTAGGCGTTCTAGGTCTCCTCCTTGTCCTCATCCCACGAGCAGCTCCCCTTTGCGCGGCTCGTCCAATGCTACAGCTGCAGCAGCTCCGAGGTATCCACACATACGGGATGGAAGCGTCGGACGCCGGACTGCTAGGTCCGCACGTGCAACACATGCGAGAGAGGAGTGGTGGCTAGGTGGAATGCTCCCACCTGGTCATCTCGCACCACCCTCTCTTATATAGGCGTCCCTAGTGGGCTTCTACATTAGTAGCCCATTAGTAGCCTAAGCCTGGTCTAATTCGGATCCAATCCTCATTAGGCTTCCAACCCCTTAAGTGTGTGGTCCTATAGGTTCATATACGTATAGACATGACATGAATACACTTATTCTGTCAATAGTTGGTAGCGGCCTCTAGCAAGACGTGCCAACTCCTAAATGCATACAAAGATCATTTGGACGAACCATCACAAGGTTTAGTACATGTCTTTTCCTTTGTCTCGTGATATTTGGTCTAGCTCCAAGATGACCTCTCTTTCCCGATACTGTGATTTAGAATCCCTTTAATAGGTTAACTCTTAACCATATGTAGCACGACCATGCATTTCTAGATCCGATCACTCAAGGGGCTAAGAAATATCTCTCTCAAGTAGAGAGGGGCAAATCCCATCTTGATTGACCAATGCCTTGTAGCATGCTTCAGGACAAACCCGAAAGCTACCTCTAAAACTACCCAGTTACGGAGTACTGGTTGATAGCCCCAAAGTAGGTCGATCCACATCTCAAGTGCATGCGACAATCTCAGGTCTAAGGACAAAACATACACCATGTGTAGAGAGATGCAAGTGTAATTGCCAGTGTCAAGTTGGGTCAGTCCAACCCCATGTTCATAACATGTGTCCACATCATTGGTTTGACATCTCCATGTCTATGACTTGCGAAACATAGTCATCAACCAATGGATGTGCTAGTCTAATATTCACGTGTGTCCTCACATGAACTCCGACTAGGGACAACTATTAGATATCCATACAAGTAAAGAGTTTCACAAACAATTCACATAATTGTCAATCAATACAAGTTGCCAGATATATGGATATTGAAGGAACATTACAATAACTCATGGATCCATATATAATATAATCATCTCTACGATTGCCTCTAGGGCTGATGCTACACTCAACAAGGAGGAAGAGTGCTTCGTTGGAAACCCCAAGAGCAAGGTATGAAGAGTACAGCAGCAAGATTTCACTCAGTAGAAACCAAGGTTATCGAACCAGAAGGAGGAAGGAAACGTCACACAGGTGTTGGAAGCAACGTGGAGACCTACACAACACAAACTCAAGACTCTGTCCCAACGAATCAGTGAGGTTGTCAAGCTCACCGCTTTGCTGTAACAAAGGATTAAACGTATGGTGTGGAAGGTAATGGTTTGCAGCAAGTAAACAAGTTAAAATGGAAGATGTATGATTGGGAAAGATTGGACCGGGTTCCATAGTTCACTAGAGGTGCTCTCCTTAGATAAACAACATGGCATGAAGGGTAAACAAATTACAGCGAGGCAATTGACAGGAATTGAGCATGGCATAACAATGCAATTACTAGCCAGAAAGATCCTATGAGGTTGATTGGGCAATACAACAATATACATAGACTGTAATCCAACTGCATCTATGACTAGAAGTCCACCTTCAGGTTATCATCCGACCCTCCCCTCCAGTATTAAGTTGCAAGCAACATACAAATAGATTAGATCTTGATCATGAACGGAGCTCACAAGATCTATACATGAAAGCACAAAGAAGGAGATACAACCATCTAGCTACTACATGGACCCATAGTCCAAGGTGGAACTACTCACGAATCATACTGGAGAGAAGGCCTCCGGGATAATCTCCCCTCCAACAGGGTGCCGGGAAGAGCTTTAGATCCCCCCCCCCCCGATCTAGGGACGATGGTGGCGGTGGCTACAGACGGTTTTGTGGATTTCTGATCGGGTACCAAGACTTTCTGTATCGGGGGCTTCTTATAGGCGAAGGGGGAAACCGAGGCGGCCGCCAGGGCGGGCAAACCCTACCCAAGCGCGGGGTAGGGCCCACCCGCGCCTAGGGTGGGTCTGCCCCCCCCCTCCCTGGCCGGCCTCCTCGTCTATCCTCTGGACTTCTTGTTCCCCACGAAAAGTTATTGACTTTGACGTTTGTCCCGTCCAATTCCGAGAATATTTCTTTACTAACTTTTCTGAAACCAAAAACAGCAGAAAACATGCATCTGGCACTGTTGCAACTTGTTAATAGGTTAGTACCAGAAAACATGTAAAAAACACCTCAAAGTGTAGACAAGTAAAGCAAAGTAGATACTAAACAAGCATGGATCATCAAAAATTATAGATAAGTTTCCAACGTATCATCATCCCCAAGCTTAACTTCTGCCCGTCCTCGAGTAGGTAAGTGATAAAAGAATAATTTTTGAGGTGACATGCACCCTCACAATAAAGATCCAACTATTTGCAAGCATTGAAAGCTGGAATCAAAGTACTCTAAACATTAGCATGAAAGATGGAGTTCTAACAATAGGACATAGTAATTATGCATGCAACATGGCAAGCTACAAACAAAGATCATGAATAGTATGCATTGAAAAACGTTTGTTTGTTTCACATGCAGAAAACATAGCATAGTGGCAATCAGCTTGTCCCTCATAGAGTAGCAATATAGATGCATAGGACACCTTCAAAGTTCACAAGGGTGACTAGAAACAAATAGCACAAGAACAAGTAATATCACAATATGCATCAATTAGTAAGCTTTGGAACATTGCACACAAAATGATAACTATGCTCTCTTAATGGTTCCTAAAGGTAGAAGGTGGAGACTTAATAATGGTGGAAGAAAGGCCTTTTTGTAAAGGAAGCAGGGATTACAAGTTTCAAAAAGAGCTTCCAAAAATTATGGCACTTATTAGCTTTCAGCCCTCATTGCCCCTATCATAAGCATCTTGAAGTGGTTAAGGTTAAAGTGGCAAAGTTGGAGTATATGCTTAACAAAGAATAAGTTGGCAATCTCAAGTCCCTTGACTATGAGGGCTACACCTCATGGATACTCAACTTAGGGCCTAGGCAAGTTCTTTTCATTGTAAGTATTTGCGTATCATTGAGAACCGCCAACGGGGTACCCCTTGCACATGGTACAGGAGCTTTCCCATAACAAAAATGACAAGGCAAGCAGACAATGAGCATCTCAGCAATCTTTTTATTTACCATATGCATAGCTTTTTATTGAGGATGCTTCATAGATAGCTCACTATGGTGATGCTGCAAGTTTCCACCATTATTAGGCATGGCTTAGGCTAGCGGCCCAGGCGTTTCTCTAACACAGAATACAAACTCCATGGACTTACAAGTTCCCACTTCATTTCACACCGGTAACATCCATATACAAAAGAGCATGATATCAACGGAGTACAAAAAGTACAAGTGCAATGTTGAAAACGTTCCCCGTGACATCACGGTTCTGCTAATCCCAACTTATAAGTGCAAGCATATACAACAAAGTTGCCTCAATGGTTCAATTTTATTAGGGGCAAAGAATAAAATGTGCCATCAAGTTCGTGAGGGCTTTAATCACTAAGTTTTCACATAACAAAATAGTTTTCAATTGGAAGATAGATGAAAACAAGAATATACTTGGAATGGTGTAACTGAAGGTTTCGCAGCATAGTAAATCAAAAAAATTCTACGGATGCGAACGGGAAAGCCAAGATCTAATCTAGGAGATGCAATCAACGAGAGGGATTGATGAGATCTTCATACCCTTGAAGAAATCGCACAGCGGAACGTTCAACAAAACGTGGTTGATGTAGTCGTACTAGCCTTCTCCTCCTCGCGATCCGATCCGATCCAACGCCAAAAGTGGCGACGCCTCCGAGAGATGCACACGTACGGCACCGCGACGTCTCCTCCTTCCTCGGTCCAGCCAGTGGGATGGAGAGATAGATTGGATCTACAACACGACGGCGTGGTGCAAAGGTGGAGAGTTTCTGCGGCAGGGCTTCGCCTCCGTGCAGTCGAGAGAGAGAGAGAGAGATCTGGAGGGCAGCAGGTAGGTGGCTAGGGTTCAAGGAGGGGGTGGTAGGAGGGTGCGACCCTGCCCTCTTTATATATAGGGCTGGTCGGCACCCTTGCCCCCTCCTCTAAGCCCTAGGGCGGCGGCCCCAAGGGTGGAGTGGGGGGCAAGTCTTCCCCCGCCCCTTCTAGAAGGTCCCCCTAGGGTTTCCCTAGGGTTTTGGCCGGCTGGGCCTATGGGGCCTTGTGCCCCTGGCCCAATGCGGCCAGGGCACTCCCTAGTAGGCCCACGCCCCCTTCCGACAAGTGGGGCCACGTTGGTCCCACTGCGGAAGCTTCTAGAACCTTCCGGTACAATACCGAACATTCCGAAACAATTCCGAAATCCAAAAACTGCTTTCCTTTATACGAATCTTATTCTCCGGACCATTCCGGAACCTCTCGTGATGTCCTGGATCTCATCCGAGACTCCGAACAAAAACTCATAAACCAATTATCCATTCTATCCTAGCGTCGAGGCACGTTAAGTGTGTGACCCTACGGGTTCGAGAATATGCAGACATGATCTTCTATCAATAATCAACAACGGGATCTGGAAACCCATATTGACTCCCACATATTCATCGATGATCATATCGGATGAACCACGATGCCAGGATTAAATTAATCCCATATATATATTCCCTCTGTCACGCGATATTTTACTTGCCCGAGATTTGATCGTTGGTATTGGCATACCTAGTTCAATCTCGTTCACAGCAAGTACTTTACTCGTTCCATAATCCGATATCACTTTGTGATTAACTCCTTAACCACGTGCTTGCAAGCGGTGTTGATATCGATTACCGAGTGGGCCCGAAGTATATCTCTCCGACTTGGGAGGGACAAATCCCATCTCGATACATACAACCCAACAAGTACTTTCCGATCACCTGAGAGACACCTTTATGATCACCCTCTCATAGGATGACGTTTGATGACCTCAAAGCTTTCTTCCGATACCAGGGAGTTGCATTATCTCATGGTCTAAGGAATACAATATTTGACATAAGAAAAAGCTTCGCAAAGATGAACATGATGACACGATCTAATTGCTCTGCTTGATTTGGGTATGTCCATCATATCATTCTCCCAATGATATGATCTCATTATTAATCGACAACTCATGTCTATGGTTAGGAAACCTTAACCATCATTAATCAATGAGCTAGTCCATAGAGGCGTACTAGGGACACGGTGTTGTTTATAAACCACACAAGTATCAAAGTTTCCGCTTAATACAATTCTAGCATGGAATATAAACTTTATCATGAACAAGAATTATAACAATAACACCTTTATTATTACCTCTAGGGCATAATTCCAACAGTCTCCCACTTGCACTAGAGTCAATAATCTAGTTTACATTTGGCAACAATCTAACACCCATGGCATTAAGGTGCTGATCATGTTTTGCTCGTGGAAGAGGTTTAGTCAACGGATCTACGACATTCAGATCCGTATGTACTTTGCTAATCTTCAGATCTCCATCTGTTATATAATCTCGAATTATATGAAATCGGCGGTTGATGTGCTTGGTCTTTGGATGATATCTTGGTTCCTTAGCCAATGCTATGGCTCCAGTGTTGTCGCACAATATCTCCAGTGGGTCCAAGGCACTTGGAACCACACCAAGCTCAGTGATGAAGTTCCTGATCCAAACTCCTTCACTTGACGCTTCTGCAGCAGCCATGTATTCCGATTCTACTGTAGATCCCGCGATCACGCTTTGCTTGCAGCTTCTCCAGCTCACAGCTCCTCCATTCAAAATATAAACGTATCCTGTTTGAGATTTAGAATCATCCGGGTCGGTGTCGAAAGTAGCGTCAACGTAACCTTTTACGATGAGCTGCTCATCACCTCCATAGACCAAGAACATTTCTTTAGTCCTATTTAAATACTTTAGGATGTTCTTTACGGTTGTCCAGTGTTCCACTCCTGGATCACTTTGGTATCTGCGCGTCAAACTAAGAGCATTGGACACATCCGGTCTAGTACACAGCATGGCATACATGATAGAACCTATGGCCGAGGCATAAGGCACTTTGCTCATGGTTTCTCTATATTTTACCGTAGCTGGACACTGAGCCTTGCTCAATATCTTACCTGACAACATGGGCACTGAACCTTTCTTTGCCTTATCCATTCTGAACCTTTTCAGAACTTTGTCAAGATATGTACTTTGGCTTCAAGCTATTAGGCGTCTTTGTCTATCTCTATAGATTTTGATGCCTAATATATAAGCAGCTTCTCCTAGGTCTTTCATTGAAAAACATTTATTCAAATAACTCTTCACATCATTAAGCATACCAATGTCATTTCCAATAATCAATATGTCATCCACATATAGTACTAGAAATGTCACTGAGCTCCCACTCACTTTCTTGTAGATACAAGCTTCATAGCAATTTGGAACAAATCCAAAGCTCTTGATCACTTGATCAAAACGAAGGTTCCAACTCCGAGATGCTTGCTTCAGTCCATAAATGGAACGCTGAAGTTTGCACACCTTATTAGCATCCTTAGGATCGACAAAACCTTCGGGTTGCATCATATACAACTCTTTATCAATGTTGCCATTGAGGAACGCAGTCTTGACATCCATCTGCCATATTTCATAATCATGAAACGCAGCAATTGCTAATAAAATCCGAGTGGACTTAAACATCGCTACGGGAGAGAAAGTCTCATCGTAGTCAACACCTTGAACTTGTCGAAAACCTTTTGCGACAAGCCGTGCTTTATAGACAGTAACATTACCATCTGCGTCCGTTTTCCTTTTGAAAATCCATTTGCACTCAACGGCCTTTCGGTCGCTACGAGGGTCCACCAAAGTCCATACTTGGTTTTCGCTCATGGATCCCAATTCGAATTTCATGGCCTCTAGCCATTTCTCAGAATCTGGGCTCATCATTGCTTCCTCATAGTTCGCAGGTTCATTGTTATCTACCAACAAGACAGTTAAGACAGGGTTACCGTACCACTCAAGAGGGGCACGTGACCTTGTCGACCTGCGATGTTCAGTAGTAGCATCGTCCGAAGCTTCATGATCCTCATCATTAGCTTCCTCTATTGTTGGTGCAGACGGCACTGGAACAATTTCAGGTGCTGCGCTACTCTCCAACTCAAGAGAAGGTTCAATAACCTCGTCTAGCTCTACTTTCCTCCCACTCACTTCTTTCGAGAGAAACTCCTTCTCAAGAAAGGATCCGTTCTTTGCGACAAACACTTTGCCTTCGGATCTGTGGTAGAAGGTATACTCAATCGTTTCCTTAGGGTATCCTATGAAGACGCATTTCTCCGCTTTGGGTTCGAGCTTGTCCGGCATCAACTTCTTGACGTAAGCTTCGCATCCCCAAACTTTAAGAAACGACAACTTAGGTTTAGCACAAACCACAGTTCATACGGTGTCGTCTCAACGGATTTAGATGGTGCCCTATTTAAAGTGAATGCAGCGGTTTCTAATGCATAACCCCAAAATGATAACGGCAAATCTGTAAGAGACATCATCGATCGCACCATATCTAATAGAGTTCGATTCCGGCGTTCAGACACACCATTGCGCTGTGGTGTTCCGGGTGGCGTGAGTTGCGAAACGATTCCGCTTGCTTTAAGATGCGTGAGAAAATCATAACTCAAATATTCACCTCCACGATCGGATCGTAGAAATTTAATTTTCCTGTTACGATGGTTTTCCACTTCATTCTGAAATTCTTTGAACTTTTCAAATGTTTTAGATTTATGTTTTATTAAATAGATATACCCATATCTACTTAATCATCAGTAAAAGTGAGAAAATAGCAATATCCACCGCGCGTCGAAACACTCATTGGTCCGCATACATCGGTATGTATAATTTCCAACAAGTCCGTTGCTCGCTCCATTATTCCGGAGAACGGGGTTTTGATCATCTTGCCCATGAGGCACGGCTCGCACGTGTCAAATGATTCAAAATCAAGAGACTCCAAAAGTCCATCAAAATGGAGTTTCTTCATGCATTTTACACCAATATGACGTAGACGGCAGTGCCACAAATAAGTTGAGTTATCACTACCTACTTTGCATCTCTTAGCCTCAATGTTATGGATGTGTGTTTCATTGCTTTCGAGATTCAGAAGAAATAAACCATTCATAGCACGTGCATGACCATAAAAGATGTTACTCATATAAATAGAACAACCATTATTCTCCGATTTAAATGAATAACCGTCTTGCAATAAACACGATCCAGATATGATGTTCATGCTCAACGCAGGCACATAATAACATTTATTAAGGTTTAAAACTAATCCTGAAGGTAAAACTAAGGAGAGCGTGCCGACGGCCATCACATCAACTCTTGATCTATTGCCAACGCGCATCGTCACCTCATCCCTCGCTAGCCGCCGTCTATTCCGTAGCTCCTGTTTCGAGTTACAAATATTAGCAACTGAACCAGTATCAAATACCCAGGCACTACAACGAGTGCTAGTAAGGTAAACATCAATAACATGTATATCAAATATACCTTTAATGGTGCCAGCCTTCTTGTCCGCTAAGTACTTCGGACAGTTGCGCTTCCAGTGACCCTTGTCCTTGCAATAGAAGCACTCAGTGACCGGCTTAGGTCCAGACTTGAGCTTCTTCTCAGCAGGGGAAACGCGCTTGCCGCTGCCTTTATTGGAGGACTTCTTTGCACCCTTACCTTACTTAAAGCTGGGGGGCTTGTTGACCATCAACACATGATTATCTTTCTTGATGTCCACCTCCGTAGCTTTCAGCTTAGCGAAGAGCTCAGTGATCGTATCAGTGGAACTAATCTGATTATGAGTAACTACAAAACCTTTGTAGCTAGGAGGGAGTGATTGCAGAACTTTGTCAATCTTGAGCTCTTCTGGAATCTTGCAGTCCAGTTGCTCAAGGCGTTGAGTGTAGCCCGACATCTTAATGGCGTTCTCACTAACGGAACTCCCTTCCTCCATCTTGCAATTAAAGAACTTCTTAGAGATCTCATATCTCTCAGAACGGGCCTGAGTCTGAAACATGGTTTTCAGTTCCTCAAGAATCTCAAAGGGCCCGGCGAACTCCTCAAAACGATTTTGAAGGTCCGATTCCATAGCAAACAACATGGTGCTCTTAATCACACCATAATCATCCTTGCGCAACTGATAAACAACTTTTTCATCAGCCGACGCATCTACAGCAGGGGCGTCACCTAGAGCTTTCTCAAGGACATAGTCCTTTTGTCCGCCAACGAGAATGATTCTCAGATTGCAGAACCAGTTGGTGAAGTTAGACCCATTGTTCTTAAGCTTTTCTTTCTCAGCAAAAACGTTGAAGTTGAAGTTGGACTTAGCCATTTGATCTACAAAATGTGCAAGTACAATTTAGACTATGTTCATGATAACTAGTTCAACTTAATCAAATTACTAGATGAACTCCCACTAAATTCAACATCCCTCAAGTTGTTTAGTGAACATGATCCAAATTCACCACACCTAATCCGATCTTCACGAGAAGAGATGTGGTTTCAATGGTGGACAACAAAGTGTCAATCATATCATTCATATGACTCATGCTTAACCTTTTGGTTCGTGTGTTCCGAGGCCATGTCTATACATGCTAGGATCGTCAAGTCAAACCCAAGTATTTACGCGTGTGCAAAAACTGGCTTGCACCCGTTGTATGTGAACGTAGAGTTTATAGCACCCGATCATCACGAGATGCTTGAACACGACGAACTTTCGCAACGGTGCATACATGGGGAGAAAACAATTTTATCTTGATCTTTAATTGAGGAATCATCTTATAATGCTACCGTCGCGATCTAAGCATAACAAGATACATAAAAGGATAAACATCACATGCATATAATTTTATGTGACATGGTATAGCCAATCTCTGCGCAATGATCTCCATATTGTGCGTGCCAGCATGATCTCCATCACTCCACCATGATTGCCTCCACCACGAATAGCAACTACAACTATTGCTAACTACTTGGCGATAAAGTAAAGCTATTACATGGCGTATAAGAAGTTGACACACAGGTCATACACAATTATAAAGACAACCATATGGCTCCTGCCGGTTGTGTAGTCATCGACATGCAAGTCGTGAAATATTACAAAACATGATCATTGCATACAATATACACATCATATCTTGGGCCATACCATATCATAGAAACACTCCCTGCAAAAACAAGTTAGACGCCTCTACTTTGTTGTTGCATGTTTTACGTGGCTTATGGGAGTAACAAGCTAAGAATGATTCTTACCTACGGAAAGCCACAACGGTGATGTTATGGTTGCCAACATCCGGTGTAAATCCCATGACAACTATAGTGAGAGAAACTGGCATCCACCAGCCGCATGTGTGGAACAAGCCACACGTCAAGTGCGGAGCCGGTCTCGCGAACGAGGTCGCGTAAAGTTGGCCTGGACTGCTTCGATCTCACTATCCCGCGTCATAAGAAGTACACAACAAGAGGCTTGCAACAGAAAACATCAACGCCCGCAACAAGCATGTTGCGTTCTACTCGTGAAACACATCTACGCATAGATCTAGCTCTGATACCACTGAAGGGTTTTGCAGCATAGTAAATCAAAAAAATTCTACGGATGCGAGCGTGAAAGCCAAGATCTAATCTAGGAGATGCAATCAATGAGAGGGATAGATGAGATCTTCATACCCTTGAAGAAATCGCACAGCGGAATGTTCAACAGAACGTGGTTGATGTAGTCGTACTAGCCTTATCCTCCTCGCGATCCGATCCGATCCAACGCCGCAAGTGGCGACACCTCCGAGAGATGCACACATACGGCACCGCGATGTCTCCTCCTTCCTCGATCCAGCAAGTGGGGTGGAGAGATAGATTGGATCTACAGCACGACGGCGTGTTGCAAAGGTGGAGAGTTTCTGCGGCAGGGCTTCGCCTACGCGAAGTCGGGAGAGAGAGAGATCTGGAGGGCAGCAGGTAGGCGGCTAGGGTTCAAGGAGGGGGTAGGAGGAGGGTGCGCCCCTGCCCTCTTTATATAGAGGGCTGGCCAGCACCCTTGCCCCCTCCTCCAAGCCCTAGGGCGGCGGCCCCAAGGGTGGAGTGGGGGGCAAGTCTTCCCCCCTTCTAGAAGGTCCCCCTAGGGTTTCCCTAGGGTTTTGGCCGGCTGGGCCTATGGGGCCTTGTGCCCCTGTCCCAATGCGGCCAGGGCACTCCCTAGTAGGCCCACGCCCCCTTCCGACAAGTGGGGCCACGTTGGTCCCACTGCGGAAGCTTCTAGAACCTTCCGGTACAATACCGAACATTCCGAAACAATTCAGAAATCGAAAAACCACTTTCTTTTATACGAATCTTATTCTCCGGACCATTTTGGGACCTCTCATTATGTCCTGGATCTCATCCGAGACTCCGAACAAAAACTCATAAACCAATTATCCATTCTATCCTAGCGTCGAGGCACATTAAGTGTGTGACCCTATGAGGTCGAGAATATGCAGACATGATCTTCTATCAATAATCAACAGCGGGATCTGGAAACCCATATTGACTCCCACATATTCATCGATGATCATATCGGATGAACCACGATGCCAGGATTCAATTAATCCCATATATATATTCACTTCGTCACGCGATATTTTACTTGCCCGAGATTTGATCGTTGGTATCGGCATACCTAGTTCAATCTCGTTCACATCAAGTACTTTACTCGTTCCGTAATCTGATATCACTTTGTGATTAACTCCTTAACCATGTGATTGCGGTGTTGATATCGATTACCGAGTGGGCCCGAATTATATCTCTCCGACTTGGGAGGGACAAATCCCATCTCGATACATACAACCCAACAAGTACTTTCCGATCACCTGAGAGACACCTTTATGATCACCCTCTCATAGGATGACGTTTGATGACCTCAAAGCTCTCTTCCGATACCAGGGAGTTGCATTATCTCATGGTCTACGGAATACAATATTTGAAATAAGAAAAAGCTTCGCAAAGATGAACACGATGACACGATCTAATTGCTCTGCTTGATTTGGGTCTGTCCATCATATCATTCTCCCAATGATATGATCTCATTATTAATCGACAACTCATGTCTATGTTTAGGAAACCTTAACCATCATTAATCAATGAGCTAGTCCATATAGGCGTACTAGGGACACGGTGTTGTTCATAAACCACACAAGTATCAAAGTTTCCGCTTAATACAATTCTAGCATGGAATATAAACTTTATCATGAACAAGAATTATAACAATAACACCATTATTATTGCCTCTAGGGCATAATTCCAACAGTAACACACCATGCATAGGATTGTATAGTGGACACTTTGGAATAACTTGGTTTCTTGGGAGTTGGAAGCATGAGTAGAACTTACTCGTACAAGGGGAGGCTAGCAAAAGACCGGGAGCAACCAACTAAGAGAGCAATAATGGCCATAATTATGCAATGCAACAAAGCAAACTAATCAAAGCAAAGAGTGGTAATACAAGTCAAGGACTAAATGATCATAGATGCTAATGGTGACTTGTCATTGTCATAACATGGTGTGAGCATGTGCCAAGTCAACCCAAGCAAAACATCAAAGGAGAATACCACAATACTATGATTTTGCAAGCTAAAACAACGCATAATTTCTTCAAGGCACACTAAGCAATCCCAATTTTTTGGAACAAGACATGCTACAACAATAATCACTAAGCATAATGCTAAAACAACACCTAGCATGTCATGCTAAAGTCTAAGTCACAGTCAATGCAAGCTCCTCTTGCACTTCAAGGAAGAACTTACTACTCCTTTCCAAACACCAAGCAAACTTATTTGCAAAACAACACAGCGAGAACGAGGGTACAAACTACTAAAGAAAACTAAAAAAACTAAGCAAAGCACGCTCCAAGAACAACACAACTGTGCATGAAACAATAAAAGTGAAGTGTCTAGACAGACCTGAGCTTTTTATTGATGAAGAAGGGGATGCCTTGAGCATCCCCAAGCTTTGACGCTTGTACCTCTTGGATGTTTCTTGGGGTGACACCATGGTGGCATCGCCAAGCTTGAGCTTTTGTCCATTCTTCATCTCATTGCATCATTCTGTCTCTACACCTGAATATTTTCCTTCATACAAAACTTCACACAATCTTCATTAGCAACATTAGCTTATTCAAAAGATCTTAGACCGCTGGCAAAGCTTTGGAACAGTAAGGATTTTCACTAAAAACACAAGCTACTGAAGTAACTCCTTCAAATAAACTCAATTTACCTGAAGAGAGCTTAAAAAGGAATCAATAAGAAGCAAATGCAAATAATGGCAGAAATCTGTCAAAACAGACCAGCAGGTAGAAATGAATTTTTTTGAACATCTTCTGTTACTAAAATGAAACATTGTTGAACTAACAAAAGTTATCCAACATACTGGGGGATTTATTCGTAAATTTTGAGCTCAATCCGGGTTACAGAGCCTCCTCACGAATTTTTTTGGTGGAGGACAGAAATCTGTTTCGGGACAGCAACTCTCCAAATCTTACTTCCCTCTCATTAGAGGTTATTCTTGGCACAAAAAGCAAACAAAAAGGATAAGGAGAGGTTATTACAATAGTAATAACTTCCAAGACTCAAGGAAACTCTTGGGTTATCTTCCAACAAGTACTTTTCTTTAACGCCTTTAAGTTAGGCACAAGAAGCAAGAAGAATCAAGTATTTTCAAATGAAGAAGCATTAACATTCATACTTGCAAAATCTTCAACTATGTAAGGTATCTCATCCAAATGGGTTTTCGAGGATCCTTTCTCATCTCTCTTTGGTCTACTACCTTCATCAAAAAGATTTTCAGGGGCAATCCAATTGAAGTTATTTTCAAAGGCTTCATGCATTCCAACAAGCTTATAGGGTATGGGTATATTGAATTCCTCTCTAGGCTTAGTTTTATCAGAAATACCCACAACATCTACACTTGAACCTAGCATATTGAAACATTCAAAAACCTTTTTGGACTCCCTAGCAACATCATGGAATTCTTTTGATAAAGTTTCAAGGATGAATTCCCTTTTTTCAACATTCTTCTCTTCTTTTAGTTTTAGGAATAAGAATTGCATGAAGGGGTTAAGGCTAACAAACCTAGCCTCCAACATATGGACTAAAGAAGCTGAAGCAATTTCATAATTAGAAGCAAGCTCTGCTATAGATTTATCCTCAATATCCTCATGCTTGCTAACATAGTTAAAGAATTCTTCAATATTGTCTTTCCCAATTATGGAGCCACTACCTATTGCAAGGTCTTTCTGGGTGAACTTGGGGAGCAACATGGTGAGTTAGAACAGGGTGGCAACTAGAGCATGAACTAATTTTTTTGTGTTTTTAAATAAAGAAAGCAAACCAAGCTAAACTAATTTTTTTTGGGTATTTTGAAAAGAGGCAAACAAAACCAAGCAAAATAAACAAAGTAAAGAGAAAGGAAGTGAAGGACTCCCCTAGTGAAGACGTCCTTAGCCTCCCCGGCAACGGTGCCAGAAATTACTTGATGCTACACTCAACAGGGAGGAAGAGTGCTTCGTTGGAAACCCCAAGATCAAGGTATGAAGAGTACAACAACAAGATTTCCCTCCATAGAAACCAAGGTTATCGAACCAAAAGGAGGAAGGAAACGTCACACAGGTGTTGGAAGCAACGTGGAGACCTTCACAACACAAACTCAAGACTCTGTCCCAACGAATCAGTGAGGTTGTCAAGCTCACCGCTTTGCTGTAACAAAGGATTAAACGTATGGTGTGGAAGGTAATGGTTTGCATCAAGTAAACAAGTAACAATAGAAGATGTATGATTGGGAAAGATTGGACCGTGGTCCATAGTTCACTAGAGGTGCTCTCCTTAGATAAACAACATGGCATGAAGGGTAAACAAATTACAGCGAGGCAATTGACAGGAACTGAGCAAGGCATAACAATGCGATTACTAGCCAGAAAGATCCTATGAGGTTGATTGGGCAATACAACAATATACATAGACCGTAATCCAACTACATCTATGACTAGAAGTCCACCTTCAGGTTATCATCCGAACCCCCTCCAGTATTAAGTTGCAAGCAACAAACAACTGCTTTAAGAAAAGTATGTAAGGTAAACAGTCGACATGTTCCATGAACAAGAGACCGTTGTTTTCTCCCTAGTAGCAGCAGCACATCTACAACCGAAGAGATTATTGTCACTTCCCTTGGAAACTAGAGGCATGAACCCACTATCGAGCATAAATACTCCCTCTTGGAGTCACTAGCAACTACTTGCCCAAGATAACCACTAGCAACAGAGAGCATGCAAGATCACAAACAACACAGACATGATAGAATCATAAAGATAGAACCATTAATCAAACCAACATAATAATCTCAATATCCATCGGATCCCCGCAAACACAACATGCATGATTACAAATAGATTAGATCTTGGTCATGAACGGAGCTCACAAGATCTATACATGAAAGCACAAAGGAGGAGATATATCCATCTAGCTACTACATGGACCCATAGTACAAGGTGGAACTACTCACGAATCATACCGGACAGAAGGCCTCCGGGATGATCTCCCCTCCGGCAGGGTGCCAGGAAGAGCTTCAGACCCCCCCCCCCCGATCTAGGGATGATGGTGGCGGCGGCTACAGACGGTTTCGTGGATTTCTGATTGGGTACCGAGAGTTTCTGTATCGGGGGCTTCTTATAGGCAAAGGGGGAGACCGAGGCGGCCGCCAGGGTGGGCAAACCCTACCCAAGCGCGGGGTAGGGCCCACCCGCGCCTAGGGTGAGTTTGGCCCCCCTGGCCGGCCTCCTCGTCTCTCCTCTGGACTTCTTGTTCCCCACGAAAAGTTATTGACTTTGACGTTTGTCCCGTCCAATTCCGAGAATATTTCTTTACTAACTTTTCTGAAACCAAAAACAGCAGAAAACAGGCATCTGACATTGTTGCAACTTGTTAATAGGTTAGTACCAGAAAACATGTAAAAAGCACCCCAAAGTGTAGACAAGTAAAGCAAAGTAGATACTAAACAAGCATGGAGCATCAAAAATTATAGATACGTTTCCAACGTATCAAGGGCATATTTCCTTCAGTAGTGCCATGTCATTGCTCTCCCTCGCCGCCATGGCTGTCCGAGAATAAAAACACTATCCCGCTCGCTGCCTTAGGGCCTTCTCCCTCGCCTCCACGACTGGCCAGGAAGGGAGCCCAATCACAGCTCCTCCGCATCTAGAGTTGATAGGCCTTCTCCTCCTCTCCCAACTCCGGCCATTGGAGGAGGAGCACAGGAAGAAACAGCCCTATAGCTCGTTGGATCTGCGCGGCGAAATCCTGAGCTTTTCTCCCGCTACCGGGCATAGAGCCCACTACCGGCATACTGTCTTATCATCTACACCTAACTACCATGGCACCACGCCAAATGAGACTCGGGGGTGTCCCGTTCCTCTCTCTCTCCATCTCTCTCTCTCTCTCTCTCTCTCTCTCTCTCGAAGACTCTCAAGCCGTGTGGGGGATAGGATGCCCGAGCAGGCGCCGCACACGTGCCTGCTTGGACCGGTGTCGACGCACCTCCTCCTCGCTCGGCGGTGGCGCACGACCTTGGGCGCTAGAGCTTCCTCCGTGCTGCGCCGAACAGTTGTCTCGTCCGACCAAATTTTGGCACGATTGGCTGGCCATGGCTAGGAGGGGTGGCTGGGAGGTGGTGGGCAGCGGCAATTTGACGGTTGGTGACGGAGGTGGCCAGAATCGGAGCGGGTCGGCGGCGACAGCAAGGGTTTCTACGCGTGGGGAAGAGGGGAAATGGGATGCGGTTTACCCCATTTCAGCCCTCACACTGAATATAGGCGGGACGGATGGGCCGGAATGCGGGAAACCATAAACAAATTGCGGTTTTGGGCCATATGCAGTATCTGGAAAGGCCAATTTTTGGGTCGGGTACCGCATATCGGCGTAAAGTTTTGCTGGCCGGCCGATATGCGATATCTGCTTGGTGAATTTGTCGACTACGACCAGGAGGTAGACGTGGCCTCCTTTCGAGGACTTAGGCAGTTTGCCGATCATGTCGAGGCCCCATTGGGCGAAGGGCCGGGCCAGGGGTATGGGCCCGAGGTCCGATCCTGGTGCGTGTGGTTTCTTTGTGAACCTCTTGCACCCATTGCACCTTCGGACGATGTCCTTGGCGTCGTTCATGGCCGTTGGCCAGTAGAACCCAGCTCGTAGAGCTTTGGCGACAAGGGCGCGGCTGCCCGCTTCATGGCCGTAGATGCCCTCGTGGATGTCTTGTATCGATCAAGGTTGTCGAATGTCTCGCGGAGATTGTCGATCAGTGTCTTGGCCTCCCTTGTTTTGATTACTATGTCATCGACATAGACTTGGATGTTGCGGCCGATCTGGTCCTTCAGGCATCCTTGCATGCACCGTTGGTACGTGGTGCCTGCGTTCTTCGGCCCGAAGGGCATTGTGTTGTAGCAGAACACTCTGAACGGCGTGATGAACGCCATTTTCTCCTGATCTTCGACCTTCAGTCGAATCTGATTGTAGCCTGAGTAGGCGTCGAGGAAGGAGAGCTTCTCGCATCCTGCAGTCGAATCGATGATCTGATCAATCCGAGGAAGAGGGAAGTGATCCTTCGGGCAGTGCTTGTTCAGTGATGTGAAGTCCACGCACATCCACAGGATGTCCGTGTCCTTTTTGGGGACCATCACGGTGTTGGCGAGCCACTCACTTTCCTTGATCTCCCTGATGAAATTTGCGTCGAGTAGTCTATTGACTTCGACTCTGACGGCTTCAGCCCGTGTCTTAGACAGTCGTCGGATGGACTGTTTGACGGGCTTGGCATCTGGAAAGACGTTAAGTGCGTGCTCGGCGAATTCCCTGGGAACTCCTGGCATGTCCGCAGGACACCAGGCGAAGATTTCCTAGTGCTCACGGAGGAATTCGACGAGCGCGCTTTCCTATGCGGGGCTGAGGTCGTTGGCGATCAGCGCCATCTTGGAGGCGTCCGTCGGGTGGACCTGCACCTTCTTTGTGTTGACGGTGGAGTCGAAAGACATGTCTGGTGCATTCTATCTTGCGACTGGGGGTGCCCCGTTGTCTATCACCTCTCGGAGCCTTATGAGCTCCTCCTGCATGCTGAATGACTGGGAGATTCTGTTGAAGTCCCTGTCGCAGTGGTCCGATCGGGTGAAGCTCCCGTGGATCATGATGACGCCCTTAGGTCCTGGCATGTTGAGTAGAAGGTACGCGTAGTGCAGTACTGCCACGAACCTTGCGAATGCCACACGCCCGAGGATGGCGTAGTATTGTGATGGCCAGTCCACCACTTCGAACTCGAGTCGCTCGCACCGAAAGTTATCGGGCTTGCCGAAGATGACGTCGAGCCATATCTTTCCCAGGGGGAATATGCCCTTACTTGGGACGATGTTGTGGAACGTTGTGTCTGATTGTTCCAGGCTGCACAGCGGGATCCACATTGCTGCTAAGGTGTCGACGAACATCAGATTGATGCCGCTGCCGCCGTCCATGAAGACGCGGCTCATATAGAACCCTCCGATCTGCGCCTCGAGCACCAAGGCAGCATGACCTGGGCGAGGGACCTGGCAGGGGTGATCCGAACGGCTGAACGTGATCCAGGACTCCGAACCACTGAGGTACTCAGGGATGGCGGGTGGAGCGGTCACAGCCAGATTGATCTGACGGGTGATTTTCTTTTGCACCCTGTTTGTTGGGCGCCCTTTTTGGATCATCAGTGATCCTTTTGGCAAGGGGTACCCGTTTCCGCCGTTGTTCTATGCAGGTGCGATTGGATGATTAGAAGGTCCCACGGGTGGTGGTGGAGGAGCTCCGTGGGCGATGTCACCTGGTGCGGGTGCGTTCTCATACCCAGGGTTCGGGGCTTGTTGCCTCATCTAGGACATGCTCTCGCCGAGTTTCTGGAACTCGCGACAATCCTTGAGCATGTGGCTTGCCTTCTTTTTGCCATCCTGCTTGTCGATGTAGAAGTGGATGGTGCATGGACCCGACAGTTTGTCGTATGCTGAGGGTCCATCATCGCGGCCGTGGCGTTGCCATGACTGCGTTGGGCGTCCTCCGTCGCGGAAGTTGATTCCACGGTATCCGCCGCTGCTGCGGTTGCCATCGCTGCGGCGGTCGGCGTAGCCAGCCGCGAACATGTCGGATCCATCGCGATCGTCGTAGACAAGCGATCTTCTCTTGCTACGACGTTCACGTCGATGGCCGTAGTCATTTTACTCCTCCGAGTGCGCTCGGTGGACGGAGTCCTCGCCGTCTGCCCACCTGTTGGCGATGTCCATGAGGTGGTCAAGTGTCTTGGGCTTGACGCGCCCAAGTTCTTCCTTGAAGTCCTAGAGTTTGACGCCATCCTTGAAGGCGTCGACCGCTCTCTCCTCAGAGATGTGCGCCGCGGAGTTCTTGGTGTTGGACCAGTGTAGTATGTACGAGTGAATGGATTCGCCTGTTCGTTGGGTGCAGGCCCGTAGCTCCTCGATCGAGGCTGGCCTCTTGCTGGTGCCCTTGAAGTTTCGGATGAAACTGTACGCCAGTTCCTCCCAGCTTCGGATGGATCCCGAGGATAGGCTGCTGAGCCAGATCCGGGCTGTGCCTGTCAGCTGCAGCTGAAGGCATTGCAGGGCGGTGTTCTTGTTTCCGCCGTGTAGCTTGACGGACGACAGGTGGTCGCTGAGCCAAGCCTTGGGTTCCTGTGTGGCTTCAAACTTCAGAGTGTCCGAAGGAAGCTTGAAGTTCCGCGGCATCCGTGTCCGCCGGACGGATCTGCTGAAGCATCGAGCTCCGCAGAGTTCTCCTTCATCGTCGTCCTCCTCGGATTCGAACGAGCATACGCGCTTGGCGCGTGCTTTGTCGATCTTGCGTTGGGTGAGCTCGCTTCGAGCATCGTAATCACGGCTGCGATGTCGCGAGCTCTTGTGCCTTCGAGGTAGGTCGTGCTCTTCCTCGTCGGATGAAGGCGTGGGACTGCGGTTGAACCTGACCGCAACCTTCTTTTTTGGCTCCGCAGGAGCTTCTCCGTGGAGCGCAACTCCAATGAGTCCAAGTCCGGTTAGTGCGGATTTGTGCATGGCCCTTTTCGGGTCCCCCACCGGAGGTGGATGGGATGCGAGGTATGTGGTGGCTGCCATGATCGCAGCTTGCGGTGTCTTCGGTATGACGTTGTCGTCGGCATCCATCTCCATGAAAGACGTGTTGAGGGTCCGAGTCACCTCGCGACGTGCAGTGGGGTCCATGTTCTCCATGCGAGAACGGTGCTTGTTGCCGTGGTTGCCGTGTGAGCTGGAGCCGCCCATGGCGGAGAGCGCAGCTCGCCGCGCACTGGACTTCGAGGCCGCTTGCTTGCGCTTGTCAAGCACTTCTTGCATCTTCACCTGCTTCTTGTGCTCTTAGACGAGGAGTAGGTGGTACGCCATCAGTAGGTCCCGTGAGGCACCCACAGGCAGGATCTTGTTACCTGCCACGGCTTCGCGTGCTTGAGCCCATCCTTCCTCGCTGAGGTGGATTACCCGATTGGGATAGGTGTCCTCCTCGTTGGGCGGGGGCGACTGGTTTCTCCTGTTCTCGCCGTTTCTACCCTGCGGGTTGGGTGGCGGGTTGTGTTCCTGATCCACGTCGCTCTGGATGACTGCGGCACATTGGTAGCGCTCGTAGATCGGATCGCTGCTGCCGCAGCTTTCGGATCCGGAACCGTAGGTCCCTTCCTCTAATGGTGGATCACATAGATCTGAGTTGCAGCTGTTGTTGTCATAGGACTCATCTGTCGATGGCGAGATGCGGAGCCCATGAAGCGGGCCTGATTGATGGCAGGGGCACCCGCTCTGGGAGACGGAGAGTGCCGATCTGCCCCACCTGGAAGCAGAAGCTCCCGAAGAGGATCTCGAGCCCGTCGCCAACGGGCTCGAAGTCCTTCAGAGTGGCTGGCGAGTGGGCGGTGAAGTCAAAAGCTTCGAAGAGGAGATGGCTCTCCGTCGCCGAGGATTTTTAGATCGCTTTGGTTGGGACTGTCACGATCGCACAATCAGCGGCCCCAGTTCCCACAGACGGCGCCAATTAACGAGGTTTAATCTCGTCAATGCCCATTGTTATGAGCTTGAGTTTTGGAGAAGATGGGGATGCTGGAGATCGCGAAATGGTTAGCAAACAAGCAACACGGGGACACGAGGTTTACCCAGGTCAGGCCCCTGGAGGGAAAACCCTACTCCTGCTTGTCTGCTCTTGATTACGGCGGAACCGAAAGTTACAGGGGTGCGTAGATGTAATCTGGCGTGGAGGTGTGTATGCGGTGGTATGAGAGGTGCCCTCCTCGTCGTGCTCTCCTAGCCTTTATATAGAGGTAGGCAGATCCCGGGCACAGATCGAGTCGGTTACAGGTTTAGGGTTTGCCCCTTTGAATATTCTATCTGATCTAGTCTTACTCTCCAAGGATCTGGAAACATCCTGGACTTGGGCCACCCGAAAGTCTTCATGGGCCAAGTATATTCTTGTGGGCCTTCCTTGGACCGGACCAGGAATGCTAAGGTCATGTACCCGTGAGGTATAACCATGTCAGATGCTCTTACAACCCTTATTTCCTACTACTAGTGAATGCCAAGGATGGACGAGGATAAGACACAAGAGGCCGGATCGCGGAAGAGTTGACGCTCATAAGTTATACTCCCTCTGTTATTTAGTGTATCTGAACGGGAACTATACGCTCATAAGCTTTGTAAAATTGATGTATCTGGACGCCTTTTATGTATAGGTTCATTTTACAAACCTATACACTAAAAGATGTCTATATGTATTCTATTTACAAAGCTAAAATGTCTTATATCTTGGTCCAAAATAATTGTATCATTTTATTCAAAAAACAGATGTGAACCTTTGATGTTTGCGTTACATAATAATGATAATGTGACGTTAAGGGCATTCTTGGTCCAAAATAACTATTATATACTTAATTTATGAGGATCTCATTTCTTTAGACGATAGACTAGAAATGAGCCTGGTTTTGAACTAACGAACCCAAAACAGCAAGTACATGGTGCTAAAAAATTAGCTTGCAGACCACGGACAACAGGAAAACACAAAAAATAAAAGAGACATAACTTGGGCTTCGCGGTCTTCATCTGTCGGAATAGGCATAACCTAGGTAGGGAAAACACCAAGAAGCATAACACCAGAGAAGGCCGGCTTCGTCAAGTCTCGGCTCGTTAGTGCCATCCGCCTCTACCTCTGAAGAAGGCCCCAACCTTCTCTCCTTGGTTCGAAGGGCGCCACACCGGCGGCGGGCAGAGCAGCTTCCCCGAGAGCACGCATGTACACAAAGAACGATTTACCACAGAAGAATGGCCACCTCTTTACGTGATACCCCCTAACATCGCTGCCGGCCAAAGCGCCGATCACCCAACAAGATGCAACGCTTTTAGGACGAGACCACCAATTGAAGACACGACAATGCCGCCACAAGCAGACCACGAACTACACGCGACATGACCACCTTCCCGCATGCCGTAGGCGGTGCCTCCAAGGAGAACACGACGCTAGAACGCATCCACCGCCCAATCCGAGGATTTAGGGTTTTCACCCCGGTGTAGGAGAAGGTGGGAAGGGTGAAGTACCTCGGCGTCGCCTCCAAGGAGGAAGACAACGTCAAAAAACGTCATCAACGCTGTGACCGCCACCATCGGCCAAGGATTTCTCTCGGCCCGAGCCCCCCCAATCTAGCCACCCAACCAGATCTAGTGAACGAGATCCACAACAAGCCGACCTCCGTGATGACCACCATCTACCACCCCTCGCCGCCCGCGCGGCCGAGGAGGGCGAACCGCATCACCGGTGAGCGCCTCTAGCGGCCGGGATCTCATTTGTTATGATTCTTTTCTTAATTGACTTTTTTTTTTGGTTTGTAAGACTTGAACCCTTGGGTATGCTTTCAGTGTGCCATATAAATTTTCTCTTAGGTCCAATATAATAGAACTCTCTTTTGTCTACGTTGCAACTTTTTTCCGAAACATAGGAATAGCCTGGTCTTTCCACGGTATTCTATGACTACTTTCAATATATATTTTTCAAAACAAGATACTCCCTCCATCCCAAAATAGATATCTCAAATTTGTTAAAATTTAAATAAATTTAGGATGAAGGGAGTATTATGATATCTAACGCTATATGCCACATTGCCACTAATTAGGCCGTCCACGAACTGTAGAAGAAAAAAAAATCGTAGCGCGGCTACACTTTTTCGTTTCTTCGATTTGATGATGCTCCACTAGACAATTATCAGCTCACACGGTCAGAAGCGATACCCGTTTGACTCACCGGCTCCTGTCGGGTTCTCCCGAGCGACACGTCCTCGCGAAAATATCCACCACGCTGGCAACACGGGCCCGCCTGCTCACGGTCCCACCTGCCAGTACTTGAAAGCGTACGTCAGGTCACACACATCTCGGTAGACGACGACGACGAGACCAAGCCTTCCTCGATACCTGGGAACTGACCCGTCTTGGTTGAGACTGACTAGCGGGTCCCATGGGCCGCACGCTCCGGGACACGTGCCGGCGCGCCACACGGTGGCGGGGCCACAGGCGCAGCGGCCGCACGGAATCCCGGCCTCCATCGAAGCGAGCGAAAGGGGGCCGAAGCGTGGGATGCCATACCCGAGAGGAGAGAAGACGCTACACACACTAGCAGACACCAGCCGCAGCAGTAGTAGTGGAAGAGGAGGAGTGAGAAGAACCGAAGAAGAAACAAGAACAAGAAGCCTCGGAGGAGAGAGAGAGAGAGAGAGAGAGGAGGAGGAGGAGGTGAGAGATTTCTTTCCCTCCTTTGCATTGTTCTACCTTCGATCCGTTCTCCCCTCTTGTTCTGGAAAATACTTGCAAGTTCTTGCCTGGTTATCTCTAGCATTTGTTCTTGCGAGGAGAGATGGGGTGGGGAGGAACATAGATCTTTTTCTTTTTTTGCCTTTGATGATTCGGTGATGTAGGAGGATGAAGAAGGGGATAGACAGAGGCTGGAAGATTTGGTAGTATTGGGTCACTCCCTTTTCTCCATGGTTTTTGTTGAGTAGGAGCAGTCAGTGCCAAAGATCAAGGAAAATGCTTCTGCTTTTGCATCCCCACTTTGCAGTTCGTTTACTACATACTCTGATATTTTCTCTGTGCTTTTGATTTTAGGGACAAGTACTTCTTTTCCTTTTGAATCTCTTTTCTCCTTTTTTTTTTCTTGTTCTTGTTGGCACAAAACTGACGAACAAGCTGATAAATGCCCTACCAGTACAGTTTCCAGTACTAGTACAATATTTATGCTTTAATCCGCCATCAATCCGTTGCAATCTGCAACCAATCTGCACAGTGCTTAAGCCCTTCAAATGTTCAAACAGCCCCAATCTTTCTTTCTTTCTTTCTTTCTTTCTTTCTTTTGCATCTTTTAGCACCTCACATTACCACCAAGGAATGTTTATCCTCTTCCGGCACTTGTTCTTGTCCATCAATGCATCCCTCCGCTCCACCTGCAAGAGCAGGATCTACTAGGCTACAACCCATTGGGGATTCACAATAATGGCCTGTTATCAGCACAGGGCCCTTCTCTGCGGCCGTGCAAGTTACTGCAGGCAGCTCCTTCTTTCCCTTTGAATTTTTACCCCCATTTCTTTACTTCCTGCCATTGCTCCGTTCCATGTAGTACAGGGCTGGCTCCCATTATTGTTCACCACCCTGGAGATGAAATGCCCATTCTAGCCCTCAGGCCTCAGCGTTGGTTGCATCAATGAAGGGCAGCTTGGTAGGTTCTGCTGTTTGCTGGATTGGTTGGTTTTGGGTGTAGGTTGCTGCTGTTTGCTGGGTTCCTTCCTTCAACCTGAGAGTCCTTAGATTGGGCCAACCCGAGTCCTTGTGTCTGTGCAACTTGCTGCACTGTTTACCTCTGCCTGAGGCTACAGGGCGTGTGAGTGAGACTGCAAAATTTAATCTGGGTGTAAAGAGGAATGGAATATCGCCACCTCCTTTTCTTTTTCAGCTCTCATGAACTGTAAAGATATCAGGTTAATCAGTCATTTCGTTTCTAGGCATCTCGCAATACTCAATAACTTGCTGGACTGGATTTCTTGAAACTGTTTCCTGGTGGTAATCTGCATCGTGCTAAATGGCAACTAGATGTAGGATCGTTTTGTGTAGCTAATTTCATGTTTGAGTTCTTCTAGTGTCTTAATGGTACTACATTTCTCTCATTATTGCAGGAGTTAAGTGAGTGTGGAAGGATTTTGTGAGGGAGGGATCTCATCATGCAGAGTTCAAAAACCAGGTTAGCCCTACCTCCTTGTCCTGGAACCTTTCATGTGTTTTTCCCCTCCTTTTGGTCATGTGTTTGCTCAAGCACACCTGCGGCTCTACACAGGCATGTGCCTCTCTGAGGAAGTGTCTACCAACTTGGTCGACATTGGTATCCAAAGGGTGGCATATTGCCTGTATTAAATAGGCCTAATGTACTGGGACCAGTGCAGGTCAAACAAGCCATTTACTTTTGCATAGTGAAATATTATTTACAAATCTTGTGTTGACTAAGAGATAGTGGTAGTGTACCTGTGTATGATTTGTGTCAGTTGAGTAGCATGTTAACAATACAGATTATGCCTATCTTCTTTTCCAAATGAAGTTTGCCACTAGTATTAAATAAAAATGGCTTGAAATGACTAGCAAAGTTAGCACTAGCAAGGATGCTAGCTTACTTCCTAAATATACTAGTACTAGACTGCATGTACAGTGCATTACTCCATGTATACATTCAGCTAGCACTAGGTATATAACCTTTTATACTTTACACTTAGCCTTTTGCCCTTTTGAGTTCTGTAGGAATGGCCCTTCAGATGCTCCACAGAGGACGTCTCCAGCAACTCCACGGTCGTCTCGTGTGGCCAAAACTGGAGGAAACGAAACTGACTCCCCTGGGATCACTCCGACAAGAACACCTGCAGAGAGGAGCCCAAAGGTCATTGAGCGTCGTTCACCACGAAGCCCAATTACTGAGGTAGAATAAAATGTTACTTGTTTTGCAGTCATCTCATTGCTGATTGCCCTTACTGAATTCAAGTTTCATACTCCATCCACAGAGAATAGCGATGTTTTTTCCTAGAACTAGACTTTCATTTTTCAGAAGCTCCTTTTTTCATTTATTCATGTGTGCAATTAGTTATCCTAGAAGTTGTTTTAATTAAATAAGATAGTACCTAAACCTACATGATAACTTATCATCTATAGTAATCAGTTTACCTCTGAAAAATGCAGAATATTTTATACTCCCTCCGATCCATATTACTTGTCATTAAAATGGATGTATCTAGACATGTTTTAGTGCTAGATACATCCATTTTAACGACAAGTAATATGGATCGGAGGGAGTAGCAAGCTTCTTTTAAATCAGTTAATTCATACAGCTTGCACTCATTTTTCAGAAGAAGCGCCCAAGTCGGCTAAATGAGTTGGACTCTAAGGTCAGCCAGCTCCAGGATGAACTGAAGAAGACCAAGGAACTGCTGACTGCATCAGAGGGACGGAAGAGCCATGCACAGCAGGAGGCTGATGAAGCAAAGAAGCAGGGGCAGGATGCTTCCTCAAAGCTAGATGAGTTGCAGCACCAGCTTGCCGAGTTCTCGGCCGCAGAGGAATCCCGTCTCCAGGAGCTGCGCAAGATCCAACAGGAGCGTGACCGCGCATGGCAATCCGAGATCGATGCTTTGCAGAAGCAGCAGTCGGTGGATGCAGCTGCGCTCAGCTCAGCCTTGTCTGAGATCCAGAGGCTGAAGTTGCAGCTAGAGGCCACAGTGCAGTCTGATGCAGCCCGAGCCAAGCAATGTGAGTATACAGACTCTGAGCTTGATGTGTTGAAGCAGGAGATGGAGCTCCGGCTTGCAACAATTGAAGGCCTGAAAGTCAATGTGGGGGAAAGCGACAAGGCTGCAGCAGATGCGAATGCCGTGGCAGCTGAGACCAAGCTGCAGCTGGAGACTGCAAAAGCCACCATTGACTTGCTGACTGCAGAGGGTGTGCGGTTGCAAGAATGCCTGAGGTCAAAGGACATGGAGCTCAGCGAGTCGAAAGCTCGGGCAGTCTCACTCGAGGAAGATCTGAAGAAGGTGCAGGCTGCAGGCAATGAATCTTTGAATGAGGCACAGACCGGCAATGCCAATGGTGGCTTTGGCAGTCCGCTGACCGAAGTGCTGAAGAGTATCAATGGAAGTCCTGACTCGGAGATTGAACAGTTGCGGACGGCGCTCGAGGTTGCTGAGATGAGGTACCATGAGGACCAAACCCGGATGACCATTGAGACGAAGACCGCCTATGAGATGCTGGAGAATGTGAAGTCAGAGTGTGCGCGCCAGGTGTCTGATATCGAGCTCAAGCTGAAGAGCAAGAACGAGGAGCTCATGGTAGCGCTGGCAGGCAACGCGCAGCAGGACCTTCACAGGTCAGACGGGCTGAGTGAAATGCAGCCAGAGCTGGAGGCGAAGCTGATGAAGTCGATCACCGACATCGCTGAGCTGAAGGCGAACCTGATGGACAAGGAGAACGCGCTGCAGAGCATGGCGGAGGAGAACGAGACACTCAAGTCGGAGGCGGGCAGGAAGGAGGCCGAGGTGCAGGGGAGGTACGAGGCGGCGGTGGCGGAGCTTGAGCTGGCCAAGGCCGCGGAGCAGGACGTGCGGATGCGGCTCGGGTACGTGACGGAGGAGGCTGACAAGAGCAGCCGGCGTGCGGCCCGGGCCTCGGAGCAGCTGGACGCCGCGCAGGCGGCAGGTGCTGAGGCGGACGCGGAGCTTCGCAGGCTGCGGGTGCAGTCTGACCAGTGGCGCAAGGCCGCAGAGGCTGCTGCTGCTGCTCTCGCGGGCGGCGGCAACGATGGGAACAACGGCGGTGGACGGTTGGTGGAGAGGACGGGGTCTCTGGATCCAGAGTACAACGGCTCGATCGGCGGGAAGCTGATGGGGTCGCCATTCTCGGACGAGGGGTCCCCGAAGCGGCGGAACAGCGGCGTGCTGCGGAGGATGAGCGGGCTGTGGAAGAAAAGCCCCAAGTGAAGACCCCAGGGACTGGTCAACATCAGTTAGGTAAGGTAATAGCAGCAGCAGCAGCAGCAAGAAACCGAATGTGAAACATCTGTCCTTTCTTGGTCATTGGTCAGTGTAGTTGATGCTGCTGATGAGTAGTAGAAATCTGTAGCTGAGTTTCTAGGGTTATTAGGATGATGGATGGATATCTTGTTGGGAGCTACGTAGTTGAAAGAGAGACCTTTGTGGTATCACCAGATTCTGGAGCAGCTGCTTTTGTTTGGCTGCCTACCTATGTTTGTTATGTTGAAAGAGAGACCTTGATCTTTAATTTTTCTTTACCCATCTTATTCCAGTTCTGGTTCTGATGCATCCATTCTGCATCTGCAAAGTGCAGGAAATCAGGTAGGGGACACTGATCCTAAAAAATGATACTCTCTCTGATCCATAATAAGTGTTGTTCATCTGGTACAAAATTTGTACTAGCTCAGTACAAAATGAGGGAGGGAGTACGAAAATGAAGTCTCTAGAGCCTGGAGGATTTCAGGGTTGCATGACAGTTAAAGTGTCATTTAGGAATTCAGAGTTCCACTGCTGTTACATGATGGCAGCGGTAAACTTACAGAAATTTTTTTTTTTTTTTGGAGCAACCGGCAGGAGCTCTGCCTTTTCAAATAGATAGAGGGAAAAACGAAACACACGGTACATGGGAGCATGTTTTGGTTAAGGTGAAAACATGCGGAAAAACACCCTAGAAAAACAAAAAAAGCCAACCCCTAATCAGGCTCCGCGGGAATGGCAGGCCCGAATGCCCCAAAAGCCCGGGCGCGTTGCCTGATATCCTCCCTAGCGATCTCCGCCACCTCGACATAAGTCAGACGCCGTCCGGTGAAGATTCGTCTGTTTCTCTCTTTCCAAACGTTCCAGAGGACATACAAGAGTCGACCACTTAAAGTTCTTTTTGCGTTCGATGGTATTCCGACAATCAGATTGTCCCACCATTCAGTGAGGGAATGGAAGTCGTGGCCCTGAAGCACCCCTGCAGCGTTGTCCCAAAGTTGGGTGAGGGTCCAGACAGCTTTAGTAAAAGGACAATCTTTGCAGAGGTGATTGGCCGTCTCGGGCGCGCTAAGGCAAAGAGCGCAGATAGTGTCGTGCGTCCACCCCCTAGCGGCTAAGTTATCAGCCGTAAGGAGCTTGCCATGCATGGCCAGCCAACCAAAAATCTTGCATTTGGGTTCGGCATGGGCAGTCCACAACTTTTGGGCAATGAACTTGGGGTGACTGCCGTGGAATTGCGCAAGGTACGCAGAGGTAGCACTATAGTTTCCATCCGCCGTCAAAGTCCAAACTATACCATCTTTTTGTCCTGGAGTCAGCTGCGTGCTCGCAACCACGTCCCAAACTTTGATGAACTGGGCAAGCTGTACCGGAGTGGTCAGGCTAGAAATGGCGCGAATCCAGTTTCCGTCAGCTAATTCTTTGGCCACGCTTCTGGTTTTTCTCGAAGCAATCTTGAAAAGGTCCGGCGCCCAAAGGCGTATGGGGCCATGCTGAGACCAGCTGTCGTGCCAGAATGAGGCCGTCTCACCATCACCTAGGGAGATTTTCGTGGAAGCTCTGAAGAGATCCATGTCGGCATCGTCACAGGGAAGCTTAGAACCCGCCCAGGTGCGTTGGGGGTCAGTCCACTGCAGCCAAGGCCATCGGAGTCTGAGGGCCCGTCCCGTTCGTTGCAGGTGAGGCATCCCAAGCCCGCCCAGATCTTTCGGTCTACAGAGCGTCGTCCAGCTAACTAAGGCTCTTCCTCTTGCCGCGTGC
Organism: Avena atlantica; assembly: GCA_910589765.1. NCBI lineage: Eukaryota > Viridiplantae > Streptophyta > Magnoliopsida > Poales > Poaceae > Avena > Avena atlantica. The sequence continues at coordinate 20,238,664 of OU342733.1, forward strand.
TCGCCTTCGTCGCCGGCCCAGACGAAGTTTCTTGCAATACGAGTAATCTTATCTCTAGCCCATTTGGATAAGGGGATGACTGTAGCATGGTAGACAGCGATGGCCATGAGGACGGACTTGGCAAGGGCAATTCTTCCAGGTCGAGCAAGAAACTTCCCTTTCCATCCAGGAAGCTTTCCTGCAATCTTGTCAATGAGGGGCTGTAGATCTACTTTACGGAGTCGCCTGAAGTGCAGTGGCAGACCCAGATATTTTCCTGGGAACGTAGTGATCTTTGACGGGAAGGCAGAGAGGACATTCCGGAGGTCGAAATTGTCACATCTAATGGGGAAGACCTCCGTCTTAATTAGGTTGGTGATGAGGCCACTGGCCTTTCCGAAGCAGTCTAGAATGTCAGAGATAGCCTGGAGCACTTCTTTCACAGGGTTGACAAAAATTCCGGCATCATCCGCATAGATGGAGATTCTGCAACGAGGAATCACTTCTGTTGATGGCTTAGGAACCATAATTAGTTCGGTAGTACTCCGTACCTAGCATATCAAGTAAAAGGTGTAAATGAAAAATAATTAAGAAATGAAAAAAAAATAAGAGCACAAGATTACTACAATGGATCACAATCATACTGGCGATTTATGTGATTGCAGACGTCTTCAGACTTCAGTGGAACATCTTGAGTTCCTGACGGTGCAACGGAACCCGGCCAGGTCAGCTAACTCCGTGAAATAGGCGGCCACCGCCACCGGCGCCGTCCCGCTAGATCGCCGTCGATTTATTTTTATCGGCGATCATATTTAGCACTAGGCAACATCCGTTTTCAGTAACCACTAGTGGCCCAATCTAGCCCATGTAAAACTGCCGCACAGGCACAGCCCATAAGAGGTCAATCAACTGACAAGCATTCTAGCCCACGAGCATTTACCAACCCAGCCCGGCAGCCCAAGCAGTACCCAGGAGCCCAGGTTACTAAAACCACGAAGCCCTAGCTCCGCGACACCCCTCTCTAGTCTCTCCCCAAACCCCCGCCGTCCCCCCGCACCGCACCGCCGCAGAAGCCATGGCGGAAGAATCAGCCGCCGCCGCCACCTCCACCAACTTCGAGGTGGACCTGGGCCACCTCATGGCCTACGACCCCTCGCACCACCTCGCCGCCGCCAAGTCCTCCAGGGCGGAGCTGCGGGAGGAGTGCCTGCAGAAGGCCACGGAGCTGGCGCAGGCCGTCGCCAACGCCCTCTTCTCGCTGCCGGCCACCGCGGGGCGCGACGGGCCCGTCGTGCGCCTCCCGCCGCCCACCAACCGCCTCCCCCGCGAGAAGCATGTGAGAACACGGCATCTCTCTCTTTCTCTCCCTCCTGTCATCTCTGCTCCCTAGCATCGATTATTGTTGATCTGCTAGTGAATATATATGAACTAGTTTAGCCTTCATCTATTGGTGGCTAGCACGGCTCTACGAGCGTGATGGTAGATTTGCGTGGGATGTTCCATGGGACGCATGCTTGGGTCTTCCTGCCCACCGCTTAATTTTACGAATTTGTATGCCCAAGGTGTAGTACTTGACCGGAATTGCTTTTTAGCCTCTGAAGAGACGTTGTTTTCAGTTTCTACTGTAGGTTACAGATGCTAGAGCAACATACTATCTATCTGTCCTGATATTACTTTAATTACTCTCTCTATGGATTCTGAGCTTTCGTTCTTGTTCTGCGCTAATCCCTAAACGAGATATCAAGATGAGCGGGAACTTATTGTTGTGTGGATATATTCATGATTTGCAAACTGGAACATGTCTGATATATTTATTTCCTGTCACCAGTTACCAAGGCCCGCACCTCCTACCAAGTGGGAGCAGTTTGCCAAGCAGAAAGGTGAATTGTTATTCTTGCCAGCTCTCTGCGTGTTTTCATTTGATGTGTATTTTCCTGGATTATTAGTATATAACCTTGACATGCTTCCAGGGATCGTCAATCGCAAGAAGAACAAGCGTACATGGGATGAGCAAACCAATTCGTGGAAGCGGAATTATGGCTATGATCGCGTTAATGACGACAGAGACATTCCCATCATTGAAGCCAAGATGACAGATGGTACGCAACTTTTCCCCTTTTATCTATGGCTAGCAAAGCTTGTTTTTTAGCATGCTGAGCCATCTTTGTGAGTTTCCTCCCTTTGTGATTGCTTATTATGTAGTTATCATGTGCTGTGATACAAATGCTTAGCAGCCTGCATGCTTTTGCTTAGGTACACAGATTTAGTGCAGCGATCAGTTTCCAGTGCTCTTTTTCGTTTATGACTGATTGAATGTAACGAGTCTTCAATTTATATGTAATTAGTTATAATAACATGTATGTCTCTTCAAACCTGTTTTCTCAATCTATTACTCTTCTAATTAAATATTGGTCTACAGAACCAGGTGTTGATCCATTTGCTAAATTAAGGGAAGAGAAGAAGGGCAGGGTCGATAAGCAAGAAAAGAACAGACTCGGCAACTTAAAGAATGCTGCGAAAGTTGGTGGTTTGCCAAGGTAATCCTTCCCTACTATCTAATCTTTATACCTCATTACACTAGTTTGTCTATTATTCGTTACATTAGCAACTCAAGAATCCGATATTAACAGTTTCTGAAAAAAAAAAACTATGCAGTCATATACAGCTTGCTGCTACAGCCATTCCGATCACAGGAACTAAAGCTGACCTGCCTAGAAAATCTAAAAAGGAAGACCTTGAGAATGTTGCTGGTATGGCTTCTTCAGCAACGGCTAGCGGTGGAAAGTTTGACAAGAAGTTGCCAGGCGAGAAACCTCTGAAGAAGGCTGGCAAACATAGAAAGGTTTTTCTCCTCTTAACTTGTTCATCTTTTGTAAATCCAAATGTGGCTTCGTAAGTTGATAGTCTGAGTAGCCTGACTGTTGTTTCTTGTCGGCAGTTCCTCCCGGTTGCTGAAGGGAAAGGAATGGGCAACCTGGAGAAACAGCAAAACGACAAAATCTTGAACAGTCTGCTGGCGAAAAACTTTGAGGAGCCCTTGGATGTCAGCAAGGCAAGTTCCAAAATCAAATAATATTGTATTCATGATTGTTTAGTCCACTGTCTAACAACTTACCGTGCATATATTTTGGTACCAGGCAATCACGATGTACAAGGTGAAGAAGGACAACAACAGAAGGAAAGAGAAGAAGAAATCATCATCTGGATCAGATAAGTTGAAGCCCGGGAAGAAGATTCACAAGAAATCCTCAAAGAAGAGCGCTTAGGTCCACAACATCATCCTTGCGAACGTGCTGTAGGAGGCAATTTTGTATGGTTATTATTGTCCTGTTTAAGTCCATGGGAGAGATACTGTTGTTCCAGTTGTTGCTAGTTGTTGTGACACAAGAACCTGAATGTTGCTATGGTAATGCTGCACGGATAATGTTGTGCACGTATTATATATTTATTATCAGAAGATCAGGAAATGTTTCTGGAATTAGCAAAATGAAAGTTAGCAGCATCTAACCAAAGAAATATCATGTTGCCATTTTTACTGTCTGAATAAATTGTTGCATGTATTCTCCACAGTATTTTAACGACAGTCTGATAGCAGATAGAGGTTGGTAAGGCCTGCAGCATATGTAAGTATATAGCTGGACCTCTTGACATCTTAGCGAACTTTAAATTTTCGACATGAAGTTGGTCTTGGAACTGTGCTGCATACAGAAGAGGTGTCAGATTTCAATTGCACAAGGTTCTGGCAGCCTTTAACTAATGACAGATCCACTTATAAGTAGCAATCTGATTGTATCCCTTTTGTATACATTTCTTGGTCATTTGTATTAGTTGACTCAACTTTTTTTAATTCATATGTATCTAGTTAACTATCTAGTCTAGATTCATACGTATCTAGACAAAGTTGAGTCAGCTAATATGGATCGGAGGGAATACTTATATTACTAACTAAAAAGGCTATGCATTACCAGGACCAACGGTGATGCATCGGGTGTGTCAGTTAGGTAGTTAGTTAGGTCGGTGTTTTTTCATAAACATGTCAGTTGATCCTTCTTTTTGTCGTTTTACCCCCTTTGGGACAGCGATTCCTTGGTTGACAGGATCACCCATTTATTTCTCTCTATGGGTAGAGACAAGAGTCCTTATCTCTCTAAGCGGGAGAGAAATGTACTAACCGCTCTAGCCTAAAGCGATGGTGCATTATTTTTAAAAATAAGAACTCAGAGTAATATTTCTCAAATTTCTTAAGATGTAAATAATTTATTTATTTGAAATTTCTGAATGGAAGATGCATGCATTAGAGACTAACAAAAGAAAAGGGGAAATGAACATAGGGTTTACGATGATATTATTCGTCTTCTCCTGGTTGGGTGGAAAGGTGGTTATACCTCAGCCCACCAGAGTTTAAACCTCAGGTTTGTTACTATGTGTTTTATAAAAGACGGAATATTTTTTTAGTGAGAGGCGACGTTTCTGTCGAGAGCGAGATGCCTGTGGTGACTTCATCAATCTCAAGCCTCGATTTGCCGGCTCAGTCTCTTGAATGTGCTCATAAAGGTAGGATATACATGTGTGCATTTATAGTAGTAGGTGCATTTACGTGTTGTAAGCATCTACGATTGTACCGTGTTAAAAAAAAAAGATCTCAGTTCTCTTGTTTCTAGGACAACTTGAGCGTACAATATGAGCCTAATTCTCATAGTTGGGCTTTTTAGACTAGGCTAGCCCGCAAGTACAAGGTGGAGCCGATGACCCAAATAAAATTATTCACTGGATAAATTAGATATAGAATTCAAAACTTTTCAGTTTTAAAAGTTACTAGACGGATACGCGCGCTTCGCCGCGCCGTCTGCATGGCGTTGTCATGCAGCGTGACTGTTGCGGCGCATTAACCAACCTTTAATTTCTGACATCGCTGGATAAAACATGTGTCATCAATAGAGGCGAGACCTTCTCTCCTACCTCCCGCACGGCTAGGCGTCTGACGGTGTCGTCAATAGGAGCACGTGCTATCACCCATGGAGGCTCCAAAACAACCACTCATGTGAGGCATGGGAGATACCATGGTAGCCATGAATCCACCCATTATACCTCACATGCCAACCATTGTAGATCTCATGCCTCAATTACCACCCAGAGGTGCTCCCATTTCGCCAATGCCACCCATTGTAGCTCCCATGGGTACACCCATGCCTCCAATGCCTCCCATATGTGCACCCATGTCACCAATGCCTCCCAAATAGGTGCACCCATGTCACCCATGCCTCAACCCGTAGGTGCTCCCATGCCTCCAATGCCTCCCATAGGTGTACTCATTCCACTGACGATGCCTCCCATAGATGCACTCATTCCACCAATGCCTCCCATAGGTGATCCTATGCCACCCATGTATCCTCCCATGTTAGGACCTCCCATGTATCCATTCACGTAACTTCCCATGATTCTTTTTTGAGCCAAGACTTGATCACGACAAAGGTTGATCTATTCCTTTTGCCTTTCATCAAGGTTGGTTGTGTTCATGAAGAAGAGATTTTTCTCACGCTCCATGACAGATAGTTTCTCTGATAGCAATTTTAGTCTCCTCTACGGCGGCCCTCTTCTCCTCGGACGCACCCCCCTCTCCTCGCACTTACAATAGCGTTCAATGACTTCTTTATGTCATCATCTATGGTCTTCTTCCCCTTTCCTTTTTCTTTTTTCCCTTCCGGCGGGTCTTGTTATTTTTGCAACCGAGTTTGGAGTGGGGCTTCTCTTTCCATCCTTGCTTGATGCTTCATCTTCATCAATGATTGTTGCCTCCATAGTTTACTTCTTGGCTCTCTTTGGCACTCCCAAGAAATCATGTTATTTTCTCTCTATTCTCTAGATGTTTATAGTAATGTGCCAATATTGTCGTGGGAATGACCACGGCAGATGCTGCAATCGGCAGCGAGTAGTAGAACATGGGGCAAGGGCGGCCTGCCATCTGCGGTGCGAGATGAGGGCTGAGACACAAGGGTTTACCCACGTTCGGTCCCCCGGAGGGTAAAGACCTACTCCTGCTAGATTGTATTATGGTGAGAGTACAATGGGTATTCGCCACCATGGGGCGGCCGCTCGAGGCCGCCCTGCCGCCCGATGAGCGCGAGTACATCCGACCCTGTGAGTCGGCGCCCGCATTTTGTTGCTCCACTGCCTTGGCGAGCAGAGCCTTGGCGTACTGGATTTGCAGGGCACCTTCGCCGGTTACTTGGATGTTGTCAACCGCAGCTCGGCTTGCGATGATGTTGTCCATTGGGGTGGAGAACAGCGGGAGGCCGTTCGCGTCTCGCTCTCGCGAGGAGACCACGATCCTTGGTTGGTCCCTGGGGGGCGCGCGGTTGGGTGGTGGTGGGGCGCCATTGGCCGTCGCCCCTGGTGGGGGTCGAGCGCTTCCTCCTGGCGGCACGTCCTCGCAGATCACGCGCTCGACTATGCGAGCCGGGTCGTTCTCGTCGTCGAAGTTCAGGGCACGCCCCTGGATGGCGGGGTTTAGGCGCGACCTGATTCGAAGCTGGTGATATCGCGACAGTTCTTGCGCTGTTGCCTGCTCGAGGCGAAATTTTTCGCGCTCGGCTTGCTCCTTGCGGACTGCCTCTACCAGCTTCTGGCGGAGTTCTTCGACCTCCGTTGCCGTCGCGTTTGGCGGGATCGGCGTAGAGAAGGGGTCTTCTGGTGGGTCGGCGCCGGTCGCCATGTAGGTCGCGGCGTGGCGACCGGTTCCATCGTGGAGGTCGGCGGAGTTCTCCGACCCGGAGTCGAAGTCAAATATCCCGAGGATGGAGGGATCCTCGAAGTCTCCGACATTGGAGACCTGGGTGATGGAGCCCGCGGGCGATGCGGCGATGATAGATCCGGCGCGTGACGCCGGGGTCGCCGAATCGGCGTCGTCGGCGAGGGCCGCGTCGCCCATGGCCGCGGTGGTCTCGGCCACGTTGTTGTGGGCCGAGTCGTACTCAAGGCGAGGGGGTGGATCGTGCGGACCTGGGTCTCGGAGAGCCAGTCGCGTGGCGGCGACTCGCGGATGCGAGCCGAGTCCTCCGAAGTGAAGACGTCAGTGAGGCCGACGAAGAGGCTTACCGTGCCGACCGGCAGGATCACGCTGTGCGTGACGGGTCGTGTCGTCGGGACGTAGCTACTCGACAAGATTTGGAGCATCTCGCCAATCGCGATCATGCGGCCGGTGGCGATCGTCTCGTTGATGGGTAGATTAGATCTCGCCAAAGAACACCGGCCTGACCGGCCAAGCCCCACGGTGGGCGCCACTGTCGTGGGAATGACCACGGCAGATGCTGCAATCGGCAGTGAGTAGTAGAACATGGGGCAAGGGCGGCCTGCCATCTGCGGTGCGAGATGAGGGCTGAGACACAAGGGTTTACCCAGGTTCGCCCCCCCGGAGGGTAAAGTGTTGGAGATATGCCCTAGAGGCAATAATAAATATAGTTATTATTATATCTTTGTGTTTATGATAAATGTTTACATTCATGCTATAATAGTATTAACAAGGAAACATTAATACTTGTGTGAATTGTAGACTAAAATAAGAGTCCCTAGTAAAGCCTCTATATAATACTAGCTTGTTGGTTAATAGATGATTGTGGTTTCCCTATCATGAACATTGAGATGTTATTAACAACAAGATCATATCGTTAGGAGAATGATATGGTGGACATACTCCTATAGATAAGCGTAGCATAAAGATCAAGTCATTTTAATAGTTCAATTGCTATATGCTTTCTGATACATAGTAATCTAATTCCTTCGACCATGATATCATGCATATCACCTTTACCGGATGGATGCTTTGATGACATCAAACACCACACCGTAACTGGGTGGCTATAAAGGTGGCATTGAGTGTTCGGAAAGTATTGGTTGAGACACATGGATCAAGAGTGGGATTTGTCCATCCATATGACAGATAGATATACTCTGGGCCCTCTCTGTGAAATGTCATCCAATTAGCTTGCAAGCATGTGACTGGCTCACAAGGGATCACACATCACGGGAACGAGAAAAGAGTACTTATCAGTAACGAGGTTGAACTAGGTATGTAGAGATACCGACGATCATAACCTCGGATAAGTAAACTATCGTGAGACAAAGGGAAATTGATATCGTATGTAAGTGGTTCATTCGATCGCAAAGTAATCGTAGAAATATGTGGGAGCCATATGAATTTCCAGATTCCTCTATTGGTTATTGTTCGGAGAAGTGTCTCGATCATGTCCGCATAATTCACGAACCGTAGGGAGACACACTTAAGGATTCGACGTTGTTTGAGTAGTTATGGAATGATGAGAAAGAGTCCGAATGTTGTTCGGAGTCTCGAATGGGATTCGGGATATCACGAGGAGATCCGGAATGGTCCGGAGAATAAGATTCATATAAGGAAAATCTTGTTTCGTAGTTGGAGAATGGTTCCGGTGTTTTCATCGGAATGTTCTAGAAGGTTCCGGAATGTCCGGCACTCCGGAGGGGAAGGGTACATGAATGTGTTATATCAAGTTGATATGATTGCATCATGTACTCGATGTCATCGCTGAACAAAATAGAGGATTTATTCAAATCCTAGTTTGAAAAGTCAAACGCCAAGTTTGAAAGTCAAACGGCTATTTTTGGGAAGTGGAGAGGGAGGTGGAAACTGACTTGGGGGAGGAGTTCCTCCTCCCACCGCCGGCGCACCACCAAGCCGAGTTGGGGAGGGACTCCCCTCCCCTTGGCCGACCCCCTCCACCTATATAAGGAGGGGCAGGGCTCCCCTCCTAGATACACAAGTTCCTACCTCTAAACCCTAGTACCAAGCCGCCGCCGCCTCCATAGCCGCCGCCGGCCCTAGGGCAAACCACCGCCGCCGCCTAGCTAAACCCTAGCTACCGGCTTGCCCCCTCCTCGGCGTGTCTAAACCCTAGATCGTCAAGGGACTCTCTCATACTCCACCATACTCGCTCCGGCTTAAGGCGAAGCCCTATGAGATCTCTCCTCTACTTCCGGTACCACGCCGTTGTGCTGCCGGAATCGCGAGGAGAGTGCTACAACCTCCGCTGCCTGCTGGAACAAGGGAGAGGAAGGTCTTCGTCGAGTACCGAACGTGTGACCGACTGCGGGAGCGCTGCCGGAACGTAGCGCCGGAAGGATCGTCTACGCGATCTTGAGATCGGGAAGAGTACGACTATATCACCCACGAGAATCCGCTCTCGTTAAACACTTTGGAATCTTCGAGGGTGAGTTATTCCATCGACTCGTTGCTAAAATCTAGTAGATAGATCTTGGCTTGTTTGTTTGTATGCGATAGAATTTTTTTGTTTTCCATGCTACGAAACCCTACATTGGTATCAGAGCCGTGTCTATATGTTGATCTGTTGCACGAGTAGAACACAATGGTCATTGTGGGCGTTGATGCTTTTATTATCGATTGCTTCTTGTGTACTTTGCATCTTGCAGGATGTTATGATGAAGCGGCCCGAGCTAACCTTACATGACATCGTTCATGAGACTTGCTCCACGCTTGACATGCAAATTGTATTGCATAAGTGGCTTTGCGGGTGCCTGTTTCTCCTAGCATAGTTAAGATTCAATTTACAACGGGTGATTAACAATGCTAGTATCAATGTTGTGGTTCTTGTTCGTAAGTTAGAACGACACTTATTGAAAGCCCCAAACCACGTAAAACATGCAAAGAAAGTAGAGGCGTCTAACTTTGTTTTGCAGGGGTGTGCTGTGATGTGATATGGCCATGATTGTGATTATATTTGATGTATGCAATGTTCCTTATTGTAAGTTGGCAACCGGAAGGAGCCATATGGTTGTCTTTAATTTATGTTAAGACCCGCGTGTCTATTCAAAGTAGTTGTAATAGTTGAAGCCGGTGGACGACAACCATGGAGAGGCGTCATTGACCTTGATGCAATGCCGGTGATGATGGAGATCATGTTCGTGCTAGAAGATGGAGATCGGAAGCACAAAGAAGAAATGCCATATCATATCACATATTATGAATTGCATGTGATGTTAATCCTTTATGCATCTTGTATTGCTTAGTAGACGACGGTAGCATTATAAGATGATCCCTCATACACATGAATTTCAAGTCGTAAAGTGTTCACCCTTAGTTAGCACCGTTGCTAAAGCTTGTTGTTTCGAAGCACCACGTGATGATCGGGTGTGTTAGATTCCGCAAGTGTATACAACGTGAGCAAGCCAGATTTGCTCATGCGGAAACTAAGGTTTGATCTTGACGATCCTAGCATGTACAGACATGGTCTCAGAACACGGATCACCGAAAGGTAAAGCATGAATCATATAGAAGATATGATGAACATGTCGATTGTTCGCCATTGAAACTATATCAACTCTCGTGATGATCGGTGTTGATGTGGTGGATTTGGTTCGTGTGATCACTAAAACAATGTGAGGGATATTGTTTTGAGTGGGAGTTCACCTAGATTAATTTTATTATTAATTTGAACTCAATTTATCATAAACTTAGTCTAAAACTATTGCAAATATGTTGTAGATCAATGGCAGCCCCTACCATCAATTTTAATGCATTCCTAGAGAAAGAAAACTTGAAAAACAATGGAAGAAACTTCGAGGATTGGTTCCGCAATTTGAGGATTGTCCTCACAGCAGGTAATTTGACCTATGTGCTGGATGCACCGCTGGGTGACCCACCTGCAGCTGATGCTGCCGATGAAGTAAAGAATGTTTACCTCACTCGGAAGACTCAGTACTCCATAGTTCAGTGTGCTATCTTGTATGGTTTAGAATCGGAGCTTCAGAAAAGGTTTGATAATTCAGAACCATATGATATTGTCGAGGATCTCAAATTGATCTTTGAGACTCATGCGGCAATTGAAAGCTATGAGGCTTCTGAAAAGTTCTTTAACTGCAAGATGGAAGAGGGCAGCTCCGTCAGTGAGCATGTGCTTAAGATGTCTGGGCACGCAAACAAACTTCAAAGCTTGGGTATAGTGATTCCTAATGCTTTGGGGATTTACCGCGTCCTCCAATCACTACCACCAAGTTACAAGAACTTTGTGATGAACTACAACATGCAAAACATGAACAAGACGTTGCCAGAACTCTTTGCCATGTTGAAATCTGCAGAAGTGGAGATCAAGAAAGAGCACCAAGTGTTGTTGGTCAATAAGACCACCAAATTCAAGAAAGGCAAGTCTAAGAAAAAGGGACACTTCAAGAAGGGTGGTAAGAAAGTTACCACGCCAACGAAGAAGACCAAGGCTGGACCTAAGCCTGATACTGAGTGCTTTTACTGCAAGGGAGAAGGTCACTGGAAGCGGAATTGCCCAAAGTACTTGGCGGATTTGAAAAACGGCAACATCAAGAAGAAAGGTATATCTGATATACATGTTATTGATGTGTATCTCACTAGTACTTGTAGTAGTGCCTGGGTATTTGATACTGGTTCGGTTGCTCATATTTGTAACTCGAAACAGGTGCTGCAGAATAAACGGAAGCTAGCGAAGAACGAGGTGACGATGCACGTGGGAAACGGATCAAAGGTTGATGTGATCGCGGTCGGCACGCTACCCCTTCATCTACCATCGGGATTAGTTTTATACTTAAATAATTGTTATTTGGTGCCTGCGTTAAGCATGAACATTATATCAGGATCTTGTTTATTGCGAGACGGTTACTTGTTTAAGTCCGAGAATAATGGTTGTTCGATTTATATGAGTAATATGTTTTATGCACATGCACCTTTGATAGATGGTCTATTCTTGTTGAATCTCGATAGTGGAAATACACATATTAATAACATTGAGGCTAAACGTTTGAAATCGAGCGATAACTCGACCTATATGTGGCACTGTCGTCTTGGTCACATTGGAGTGAAGCGTATGAAGAAACTCCATTCCGATGGACTTCTTGAATCACTTGATTTGGAATCACTTGAAAGATGCGAAGCATGTCTGATGGGTAAATTGACCAAGACTCCATTTTCTGGTATGATGGAGTGTAACTACCTCGGTGAATTACGCTCCTAGATACAAGCCTGGATGAGCGGAAATGGTTGAAATAGTACGGTGGGGCCCAAAAGCCACTCACGGGTAGACCTTTCGGCCGTCCCAACCATTTCCAGTCATCGGGACAAGTACGGGCGGCGTAATCGGCAGGCGAAGGGATCAACTACATACACAAATGAGTATGTATGCAAGCCACCATACAATAGTACATCAGAGCCATTCCAACTAAAAAGAAAGGAAATATAGCAACGCCATACGGCAAGATTCAAATGTCCTAGATAGATTTAATAGTTTAGGATATCTCCTCATACATCACACATCAGAGTATCAAGCGGAAGCGGCAAATAAGGTCCGAGTACGGATAAGAAGCAAATCGGCATAAGATGCCCCAGAAATAAGCACATCCCGCCCACAGATCTCACGGATCCCCGTTCCCGGAATCTCTACACCAAATGATCGTTGCCCACATCATCATCCTCCTCCACCCAGTATCCGTCTTGCGAGGGTACCTGTTCATCTGAACCAATAATTTATCGTGTGAGACCCTAGGGGTACTCAGCAAGTCTTTATGCCTCTAAAGGGGACACAACCTGGGGTGACGCAATTGCAGCGAAAGATAAACCCTAACAGTTCTATAGATAATCGCTAACCATCCACCTAACCAAAGATAGTCGAATGTCCGTGTATTAATGACAACAGTTATAACAGTAATATCCACTGATCCATCCTCCTCCCCGCTTACCAACGAGGAAGCGGACGAACAACCCCCCATCCGTTGGCAATTTTATTATCCATTCCGTGAGTGTTGTACTATTTACTAGCCAGTTACTTAGTCAAATTAAAAGCGGTACTTTAGTTATGCTTGTCTATGATCGAGAAACTGTGCTCCAAGTCGTCCATAACCGCGGACACGGCTTTCAGAAAGTTTTACCCTGCAGGGGTGCACAAATAGCAACACACACTCGATCAACCTCGGAAAAACCAAATCAAAACCCAACGAGGCCTTCACGACAAAGCAATCACAAGATTCCGAAATATTTCAGGGGGCCACCCCATTAAGCTACCCGCAACGAAGTTAGCTGACTTCGAGACGGACTCAAGGTTTGCGTCAGTGGCTGTAAATGACTGGGAACCCAAAAATGTGACTAGGCTTGTCGATACCGCGAAAACACTCCGCTTACCTAAACAGTACAGGTGCTCCTCGCACAATCGTAATAAAGCAGTAAAGCATGGCATAAGTACAGGATAGTAAATAAAACTTCAAACTAGTTTGTGGCCCCAAAAATAAGTCGGAATCAAGCTCTGGCTCAGGGGGGTCCCATAAGCCTCCCGGATGTGGATAGCGCGAATAATCAAGGAACAGGAATCAAGTACTCGGGGTCCTACGGGACACAAGTGAGCAGGAAAAACCAAATAGCAGATATTGCCCACCGGTGCCACTTTCATTAGTTATCCCATTACTACTCAGGTTAAGTTGTTTAGGTACCTCGTTATCCATCAGACTCTCACATACCCTACACATGCTGTTCTACGACTCGCATGGCTCAAACAACTCCTATAGTAATGGCTCATGGGATGGGGAGACAAGCTTGGTGGGGTTTAAAAGTAAAGGCTATGCAATACTTGGGATTCAGTTTAATGCAATCGCGACTCAATGATGCAAGAATAAGATAGAGGCAATAGGTACTGTATGTATGCAAGCATGTGGTAGTGCTTGCCTGGCAACTCAGTTGAAGCAAGGGATGGATCTGGGTAGTGCTCCTGGTTTTCTTGATATATCCTCTGCTCAGCGTCTATTCGAAGAAGAACCAAACAAACAAGGGCCAGCATAAATAAAGTGCACAAGCATATGAATAAAATGCGTCAAGCAAACAATCATGCCATGATGAATGATGCACAAGTTGCATGGCAATAATGTAGCATGGCATGGGTGAGGTGTAGAATACAAGGAATAACATTTTTATTGAGTTTTGGTCACATTTTATTGTCATATTAGTTGCTGTATACTATGTATTTATATGATGCATGCTGCAATTTAAGTCATGGATAGCATAAACAGAAAGGTCTCGTCGAGCTGATCATTTTAGACATATCATTTGTTAAATTTGGAGTTATAAAGCTAAAGTTATTAATTAATTAAGGTCCAGGGGCATTTTAATGTAATTTCAATCAACTCGAAATTTAAAGTGTCCAAATATATTTTGGATGGCATATTTGAAATCCTCACATTTTTCTGATTCAAAAACATATATTATTTGTATTATTTGGAATTATGAATTTAATTTTATTTTAAAGTCTAAATTAGTCAAATTAGGTCAAAGTCAAAGGTTGACTATTCAAATTAATTCTGAAAATATATGACTAAAGATTTGAATTGATATTAAAAAATAAAACATATTTCATATTAAGTTTGAATTCAGATTCCAATCCATTTGAAAGTTATGAATTCATTTTGATTTAAACAGATTTGAAATCGATTTTGAATTTGAAAAGATTTTGAATTTGGAAAAAGAACAGCTCCTGGACTTTTGGTACTCTGCCAGAACCTATCCCAGCCAGTGACAGGTGGGGACGGCGCTGACTGGGTTGACACGCGCACACCGAAGCTTTTTACACCGGGGCTCTGGCTAGACACAGCAAATGACAGGCGGGCCAGGGCAGAGCGGGCCACGCACGCACGCATCGCCAGCCGGGGCGTGACACGTGTGCGATCCAGAGGGCTGCGGGTTGGAGACTGAAAAGCTGAGGGGCTGTTTTGCAAAACGAGCAGGGCGGCTGACGGTGGGGCTCGGGGGACCGCGGGTTTAGGCGGGAAAATCTGCAGGGGTCTAAGCACAAAACAAGCAGCGGCTGCTGCTGTCTGCTGCCGGTCGCGGCGCTGCGGCGGGGGATCTGGCCGGGGTTTTGAACGACGATGGCGATGCACCTAGCGAGATTTAGACGATGATGCCAAAACAAAAAGTGGAGGGGCCAGTTCGGTCTACAACTCTCGTTCAGGGGGCTAGCGCGGAGAAGGGCTGCAGCGCGCGGGGCACGGCGAGATACAGAGGCAGAACGACAACTGCTGCAGCAGCTGCTGCCAGAGCGCGACGCGTGGCGCGCGCGCAGAGCGTTCGTCGGAAGGCGGCGGGGCTACGGCGCGCGAGAGGGGAGAGGACCTTGTCTGGGGGGTAGAGGGGCTCACCAGCAGCTTGACGGCGTGGTCGTCGACGCTGAGGTGGAAGGGATCTGGCGGCGGGCTCGCGACGGGGAGCTTCAGATTCCTCCGGCCATGGCGATGGCGACGGCGCTCTGTGGCTTTCCAGTCGCTCCCTCTGGTGCTAGCCGCCGAAGGAGATGCAGGGGAACTCGTCGGTGCTCCTGGGGGCCTTGGAGAGCAACAGGTCGCGCAGATCGAGATCAAGGCCGAGGTAGCTAGGGTTTTAGCGAGGTGGTGGCTATGGCCATCTGGTAGAGGAAGGAGGGAGGAAGGTGGGGTGCCTGGGGCTCCTGGTCTCGACCTGAGAGGTACTGGGGAGGTTGGGGATAAGGAAGGAGAGGGGAGAAGGGAGGGATGCCACCTTTATGCAAAAAGGGAGAAAGGGGGGGGGTCGGTTTTGGCTAGGGTTTGGAGAGAAGAGGGACCAGGGGAGAAGCACATGGGAGGGGGTGGTCAGGTGGGACCGAGGTAGGTGGAAGAGAGAGGGCCGAGAGAGAGAGGGAGGACTAGGGTTAGATGGGGAACTAGGGTTAGCTAGAGAGGGGATGGCTCGGGTTAGGGTTAGATGGGGGTATGGTGATTAGGGGGTAGGTTTAGGGAGAAGATTATGAGAGAGGGGGGGTAGGGTTTAGCTAAGTTTGATTATTTGGTGGCCAAACAATTGATCTCACCTTTTTAGTTAAAACCCAAACAACACCAAAACAAAAATAGAGGGAAAGGGGTAGATGGTGCCCATATTGCATGTGCCATGCAATGCCTCCATGATGCATGTAGGCAAGAAATGGGGCATGCAAGGGAAGGTGAAAAAGGAGGAAGGTGAGGAAAAGAGGTATAGTGGGAGATGATCCACTTAAACTTCAAATAGAACCAAAGATGACCAAAGTTGGTGATGGTTGCATGGGACATGCATTACATTTAATGCACTCCCTAAGAGATTGGTGCAAGCTTGCATGGGCCATGCATAAGCATTAAATGCCATGTTTCAATCTTGTGAAAATAAAACAATCATTCAAGGCATTCATACATATGCATTCCAGAAATATGGAACAAGCCAAGCAAAAGGATTTAGAATTGGATCCATCCAACCCTCATGAGCTAGAAATAAAATCCAAAGAAAATTACAAGCTCATAGGTTATGGTATGGTGGAAGTGTAAGGTGGTGACAAAGAAAAAGGTGGTGGAATGGAATAAGAGATATACCCCCAACTCAACTTGGGCATTTACCAATATATCAAGAACCAAATACAATATCAAGAGGCAAGTATAAATAATAATGCATATGAGATAAGAACCAAAACTCAAGGGTTTTTGTATGATGCTCAAATGCAAGGTGGCATGATGACATGAGCATGATAACATGATGATGCAACAATTTTATGTAGAGAGTAGCCATTATATTACTAGATCAAGTAGCATTACAGTTGTTAGACAAATGGGATGCTACAACTCTCCCCCACTAAACAGGAATCTCGCCCCGAGATTCTAGGAAGAAGAGGAAGACACAAAGAGGGTAGGATAGTTGGCACGGAGTTCATCTTCACGCTCCCAAGTGGCTTCATCAACAGAATGGTGCGACCACTGCACCTTGCAGAACTTGATGGACTTGTTGCGAGTCCTTCTTTCTGCGGTCTCAAGGATTTTTATGGGGTGTTCTTGATAAGACAGGTCTTCTTGGAGATCGATTAGATCATGATCCACGGTCCTGCCGGGATCCTTGAAGCACTTCTTGAGTTGTGAGATGTGGAAAACATCATGAACCTTGAGTTTTTCAAGGAGCTCAAGAGCATAAGCAACTTCTCCTCTTCTACCACGAATTTTGAAAGGACCGATGTATCTAGGAGCCAACTTTCCTTTGATACCAAAGCGTTGTGAGCCTCTCATGGGAGTGACACGAAGGTAAACGTGATCACCAGGGGCATACACCATGTCCGTGTGCTTCCTGTCATAATTGCTCTTCTGGCGACTTTGAGCAATCTTCAGATTTTGAAGAATGATATGCACCTTCTCCTCCGCTTGAGTTACAATGTCAGGGCCAAACCAAATTCTTTCTCTTGCACCCGACCAACCAATCGGAGTTCTGCACTTGCGACCATAGAGAGCCTCAAATGGTGCCATCTTCAGACTTTTCTGGAAGTTGTTGTTGTAAGAGAATTCCGCATAAGGAAGACATTCCTCCCACTTCATGCCAAAAGAGATGACGCAAGCACGAAGCATATCCTCCAGAATCTGATTGATCCTTTCAACTTGTCCTTGCGACTGAGGGTGGTAAGCTGTGCTAAAGTTCAACTTTGTTCCCAAAGAATTATGGAAACTTTCCCAGAATTTGGAAGTGAAGATGCTCCCACGGTCTGAACTGATCTCAAGCGGAACCCCATACAGAGAGACAATTCTGTTGATATAGAGCTCAGCCAACTGAATTCCAGAAATTGTTTCCTTGACGGGGAAGAAATGAGCCACTTTAGAGAGCCTGTCGATGACAACAAAGATTGCATTGTTGCCCTTCTGCGACCTTGGAAAACCAGTGATGAAATCCATCTCTACTTTCTCCCATTTCCATTCCGGGGGTTTCAATGGCTGTAGAAGACCGAAAGGTTTCTGATGGACAGCTTTCACTCTGCGGCAGACATCACACTCCGAGACATACTTGGCACAATATCGTTTCAAACCCGGCCACCAATATTGTGTTTTCAAGTCCATGTACATCTTTGTGCTGCCAGGATGGATAGATAGAACAGAATCGTGCGCCTCCTTGAGAACTTGCTCTCTCAAACCCGGGTAGTTCGGAACAAACATCCGGTGTTCAAAGAAAAGCGTGCCTTGATCATCGACGTGGAAGGACTCATACTTCGGAAGCTGAAGTTTGGAGATGATCTTTCTGGTGTGCGGATCACCAAGCTGACGAGAGCGAATCTTTTCTTCCAAGAGAGGAGTAGCCAGAAGGTTCAGGAGATGCCCTTGTTCCACAATCTCCAGGTTGAGCTGACGGAATTCCTCGCACAAGAGAGGCTATTGTTCTTCCATCACGAGGTTGTTGACACAAGCTTTGCGGCTGAGAGCATCGGCCATGACATTAGCTTTGCCCGGAGTGTAGTTGATGGTAAAATCAAAATCATTGATTGCTTCAATCCATCTCCTCTGCCGAAGGTTGAGATCAAGCTGAGTGAAGATATACTTCAAACTCTTGTGGTCAGAAAAGATCTCACAACGGTTGCCAAGCAAGTAGTGCCTCCATAGGTTCAAAGCAAAGACAACTGCTGCGAGCTCGAGGTCATGTGTGGGATAGTTGATCTCATGCGTCTTCAACTGTCGAGAGGCATAAGCAACAACTTGTTTCTCTTGCATAAGGACCGCACCCAATCCTTGCAAAGAGGCGTCACAGAATATCTGGAAAGGTTTAGATGTATCCGGAGGAACCAAGACTGGTGTGGACGTGAGCTTCTCTTTGAGTGTCTCAAAGCTTGCTTGACATGCAGGAGTCCAAAGGTATTTCTTGCCTTTTTTGAGGAGATCGGTAAGAGGCTTCGCTATCTTCGAAAAGTTCTGAAGGAAGCGACGACAGTAACTAGCCAAACCAAGGAAACTCCGCACTTCTTTGACATTAACAGGAGGAAGCCATTCAACAATTGTCTTCACAGTTTCCGGGTTGACTGCAATGCCCTTGGCAGAGATGACATGACCAAGATAGGTTACTTGAGGCAGCCAAAACTCACACTTTGAGAACTTTGCATACAAGCGGTTCTCACGAAGCTTGTTTAGGACACACCGAAGGTGTTCTTCATGCTCTTCCTTTGGCTTAGAATAGACTAGGATGTCATCCAGATATGCCACAACGAACTTATCAAGATACTCCATGAAAACCGAGTTCATAAGCCTTGAGAAGGTAGCAGGTGCGTTGGTGAGGCCGAAAGACATGACCGTGTACTCATACAGGCCATAGCGGGTGGTGAAAGCTGTTTTAGGCACATCTTCCTTGCGAATCTTGATTTGGTGATAACCACTTCTCAAGTCAAGCTTAGAGAACACCACAGCTCCAGCTAGCTGATCGAAGAGATC
The DNA here is from genome assembly GCA_910589765.1 of Avena atlantica. NCBI lineage: Eukaryota > Viridiplantae > Streptophyta > Magnoliopsida > Poales > Poaceae > Avena > Avena atlantica. The sequence goes on from OU342733.1 coordinate 20,257,900, forward strand.
ATTAATCCGCGGAAGGGGATATTTGTTCTTGATGGTTTTAGCATTGAGAGCCCGATAGTCAACACAAAGTCTATCAGTCTTGTCCCGCTTCTTCACAAAGATTGTTGGGCTACCCCAAGAAGAAGTACTGTGTTGAATGAAACCCAACTTCTCTTGTTCATCAAGCTGACGTTTGAGTTCAGCCAACTCAGCAGGACCCATTTTATAAGGCCTCTTGGAGATAGGAGCCGTTCCAGGTTCAAGCTCAATTACAAACTCAACCTCACGATCCGGAGGCATACCCGGCAAGTCTTCAGGAAAGACATCTGGGAACTCACAGACCACCGGAACACTCTGAATAGCTTCCATAGCATCATCATTCAGAGCCGCCAAAGAGAAAAGCTGGATAGCAGGAGTCAGACTTGGAGAAAAGACTATATGGCCTTCAGGAATCTTCAGAGAAACCGAGCGTTCAGCACAATCAATCACAGCTGCATTTGCTGTCAACCAATCCATGCCCAAGATGACATCAATGTCAGAATTGCCCAGAACAATTAAGGACGCCGAGAACGAAGAGCCACCAATCTCAATTTGATTGCCATGACTGATTTTAGAAGCTGCCATCTTTGCTCCAGGAGAGAGGACCATTAACCGCTTGAGGAGAGGAACCAAGACTAACTCATTCTCATTTGCAAACTTGTGAGAAACAAATGAATGCGATGCACCAGAATCAAACAAAACTCATGCAGGGACTGAGTTAACGGAAAGCATACCCATCACAACTCCAGGTGCATGCTCAGTTTGAGCGGCGTTGACACAGTTGGCACGAGCAACAGTAGACCCGGGCTTGGTGTTGATGTTGAGAGCCCGAGGTGGTGGTTCACGAACCAAAGGAGAGCTTGCCGCAGATCTTGGATGGGGTGGAGGAAGAGCTTTGTTCTTCAACGGACAGTTCCAGTTTAGATGCCCAGGGTCTCCACACGTGAAACAAGCACCAGGTGGACGTGGAGCAACGTGGCCAGGGACTCCGCCAGGCGCTCCAGGGTAGTGGTGGTTGTAGCCCCTGGGAGCAGCAGTGACGAAGTTTGGTGGCCTTGCCGCGTAGCTTGAAGGTCTTGGTGAAGCCGGGAGCGACGGTGGGGTGTTAGGAACCCAGACACGCCGCTTAGAAGGAGCTGACATAGCTGAAGAGCTTGGTGCGTCACGGTTGTGTTTCTTTGACTCCTCAAACACTTGCCTACTGGCTTCCTCCTGCAGAGTTGTATGCTGAAGTTCCAGGAAAGACGCCGGCCTTGCATGTGTGATTGCATATTTGATCGATGCATTGAGCCCTTGCCGGAACCTCTTTTGTTTCTTCTTGTCATCTGAGATCTCATCACCACCATAACGAGAGAGTTTCATGAAGTTCCTGATGTAGGTATTGACATTATCATTTCCCTGCTTGAGGTTAAGAAAGACTTCCTTCATCCTTTCCATGACAATCTCTGACAGGAATTGCTCTTTGAAAGCTCTAGAGAACTGTTCCCAAGTAGGCTGAAAACCAGTGCAACTTGCCTTCAGGTAATTCTCCCACCAGAGAGCTGCATCTCCCTTCAGAAGGTGAGTAGCACATTTCACCCATTCTTGCTCAGGCACATCAGCAGTCTCCAGTAACCTTGACATCTCACGCAACCAATCATCAGCATCAAGTGGTTGATCAGAAACATCAAATTGGCGTGGGTTGAACTTCAGGAAGCTTTTGATGTCTCCTCGCTTGGGAGGTGGAGGTAGTGGAGCAAACTCATTCCTCCTGACACTTTCTTCCAAACGCTGCTGGTTCTGCTGCATTGCTGCCAAGGCATTGGCGATGTTTGACAACGCGGCCCCCAGTTCCGGTGGTATGTCCTCATCTGAACGGCGTGGTGGAGCCATCCTGAGATTGATATAAAACACAAGTCAGTACTATAATGGAGAATAATAATAATCCAAAATAGTACCAAGATGGAATTAACCAAGATTAAAGGATACAATTTACTAAGATGATATTACAATATCAACAAAGTTCAAAGCACCTAGAAGATATTAAGCATATCGCACACGACTGAAAAGGAGTGTGGTACACAAATATATCAAAGAAAAATTTTCCACAAATTTCGGCATTAAAATACCAATAGATGCGCAAAATCACTTAACGAATCAAGATTAGTGACTCTACCAATTCAATATACAAAAGCGAATGATAAGAGTAGTGGTATGGTCGCGACTCCATCCCGCACTCAAATCATTACTCCGCACATGAATAAGTGGAACACATATCCTAACCCCTTCTTCTCACGATGAACCTAAAGATTATTACTACGGAAACGAACACCCCAAACAAGATAACGTCGGATAACAAAGAGTAAGACAGATCGCTTCGGTTTGCAAAAGCCTGTCGGTATGGAATGTACCAACAGTTGATAACCAAGGATGATTAGATAACAACTTGGATGCAACAGATAGACAAGGAATTACTCTCTCACGCACACACACACACAAAAACACACAACCTATGGTACTACGGAAACCCAGAACACGTGAATCCTAGTTTGAAATTTTTAAGAAGAGGATTGAAAACGTTGCACTTCCTTACCAGAAAAGGGTGGGTGGGCGGGTAAGAAGAAAAGTGGAAGCAGTCCTACTCTCGCGTTTTGTTTTTCCCTATTATACATAACTACCAAAAATATTTGCTAGACTGACAACGACCATTTGGCTGAGACCCTGAAGGGCGGGATGGCTCTGATACCAATTGTAACTACCTCGGTGAATTACGCTCCTAGATACAAGCCTGGATGAGCGGAAATGGTTGAAATAGTACGGTGGGGCCCAAAAGCCACTCACGGGTAGACCTTTCGGCCGTCCCAACCATTTCCAGTCATCGGGACAAGTACGGGCGGCGTAATCGGCAGGCGAAGGGATCAACTATATACACAAATGAGTATGTATGCAAGCCACCATACAATAGTACATCAGAGCCATTCCAACTAAAAAGAAAGGAAATATAGCAACGCCATACGGCAAGATTCAAATGTCCTAGATAGATTTAATAGTTTAGGATATCTCCTCATACATCACACATCAGAGTATCAGGCGGAAGCGGCAAACAAGGTCCGAGTACGGATAAGAAGCAAATCGGCATAAGATGCCCCAGAAATTGTTGTTGTTGTTGTTGTTGTTGTTGTTGTTGTTGTTGTTGTTGTTGTTGTTGTTGTTGTTGTTGTTGTTGTTGTTGTTGTTGTTGTTGTTGTTGTTGTTGTTGTTGTTGTTGTTGTTGTTGTTGTTGTTGTTGTTGTTGTTGTTGTTGTTGTTGTTGTTGTTGTTGTTGTTGTTGTTGTTGTTGTTGTTGTTGTTGTTGTTGTTGTTGTTGTTGTTGTTGTTGTTGTTGTTGTTGTTGTTGTTGTTGTTGTTGTTGTTGTTGTTGTTGTTGTTGTTGTTGTTGTTGTTGTTGTTGTTGTGTTGTTGTTGTTGTTGTTGTTGTTGTTGTTGTTGTTGTTGTTGTTGTTGTTGTTGTTGTTGTTGTTGTTGTTGTTGTTGTTGTTGTTGTTGTTGTTGTTGTTGTTGTTGTTGTTGTTGTTGTTGTCGTTGTTGTTGTTGTTGTTGTTGTTGTTGTTGTTGTTGTTGTTGTTGTTGTTGTTGTTGTTGTTGTTGTTGTTGTTGTTGTTGTTGTTGTTGTTGTTGTTGTTGTTGTTGTTGTTGTTGTTGTTGTTGTTGTTGTTGTTGTTGTTGTTGTTGTTGTTGTTGTTGTTGTTGTTGTTGTTGTTGTTGTTGTTGTTGTTGTTGTTGTTGTTGTTGTTGTTGTTGTTGTTGTTGTTGTTGTTGTTGTTGTTGTTGTTGTTGTTGTTGTTGTTGTTGTCAAAACAGCATTCCTCAATGGAGACATTGATGAAGAGTTGTATATGATGCAACCCAAAGGTTTTGTCGATTCTAAAGATGCTAACAAGGTATGCAAACTTCAACGGTCCATCTATGGATTGAAGCAAGCATCCCTAAGTTGGAATCAACGTTTTGATAAGGTGATCAAAAGTTTTGGTTTTATACAAACTTATGGAGAAGATTGTATTTACAAGAAAGTGAGTGGGAGCTCTGTAGCATTCTTAGTACTATATGTAGATGACATATTGTTGATTGGGAATGATGTAGACCTTCTTAATAGTGTCAAAGAATATTTGAATAATAGTTTTTCAATGAAGGATCTTGGCGAAGCAGCTTACATATTAGGCATAAAGATTTATAGAGATAGAATATCATTGTCACAAAGTACATATTTGGACAAAGTTCTAAAGAGGTTTGGAATGGAAGATATCAAGAAAGGGTTCTTGCCAATGTTTCCCAATACGACCTTAAGTAAAACTCAAAGTCCGACATCGGCAGAAGATAGAGAAAGGATGAGTAAGACTCCCTATGCCTCAACCATAGGATCTCTAATGTATGCCATGCTATGTACTAGACCCGACATTGCATATGCTGTTAGTTTAACTAGCAGATATCAAAGTGATCCAGGAGTGGATCATTGGACAGCGGTCAAAAACATCCTTAAGTACTTGAGAAGAACTAAGGATATGGTTCTTTCTCATGGAGGTGATGAACAACTCGTTGTTAATGGTTACACCAATGCTAGTTGGAACACCGATCCGTATGATTCTAAATCACAATCTGGATACGTATTTATTTTGAATGGTGCAGCAGTTAACTGGAGGAGTGCAAAGCAAAGCGTTGTGGCGAGATCTTCAACTGAATCGGAATACATGGCTGCTTCGGAGGCTTCACAAGAAGCGATATGGATGAAAGAGTTCATTACAGAGCTGGGTGTGGTTCCTAGTGCGCTGGACCCAATGTCTATCTACTGTGATAACATGGGCGCCATAGACAATGCGCAAGAACCAAGGTCACACAAAAAGCTGAAGCACATCAAGCTACGTTTTCACGCTATTCGAGAACATATCCAAGATGGGGATATAAAGATTTGCAAAGTACACACAGATTTGAATGTGGCGGATCCGTTGACTAAACCTCTCCCGAGGGCAAAACATGACCAGCACCAAACTGCCATGGGTGTTCGGTATATTACCATGTAATCTAGATTAGATGACTCTAGTACAAGTGGGAGACTGTTGGAGATATGCCCTAGAGGCAATAATAAATATAGTTATTATTATATCTTTGTGTTTATGATAAATGTTTACATTCATGCTATAATAGTATTAACAAGGAAACATTAATACTTGTGTGAATTGTAGACTAAAATAAGAGTCTCTAGTAAAGCCTCTATATAATACTAGCTTGTTGGTTAATAGATGATTGTGGTTTCCCTATCATGAACATTGAGATGTTATTAACAACAAGATCATATCGTTAGGAGAATGATATGGTGGACATACTCCTATAGATAAGCGTAGCATAAAGATCAAGTCATTTTAATAGTTCAATTGCTATATGCTTTCTGATACATAGTAATCTAATTCCTTCGACCATGATATCATGCATATCACCTTTACCGGATGGATGCTTTGATGACATCAAACACCACACCGTAACTAAGTGGCTATAAAGGTGGCATTGAGTGTTCAGAAAGTATTGGTTGAGACACATGGATCAAGAGTGAGATTTGTCCATCCATATGACGGATAGATATACTCTGGGCCCTCTCGGTGAAATGTCATCCAATTAGCTTGCAAGCATGTGACTGGCTCACAAGGGATCACATATCACGGGAACGAGAAAAGAGTACTTATCAGTAACGAGGTTGAACTAGGTATGCAGAGATACCGACGATCATAACCTCGGATAAGTAAACTATCATGAGAAAAAGGGAAATTGATATCGTATGTAAGTGGTTCATTCGATCGCAAAGTAATCGTAGAAATATGTGGGAGCCATATGAATTTCCAGATTCCTCTATTGGTTATTGTTCGGAGAAGTGTCTCGATCATGTCCGCATAATTCACGAACCGTAGGGAGACACACTTAAGGATTCGACGTTGTTTGAGTAGTTATGGAATGATGAGAAAGAGTCCGAATGTTGTTCGGAGTCTCGAATGGGATTCGGGATATCACGAGGAGATCCGGAATGGTCCGGAGAATAAGATTCATATAAGGAAAATCTTGTTTCGGAGTTGGAGAATGGTTCCGGTGTTTTCATCGGAATGTTCTAGAAGGTTCCGGAATGTCCGGCACTCCGGAGGGGAAGGGTACATGAATGTGTTATATCAAGTTGATATGATTGCATCATGTACTCGGTGTCATCGCTGAACAAAATAGAGGGTTTATTCAAATCCTAGTTTGAAAAGTCAAACGCCAAGTTTGAAAGTCAAACGACTATTTTTGGGAAGTGGAGAGGGAGGTGGAAACTGACTTGGGGGAGGAGTTCCTCCTCCCACCGCCGGTGCACCACTAAGACGAGTTGGGGAGGGACTCCCCTCCCCTTGGCCGACCCCCTCCACCTATATAAGGAGGGGCAGGGCTCCCCTCCTAGATACACAAGTTCCTACCTCTAAACCCTAGTACCAAGCCGCCGCCGCCTCCATAGCCGCCGCCGGCCCTAGGGCAAACCACCGCCGCCTAGCTAAACCCTAGCCGCCGGCTTGCCCCCTCCTCGGTGTGTCTAAACCCTAGATCGTCGAGGGACTCTCTCATACTCCACCATACTCGCTCCGGCTTAAGGTGAAGCCCTGCGAGATCTCCCCTCTACTTCCGGTACCACGCCGTTGTGCTGCCGGAATCGCGAGGAGAGTGCTACTACCTCCGCTGCCTGCTGGAACAAGGGAGAGGAAGGTCTTCGTTGAGTACCGAACGTGTGACCGACTGCGGGAGTGCTGCCGGAACACAGCGCCGGAAGGATCGTCTACGCGATCTTGAGATCGGGAAGAGTACGACTACATCACCCACGAGAATCCGCTCTCGTTAAACACTTTGGAATCTTCGAGGGTGAGTTATTCCATCGACTCGTTGCTACAATCTAGTAGATAGATCTTGGCTTGTTTGTTTGTATGCGATAGAAATTTTTTGTTTTCCATGCTACGAAACCCTACATAAAGACCTACTCCTGCTAGATTGTATTATGGTGAGAGTACAATGGGCGAGCTCGACGGCTAGGTGGCGAGTCGCTTGGGTGTATGATGGAACGTAGTCTCTATGCGTCCCCCAGGGAGGTTTATATAGACTCACCTCGCTAGGGTTTACAGATCACAACCGAATTAGTTAAGGATTCGGAGATAGTATGACCTAGTTCGACTGGGCCTAGCTACGCTTCTAGGCCTTCAGCTTCCAGTCGCCTGAGTCCACGCCAAGTCTTGATCCAGTCGCCGTCCTGCAGGCCCACTCGCTGTCGGCTTGGGTCAGTAGGAAACGTCCTGTTGGGTATACCCCGGTAGGCATATCCCCATCAAATATAAATGGTCTTCCTTAAACCATCTTGCCCTTCTTGGTCCTCTTTGGATATCCCTTTAATAAAGTTTGGGAAATGTTTAGCTACATGAACCAAAAGAGAGAGAAAATTAGTCATGGATAATAATAAATTGAACAAAGTAGCCACACAAAATATAAACAAATATCACAAAAGAATACAAAGTACCCTATCTCTGTTATTTGTGCCACTTGGACTCATTCGTTCAACATTTGCCAATATCGCTGCCCACCTTTGACAACTCGATGAAATTGCAGACCTATGGGACGAAGAGATATATCCGTCCACCCAATTCCACTTTGGTTGTATGTACCGAAGTACTCCTTCATCCTAAACCAATAGATGTCTCTTGTTTTCTCCGTGCTCACGGCCGAATCCATGCCCACATTGCACCATGTGTTGCATAGTAAAATGTCTTACTCCATGGTGTAGTTGGCTGCCTGCCTCTTTCGGTGCATCAACAAAACTTTCACCCTCACCCTAATTCTCCATGTCAACTTCATCACCTTGTTCTTTAGTTTCATATTCTTGAGACCAATACTCATGTGAATGTGATGACCCAACATTCATAGTTGACATAAACATTTCTTCATCCATACTACAATGCATGGAAGTTAACACACATCAAACTACATTAGATTTCATCATTTCTATTCATCCACATAATTCAAAACAACAAAAAAACAATTATGTGAATTGTCGTCATTGGGTAGAACACGTTGGGCACACACACGGCGCTACCTCCTCCACAGTCGCTGGCGGCAGGGGTGGCTGCATGGAGGTTGCGGTGGCTAGAATTGGCCGGTCGCATGCCCTGTCAAAAGTTTATTGTGCGGACCCACGCCGATTTTGCCCTTCTTCTGGCCAGGCATCACCGCAGATGTCGGCCGCTTGGGCACAACATTCCTTGGCTTCAAGGCGGGCGGCGGACGACGGCATGCGCCGACCGTGGTGGCGCAAACATCTAATCGCAAACGATGTTGGCGTTAGGGTTGGGTGCGGTGGCGGGGTCGGGTGTTGCGAGCTGCGGCGAAACTTCTCCTTCGGGAGACGTGGGGGTGGAGGAGAAGGAGGGTTGGGGGAGTGGCAGAATAGCCGTCCATGCCCGGGATTTCGTCAGCGGCGCTCGAGGCGGGATGCAGGAGGTCACGTGCGGAAGTTTCAGTTTGAAGGTTGGGCAGCGCTGGCCGGCACACCAAATTTGCAATCCAGGATTAGACTTTTTTTGTGTGTGCCCTAAATTATTTTATGTGCAACCTATTTTTGGGCATATGCTGGTGCATAATTTTGCCCCGCCGCGCTCAATAATATTGTTTTCTGTGAACCTATGGATTTTGCGTCTGTTAGATATGTTCTAACTATGTTCGTTAGTTTTTTTTCCGGGTTGGTCTTAACAATATTCCTTATTTTCTTTGAGCTAGTCCATGGTTGATATTTTTTTCAGGTCCACAAGCCATACGTACGATATGACTCACATGGTCTAAGAATGCTTCATTCTCACCAGACTTATGTCTATAGTTAATTCATGATTTTTAAGAAGATTAAAAATTATATTTTTTCACCAGGGTAAAATTCTTTGGATTTAAAAAATGTTTCATGAAAATAGAAAAAGAGGGAATAGAAAATCCACATGAAGAAACGAAAAAAAGGTATTCCCTTCGATCCATTTAATGACCTCGATTTTGTCTAGATATAAATATATTTAGTTTAAATATATAACTAGATATATACAAATCTAAATAAATTTAAAATCATTAATATTTGGGTCTTCCGCTCCGAATAACTAGATGTAAATGGTACGGACCGCTTCGAATCCGCATTCGCGTCCGTTTTTTAGGATATGGTATGCATTTTTAGATCTCCAACGGATATGGATGCGGATGCGGATATTTATCAAGCGGATATCCGGCGAATATGATAGCAGATATGGTATTGATGATATCCGACGGATAAGGATAATCCGACATTTTATGCGGGTTATCCGAGATACTTAAATAGGATAATCCGATAAATTTAACACAACTCTAATATCTAGACAATGTAGTAAGTGTATCTGCTGGCTATGCATGCTACATATGCATGTTATACTATGCTATAAACAATCTTGCACTTTTATACTACTGGAATCTAGTGTTGGACGCTTTCTTGTCATTTCTTTTGCATAAACTAAATAAATTTTATTTTTCTATGTTTATTTATTCGATTATCCTCTTCCGACCTCAGTCTGCTCCGAATCCGCTTTATATCCGTAGTCCGATATAATCCGCATTCGAGTCCGCATCTGGCTATTATCCACTCCGCTCTGAATCCGTCAGAAAAATGTGGTAAAGGGTATGGTAATGTCAATAGCCGATCCGATTCGATCCAATCCGTTTATATCCATATAAAGGAGAGGGTAAAAGAATAAAGAAAGACGAAGAGGAATAGTAATAAAAACAGAAAGAGAAAAAAAAGGGGGTAAACAAAGTAAAAAAGCGTGTCTCCCCGGGTGAACTGGGCCGCAGCCCACCGCGGCTCGCTCGTGTTGAGCGATATATAGTGCCCTCGTATCGATCGGCGAGAACCGCTTCCGCCTCCCCGCCGTGTCTGACGAGGCGGCTCCGAGCCACCGGCACTAGCAGACAGGCGTGGTGCGTGCGTGGATCCATGGCCGGAGGAAGCCGCCGCCGCCGTCGTAGCCTGAGAGCGCGGCTGGCGCAGGCCGACGAACCATCGTCTCCGCCGGAATCGGCACCAGCTAGTCTCGGCATCAGGTTTGCTTGCCCACCCTTACCTTTGCCCTAGCTTAGTCAGTGGACCAAGATGCAGCCGCCCTGCCCCTGAACTGAACGAATCCAAGCTATTCTTCATTTTCTTTGGTTCAGTTTGGTCTTCCTGATGTTCATGGTGCTGCTTTGTTGCCTCTGGAAATCCCCAATTTTTTGTTCAATGACGAACACGGTGCTTCGAAAGTCTGAAACCCTTACTTATGACACTTGTGAATTGGGATAGCATACTTGTACGGTGACATGGTTTTTGGACATGATCTGTACAGGGGGGAATTGAAAATTCTGAATGGATGGGATATGGGGTTACAAAATGTCATGCTGTAGGTGGTTCTGATTTAGCCTTATTCTGAATGAATAGCATTGTTTGTATACAGCTTACCGTGGGAATATTCAGAGTTCAGTTAAGTGGTCATTTTTGTTTGCCGTATGGTGTAGTAAGCGCATACGCCATTTTTAACAGTTTATTACTTGTTGATACCTAATCTCTTTATTCTGGTCCATTGACTTTGAATTTTTTCAATTGGCAGAGAAGCTGTTGTTGGAGAGGAGCCTTCTAAGAAGACCTGCGACGCCTCGGGATCTACCTCCTCTTCCTCTTCGGGATGTCATGATTGGGAAGACCTTCTAGAAAACATGCTCCACCAAATCGTAGCTCTCATTAGCTCATTCCATGACCTCCTTGCTTTCAGAGGCACCTGCCGCTCTTGGCGCGCTGCGTCCTCTTCCTTCCCTTCTGTGTATACCTTCACCTTCCCACCTCTCCACCTCGAAGCGGATATTAGGCATGGATTTTTCAACTATAAAACAAAAATGAAGCTTGTTGATCCTTCCAAGAGAGCTTTATCCCTTCGTGTTTCAGGGCCCTTAATTAATCCATGTTTAATCCGCTATCTAGGCTGCTCATACGGTTACCTTATTTTTTCCGATGGGGAGCACTGCCATCTTCACGATGTGTACACTGGTACTAAGGTGAAGGCTCCCAAACTCCCATCTAATGGCGGATCTTCGATCCACTATGGCATCTACTGTGGCCTCCTTGTGGCTCCACTCACCTCACCCAACTCACATCTCACCCTTCTATCAAAAACCTCCATATTCCAGTGGCAGGTCGGAGCAAATTCCTGGACAGAGCAACCTCTTGTTGGTGAACCCATCCTTCAGATTGTCTTCTTCAAAGGTCAGATGTTTGCCATGGAATTTCTTCGGAGGCTACATACCATACACATTGTGCCTCAACTCAGCATACAGGAAGTAGCAGTTGTATGGGAAGAGGGCATGATAGTAGGCCTGTATTCTAAGCCATGGTTGGTGGTCTGTGGTGACATGCTTCTCTTGGTTGATCTCGCGGTAAGCAGAGACCTACTTTTTGGCTTCCTTGGCACCTTTCGAGTCTTCCGCCTCGACTTTTCGTACGAACCAGCTAAGTGGATGAAGATGGAGAAGTTGGACAATTGGGCTCTCTTTCTTGCCAATGATAGGAGGACCCCCACATCTTCTTGCATGAATCCTGAAAGATGGGGAGGAAAAAGTAACTACATTTACGTTCCGATGGCATCTGAGGATTCTGATGAGCCATGGACTGCAATAGAGGTTGGACAACCAGTGCCCAAGACAACTCACCATATGTTATTCAGTTATTCATCCACTGTCCATTCAAGCCGAGGAAACAGCCTCTGGTTGCTCCCCAGTTTGGTTTACGGAGGTCAATAGTAATTAGTTAGCCACTAGGTTCTTGTAATTTCAGGTTTCTTGACTCTGCACCAAATGTATCGTGTGCAAGAATATTTATCAATATTGTCTCAAGGCAGTGATCCTCCTGTGCAGTGACACATCGCAACAGCCAATAGATATGGTATAGCTCCACAGTGATTAGTTTGCTTCTAATGTAGCAACTTGGTTGAGGTTAGTTATGTGAATAAACTGGAAGTACATTCTCGATATGCCAAACTGGCCTGGAATCTGGTAAACTTTAATGGAGTATTACACATTCATGTGTATGGCTGTGTGCTCATATATCTGGTCTCTCCATATTTTCCTTGTGGCACACATTCTCTTTTTAGATTTTATGTCCTGCAATTGTTTTGATTTAATGGGGGAACATACAGTGTACAATGATGCTTCGGTCCAGTAAAATGCTTCAGAGATTTCATCCATCATGCACGACATGAAGTTTTATTAAAACAAAAGCTTTGTTTAAGAACTGATTTCATATTTTCAAGTTGCAAACTTGCAGTAGTTATGGCCACACATGATGATGTGTGAAAACTTTATTTTGTCATCGCTTCATCCATCAACTAAACGGTGATCGATTTACCTAGCACGACACATCTTCTCTTTTCAGCAGCAGGCACCACCGGCACAGGTAGCGGCAATAGTGATCAAAGATTAAGTGTTGTTCGACAAGTCTAGACTTGTCACACGACAAGTCTACTGTCGCTATCCTAATGTCGACAAGGTGGAACAACAAGAAAAGTTTAACTTGTTGAGCGACAAGTTGACTTGTCGGTGACAAACCTAGACTTGTCTCTATGAACTAGTTGATCGACAACTTAAAAAAGTTCAACCTAGCCGCCTCTCCCCTGGCGTTGCCTCTCCTCTGGCCGCCATTGGCTCGCCGGCGCCGCCGCCTCCGCCTCTCTCCTGTTCTCCCACTCCAACCTGGCTCATGAGCACCTCTGAAGACTGCACCGCCGCCGTCTCCGTGCCCCCCTGCTCGGCAGCACCAGATAACTGTCTTCCCCCACTCTCCCCTGCTCTAGCGTGCTCTACCCTGTATTCCCTCCCCTGCTCTCTTTTGCTGGTGTGTTGATTACACTGGACGCTGCCCACTAGACGCAATTGTCACGGTATCAGGTTCCTCTTCACTCCCTATGCCATCAAAATATATTACAGACTTATAGTATACCAAAATTATTAGGCTAGTTACTTAAGATTTTTTAGTAGTTCCTTGTTGACAGCACATCGACAAGTCTAGCACTTGTCGAGACTTGTCTACTTGTCGGTACACAGCTACAACTTGCGACAGGTCGACATGTAAACCTTGATAGTGATGCTATATGGGGTAGGAGTGATCTCTACTGCAAGAGGTGGTGGTGCAGTATTGCGGGATGTACACGTTGCACATCGACAGAAGGGTAGCACCATCCTCATTATCTTAAACCGAACCTGCTGCTGTAGCTAACCGAAACTCAGGCCTTGCTGCTGCTCCTGCATAATGGACTGTGCCATGCCGCAGATGGCTTGGATCGAGCCTGCTCTGAGATTTGTGCTAGCTGCTGGCAGAACTGCTGCTGCATCACCTGCATCACCTGCCGTAACTGGGCCGCACTGCTGCAAGAATGCACTACAGCCTACTCCCTCCGTTTAGAAATATAATATGTTTTAGGTTTGTGAAGGAGATGTATCTAGACACCTTTTAGTATATAGGTTCAAATGAATCTAGACATTAAAAGTTGTCTAGATACATCTCCTTCACAAACCTAAAACATCTTATATATTTCTAAACGGAGGGAGTACACGTGTTCATCTGATGTTACCACTGTTGTTCCTGCTGCCATTGTCCACAGCCATGGCTGCAGGTAGTGTCCAGCTGCGCAACAACGTTGGTTACCACAAGGGAGATAAGAGCAAGGATGAATAAGGTCTTCATGGTTGTTTTGATGTTTCTGTTTGTGTGAAGGATGATGGAGGAGTGTCTTCATGGTGCAAACCTATTTATAGCTACCATGGTATGATTTTCTGCAATCCCTCCCTAGATTGTTTTGTTGAAATGTTTGCATGACTTTCCAACTGATCATTTAGTTCTTCTTGTGTTAGGTGGCGATACAAGTCTAATCTTGGATTATTGTCAGTTATAATGTTTAGCACATATCATCTGGATGTCAGGTGACATCCATAATCCATGTGACTGATCCCTCATCACTTTACATGTCAAGCATAGATTTTGATTCATCCGTTTGAGAAACCCATTTTGCAATCTTGTATAAGTTGTTAGATATAAACCAGATGAGCATGGCTTGTCCGTTCACTTTAAATGGCAATGCTTGTCCTCAACTCCATGTTTTTTTGTGGAAATCGTATTTTGCAATCTCGTTTTGGATGCTTGGATAGATCATATCTGGAACCTTTACAGCTAAGGGTTGTGCTGCACTCCGTTAGTTGTTTAATGTAACTGTTTTTGTATCCCTCTATATATTGGTGATATAAGAAATAAGAAAATGACACGAGTCATAAAATCCCCTTTACATGTCAATGGTTCTCATGTGCTTTACTATTGTATTTGAACCAAATTTATTGTCATATGTAAACCGGGATCTATGGTGTATGCTTGGGTATTTTTTGCTTGCATCCCATGCTAGGCATGTCAAGCCGTTGTTCAAATTATGTTGTTCACTTGGCTGAGCTGAGTTGGGTGTCCCTCAATGGATGCATCTTTAGGATGAGCTCGAGCAGGTGGGTCAGAGTTGCAACAGAATAGCCCCTCAATGGATGCATCCATGAGCCATCAGAGACGCTCCATGGATCTGAGGTCAAAGCTGCTACCAACTGACTGTGCATGTTTGACAGCTAGATAATGCACTAGCGGTTTCCCATTTTTCGCTTCTCAATAAAAATGTACTCTGAATTTTTTATTTTTTGGGGAAGTTTTAGAACTTTTAATTGGTGGAACTGAACCTACTCATGGCATGGTAGTATTGACCGAACCTAATCTAGCCGATATAGTATAATTTATTTGGATAATGGATATGCAATTATGACGGGAAGTTTGGTTGTCTATTGGAAGATAGATCCCTTCTTTCTTACCCGCCAAACTAAGATGGAAGTGGCTGCATCAAGGTAAACCTTGACTTAGCCTATCCCTAGGTGACTAGGTCAGCCCGACCCTGCGCCTGGCCGGCGCATTGCTTTTGACCCTGAGTAGCGACACCGGCTTCGTCATGTCCCTTCCACAAGAAGCGATGGCGGAAAAGGTATATCACAACCCTTAAAAGAAAAATACAACAAAGACCTCAAGTTTAAGGACCCTGAACATAAAAAGGTATATCGCCATCAGTTACTTCTCCACCACTGATGAGACAATGCTAGACCAACCTCGTTGCCACCCGAGACGAAATCACTACGAACAGAGATGTCGTGTGTTGTCCAAAAAGAGTACTTACAAGATCCTTCATATTGGCCACGAGTAGGTACAAAAGAAAGCGGGTGTCATAGTCCCTACATGAGATGACCATTCTGAGATGATCCGTTCGGCCTTGGGTCTTGGCTTGGATTGTGCCACCGAAGCCTCCTTTGTCTAACACGATTGGATCTTTTTTTCTTGAGAAATCACCATTGGATCTCTACACTCTAGAATATCCTATTATAAAAATACTTAGATGGACCATCCTATTACACGAACCTACAAGATGTTAGTTAGACTCACGTATATGCCTGTATAAGATATTATAATATATATACATGGTTGTTACTATTTGATAATATTTCATTCTTTTACTAAGATTATGTCAAAAAATTGTCAGCAAAATATCCAAAACAAAAATTTAAAAAATAAGGCACTTTATAGGTTAAAAAGTTTATTTTAGCATTGGGTATTTGCTATGACATTTGACTTGTACGTGTTGTTTTTATATTACCAACACAATTTGTAAATGTGCTATTGCATACACTAAAACAAATCGCAGTTAATATTTGCATGATGTTGTTGCACAGCTGAAATGACCTAAAAATTAAATTATTGAGTTGGGAAAGAAGGGAGGGGGGCTTTTGTGTAGAATAATAAAAATCCGGTTGTTGTTGTCAAAACACATTCCTTATGGAGAATTGATGAAGAGTTGTATATGATGCAACCCAAAATTTTGTCGATTCTAAAGATGCTAACAAGGTATGCAAACTTCAACGGTCCATCTATGGATTGAAGCAAGCATCCCTAAGTTGGAATCAACGTTTTGATAAGGTGATCAAAAGTTTTGGTTTTACAAACTTATGGAGAAGATTGTATTTACAAGAAAGTGAGTGGGAGCTCTGTAGCATTCTTAGTACTATATGTAGATGACATATTGTTGATTGGGAATGATGTAGACCTTCTTAATAGTGTCAAAGAATATTTGAATAATAGTTTTTCAATGAAGGATCTTGGCGAAGCAGCTTACATATTAGGCATAAAGATTTATAGAGATAGAATATCATTGTCACAAAGTACATATTTGGACAAAGTTCTAAAGAGGTTTGGAATGGAAGATATCAAGAAAGGGTTCTTGCCAATGTTTCCCAATACGACCTTAAGTAAAACTCAAAGTCCGACATCGGCAGAAGATAGAGAAAGGATGAGTAAGACTCCCTATGCCTCAACCATAGGATCTCTAATGTATGCCATGCTATGTACTAGACCCGACATTGCATATGCTGTTAGTTTAACTAGCAGATATCAAAGTGATCCAGGAGTGGATCATTGGACAGCGGTCAAAAACATCCTTAAGTACTTGAGAAGAACTAAGGATATGGTTCTTTCTCATGGAGGTGATGAACAACTCGTTGTTAATGGTTACACCAATGCTAGTTGGAACACCGATCCGTATGATTCTAAATCACAATCTGGATACGTATTTATTTTGAATGGTGCAGCAGTTAACTGGAGGAGTGCAAAGCAAAGCGTTGTGGCGAGATCTTCAACTGAATCGGAATACATGGCTGCTTCGGAGGCTTCACAAGAAGCGATATGGATGAAAGAGTTCATTACAGAGCTGGGTGTGGTTCCTAGTGCGCTGGACCCAATGTCTATCTACTGTGATAACATGGGCGCCATAGACAATGCGCAAGAACCAAGGTCACACAAAAAGCTGAAGCACATCAAGCTACGTTTTCACGCTATTCGAGAACATATCCAAGATGGGGATATAAAGATTTGCAAAGTACACACAGATTTGAATGTGGCGGATCCGTTGACTAAACCTCTCCCGAGGGCAAAACATGACCAGCACCAAACTGCCATGGGTGTTCGGTATATTACCATGTAATCTAGATTAGATGACTCTAGTACAAGTGGGAGACTGTTGGAGATATGCCCTAGAGGCAATAATAAATATAGTTATTATTATATCTTTGTGTTTATGATAAATGTTTACATTCATGCTATAATAGTATTAACAAGGAAACATTAATACTTGTGTGAATTGTAGACTAAAATAAGAGTCTCTAGTAAAGCCTCTATATAATACTAGCTTGTTGGTTAATAGATGATTGTGGTTTCCCTATCATGAACATTGAGATGTTATTAACAACAAGATCATATCGTTAGGAGAATGATATGGTGGACATACTCCTATAGATAAGCGTAGCATAAAGATCAAGTCATTTTAATAGTTCAATTGCTATATGCTTTCTGATACATAGTAATCTAATTCCTTCGACCATGATATCATGCATATCACCTTTACCGGATGGATGCTTTGATGACATCAAACACCACACCGTAACTAAGTGGCTATAAAGGTGGCATTGAGTGTTCAGAAAGTATTGGTTGAGACACATGGATCAAGAGTGAGATTTGTCCATCCATATGACGGATAGATATACTCTGGGCCCTCTCGGTGAAATGTCATCCAATTAGCTTGCAAGCATGTGACTGGCTCACAAGGGATCACATATCACGGGAACGAGAAAAGAGTACTTATCAGTAACGAGGTTGAACTAGGTATGCAGAGATACCGACGATCATAACCTCGGATAAGTAAACTATCGTGAGAAAAAGGGAAATTGATATCGTATGTAAGTGGTTCATTCGATCGCAAAGTAATCGTAGAAATATGTGGGAGCCATATGAATTTCCAGATTCCTCTATTGGTTATTGTTCGGAGAAGTGTCTCGATCATGTCCGCATAATTCACGAACCGTAGGGAGACACACTTAAGGATTCGACGTTGTTTGAGTAGTTATGGAATGATGAGAAAGAGTCCGAATGTTGTTCGGAGTCTCGAATGGGATTCGGGATATCACGAGGAGATCCGGAATGGTCCGGAGAATAAGATTCATATAAGGAAAATCTTGTTTCGGAGTTGGAGAATGGTTCCGGTGTTTTCATCGGAATGTTCTAGAAGGTTCCGGAATGTCCGGCACTCCGGAGGGGAAGGGTACATGAATGTGTTATATCAAGTTGATATGATTGCATCATGTACTCGGTGTCATCGCTGAACAAAATAGAGGGTTTATTCAAATCCTAGTTTGAAAAGTCAAACGCCAAGTTTGAAAGTCAAACGACTATTTTTGGGAAGTGGAGAGGGAGGTGGAAACTGACTTGGGGGAGGAGTTCCTCCTCCCACCGCCGGTGCACCACCAAGACGAGTTGGGGAGGGACTCCCCTCCCCTTGGCCGACCCCCTCCACCTATATAAGGAGGGGCAGGGCTCCCCTCCTAGATACACAAGTTCCTACCTCTAAACCCTAGTACCAAGCCGCCGCCGCCTCCATAGCCGTCGCCGGCCCTAGGGCAAACCACCGCCGCCTAGCTAAACCCTAGCCGCCGGCTTGCCCCCTCCTCGGTGTGTCTAAACCCTAGATCGTCGAGGGACTCTCTCATACTCCACCATACTCGCTCCGGCTTAAGGTGAAGCCCTGCGAGATCTCCCCTCTACTTCCGGTACCACGCCGTTGTGCTGCCGGAATCGCGAGGAGAGTGCTACTACCTCCGCTGCCTGCTGGAACAAGGGAGAGGAAGGTCTTCGTTGAGTACCGAACGTGTGACCGACTGCGGGAGTGCTGCCGGAACGCAGCGCCGGAAGGATCGTCTACGCGATCTTGAGATCGGGAAGAGTACGACTACATCACCCACGAGAATCCGCTCTCGTTAAACACTTTGGAATCTTCGAGGGTGAGTTATTCCATCGACTCGTTGCTACAATCTAGTAGATAGATCTTGGCTTGTTTGTTTGTATGCGATAGAAATTTTTTGTTTTCCATGCTACGAAACCCTACATAAAGACCTACTCCTGCTAGATTGTATTATGGTGAGAGTACAATGGGCGAGCTCGACGGCTAGGTGGCGAGTCGCTTGGGTGTATGATGGAACGTAGTCTCTATGCGTCCCCCAGGGAGGTTTATATAGACTCACCTCGCTAGGGTTTACAGATCACAACCGAATTAGTTAAGGATTCGGAGATAGTATGACCTAGTTCGACTGGGCCTAGCTACGCTTCTAGGCCTTCAGCTTCCAGTCGCCTGAGTCCACGCCAAGTCTTGATCCAGTCGCCGTCCTGCAGGCCCACTCGCTGTCGGCTTGGGTCAGTAGGAAACGTCCTGTTGGGTATACCCCGGTAGGCATATCCCCATCAAATATAAATGGTCTTCCTTAAACCATCTTGCCCTTCTTGGTCCTCTTTGGATATCCCTTTAATAAAGTTTGGGAAATGTTTAGCTACATGAACCAAAAGAGAGAGAAAATTAGTCATGGATAATAATAAATTGAACAAAGTAGCCACACAAAATATAAACAAATATCACAAAAGAATACAAAGTACCCTATCTCTGTTATTTGTGCCACTTGGACTCATTCGTTCAACATTTGCCAATATCGCTGCCCACCTTTGACAACTCGATGAAATTGCAGACCTATGGGACGAAGAGATATATCCGTCCACCCAATTCCACTTTGGTTGTATGTACCGAAGTACTCCTTCATCCTAAACCAATAGATGTCTCTTGTTTTCTCCGTGCTCACGGCCGAATCCATGCCCACATTGCACCATGTGTTGCATAGTAAAATGTCTTACTCCATGGTGTAGTTGGCTGCCTGCCTCTTTCGGTGCATCAACAAAACTTTCACCCTCACCCTAATTCTCCATGTCAACTTCATCACCTTGTTCTTTAGTTTCATATTCTTGAGACCAATACTCATGTGAATGTGATGACCCAACATTCATAGTTGACATAAACATTTCTTCATCCATACTACAATGCATGGAAGTTAACACACATCAAACTACATTAGATTTCATCATTTCTATTCATCCACATAATTCAAAACAACAAAAAAACAATTATGTGAATTGTCGTCATTGGGTAGAACACGTTGGGCACACACACGGCGCTACCTCCTCCACAGTCGCTGGCGGCAGGGGTGGCTGCATGGAGGTTGCGGTGGCTAGAATTGGCCGGTCGCATGCCCTGTCAAAAGTTTATTGTGCGGACCCACGCCGATTTTGCCCTTCTTCTGGCCAGGCATCACCGCAGATGTCGGCCGCTTGGGCACAACATTCCTTGGCTTCAAGGCGGGCGGCGGACGACGGCATGCGCCGACCGTGGTGGCGCAAACATCTAATCGCAAACGATGTTGGCGTTAGGGTTGGGTGCGGTGGCGGGGTCGGGTGTTGCGAGCTGCGGCGAAACTTCTCCTTCGGGAGACGTGGGGGTGGAGGAGAAGGAGGGTTGGGGGAGTGGCAGAATAGCCGTCCATGCCCGGGATTTCGTCAGCGGCGCTCGAGGCGGGATGCAGGAGGTCACGTGCGGAAGTTTCAGTTTGAAGGTTGGGCAGCGCTGGCCGGCACACCAAATTTGCAATCCAGGATTAGACTTTTTTTATGTGTGCCCTAAATTATTTTATGTGCAACCTATTTTTGGGCATATGCTGGTGCATAATTTTGCCCCGCCGCGCTCAATAATATTGTTTTCTGTGAACCTATGGATTTTGCGTCTGTTAGATATGTTCTAACTATGTTCGTTAGTTTTTTTTCCGGGTTGGTCTTAACAATATTCCTTATTTTCTTTGAGCTAGTCCATGGTTGATATTTTTTTCAGGTCCACAAGCCATACGTACGATATGACTCACATGGTCTAAGAATGCTTCATTCTCACCAGACTTATGTCTATAGTTAATTCATGATTTTTAAGAAGATTAAAAATTATATTTTTTCACCAGGGTAAAATTCTTTGGATTTAAAAAATGTTTCATGAAAATAGAAAAAGAGGGAATAGAAAATCCACATGAAGAAACGAAAAAAAGGTATTCCCTTCGATCCATTTAATGACCTCGATTTTGTCTAGATATAAATATATTTAGTTTAAATATATAACTAGATATATACAAATCTAAATAAACTTAAAATCATTAATATTTGGGTCTTCCGCTCCGAATAACTAGATGTAAATGGTACGGACCGCTTCGAATCCGCATTCGCGTCCGTTTTTTAGGATATGGTATGCATTTTTAGATCTCCAACGGATATGGATGCGGATGCGGATATTTATCAAGCGGATATCCGGCGAATATGATAGCAGATATGGTATTGATGATATCCGACGGATAAGGATAATCCGACATTTTATGCGGGTTATCCGAGATACTTAAATAGGATAATCCGATAAATTTAACACAACTCTAATATCTAGACAATGTAGTAAGTGTATCTGCTGGCTATGCATGCTACATATGCATGTTATACTATGCTATAAACAATCTTGCACTTTTATACTACTGGAATCTAGTGTTGGACGCTTTCTTGTCATTTCTTTTGCATAAACTAAATAAATTTTATTTTTCTATGTTTATTTATTCGATTATCCTCTTCCGACCTCAGTCTGCTCCGAATCCGCTTTATATCCGTAGTCCGATATAATCCGCATTCGAGTCCGCATCTGGCTATTATCCACTCCGCTCTGAATCCGTCAGAAAAATGTGGTAAAGGGTATGGTAATGTCAATAGCCGATCCGATTCGATCCAATCCGTTTATATCCATATAAAGGAGAGGGTAAAAGAATAAAGAAAGACGAAGAGGAATAGTAATAAAAACAGAAAGAGAAAAAAAAGGGGGTAAACAAAGTAAAAAAGCGTGTCTCCCCGGGTGAACTGGGCCGCAGCCCACCGCGGCTCGCTCGTGTTGAGCGATATATAGTGCCCTCGTATCGATCGGCGAGAACCGCTTCCGCCTCCCCGCCGTGTCTGACGAGGCGGCTCCGAGCCACCGGCACTAGCAGACAGGCGTGGTGCGTGCGTGGATCCATGGCCGGAGGAAGCCGCCGCCGCCGTCGTAGCCTGAGAGCGCGGCTGGCGCAGGCCGACGAACCATCGTCTCCGCCGGAATCGGCACCAGCTAGTCTCGGCATCAGGTTTGCTTGCCCACCCTTACCTTTGCCCTAGCTTAGTCAGTGGACCAAGATGCAGCCGCCCTGCCCCTGAACTGAACGAATCCAAGCTATTCTTCATTTTCTTTGGTTCAGTTTGGTCTTCCTGATGTTCATGGTGCTGCTTTGTTGCCTCTGGAAATCCCCAATTTTTTGTTCAATGACGAACACGGTGCTTCGAAAGTCTGAAACCCTTACTTATGACACTTGTGAATTGGGATAGCATACTTGTACGGTGACATGGTTTTTGGACATGATCTGTACAGGGGGGAATTGAAAATTCTGAATGGATGGGATATGGGGTTACAAAATGTCATGCTGTAGGTGGTTCTGATTTAGCCTTATTCTGAATGAATAGCATTGTTTGTATACAGCTTACCGTGGGAATATTCAGAGTTCAGTTAAGTGGTCATTTTTGTTTGCCGTATGGTGTAGTAAGCGCATACGCCATTTTTAACAGTTTATTACTTGTTGATACCTAATCTCTTTATTCTGGTCCATTGACTTTGAATTTTTTCAATTGGCAGAGAAGCTGTTGTTGGAGAGGAGCCTTCTAAGAAGACCTGCGACGCCTCGGGATCTACCTCCTCTTCCTCTTCGGGATGTCATGATTGGGAAGACCTTCTAGAAAACATGCTCCACCAAATCGTAGCTCTCATTAGCTCATTCCATGACCTCCTTGCTTTCAGAGGCACCTGCCGCTCTTGGCGCGCTGCGTCCTCTTCCTTCCCTTCTGTGTATACCTTCACCTTCCCACCTCTCCACCTCGAAGCGGATATTAGGCATGGATTTTTCAACTATAAAACAAAAATGAAGCTTGTTGATCCTTCCAAGAGAGCTTTATCCCTTCGTGTTTCAGGGCCCTTAATTAATCCATGTTTAATCCGCTATCTAGGCTGCTCATACGGTTACCTTATTTTTTCCGATGGGGAGCACTGCCATCTTCACGATGTGTACACTGGTACTAAGGTGAAGGCTCCCAAACTCCCATCTAATGGCGGATCTTCGATCCACTATGGCATCTACTGTGGCCTCCTTGTGGCTCCACTCACCTCACCCAACTCACATCTCACCCTTCTATCAAAAACCTCCATATTCCAGTGGCAGGTCGGAGCAAATTCCTGGACAGAGCAACCTCTTGTTGGTGAACCCATCCTTCAGATTGTCTTCTTCAAAGGTCAGATGTTTGCCATGGAATTTCTTCGGAGGCTACATACCATACACATTGTGCCTCAACTCAGCATACAGGAAGTAGCAGTTGTATGGGAAGAGGGCATGATAGTAGGCCTGTATTCTAAGCCATGGTTGGTGGTCTGTGGTGACATGCTTCTCTTGGTTGATCTCGCGGTAAGCAGAGACCTACTTTTTGGCTTCCTTGGCACCTTTCGAGTCTTCCGCCTCGACTTTTCGTACGAACCAGCTAAGTGGATGAAGATGGAGAAGTTGGACAATTGGGCTCTCTTTCTTGCCAATGATAGGAGGACCCCCACATCTTCTTGCATGAATCCTGAAAGATGGGGAGGAAAAAGTAACTACATTTACGTTCCGATGGCATCTGAGGATTCTGATGAGCCATGGACTGCAATAGAGGTTGGACAACCAGTGCCCAAGACAACTCACCATATGTTATTCAGTTATTCATCCACTGTCCATTCAAGCCGAGGAAACAGCCTCTGGTTGCTCCCCAGTTTGGTTTACGGAGGTCAATAGTAATTAGTTAGCCACTAGGTTCTTGTAATTTCAGGGTTTCTTGACTCTGCACCAAATGTATCGTGTGCAAGAATATTTATCAATATTGTCTCAAGGCAGTGATCCTCCTGTGCAGTGACACATCGCAACAGCCAATAGATATGGTATAGCTCCACAGTGATTAGTTTGCTTCTAATGTAGCAACTTGGTTGAGGTTAGTTATGTGAATAAACTGGAAGTACATTCTCGATATGCCAAACTGGCCTGGAATCTGGTAAACTTTAATGGAGTATTACACATTCATGTGTATGGCTGTGTGCTCATATATCTGGTCTCTCCATATTTTCCTTGTGGCACACATTCTCTTTTTAGATTTTATGTCCTGCAATTGTTTTGATTTAATGGGGGAACATACAGTGTACAATGATGCTTCGGTCCAGTAAAATGCTTCAGAGATTTCATCCATCATGCACGACATGAAGTTTTATTAAAACAAAAGCTTTGTTTAAGAACTGATTTCATATTTTCAAGTTGCAAACTTGCAGTAGTTATGGCCACACATGATGATGTGTGAAAACTTTATTTTGTCATCGCTTCATCCATCAACTAAACGGTGATCGATTTACCTAGCACGACACATCTTCTCTTTTCAGCAGCAGGCACCACCGGCACAGGTAGCGGCAATAGTGATCAAAGATTAAGTGTTGTTCGACAAGTCTAGACTTGTCACACGACAAGTCTACTGTCGCTATCCTAATGTCGACAAGGTGGAACAACAAGAAAAGTTTAACTTGTTGAGCGACAAGTTGACTTGTCGGTGACAAACCTAGACTTGTCTCTATGAACTAGTTGATCGACAACTTAAAAAAGTTCAACCTAGCCGCCTCTCCCCTGGCGTTGCCTCTCCTCTGGCCGCCATTGGCTCGCCGGCGCCGCCGCCTCCGCCTCTCTCCTGTTCTCCCACTCCAACCTGGCTCATGAGCACCTCTGAAGACTGCACCGCCGCCGTCTCCGTGCCCCCCCTGCTCGGCAGCACCAGATAACTGTCTTCCCCCACTCTCCCCTGCTCTAGCGTGCTCTACCCTGTATTCCCTCCCCTGCTCTCTTTTGCTGGTGTGTTGATTACACTGGACGCTGCCCACTAGACGCAATTGTCACGGTATCAGGTTCCTCTTCACTCCCTATGCCATCAAAATATATTACAGACTTATAGTATACCAAAATTATTAGGCTAGTTACTTAAGATTTTTTAGTAGTTCCTTGTTGACAGCACATCGACAAGTCTAGCACTTGTCGAGACTTGTCTACTTGTCGGTACACAGCTACAACTTGCGACAGGTCGACATGTAAACCTTGATAGTGATGCTATATGGGGTAGGAGTGATCTCTACTGCAAGAGGTGGTGGTGCAGTATTGCGGGATGTACACGTTGCACATCGACAGAAGGGTAGCACCATCCTCATTATCTTAAACCGAACCTGCTGCTGTAGCTAACCGAAACTCAGGCCTTGCTGCTGCTCCTGCATAATGGACTGTGCCATGCCGCAGATGGCTTGGATCGAGCCTGCTCTGAGATTTGTGCTAGCTGCTGGCAGAACTGCTGCTGCATCACCTGCATCACCTGCCGTAACTGGGCCGCACTGCTGCAAGAATGCACTACAGCCTACTCCCTCCGTTTAGAAATATAATATGTTTTAGGTTTGTGAAGGAGATGTATCTAGACACCTTTTAGTATATAGGTTCAAATGAATCTAGACATTAAAAGTTGTCTAGATACATCTCCTTCACAAACCTAAAACATCTTATATATTTCTAAACGGAGGGAGTACACGTGTTCATCTGATGTTACCACTGTTGTTCCTGCTGCCATTGTCCACAGCCATGGCTGCAGGTAGTGTCCAGCTGCGCAACAACGTTGGTTACCACAAGGGAGATAAGAGCAAGGATGAATAAGGTCTTCATGGTTGTTTTGATGTTTCTGTTTGTGTGAAGGATGATGGAGGAGTGTCTTCATGGTGCAAACCTATTTATAGCTACCATGGTATGATTTTCTGCAATCCCTCCCTAGATTGTTTTGTTGAAATGTTTGCATGACTTTCCAACTGATCATTTAGTTCTTCTTGTGTTAGGTGGCGATACAAGTCTAATCTTGGATTATTGTCAGTTATAATGTTTAGCACATATCATCTGGATGTCAGGTGACATCCATAATCCATGTGACTGATCCCTCATCACTTTACATGTCAAGCATAGATTTTGATTCATCCGTTTGAGAAACCCATTTTGCAATCTTGTATAAGTTGTTAGATATAAACCAGATGAGCATGGCTTGTCCGTTCACTTTAAATGGCAATGCTTGTCCTCAACTCCATGTTTTTTTGTGGAAATCGTATTTTGCAATCTCGTTTTGGATGCTTGGATAGATCATATCTGGAACCTTTACAGCTAAGGGTTGTGCTGCACTCCGTTAGTTGTTTAATGTAACTGTTTTTGTATCCCTCTATATATTGGTGATATAAGAAATTAAGAAAATGACACGAGTCATAAAATCCCCTTTACATGTCAATGGTTCTCATGTGCTTTACTATTGTATTTGAACCAAATTTATTGTCATATGTAAACCGGGATCTATGGTGTATGCTTGGGTATTTTTTGCTTGCATCCCATGCTAGGCATGTCAAGCCGTTGTTCAAATTATGTTGTTCACTTGGCTGAGCTGAGTTGGGTGTCCCTCAATGGATGCATCTTTAGGATGAGCTCGAGCAGGTGGGTCAGAGTTGCAACAGAATAGCCCCTCAATGGATGCATCCATGAGCCATCAGAGACGCTCCATGGATCTGAGGTCAAAGCTGCTACCAACTGACTGTGCATGTTTGACAGCTAGATAATGCACTAGCGGTTTCCCATTTTTCGCTTCTCAATAAAAATGTACTCTGAATTTTTTATTTTTTGGGGAAGTTTTAGAACTTTTAATTGGTGGAACTGAACCTACTCATGGCATGGTAGTATTGACCGAACCTAATCTAGCCGATATAGTATAATTTATTTGGGATAATGGATATGCAATTATGACGGGAAGTTTGGTTGTCTATTGGAAGATAGATCCCTTCTTTCTTACCCGCCAAACTAAGATGGAAGTGGCTGCATCAAGGTAAACCTTGACTTAGCCTATCCCTAGGTGACTAGGTCAGCCCGACCCTGCGCCTGGCCGGCGCATTGCTTTTGACCCTGAGTAGCGACACCGGCTTCGTCATGTCCCTTCCACAAGAAGCGATGGCGGAAAAGGTATATCACAACCCTTAAAAGAAAAATACAACAAAGACCTCAAGTTTAAAGGACCCTGAACATAAAAAGGTATATCGCCATCAGTTACTTCTCCACCACTGATGAGACAATGCTAGACCAACCTCGTTGCCACCCGAGACGAAATCACTACGAACAGAGATGTCGTGTGTTGTCCAAAAAGAGTACTTACAAGATCCTTCATATTGGCCACGAGTAGGTACAAAGAAAAGCGGGTGTCATAGTCCCTACATGAGATGACCATTCTGAGATGATCCGTTCGGCCTTGGGTCTTGGCTTGGATTGTGCCACCGAAGCCTCCTTTGTCTAACACGATTGGATCTTTTTTTCTTGAGACATCACCATTGGATCTCTACACTCTAGAATATCCTATTATAAAAATACTTAGATGGACCATCCTATTACACGAACCTACAAGATGTTAGTTAGACTCACGTATATGCCTGTATAAAGATATTATAATATATATACATGGTTGTTACTATTTGATAATATTTCATTCTTTTACTAAGATTATGTCAAAAAATTGTCAGCAAAATATCCAAAACAAAAATTTAAAAAAATAAGGCACTTTATAGGTTAAAAAAGTTTTATTTTAGCATTGGGTATTTGCTATGACATTTGACTTGTACGTGTAATTTTTATATTACCAACACAATTTGTAAATGTGCTATTGCATACACTAAAAACAAATCGCAGTTAATATTTGCATGATAAATGTTGCACAGCTGAAATGACCTAAAA